>OZ022576.1:42666483-43315967 GCA_963669155.1 Arbacia lixula
CTACCTTTCATAGTTTTTTTTTTATATTGCCAGATTTCTCCCTTTCTGTGACACCATCCCAGATTGTATCTGAGCTCAGTTTCAGTTCGCATTGTTGTGCATTTCTACAAGTCCTGTCCTATTTTGGTAACTAGCCTATCTTTTCATTGAAAGCTCAAGTGGTCATTTACAGCACATCCTTGCCCTTCCTCCGCCGTACACCCCCCCCCCCCCCCCCCCCCACTGCTCTTCAGAGAATGGTTTTCACTCACCCATATATATGATGATGATCCAGCAGTCATGATGAAAAAAATGAAGAGAACTTTGCAATTATCACTAAACAAAGATTAGGGATGTGTGGCATTGTGCAGAGTTGAACAATTGACATGCCATTATTACAGTGTGGCTAATTGTTTTTGGGGAGTGCGTAAATGAAGAACGTGTTTAGCATTGTGTAATTATTACTAAGGCCTGCTGCACATTACGTACAATGCAGTTATGAGTGGTTCCTAGTGACTGATGAGACAGCCCTTGTGGGTGCGCCGGGAGCAAAGTGCTTGCGACCCTGCCCGCTTTATTTTCCCCAAGAAAGCTGTGGTTAGCTGATTGGTAGAAAAAGGGTGTTAATGTGTCCTCTGGCTCCCCCATTTCCCTTCTTGTCTTCCAGTGGGTATGTAGCGTGGCTACGTTTGTTGGGTTAATGAGTCCGCTCTTAACCACATTCATGATCTGTATTTCCTCCGCTAAGCCCCACTTTCCCCTTTTCCACTTTCGTACATTGTGATTCCCAAAATGGGTTTTGACGGTACCATTTATTCCTTTCACACTTGCCTCAAAAGGCTTATCTGAAGGATTTGTTAGTTAAAAATTAGATTTATTGAGACTTTTGTAATGTGCCTTCGTCTTAATCTGTCCATGCAAATGCAAATGTTGCAATATGTCTTGCATGAATTTGTGCCAAGGGCTTTGCCGTTGGGGGGTTTAAGAAAGCTCTTGCAAAGAGCGCGTACCAAAAATTTATTTTTGGTTTGAGACCTGATTGGGTTATTTGGATGATGACTGTATGTCGGTCTCCTTCCCTCAAGAAGCTCGGACTACGAAGCCCTTTGAACCCTGAAAATGTAACCCGTATGTTGGAACGGTACAAGCTGTCAGTGTTTGCGCATAAACTCACCCTGTCTATGTGATAAAGTGGTTACCTCAGGTAATGAGACGTCATTCAATTTTCTGTCATGGTAGATTTTTGTTGAATTATGTTTCCCATTGCCATGAATTTTGAGAAATTGTGGTTGGAAATTCAGAAAAGGTGCCAAAGCTTTTGTACGGCTCATGCAGTAACGGTTCACGCATTAAAAGAGAGTTCTGGGCATATGGGACTACGAGTAGAGATTCTCTTTTCTGGCCAGTGTCAGGCAGCCCTCTGTGACAATATGAATGCCATGTCGAGCCGTTTTCTATGTGAATGTCTTTTCATGTTGTAATTCAATCATTGTCGTGGGACATTTTGCCATTAGTTCACCACATTTTTCCATAGTTCTCTCACAGTAATGTTGAAGTTTTTCCCAAAGGAGTGGTTCATGTTTTGGCATCTTGTAAATCATTTTTATTCCGGAAGTGCACAGAACATGAATTATGACTTTAAACATTTCTGTTCTGTTCTCGGGGAAAAAATACCTCAAACGTATTTAGAGGGCCACTGTCCTCAAAATCATGTCAAAATCTGCACATACATGACCATGTACTTCACCCACTTACTACGAGAACCGGGTATTCCGGGTTCCCAAGTTTCTTATTCAGAAACAGGAACGGGTAATTCCGGTTCCCATAAAGGTACTGGCCTAAGCTTATTTTAATTCCCTTTGAAGTACCTTTTCATTATATTTGAATGTTGTTGATATGTGCAATCAGAAGTTCCATTGTCAAGCTATAGTTCATGATCAAATTTTCTTATTTAAAGAAGGATTTTATTTCCCTTTGTATATCCGTCTCTGAAGGAAGTCTTTATATCACAGTACACATTGCGTGCACTAGCGGGATGTTTTTAGTAACAATACAAAATATCCAGTGGCCGTAATGGCAGTACTCGTATTAACCAGTTACGATCACTATTCAACCTTTGTTTATCAATAGTGCGCACACGCATGGTACACATATACAGTGGCTGGGTAGCCCCAAATAATCCAGTTTCTGGCTTTCAGCACTGGTCTAAAATTAACGGAGTATACAGGTTAAATTTTCATTGGTGATTTGTTTAAACCCTCTCGCAACCACACGCATGATAACTCATGATAAACTCAGATTTGCATTGTTTGGTACAAAGAGAGTTAAAGATTGCGAAAAGTGTATCAGCCATGAGCAACCTGACAAATGTGCAACATTTCATTGTCGTGTATCTAAACCAATGCTTTTCTGACTGTTCTCTCTCTGTGCAGGTTGTCAAGCCAACGGTGGAGCCCAACAACAACGATCTAGTGAGCAGCAGCGTGGAGCTGGAGGAGCAGCGGCGGCGCAGACTGCGCGAGGCCCAGGGCATGATGGACGACCCCAGTGCAGTCTCCTCCACCTCCCAGCTGGAGGGGGGTGGTGGTGGGCCAGGAGGGGGTGGCATCAACCCCCTGCACCACCACCACCAGCAGCAGCAGCATGGCCCTGCCTCCTCCATTGGCATGGAAGGGTTGAGAGGGGATGAGGATGGGGCTCATGGAGGGGAGGAAGATGTCCCCGTGGTCACGGACTGCGAGTGGTGCGACTGCACCAGGCGATTCGACACACTCGATCAACTAGTCCAGGTACAGTAGTGCTGCCAAGCGTCCTTATAATGATAAATCATCCCATGATGCACCATGATGCACATTAGAATTTTAGTCTAGTTACTATAGCATGTGTGACCAGAGGCAGACATGACTGCAAAAAAATCAAAATATTGCTGAGCAGTACTTTATGGGATGACTATACCTTATATGATTCTTCCCTAAACAACTACCAAGTGTTGCTTGTAGTTTCTAATCACTGATTAAAAATGATAGTCATAAACCTTACCCTTTTTTGACTGGGCTTTTTGAGAGCAAGGGGGGGTGGTCGTTTTGACCCCCTCTGATATCTCTCATATCTCGGCCATGGAACAATGCAAAATTTTGCATGGAGGTTGTGGCACATGTTAAGAGCGTGACTGCACATTATGTTTAGGGTGGAAAAAATCCAACTTTGTGTACATTATTTATGCAAATTAGATGCATATTTTACTTGTTTATTGATATTTCATTAAGAATCGATAGCATGATGACCAAACTTGTTTTTTAATATGCTCAGAAACATAATCTTAGTTGTTTGAAGAAAATGAAATTTCAAATCAACTGTTATGTATTTTATTGTATATTTAATTTCTTACATATTGTTTTTCTTTGTTTCTAATGATTTTGTTTGCTTCAGATAGGTATTTAGATCAGTTTCAAGAAAACTGTGATCAAGCACAAAAGGATAAGAAGGCACAATAGACAATGGTACAGAGCATTAAAGGAAGAGCAGTATTTTACACCAGTATTTTGCACACAAACCTATAAAAAATGTCACTTTTTGTCTGACTTTGGTTCTGAATGCGATTACATAATGTTGCGTTACCTCTTAATGGAGTGACATTTTTCCAAACTTAGTCTCTAAAGTTGCGAGACACTTTTAAAAAAGGCATGAAAATGCGTGTGACGATTTGCAGCAATTGCAGACCAGTCGTGGAATTTTGTATGGGGAAGGGTCAAAAGGGAGAGGTCCCTGTCAGAATTGGGTGAAAAGGACCGTGCGATTGTTAGAATTCCTCCAACCCAGAAATCTGAGGAAAAGGCATAATTTATTTTTTTTTTTTTGGGGGGGGGGGGGGGGGAGGGGGGGGGGGTGGGGACATAATTTATGTAAGATTTTTTTTTTTTCATTTTGGTGTGAACTATTCCTTGAATAATGAATGTGTGGCCTAAGCAGCCCCCTATACACAGGTTTGACAATCTGTCATGAGTCTTTGCTTGCATTGCCTACAGCACATCAATAACGACCACATCCACAATGAGCGCAAGGAGTTCATCTGCAGGTGGCGAGACTGCATCAGGGAAGAGAAGCCGTTCAAAGCCCAGTACATGCTGGTTGTTCATATGAGGAGACACACAGGAGAGAAACCACACAAGTGCAGTGTGAGTTCAGGCATTGGACAGTACTGCAATCCTTTTAATTGCTATTGTTTTGTTTTCTTTTGTTTCTCACAATTGTGCTGAAATTTGTGTGTTACATTGTATCCCAATCAGAAAAACAAATTAAACACATTGAATATGAAAAAAGTTAAGTGATCACAAGGGTAATTTAGGGATTCTGTCGCATGAATTTTTGATGAATTCTATTTCTGGTGCATAATTTGTGTCCTTTCATTGTTTATCATCCATCTCTTGATGCACTAATACCTATCCCAACACTTAACCCATTGTTCTCGTTGAGTGAGCACTGTTAGATACTCATTTGTTTGAAACTTTTCAAAACCCTTTATTTTTGTGAAAAAATAAAACTCTGGATATTTTGACAAGGATGTAATATGACCTGTTATGTAAACATAAAAAGTTATTTACGTGTCATGGTTGAGTAAATATACTTTAAAAATCGCACAAGAAATGCCAAAAGGTACTGATAAAACAGCATAAACAATTACCCTTGTGACTTTTGAAAAGTGACATTTCTGTCTTTAAAATTTGCCCACTCATGCATGACTAATTTGATTAATGTAATTTTGACACAGAAGTTAGTCAATAAGTTAAGGAACAATCCTGCCAAATTATTTTGCCCAAAAGTTCTCTGATCAAAAGTTATGCTATTTTGCTTGGGGGGGGGGGGGGACTTTATACTTTTTTTGTTGTGTTTAGGACAATCAAACCTGTATAGAAATACTGGTCAATAGGGGGGACAAGAAATGAAGTCTTCTAGAGCATGCAGTCTTTAGGATGCTTCATATCACTGCTTGCACAGAAAACTTTTCACATTTGACATCTAATCATTTTTCATTTTGTAGGGTAAAGTCTTTTAGGTCATGATTGAAAACAGAAACATCATTCTTGTTGAGACTAAATGTGAGCTCACTCACAATAAGCAGGAATTGACTTCATTATATTTCAATGCTGATCAACCTTGTTTATACTCTCTATTGTTCAATTATTGATTTTCTTCTTCTACCAACTTATGTATAAGAACGCATAATAGACAGGTGTGCATCTCTAGAAAATTTGCATGTATGCTACGTTTGCTGCTCCGCCGATTGTGCACATGTGCAAACGAACCATCACTTCTCAAGTAAGAGCAGGGTGAAAACCCCATGGAGTGGGCAAAAAGCCTGCATTGGAAAAGGAGTGGGTGATGCCAACCCCTGGGCTTTCACACCAGACGGCTATTCAGTCTACAAACCGTATCACACAGGCTGTCAGAGTGCCACATAAAATTATAATGATACGAGATGTATGAAGACGTTTCTTCCTCTCTCTGTCACCCCTAGTTTGAGGGCTGTGCAAAGGCCTACTCCCGGCTGGAGAACCTCAAGACTCATCTGCGGTCACACACCGGTGAGCGTCCCTACGTGTGTGAGTTCCAGGGCTGTACCAAGGCCTTCTCCAATGCCTCCGACAGGGCCAAGCATCAGAACAGGACACACTCTAATGCGGTGAGTGGACAAAATGATGGTTGAGCCTTTTACAGTTTCTTGATCCTCATGCGCCAAAGAGGAATTATTGCTCTGGTAATACATACTGTTATTATAGGGCAGTAGGAAGTTTGCCATAGGAGTTCATAGAAGTTAAGATTCACATCGCTGGTGATAAACTTAATGTTTTACATACCTTCACTACGTGGTGAGATCTACTGCTTGCCAAGCAGAATGGAAAACTTGTGTTTTGTTCCTGAAGTATTTTATTATTATCACAAGCTAAGTGTTAACCTGGTGGTTAGTGTCACTGCCTGGTAAGCAGTAGACGCAGGTTAAAGCCCCTGCCTGGGGGTGTTTCACTAAGCTGTTCGCAAGTTACAAACGACTTTACGAACGACCGGTGATCCCTTCTTGTGGTAAATGCGATACCACAGTTTGTTCATTGAGAATCTAATTTAGCACATGAACCGATCACCAGTTGTTCGTAAAGTCTTTGTAACTTAGGTACAGCTTGGTGAAACACCCCCCTGGTCTTCCTTTCTCTGCTCTTTATTAATAGATTGATCAATCTTAAATCTTAATACCATAGAAAGTACCAGTAAAAACAAAATTGTATTATCGTGTACAACATGAGAATTGATCTCACCCCAACAGAAACCTTATGCTTGCAAGATTACGGGTTGCACCAAGCGCTACACGGACCCCAGCTCCCTGCGTAAGCATGTGAAGACTGTTCACGGGCCTGAGGCACACGTTACTAAGAGGCAGCGCAGCGACAAGCGAGACCCCACGACGGGGCCAGGCAGCAATGATCGGGGTAGCAGGAGGGAGGATGATATGGACAGTAAAAGAAGCCCCGGGGGTGAGGATAGGAAACCTGTCAGCAAGGCGATCGACATCTCTGCAAACTCCACCAATAACAACAGGGTTAGTGACGATACCACTTCTACCTACTACTCTATGTTGCCTCCGAAAATTATCCATTTTCATATTATTGAAACATTCAAAATTTTCATATTAGGAATCCATTTTTTTTGCTCTATTTTTGCTCTGCTTCTCGTTTTTGTCTGTTTCTATTGGTAGCAATTAATTGTTGGACAAGAGTTCCCTGTTTAGGCTGCAGAATTGAAGTCTATTCTGTCAGAGGTCGAAGGTCAGTTGATTCTAAAAATTGCAGATGGATGACAACATGGAGATGAACTGATGAGACTGTAGGGCATATATCTCATGGATAATGTTTCTATGATCTTTGCTTTTTAAAAATTATGTGTAATCATGATAACCGAAAATGTAATAAGTATGTTTTTTTTTTTTTTTACCAAACCTGGTACACATGTAAGCCAGGAGTGATCAGATATGAGGTGAAATTTATCACAGGTCAAAATTAGAAAAAAGCCTTGTCTAAAATGGCAATAAATTGCTTGATGAGCTTTATTTAAAAAAAAAATTATTTGAGGGAACTTCATCAAATGTGCTCCTATTCCTATAATTGAATAAAATTATATTGATTGAATTGATAATGGTTAATTCTGATGAAAACAACAGTACAAAATTCTTTGCTTGCAGGCTGAATTTGCATATGACTTTCCATTTTTTCATCATTAAAAGGATTCATATGGTACAATCAATTTAAGTAAATAAAGCATCGTTGTGAATAGTTCAGTATAAAGGTTTGCATCAAGATTTTGCATTTTGATTTCATTTGGTAATGTAAAGATATATCAATATTGGATTGCATTTTGTAGTTTCAAATATATAGTAATATTGGATTGCATTTGAAGATTCAAAAGATATAGAAATATGAATAAAAATCTGAAAGAGAGCGTAGATGACAACATATTCAGCAAAGTGTAATATAAAAAGCTTATTAATTTGAGTTTAGTCAGATGGTCAAAGGTCAAGGTAAAATTTCAAAATGTTACTGTTTATGCTGTAACTGGAAAAATATTGTACTGACTTTCATCAAATTTGATATAATGATAAAATGAGTTGCCAGATGCAAGTCACCAGTATAGGTGCCATTTACATGAAGAATTGCAAATTCTGTTTTCAGAGTGCAGATGATAAACCAATGAGTGCTTTTGATTTGATATAACTCATAGACAAAAGGCGTTCCCCAGGAGTGTCACACGAGTGGCCAGCTGAACGCACCTCTCAACGACTACAGCTGCTCCCCACACAATGACAGCGGGGTGGAGATGCCTGGCACAGGAGGCAGCCTGGGAGACCTGACTTCACTGGACGATGACAAGCTCATCCAGGACGACCGCATCAGCTCCAACGTGGGCGAGGACGGCGTGGCTGGGCGGAGCAGGGTCAGCAGGGGGAGAGGAGGAGGAGGAGGAGGAGGAGGAGGCAGGGGTGGCGGTGTAGGTGGAGGCAGTAGTGGTGGTGGTGGTGGTGGTGGTAGCCATGATAGTGGTGGTGGTGGTGGGAGGGGGAGCATGGTAACAGTCACCACCACACCAGCTGTTATGGGCAGGACCACCAGCCCGTTCACAGAGAGGGCCATCAAGACTAAAATGGGCCTGAGTGTTTCTGGCAGCCGGATGGCGCACAAGATCAAGGCTGGTGGGGTCCCCACCACATTGCTACCTCAAATAGCCCCACCCCAACAGATTGCTACTCAGCTGCCGTCCGTCCTCAATAACAACCGTGAGTAATTTACCAACCAAGCATTGGTCTAGAAGGTTGAGCAACGAGCACAGGGATGACAGTTTTTAGGTTAACTAGTTAATTCTAGCTTTGTTTTCTAGCTATATTTAGCTCAACTTCAGGTTTTTATTGTGCAGAAACAAGCGTAGTCTGCATGCATTCAGGCCAAGGATAAATGTATAATTGGTGTCTAAAAGTATGATTGGTGCAATGAAAAGGTCATTCATTACAGGATGCATTAGAGAGAAAGCTCACAGAGAAAACATTACTCAAAAGATATTTGGAAGTTATCCAGCCCATGAACATTCCTGGAACAAGTTTTTTACACCTATGATAAATAGTAGGTGATATTTGTTTGTTCTCATGAAAACAAAATTCAAAGCATTTTATGTTGGGTTTTAAGAGCTCATTTCAATTGTAGCAGTCCAAGCCTGCTTGTACTGCCTTACTGGTTATTTTACGGTAATAGCCAATTGAGAAGAAAAGGTATGTTATAGGGAAACCTAGTCGAAGAAGAGGTCAAAGGTTAGTGAACATTACCAAAATTTGCTAAAGATTGGCCTGATTAGGGTTGCTCATTTCTATTTCTCAATATGAACTCTGCACCATATGGTGGTTTGATTATGATACTAGAACACAACAGTGTACTAGAACTCTTTATTATGTTTTGTGAAGAATTGTTATATCATGGTATTGGAAGGGTAACTGGGAACTTCAAAAGGTCATATTTTCATGAAGGTCAAAGAATCTGAAGATTCTACTGAGAGTTGATTCACTATTTGATATGTTTCATCACTATATCTGTTGCTAATCCATGCTGTTTAAAGTGGTTCCCTTTTAACAGACATCAATTCTTTCTTTTATTTGTATATAATTTTTTTTTCTTCTTTTCAATGAGCAATATTTATCACCTTGAATCATGAAAATGTATTAAATTGTGATTGCATATTTGTATATATGTATAAAGCATATACAGAATAATTATATGAATATTATGCATTTTCTCCATTGACACTATTGTAATCATTATCATTTCCTGCAGATGTGGTTGACTTCAAGCCCAAAGATCGGACAATAGAGAAGCTGATCCTTGAGGAGCGTTGTGACAGCTCTCAATCAATCACAGCACCCGCGGACAACCTGGTCAACAGGCGTGGCAGCAACCATAGCAGTGTGAGCTCCTACTTCAGCGGGCGTTCATCGGAGGCCTCGCCATTCTTTATGGGCAGCCACTTCTCCAGCCGCCGGTCAAGCCAGACCAGCTCTTACCTGTCTTCTAGACGGACGTCTGGCAGCACATCTCAGTGGTCAGGTCACATGAGCATGAACTCTCCCTATGATCCTATCTCAGTCGGGTCATCGCGGCGATCAAGTGAAGCAAGCAGCCTGAATGGTCCAACAGGTCTGCCCGGGTTGACGCTGGCTCAACAGCGCCACCTCCAGGCGAGGTATGAGCAGACCATCATGCAGCAGAATAACGATGACCGCTTTGGTATGACGCCTTCACCCATGCCCCCACCTGGTTACCGACGCCTCAGCGGAGTCGCCAGCATGCCTACACACCCTCCCAGGACACCCCTTCCCAACGAGATCCCCAACATCGACGTGCGCAGGGGCAGCGAACCCATCGCAGGAAGCAATCCAAATGCTCAGATGGGCAGGCGCTTCAGCTCCTTCAGCAACAAGCAGCCCCTACCACTGCCAGATACCATGAAGAGTTTCAGACCAGGCTTCCACAACATGCACCACCCACCCACCATCCATGAGCAGGATGGCACTCACGGGGAGCCCTGGGTGGGGCAGTACGAGCATGGCACCATCCCAGAGGAGAGTATGGATACAGGAGGGGCTGGCGGGCCAGAAGAGTTCATGCTGCCAGATGACATGGTGCAGTTCTTGGATGACCAGTGCAAGCATGAGATGCAGTGGAACAGACAGAGGGGGCATCATGTTGCTGCAGGTAGTGGTGGTGGTAGTGGTGGTAGTGGTAGTGGTGGTGGTGATGGTGACTTCAATCAGCATCAGGGCCACATTCAAGGTGGCTACAATATGCAGCAGCAGCCACAGAATGCCCATATAAACAATAGCAACATGCCAATGGCAGCCCAGCAGCAACATCATCACCACCAGCACCAACCACAACACCAACATTCACAGCAACACCAGTACAACTCATCAGCCAGCTTCCCTCACCACATGAAGCAGGAGAACAGTCGTCTAGTAGGGGGGCAGCTGCAGAACCAGCGCATCAACTGCAGCATGCAGCAGCAGCAGGAGCCACAGCAACCCTCTGCCATGGAGATGTCTCCTGGCTGCAACCAGGTGACCAGCAGCATGGACGTGGTCAGCAACCCCTACAACCAGCCCCAGCACCTACCCCACCAGCAGCCTCAACCCCCACAGCCCCACCCTGCTGGCCTGGGCTCGGGCACCATGGGGTGTGAGAACGACCCCATGGCCAACATGCTGGCAGCCCTGCACTCAGACGCCTTGGACCATGTACAGCAGATCGTTCCTGAGGGCATGGAAGGCGCTGATGACTCCGCCCAGAACCAGGGAGCGTACAGGGCTACTCCTGGAGAAGGGATGAATGCAGTCAACCCTGCCATGGCAAACATGGCTGTCAGTGACATGTCCTCTATGCTGACCTCCCTAGCTGAGGAGAACCGCTTTCTCTCCATTATGTAAGCTGACATCTCTCAGGTCATCAGACTCTAGGGAATCAGAGTGCTAGGTTCAGCCCTATACATCAATGACAATGGCACTTCTCTCAGTGCAAGGCGCAGGGGGGGGTTTCATGGAATTTGTAAGGCGTATCCTTACTGCCGATTTTACAATCAATCTTAGCGCGAATCCTTCTTAACTCAAGACATCAACATTTAACATGCGCAAGTCTGTTTCATTGAATCACTCTTAGAAGAATCACTCGTAACTGAAATTATCTAAAAGCGATTTTATTCATATGAATCTTGTTGGGCGAGCCTATTCAATACAATCAAATTGAAGGGAAGATTGAGCTGGTAAGTTTTGCTCTCTGATATTTCATAAAATCATTCTCCCTCCACCATTAAACTCTATTACATAGCAAGTGACTGTCATAAACTGTACTGTTGAGTTGTATTAATCTCTGAAAATGCAATTCGATAAACTGACAATTGTTTTCTTTTCTTTGTAGTCATATTTACAGGGAAGTTTTACAGGAAAATTAATCTGAGCCAAGGATTTATAGAGTCTGCATATCTAGACTCAACTCTAATATAACAATACGTTCAGAAAGCTTAAGTTAATGTTAACGCAGGAGAGTCTACATGTATCTGTTATTTCATGTACTTACAGATAGTCTTGGTCCTTGGACCTGACATTTACTACATCCATTAACTTTTGTTAATTGTTTTGTCAAGACTATCATAAATGTTATGTTTTTAGCTCTTGCATCCTGAGACTAGTTCATTATAAATTATCATGCCTAAGTAAGACTCAAACTTTTGAAACAGATTTAAAGTAAAAAGTTAAAAATCTAACTTAGGTACAATTTTAGATCAACATTTTGTTTTAGTCAGTCTAGATCTAGAATCTAGATGGACTCTAGTTAGAATGTAGTGTTACGTAACGACCTACCTTGATATGAATACGAGATCTAAACTAGATGTACCTGTACATTGCATATCTAAATTCTAGACCTCACAACTGTGGTTTCCGTGAAACAGATTTAGGACACACGCCAAAGTTAAGAGTGATTCAGACAGTTTTAGAAGGATCCTGTGGAGTTGAGATGAATCTTAAGGATCCATGAAACCCCCACCCTTGCAGTATTACAAGAAATGTCCATCCCCATTGATGGGTGAATGTGTGATAAACCTCTACTGTGTAACCATGTGACCCAGCATTTACAGTATTCATAGAGGAATACTACCTTGCTGAAGGATAGGAATCCCCCATCTGCCAGCTGTGCCTTTGTTGTTGAAATCAGTTATTTTGTTCTTCTTATGTTGATATCTTTGCCACCTCCTAAAGAAGTGATGTCTCCATTCTTGTAGGCATTCTGTTATTTTGGAGGAATTCAGCACGCATTGCAAACAAATATTTTTGTGAACATACACATCACTTTTCTTTTGCTTATAACTTACCAAAGTGGTGTCATATCCATTGTAATTCAGGAGTCTGGTTCTAAACAACATCACTGACAATGTACATTGTCTAGCAGGCTAGAGTCAGGTACTCCTAGGGAGAGTTCCCGCTATTTGCTCTATCTGTATAGTTAAGAACCAGTAATCTTGACAACCTACCGATACGACGTCACATTTTGGTACTCTATGGAAGCAATCTATTTGCAGGATGTGTGTGTTGAATAAGTGTTCTAGGAAGATAAAAGACATGTGAGAACCCTTTTCACCTGCTGCTCATTCTGAGTGGTGAAGGGTGCAACTTAAGAAAGATTTGATTTATTTTTTTTACTCAAATTGATTGGATCTCATTTGTAGATACCAAAGAAACATTATGGCTGCCTTTGATTCAAAATCTGCTCAACAATTCAAAAATGTGTGCATTTGTGTGTTTGCCTTGACTCTAGAATTTTAATTCCTCACTGTGAAAGTGGATATGGGTCCAAATATCAACTTTGAATGTGCTTCCAATAGCTTTATAGTGCATGTATTGCAAAAAATATATATTTTCAAAGAGAAGGATATTTGAGTAATTTTGCTGTAAAAGTTGGTATTCAGAAATTATTTAGTTAGCTCTTGAAAGTCTTGCTGATTATGGTGTTTCACTCCACAAACATTGACGGTGTGGATATTTTTTTGACATTCACATGTGGATAGTTCAATACTTGTTAATCTTACACTTCACTTAAAAACAACAAATGATAACAATGGCTGATTTTAAGTTTGTAGATATTAAAAGTGTATGTATCTTCATAGTGAAATATCCCTTATTTTGGTTCATTTTGATTGAAACTATTGTAACACTTTCGTTTGTTGGAGATTTATCTAGCATAAATCAATTCCTGGTTCAAGTTGTGTGTTTAACTGAGATAAGATGTGACACCTTGCCTGAAAGAATGCAGGGCCAGTATTTTAAAAGTATTATGTTACAACATGTGTGCTTACTTTGGTGCTAATGAAGTGCTACATCAGAAGGGTCTTCTGTTTTCTTTGTGCTGTCTGCCTAGCAGAGCAGAATCTTCAGATATTGTGTGCTGTTCTGTGCTGTGCATTGTATGTGTGCTTTAGGTCAACATAATGTATGCTCTGTACCAAGAGATTTTTAAGTTAAAATGCAAACATGAATACAATTGATGGATAAGGGGAGGGAGAATGATATATGACACAACTATCTATATGTAAGTGCTGATGCTATACGATATGAAATGAGTTGAGAGCTATTTATAGGATTAACCCTATTCTAACTGTGCTCTTTGAGAGAAAGATTAGTACTGTCCTTGTTTTTTACACACCCCATAAACTATATGTTTGAAGGTTTTCATGAATATGACCCAGATGTATATTTCGATAAGTTTCAAGAATAATGGGATAAGCAAAAGGCCTTGGTGACACAATTGGCAGTGATGTACCAAGAGCAATGTAGGTAAAGCAGTCTTCTGTACACAAACCTATGTGAAATATTAAGTTTTATCAGAGTTTGGTCAGACACACTATTATATAATGGTGGATAACCTCAAAAATTGATGAAAAGGAACCCCCCCCCCCCCCCCCTTTTAGAAGAGTAGGGTTAAGAGGGGAGAGATGCAGTCTACCTTGTATATCAAATATATTGGGAGCAGAGAAAGTGCTTTGATCTTGATTATTTACAAGTTTTGAGTTGATTATCTTGTATTCAGATTTTGATTAACTTGTATTGAAATGTGAATGATGGTGTTTACTCTGTTGTTGTCCAGTCAATCATGTCTTACATTTAGGGTCAACTTTGCTGAAATTGGACTTGTAAATATTTCTACATTTATGAAGCTAGTGTTCCGTTTTTGTCCCATCTTTTGTTATTGTTTCTGCAAAATGAGATGCAGGCGGGTGTGTGGAAATGTTGCTCATGTTTTTCTCAACTGATTATATATAACATAATTTTTAACAACCCTGTGCCTTTTTGCAAATGTTTTTGCTATGAGCTTGTTGTGGCTTAAGTATTCATATTAGTAGTATATTTGAGAAGTACTGGGTAATGAAGAGTGTAAAGTGTGGTGTAAATCAACTCAGGATATTATATTTCATAAATTTATTCAGTATTCATGGTATTCAGATCTATTTGTTACTTGATGAAAGTTGAAGTAGTACATTCTCTGTAATAAAATGTTTTCATGACTGTTTCTGAAACATTGTTATGCCACAATAAAGCAAGAAATATGCGTGAACTTTAAAGTTCAGTTAATATTATCTTCCAGAAATTAAACAGGAAAACATTCAACTAAAAGTATTTTTGTACATTAATAAAGAAGACTCGTCAATGGCATTTCAAAGTTGATCTCAATAATTTGTTAAAAATGAATAGAAATTTTGTGTTCAATACACTAATGAGGGAAAAGTGAACTTGGCAATGCATCAAATTCAAAATTCAATGCTAGTGATTAACCATTTTTTGACAGAGCAAGTTTGGACTTGGGGGGGGGGGGCATTTTGCATTGAGGTTAAAATGTTAAGAGCGCAACTGTGTGTTTATTTTTTTAGGTACAAAATATCAAATTTTCTGTAAATTATAATTGATGCAGTAATAATATGCATTAAATGCATATTTTACATGTTTTTTTTTTTAAAAGGAGGGATGAAGGTCAAACTTTCTAATAAAATGCTGAGAAACATAATCAATATTGTTTTGTAACAGAAATTGAAATATCTAATTAATTCTTCTGTATTTTATTGTGGGGGTTTTGCTTTTTTTTTATAATTTTTTTTTAAATTTCAGATATGTATTTTGATAGGGTTTTAAGAATAATTGGCTCAAGCAAAAGGCATAGAAAGCACAACTGACAGTGATATAGAGCAATATATGAAAAGTATTATTTTGTACACAAACCTGTCCGAAATGTCACTTTTTGTCATTTTTTGGTCTGCCATGTGATTACATAATGTTGTGTATCCTCTGAAAGGTGTGTCCTATGTTTTAAAAGAGAATGTCACGAAAAGACTTGTCACGTAACAATTTGTAGCGGTTGTGCGTCAGTTGTGTATTTTGTACACGGGGTGCCAAAATAGGGTGAAGACTGTCACAACCTCATCAATTATGTATTAAATATGTTTGATTGGTTTCCTCAAAATGTTGACATTCTTTTCATCTAGTTTGTCTGCTTTTGCGGATTGACTTCTTTTCAGGGTTTTGTTTTCTTAAATGTTTGAATTTTAAAATGACCAATTCAAATTTTCTTAAAGAATTAATAGTGTTTGCAAAAAAAATTACCATTGAAATTCTCATTTTCAGTACAGATCTGATTTGTACCTATTGACACATCAGAATGGAATGTCCCCCTTTTCAATTATTTATTTTTGCCAAAATTGTTTGTAAAAAGTGTAATTGTAGTTCCCTATGTGTCACATCCTTGTGTAGACAGAACATGATGAATACCAAATATCTATTCCTTTGCCAATTTTCTTTATCCATTCCTCTGTATACATTGTTTTTGTTTCATCACACCCCAAAAAGCAATGCCAATGTGTCAAAATTGAGATATTAAAGATGCCAAATTTTGAATGATTCTTTAAAAAAAAAAAAGGTTTTCAGACCCTTTAAAGAAATTTCCTGGTGCTATGTATTTATTTTGTAAGAACCAAAGTAATGCCTTAATCAAAAGTGCCTGTGGTGAGCTGAGTCAATAATACCTTATTGTATTCATAGCTAGAATAGTTAACAGTAAATTCATATGTTATGTAACATATATACATGTATTGTTATAGTAATAGAGTAATTATGAAATGTTATTTAAGAATGGCATTTGTTGCATGACTTTTCGTAAATTACATTCAGGCTGCATTTTGATGGTGATTATCTCCAATGTAGTTGGTACCGTAATAAGGTAAACATGCTACTTTTTATATGAATGTTTAAAGTGGTAGGTTGAGCTGGAGATAAGTGAACCTTCGGAGTACTGAAAGCGGTTCGTTAAAATAAGCACCTGGCCTCAAACAGGGCGTTTGGCATCGGGGCTCAGGGCTCTTCCAGTGTTGATTCCATGTGGTATGCACACTGTGTGCAAGCCAGCCCTTTCTGCACAAACAGGCTTGGTGATCCCATTGTGTGCTACCTGGTCTTATATGTGACCTGTTGCTTATTACTTGTTAAAAAGCCACATGTAGCATGCACAAAGAGTTCATACTACATGTCAAACTGAACCTGGCAAGAGCCCTGTCCTGATGTTTGTTTGACCAGGCTCCATCGCAGATTCACATTTATTCTGCGTCCTGTGAATGTATCACAGGGCTTGAGTCTTCAAGCCAGGACGGGGAGTTTGGTGTAAATATTCACACAGAAACATTGAGTGGTGGCCTACAGTAGAGGAAACATCTGATGTGTTTTTGTCATATTTGTGTATCTATCCTCTTTTTGTACATACATGTAGTAGTCTATGCTTTTATATGACTAGACTTATCGAGATAGTTTGACACATTTCATTAAATGGCTGAAAAAGATTTAAATAGATGATTTAGTTTCCATGGTATATACATGTACATGAATATGAATGACTTCCAAGTGCCAGTGCTGTTTACAGAATATTTTTAAGAGAAAGAACAAAAATTATATTTGTTATTCTATTTTAAAGTACAGGTACGTGTAGAATGTGTGATCTTAAAGTTTTCAAATCTAGACAAAAGAGTGCTACATGTATCTCCATTAAGCTTCTCATTAAATGTGTGCTATTAATACTAGTTGGGTACTATTACAATGTAAGGTACTGTGCTGTATATTTCAAGAGGCCAGAGGCATTATCTACCTGGGCTGTCCATCAATTTGTTTTCCAGTGTTACAAGAACACTGCTTGGAGATGTCTTTGGAATCTCTAGTTTCCATTGAAATTAAACTCTTGCCATTTCAAGCTATCCAATTTCACATATATTACGGTTACCTTTTTTGTTATTTCACTCATTTATTTGATCCTGAACATCTCTTATTTCCCCTTTCTCTACTGCTAATATTTCCCACATTTGTTTATCAACTGATGAAATAGGAAAACTCATTTTAAACTGTCACATATAAAGAATGACTTAAGGTCCTGTTCTTTTGACTGAATCTTCCATGGCATTGCTGATGTGTGCTCACAAGTTTTAAAACGTATTCAAAATGTTTAGTTTTGCTTGTCACAAAGTAACTTATGTAGTCTTCTTCTCAGAAAGTGTGGTGACATGGATTTAAATTACAGATAATTGTTGATTGGAATGATTGTAATTTCAGTTCATTCCTGTGTACTTTTATGGTATGTTTATCCCTTTTTATCAACATTCTAGCTCCACACTTGAGTAATAAAACTGCGCTAAGAAAATAAATATTTCACAAATATCCGTCCATATATAAGCATCATTTGGCTGTTTGTATGTTCATTGCATACTTTTTTGTCATTCTCATTGCAGTTTATAACTTTTTTAATGAATTGCCTTGAATTTGCCAATGTAGAATTATTACATATTTTGAATAAATAATGTATGATGTAGTTATGACAGGAGCTAATGCCATGAAGGGTGGATATGAGGTACTTGTGATTTTTGAAAAGAGAGAAATATATTTTTTCAAGTCATTGCTGCTTTATGTTAACTTGAAGGATCATGAACATTGTAATTTAAAGTCATTTTTACCAAAGAAAATAGAAAACGGTGTAAAAGTTTGGTGATTTTACTTGTAAAATATACATATTTGTAGATGGAAACCTGACATACTTGTATTGTGGTGTTCATAATGACAGCAGTCATTACTCAGTCGACATATTTTGCCCTTGAGGTATTATTGTCAGAAAATGGAGATGAATGTTATTTTTGTTTGCGTCAAACTTTCCCATTATGTACTGGTAATTAAAAATTTGCCTATGTATGACATGCTTTAAAAATAGGGTAGCTCATTTGCCCAAGTCATGAAACTTGGCATGAATCAGCAGTATACTGCTGTGTATGAAATCTCACAGTCAGAAGTGTTATGAAGCTGTTCAGGAGAAGTGAAAACTATCCCTGTTTACGTTTGAAACCTAGCAACCCTATCGACATTCACATACCATATCCGGCAGTGCGCCGCATGCCTGAAAGCATCACTGTGAGATGCGAGGAGCTGTGATACGTGCTATTGCGTATTGGGGTCTCTGGTTTGTAAGCTAGTCCAAAACCTACTAAAAATCTAGCAATCAATATGGCGGCTCAAAGTCAGTTTCCAGTTGGGAGGGAAGGTCTTATGAATATATCATCTTTCATTTTCTGTGTTTTTTTTTTACAAAAGTAATTGTTTTGACTTGTGAAAGGGCTACCCTGTCTTGTTTTTTCTAAAGAACATTGTGTACATTATTTTTTTTCCATCATGTGAATAAAATACATGAATACTTGAAAGAAAATTCACTGTCTTCTGAGCTCTAATTGTGAATGTGATTATGTGTGTATGCAAAGGCACAGATCATTTTTGCCAGTGTACAAGGAGAATGGTCACTTTAAATTGATTTATGCAATCAAATGTAACGTAGATCTGAAGATAATCAGAAAATCAAATAGAGCAGCCACTTTAAAATTTGAGATGGCAGCTCTTCTGAGCCATGAGCAGAATTCTTGGATACATGGGTATACAGCACCATGGTGGGGTATATGAGCATGTTCACCTGGTTCGTAAGTATGTGGGTAGATCAAACAGAGGTGACTATAGTGGGGATTCTCATTGGGATTGCCAGACCGTGGCCCACTAGGCAATAAAAATTCATTTAAAACCAGAAACCTGATTAACAAAAGATATGGCAACACCAACCTCATACTCTATTTGCATTGTCTTCCCCACTGACTCTCTACTTGACACACTCCACACATACTCCATCATTTGTGATATAATACTTGGTGATAATGAGGAGAGGGAACGCTGTCGACTATTGTAAATTCATTCACCCAATTTCAACCACCATAAGAAATGATCATTACGTGGAGATTGAGGAGATTATATATCAAAGGTTAATGAACTTTGCTATAAATGGCCAGAGTATTTCCTTTGCAAGAACTGGAATTCAAAGGATAATCCACCCTGAAATCAAGTTAGTTTTAATGAAAGCAGAAACATGAAAGAAACATAAGTGAAGGTTTGATGAAAATCTTATAAAGAATAAGAAAGATCTGATTGTATAACGTTACGATTTTGTGACATCACATACCAGGTGCTCTCCCGTTATGTTGTGTAATTATTTTGTTGAAAATGTTGATTTTCTCAAAAGGATACATGTATGCATCATTATATCTGTGCATGTGATACATCATGAGAAGCACATTTTTACATACAGACCTCTATGAAAAAAGTTATTCATTCATCAATAACTGAAAATGAGCCATTTATGGAATCATACTGCACACAACATATGATGTCACAAAATTAACATTTTAAAACATCTTTTAACGTTCTTATCCTTTGATGGATTTCCATCAAAACTTGACTTTTGTTGCTTTTTTGTTTCTATTTGTATTGAAACCAACCTAACTTCAGGGTGGACTTTCATTTAAATGGTCCAATACCCTCTTTCTCTCTTCTCTCATGAAAAATACACAAACTCTCGGTTCCCTCTTTCCTGTACACTTGATTCTTCTCCAATCTTACCTCACAAAATGAAGTCCAACAACAGCACCAATGTACATGTGCATGCACATACAAGTAAAGTATATTTTGGCTTTTGGTTACATGATAAAATCAAAACAGCATTGATATGACACAAAATTTATTATACAAGAGTCTACAACAGATGATAACTGCCACTTCCAGACCTGAATCTTCCCTTCCCGCTCAGTCCAGTCTACTGTTTCTCATAATTTGCGCGGATGCAATAATGCATATCTATTCAAAGTTTGAAATAAACACAATATCAGAAAAGAGAAAAAATATATGATTTTTTGCATTCAGAAACAAAACTCACAAGCAGCATTTTGTGACCTCTGACATAACTCACTCCCTCTGAACTCGATCAATGATTCAACAATGTACATTTAGACAGAGGATCCCTTCCCTCTGTGTTCACCTACCTCCCACGTCATGTTTTGGCAACTAGTTTCAGCTCTCCCTTAGCATTTCTAAAGCACACTTACAAGCTAACCAATGTGACTTATGTGATTATGGGCATCTAGCTACAATGTCAAGTTGCATCTAAGCATCCTTGGTACCATATTTTATTGCATTGACAGTATTACCGATCTCAATATGCTATTTCCTATAGTTCAAGTTAAAAAAAAAATCAAATATGCTGCATAAAGTTTGAATTATATCAAAAGTAATCCTAATTAGAACTATCAGGGCAGAGCTATTCTTGCTGTGGCCAAGGGAGGAATCATTTCAACAGGATAAAGCCATTGAAAATTGCATGGTTCTGCCATGAGTGTAGGCCCAATAATCCACCACTATCAATTATCTTCAAACAAATAAAAAAATCTATTTGTTTTTCTTGTTAGATACTCCCTTAAATGGCAAATGGATCTAGAGAAACTTGACTGAGTGCAGTGGACTGGTATGCCTCCACCCCCTTAACACAGACACTGTATTGCAAAAATCTCTTACATAGAACCTAACTGAGACCTGTCATAAATCATTATTTTATAGCACATTTGGTGATATTTGGTCAAATATTTCATAATTCATCACTTACACAGCAACATTTTACAATTTGGCCTTGACCTACACCTATGGCAACTGACCTTATGTGAGCCAAATAAAGTCGCTTTATTGTCCTGTCATATTATAATTTTACCAAGTTTGATGAAATGCAAGGTATCATTTCTCAAGTGATATCCTTTCTCCAGTTATGTCATTTCATGATTTGACCTATACTATTCAGTGAAGAATCATGTCAAATATCATCATTGCATAAAGTTTGATGAAGTTTGATCAATTATTTTATGAATAATCATGTTCAAAGTGACATTTTAGGATATGGCCTTGACCTGTGACCTTTGATCTACATGACCCAAAGTCTAATCACATCTTTGCCCTACCATATATTACCTTTCCACCAAGTTTGATCAAATTTGGTCGCGTATTGTTTTAGTTAGCGCGTAAATGAGATCCGGTCGGACGGATGGACAAACAACCCGGAAACATAATGCCATCTGGAAACTTCGTATAAAGAGGAAATCCATGTGTTATCCTCATTATATTGACTCTGATTATGTGTACAGATCTAATGATGGTGCAATAAAATATTGTACATGAAGAAGGGTATGAAATTGAGGGTGAAACAAACATTTGAGTAGTATAATATTGTCTTTATGACATGGTTACAAAGCACAGATTATGTGCCACAGGTTTCCCCCATATATTTTCTTCATAAATTTCAACTAAATATACTGAACTTATCCAGATACAACCGCACTATGTGCATAAACTACAATCCTTAGAACACACAGTACAGCACAACAAATCTATCGCTAAGCGATTCTACAGCCTATCTCTTATCAACAATAAGCACATACACTGCTTTGTAATGTTTTAATGAAAAGACACCTACAAGAGTCTCTACAAACATACAAGACACATACATCTTTATGATATATATAAATATATACACTGTCGTAAGATTATGGTGTTATCATCAAAACACATAACCATCATTGTTGTTTATCCTAAGAACTCTACATAAGTCACCTTTTGCATGAACAAAAAAATATATTGAAGTGATGAGCAATATGTGCATTGTATTTTTAATCATTATTTTGATACTGATCTATACCTCATGTATTTACACATGTTGATGTCTGGTAATTGATTTTTTCAATGGAAAGTTGATTATTAAAGTGCTTCTAAAACTATGAACAATTGTATGTGACAGACAAACATGTACCATACGCACACATCACATAATCTTAGCACAATATTTGCTTCACATTACACCTCTATTCCGTGTTTCTCTTTGTAGACATAATCCAAACAAACCACATTTTTCAATCAGCCGATGTATTTCTTTACCTTACCTGCTTCATACTACAGTGATACTTTAAAGTTCAATCAATTGTCTCACCTTGCTTGGCTGTTGAGAAGAAATGAAAAAAAGTACAAAAAACTAGAGCTATGTGAAGAACAAAGATGTTATGCCTCCATCTAAACAAAAAAGATTGAAGAGTTTTTACCCTATAGTCCATCTTTTGAACATGCTTAGTCAAACAACGTACATCATTTCATGTGTTGACTTCCGACAGATTTGCCACAATCAGTTTATATCTAATTGTAGTACTCAATCTTTGAGAAGAATTTCATTGAAATATGCATATTATTTTCTAGTTACCATGAAGAGCAAGATATTTCAAAATGAAGCTCAATTGACAACAGACCAAATCCTGATTACTTTATCTTTATCAGCAATTAATCTCAGGAGCCTGTCTTGTTCCAAAGGGTTCACTGGCTTTCTTATACAAAGTTCACTGATCTACAATCAAATGAATTTGACCAACAAAAAAAATAGTTTGTCAAGTGGCTCTTGAGATGTCCTGATGATGGAAGGAAGGAAAGGAAAGAGAAGTAAAGGAAGAAAAAAGAAGGAAAGATGAGGAATGAGATGGAATGAGAAAGAAAGAGAAGGAAAGGGTACAGAAATAAATAGAAGGGAAGAAAAGGAAGGAAAGAGAAGGAATAAATGGTGAAGGAAAGTGAAGGAAGGTGAAGTTAAAGGGAGCAAAAGAAAATAAAAAGGAAAGGAAAAGCAACAGAGGGAAAGGAATGAGAATGGGAGAGAAGGAAAGGAAAGGAAAGGAAAGGAAAGGAAAGGAAAGGAAAGGAAAGGAAAGGAAAGGAAAGGAAAGGAAAGGAAAGGAAAGGAAAGGAAAGGAAAGGAAAGGAAAGGAAAGGAAAGGAAAGGAAAGGAAAGGAAAGGAAAGGAAAGGAAAGGAAAGGAAAGGAAAGGGAAGGGAAGGGAAGGGAAGGGAAGGAATGGACGGACAAACCGAAAACAAAGTGTGTCGGGTCACTTCGAGATGGAGGCATACAGACCTAAATAAATCAGGCGTTAACACATTAAGAACAATTTTATCTTTGGGACCTGCAGTATTCCCCTGTTCAGCTGCTCACATCAATGTAATACACTCTCAAATTCTAATATCTACCCAAAAAATATCATCTTTCCTAAATATGTTATTTTTCATAGATCATTCCTCTTTATATCATTATAGTTCCTCTATTTTACTTTGTATGAAACAAGAAACTGACATTTGATTAGAGCATTAAGTGGCCTATTCTCATGAAAATAGACTAGCTATTTTGAATAAAAACTGCAGCACATGTTTTTTTTTCTGAAGAAAACAATCCCTCATAGTCTGACTGATGCCAGAATGCACTGTTCACAGACTCACACACACAAGTCAATACACCTCTGTACATAATTACCCAGAGTAATTACATTTCTTATGTTATCGTAACTACATTGATGCCACTACATGTATTCAACACTTTCTGACCTCGGATCAATCATATCGAACACATCCCCTTGAAGTCTGGATCATGTGAACATCAATCCTAAAAAGACTGAGGTGTTGATTGGTTAAAGTTATATTTACCATCAAGTGGTTTGTCACAGCTGTTTGTAGTTTTGCTGCAAGCATTTTCCCTTGGAGGTCACTCAAATCATTTGTTTGAGTGTAGAAACTGAGCCTATGTGACTATACATCACACTAGTGCAATGGCAAGTAGTTAAGGTGTGATTGTACTCTCAGCCATTTCCTACATAATGTGGAGGCAGTGGCCAAACCACAATACACCTTTTTGTCACTTGTTTATCCGATCAGTCATTGCACCCCTTTTGACTTATAATTTGTAGCTGTGCAAGTAGATTAGTGTGATATGCTTAAGTTTGTGATGTATTCTCCCATTGCATTTTGCCAGTAACTGGCTCTCAGTGGGCCATTGGCCTGATGGCAAAGGATAATAAACATTTCAAAGTATGACACTTGGATACGTCTAGAAATATGACAAACTTCTCTAGGCACAAAATTGAGATACATCAATGTTTTTTGAAAGGACAAATTAATAGGGGTCCAAATCTTGTTCTCAAGATTTGAGGAGATATTATGCCCCCAAACCTATCACAAAATATGGAAGTGCTCAGTCTAGATAGGATTCACCTCGATGACCACTAAAATATTCAAAACCTTATGATACAAAGAAACATTGTCCAATGTACAAATGTCGAAAATCACTGACTCACAATATCCAAAAGTCATCGCTCTACACTGTATTCTGAAAGCATCAAATGGAAAGAAAATCAAGAAGACTAAAAGAATTGTGGCACACCTTTTGTTAACAAGACACGCCTTTGTGAACTCCTTCATCCTCGACAAGGAACTGACTTCCTCTCTCCCTCCCTCTGCAGCCATAGGTGAGAATATTGCTTGAAAGATGCTGCCACATGCAGGCACAAAGCCAATATGTACATTGACACTGCAGGCTCTTTACTTTCCTACAAGCTACTGTACGTCCTATACACACACATTATCATGACTTAATTCACAATGGCATTCAATATTGTGTGGACATCAAATCTATATCATGCAACATGATGAGCAAATCTCACAAATATGTATCATGCAGAGCTGAGAAAAGCTAAGTAAAGATTTAAAGATTTAAAACTAACTCTAAGCAAAGAAGCCCCAAATGAACTGAATTCTGTAATCATGTTCAGTGTTCTTATTCTAGAGCAACAATTAAGTTTCTATAATACCTCCTTGCTACATATCCACGGCAGCTTTTTTTTGTGGGTAGATCTATGACACTTGAGCAATACCTTGTGGTGAACCAGCTAAAACAAATAGGTATTCTTTCAGGTGACAGAGTTGCTTATATTTATATTTTCAATAAAGCCAAATATCTTCTAGGCAAGAACTTACACACAAAAAAAGATAAGAAACATGATTACTGCTATTATACTACACAATTATCTCAGCATTTCATCATGTAAGCAGTCACAATTCAAATGTATGTGAATAATATATATATTTATATATGCTGGCTTATATATTTGTAAAAAAAGAAAGAAAGAAATAGTCAAAATGCTGTACAGAATTTACATTGTTTGCACCACAGTGATTCCAACATAACCCCTTCCTTCAATATATATACATGTTTTTGTCCACTTGCATTTCTCACTTGCATTTCACATGGACTTCCTCACTTGAATTTCGCTTGGACTTCCCAATAACATCATGTGTACGTAATGGCCACATACACTTCTGTAATGCTGCATGTGCCTTGCCAGAAAAGAGGTTGAGCAGAAGATTCACAATTTCATTCCAAATCTAAATCTAACAACTTTGTTATTTTGTTCTACTGCTGATCTTTCTTTTGTAACAGTGAATGCACATAGCCATACTTAAATGCATTCTCTCGTGCAAAAGAGAAAACAGAAAAGAAATAATGCCTCCGGCCACTTCGTGGCGGAGGCATAAAAACAACTTCAAAGCACAAGCCTTGCATATTTTGAGAAAGTACAATATAGGAAACTAGAGAAATTTGACTCCGCAGTCCACTGGTAAGCCTCTACTTTCCACTTTATGGTGGAGGCATATGAGAAGAGTTGCTCGTGATTAGTGCGTAGTCTGTGTTGTTCCCAAACAATTCACATCAAAATACCCAAGGACACATTAGGGCTAGTTGGACGATTCAGACACACATGCACACGAGATGAATGTTTTTTCAAAGAGAACACAACCACAAGTTCTTAAGACTTGCTCATAAACTACAGTCAAAGCTCGTGATGGCAAAATTACTCACCAAGAAATCATTTTGAGTCCCATGTTTTTATATTTGTATCCGTGGAAAGATCCTGTTAAAATAATTTGGGTCCTGCCAATATTACAAACGTCACCTTATCAGCACCCACCCCCTTCCCCTTCTCCACACACATACACATCGTCACCACCACCACAGGCCTGCCCATGATAATGTCTCCAGTGACACTCTACTTCCCATCCATTTATCTAGAAAAACACTAGTTCGCCATTGTGTTCACAGCAGCACGATCAGCAATGAACATGTATTACATCTTTCCTTACTAAATCATAAAAGGATTGGGTTTTCCTACAGTTACAAATGTAAAGCATATTTTTACATATTTATTCACACTTAATCTAATTGTATTCGGTGTTAAAAAAATAATAAAAAATCAGTTCCAACTCACATCATGCTGATATTGACACATCATAAAGTCAAGGGATGTCAAATTTTTTTGAGTCAGTTTTTTTTTAAATTTCATTTATTACTATTCATGTAATAATCCTGTGAATATTTAATGAGATTTTCACTTTTGGACAAATTTTGGATATAAAAATGTCTGTTTTTGAGATCATTAATTCAGAAACACAACAATGGTCATTGTACATTACACATGCCAACCTGCAAGTTCTTTTCAGCCAGAAGCATCATGCATTATTAATGACACTGTGATGGCAGTTGCTACTGGATTAACAGGTATGATACACAATGATCATTGTTGTATTGTGAACTAATTATCTCATACACACAAATTTGTCCCTAAGTAAAATTCTCATTAAATATTCCAAGGATTATTACAAGAAAAGTAATCGATGAAATGCCACAAAACCTGTCTCTCAAATAAGGTTTGATATACCTTGACTTTATGTTGTGTCAATTTCAGGTGGATTTGAGTTGAAAATTATTTTTGATTATTTTTCAAGTGTCAATTTTTTTTTAAATCTACATGTAGTAGCTTTATACAACTCTTAAACAAAAAACTTGTTCTTTTGATATAGTTTGAACTTTGCTGTGGCTTGTTGTAATGCTGTCAACATTTCAAGTTTGAAAATAATGTTCCAAGGATGGTACACAAGACTGATACCATCTCCTAAGAGACCAATAATAAAATCTGCCTTGATGAAATCACATGGAATAATTATATGGGGGAGAACATTTACATCGTCATAAAGTATATTGTTAATTTCATAAGCCCAAGAAATTCAAGTTCATTGTTCAATGTGGTGAAATAAGTGTGTACTCAATAGTAATCTTACAATAAAAATACAAATTACAACAGAATACAACCAACATAAATGTAAATTATATGCATTATTTGATACGTCTATTGTTGCATATTGACAATAGTGGATGAAAAGTACCATTGTCGGTATCAGGTTAACTTAAACCCTTCTTGTATGTTAAAGCTACTTCTAGTTTACAATACACACATTCCTACTTCTCTGGCAAAGGACACAGTTCCATGGTATACCAGCTTTTGATTTCTTGGAAAGCCAGACATAGGCATAAGTGTTCATGTGCACTTGTGCTTTTATAATGAGGCTGTCCTCAGAGCTGATTAGGCCATTCATACCATGCTCCATAATGGTCTCATCCCACTACTGGCAGACTGCCCTCTTCTGTCACAGTTTAGGCAATACTATCACTCTTTGCACTGTGGTGGCTGCGGTGGCCTCAAAATGTCATACAACTTCACTCGTCTATCCGTCCATCCACCTCGCTCACAAATGTACACGTTACAGTCTTTAGCACCTAGTAGTGTTTGTTGTTGAGATCATGAGGGCAGGGCGACACGGAGCTGTTCGCTGCGGGGTTTAGGACATACTGGAGCAGTCCTTGTCTGGTGGGACCATCTGCGTCAGGACTCGGTCCAACCACTGCAGGGGCCCGTTGAGGTGCAGCTCAATCCAGGATGGGGTGGAGGTCACCGTCTGCCGGCGGTACTCGGCGCCCCACCCCTTGACGAAGCTCATGCGGATGGTGCACATGCGGGTCAGCTGGTATACGGCCTCAAAGCCACGGTTCACGCTCTGGGACAGCTGGGCAGCAAACTCCTGGTTGTTGAAGATCTTCAGGTTGCAGCCTGGATAGAGAGAGTGGGGAACACAAGTGATAAAAATGATCAGAGAAATTACAGGAAAGTGTCAGTGAAAAGCGAGAGAGAAGGAGAACATGGAGGAGGAAGAATATGAGCAGAATTTTGGTCAGTTAGCTTACTTCACGAAATGTGTTATTTATTTCAATGAGGATCATATGTCAATCTCTTTCTACAACACATTGCACGAGCTTTTATCAAGTGTATTTCAAGCACTGGAAATAACATGACTTCCTTCCAAACCTCACCCATCCGTCCCCATCCATAAATCAGTGCTTCAACCTGAAATCAAATTCAAAGCAGGTCGGCATGTCCATTTCAGGGGTTATGAGTACAGAGCCTGTTAAATTTTGAAGATTTTGAAGGTCGAGAGTTTTAATATGAGCATGTATGTTTAACGGGTACTTTCTAGTGTCAAGCCTTGCATAAAACATTTAATCTCCTTGCTATGGTGATACACCCCTGATGAGTGAATGAAGTCCAGGATGAGGCCTTACCTGGAGGGATCTTGCAGACTGTTGCAGGATGCCATCCGTACCTCTGGTTACAGTTTGGACTCTGGACAAAAATACTGCTGTCACTCAGGCACTCAGCAAACACCTCCCCACCAATGTAGTACAGCCTCACTCCTTTGCCTGAATTCAACAACCATAGAGAGGTTCCTACCAATGCTTGCTTCAATTATTACTGCACACATGTAGATCATATCCACCAGGATGTGAATAACATAGCACGTTGCAAAAGAAATCAATTAAGAAAGTGTTTTGCCAAATAATAAGTGTGCGCTATCTTTATTATCATTACGTGTTACTTATATCATGCTTTCCCCACAAGACCCAAAGCACTTACAATGAATTCAAACAGTAATATATAAAACTACAGGAAAATACAAAACAATGTTACAATCCAAAAAAGTAACTAAATACACATATGTTTGTAAGGCCTTTCTGAAGGCATATACTGATAACGACTGTTTAATTGTGGTAAATAATTCTTGGGCCATGATTCATATAGGTTTTTAATTATTGCAACTTACCATCAATGCTAACTACCATGGCAGCAGGTGCAATGAGAGCTCATCAGATATTGTCATGGCAGTTACCATTGATGGTAAGTTGCAATAACTGAAAACCTTATATGCAACATGGCCCTGAACAGATATACCAGCTAAAATGTGAGGAGCCGAATATGTGAGACAGAGGGGATCAAAGGATCACCACAAGTTCCTGGAAGGTGCATATGCATTCAAACAAGTATCTAAATATTATCAAGCCTGGAAATTAGGATTTTTTAGACAAACAAGATGTTTGGAAATAATCTCTTGTCTCAAAGGAAACCAGTGTAGTATGTTCAAGAGTGGCTGAGATGAGTGGTCCCTAGAAACCGGAAAACCAATCTGGCTGCCTGATTTTGAAGTAGTTGGACACGATCCAACTGAGTTGTCAATGCGGGAAAGAACTTGCCATGTTACCAGGTATCTATGGGGTGGTGATGAGGACTGGGTATAACTGCTCCTTACCAATATGTCTCCTAGTATACCAAGAAATAATTTAAGACTTATGAATGAAGCCAATGATAACCATGCTCTACATGCGAGCCACATCACCATGTATCTAAGGGATGGTGATGAGGATTGGATAAGTGCTCCTTACCAATATGTCTCCTGGTCTACTAAGAAATAATTTAAGTATTATGAATGAAGCCAATGATAACCGTGCTCTACATGCGAGCCACATCACCATGTATCTAAGGGATGGTGATGAGGATTGGATAAGTGCTCCTTACCAATATGTCTCCTGGTCTACTAAGAAATAATTTAAGTATTATGAATGAAGCCAATGATAACCGTGCTCTACATGCGAGCCACATCACCGTGTATCTAAGGGATGGTGATGAGGATTGGATAAGTGCTCCTTACCAATGTCTCCTGGTCTACTAAGAAATAATTTAAGACTTATGAATGAAGCCAATGATAACCGTGCTCTACATGCGAGCCACATCACTATGTATCTAAGGGATGGTGATGAGGATTGGATAAGTGCTCCTTACCAATGTCTCCTGGTCTACTAAGAAATAATTTAAGACTTATGAATGAAGCCAATGATAACCGTGCTCTACATGCGAGCCACATCACTATGTATCTAAGGGATGGTGATGAGGATTGGATAAGTGCTCCTTACCAATGTCTCCTGGTCTACTAAGAAATAATTTAAAACTTATGAATAAAGCCAATGATAACCATGCTCTACATGCGAGCCACATCACCGTGTATCTAAGGGATGGTGATGAGGATTGGATAAGTGCTCCTTACCAATGTCTCCTGGTCTACTAAGAAATAATTTAAAACTTATGAATAAAGCCAATGATAACCATGCTCTACATGCGAGCCACATCACCGTGTATCTAAGGGATGGTGATGAGGATTGGATAAGTGCTCCTTACCAATATGTCTTCTGGTCTGCTCCACCTGAGGGTCCCTGTTGACGTTGGAGAGCAGGCCGAGGCAGAATCGCTCAGAACTGGAGGGATCTGTGAAGCCATCAATGGTTAGGGAGGGCTGCGATGCATGGAACGTCTCGCCCACTCGCTGGTTCATCTCATAGTAGGCAATGGAACACCAGAATGGAGGCTCGCAGTATGACACCGGCTGCAGGTCTGAGGGAGGGATGGTTAAATATGCAGTCAAATTAAACTTAGATTAGCAACTGTTGAATCAAATAAACTTGGAATAGTTATTATGTAGTACTTTATGGAACACAAAAAAGGAAGAGGTGTGGAGTATGGATGAATGCATGAGTTTGTTACCAAGAGTAAACCAATATAAATCATTACATTATTCACATATAATCTGGTAATAGGAGCGAGCAGTGATACTCAAGGCTCGCCCCTGGTTGAATAATGTTAAATACGTTACAAATATGTTTTTGTAAGAACACTGAAGTATTCTAATAATTATTTATATATACTTTGAATACATCAATAAATTTGTAGTTCAACAAACGACCATTTGTTGGTTCTCTCTAGCCTTTAAAAGAAATTTGTCAGAACATTTTCTTCTGTAGGATATGTATAGTTTTTAAGACTGAAATGTTCCACCCCAAATTTCTAAACCATAAGTAATATGTAGCTCTATTGGGCTTTTATACAACATTTTAACACTGTCTGCCACAGATATCAAGGAGACAGAGGAAATACATGTACTGCCAATTTTGAGTGCTTAAATTGACATACAAAATAATACAACTTAGTTCTTTGTTCTTTTTGCGAAAAGATTACATCTGTCATGATCATGTTCCTAAATGTTCCAGAGAAAGAAGTACATGTACATACAGATAAAGTTGCTATCTTGCAATACCTTTTTTTTATCTGGAAAATAATTTGTCTTCTAGTAACTTTCTCCACATAAAAAAAACAATTGTCCATATTAAATATAAATAAAATGTGCATAATTTACTTACCCAAAGATTCAGTTGATTGTGTGGCAGCATTATCTGCATTAAAGCAATAAAACGAACGAAATGCATCAGTAATCATTCGTGTACTTCACTCCACATCCCAGTTTGTCACTCAGCTCATACAAGTCAGCACAACTAATTAAAGTCATGAAATAGATTTGACCATCCTAGCACAAGGACCGTTGTCTCTACTAACTAAAGAGTTATTATCGAAAGAAGAATCGTACAAAGAAGTCATCAAAACGATGGGGGTTCTTTACGTCATTTCTTACTGAAACATGGTTATACATGGTCCACTACTTCAATGTTTTTATTCAGAAAAGGAAATGTACCAATACATGTGCATGTACATTTACCAATGATGTATAGTTGAATAACAAAAGGTACATAATTTACATGTTGTAAACTACATGTAGCAGTGATTTTCCAAAGCTGCCTCTCCCGAGTATTATGGTACATCAGGTAATCAGCTCTAAAATTGACTCTCCGCTGATATTGGTTTTTTTTTAAGCTATAATTGTCCTTTTGACAATTATTATCAGTCTTGTGAGTAGTCTTGTAAAATAATAAGCATTTTTTCTTTTGGTGTAGCCCCTTATTGATATTGCTATTGATATTAGGCCTATGTGTGCCAAGATTACTGCACTGAATATTCAATATATAATTTTGTACATCACATTGATACATCATATTGATATCATATTGATATAGTCAATTTAAATTTGAACCCGATCAAACAGGTCCTGGAATATGGAATACTGGAATACTGCTGTGTGATTGGTTGATAGCTGCAATCAAGTTGCAGAAGATTCATCAAATCCTTCAGACTGGCTCCAGAGTCAGTCGTATAACTGGGAATTGTAATCTTGCAAAGTCCCAGAAATTCAACTTCCATTTGATACTTAAAATTTGTATAATCTTGTAGAGTTATTACAAGGTATCAAGCTAACAAGGATGACAAGAGCGTTTCAATGTTGCATGAATCAGAAAGCACACAGGATGAAAACCTCTTCAAACGTTTTGGTGAAGTCCTTTAACGGATGATTACACAACATGCTTTCACACCAGGCCTGATTGACGCGGTCTGTTTCTTCCCTACTTCTGCACTCCTCTCCATTACTTACTGCTGTTTGTTGATGATGTGTCCATGTTCTGTTCACTTGTCTCACCATCATCACTCATATAGCCTGGTGGAGGTGTTTCTGTTAATGGAGGGGGAGAGGGGGGGGGGGAATAACATAAAATTCCTGTTAAGATGGTACATGATTAAAAAAAAAATGTACATTCATGCATATGAACCAGTAAAATGTTTGTGTGGCACAAAGCTGCATCATAGATTACAAATTTCATACTTTAGTAGAATTTTATTGCTTATGTATCTATTTTTAATCATGAGGAGCCTTTGTGCATAATTTCTTTTAACATTTCCATAAGCTGATACCCAAGCTTTTTCTAGGAGAACATAAAATGAAAATTCAATCAAAATTAATCCAAAAAATTTTGGTAATAGAGGGATGTGAGAAAAAAAATGCATTCGCAACTCAAACGATTTTTACACTATTAAAACTGCATGTATCTAATCTTCATACAATGTAAGCATCGGAAGGCAGACAGGGATAATAACAAGATCAAATGCATTATTCTATATATACATGAAGAATCAAAATGAATCCCAGTCATGGACTTTTTCTTTGTTTACATACATGTATTTCACTTTTACATAACCTCCATTGCACTATTGGCAAACTGACTCCACGGTGCACTGCAATCTACAAATAGAGCTACAGGTTTATAGATTGAGGGCGCCCTTCTGTGCCCAGTGAAGAGGTTACACAGGGTCTCAGGAAGATTTTATCCCTTGCAATACAAAAAAAGTCAATAAGCGAACATCAAAAATATCCTCATTGGATATAAGGCAAAACATAGTTCTGGGTGTTCGCTTCACATCAGGATTAAAGAAAGGCCCCAGCTCGATTTGAGTTGAAATTAATTTCTAATCATGTTTCATAAGTGTCAAATATAAAAAAAAGTTTTTTTTAACACCAAGTTTAATGGTACGGTACCTGGTGGGAGTACGTGTGGACTCTGCGTCTCCATGCTGGCCAAGTAGGTGGCATTGTCAGGTACTGTGTTGGTGAGCTCGTCCAGAGGGCGCAGTGGGCGGGGGATGTCTGTGGGCAGATCAGTCTGTCTCGGCACTAGTACAGGGGGAAGCACTGTAGGCAAATGAAAGACCAAGGTTAAGTTTATAAATGTATAATCCACTTCTCATATCATCCTTTAATCAATCTAGTTTACACCTTTTCCTGTAGATTTTGACACTGGCAGGTCTGACTGACTGCATACATAAACATAAGAATAAAATATAACATTGCAATCACTTTTTTGTATAGCTGTACTGAAATGGTACAGCTATACCATTTCCGTACAGCTTTACCTTTTCGGTGTAGCTTTATTCTGTGTGTGGACACCGGCTATTAAACCATATGTCGTATAAAAACATGGGTCTAGGCATTGTTTCGAACTAAAATAGTTGAAAGAATCATAGTTAATGACAGTTCCCCGTGTGTGTGGACGTCACTAACGATACCTCGTTTAACTGGGCAGTAATCCATTGTTGTACCATATTGGCTTAAAACTGGGCCATTACATTTCTAGTTATTGTGCAAAATATCATTTCGAGGCCATTTTTTAAAATTCATTAGCCATTAACCTGTGGAGAATCAGACCTCTTATCTCAACAGTTTCTCTTGGATGAACTAATACATGTACACCTTTATATCAAGTTTGGTCATAATTGGATAAGGACAATTCCATGAAAACATTGTGATACTTTTTGAGAAATTTGTATATTTCAAGCACAGAAAACAAAGTGTAAAGCTTTGGAACCATCTTTTGATATGAATCTGTTACACAGGAAACACTTTTGATGAAAACAAAAAACACTTGAACTTATTATATATGACCATATTCATATTATGTGTGTAATGGCAGTGTGCATGTTTATTCTACCTTATCTTTTGATAGTACTGAAAGTACACCACAGCTCAAAGGAATTGGCATGGGGAAACGGAAAGGGAAGAAAGGGAATGAGCCGCAGTTTTAAACCGCGGTATATTTCAGCATGAAAGATGATGCTTTAGCCTAAAATGCATCATATTTCATGCTGTACTGGACAAAATATACAGTGGTTTAAAGCTGCAGGTCCTTCCCTTTATTCCCTTTCCCTTTCCCTATGCCAGTTCCTTTAAGCTGTAGTGTACATGTACTCCAATACCTGTACATGTGCTCTTGCTCAAATGCTACATACATGTTAAGGCCAAGCAAAGGGTGTAAAATTGACTCTATAGCTCCCTAACATCTTCTACTGTAATTCTGTCCTCATAAACCAAAAGTGTATCACACACCAATTTTGAAAAAGATTTTGATCAAGATTGTAGAAACTCAGTCACATCCTTACTTCTGGGAAATATGACTGTGTGAACCTCTTATCATGTCTTAATTTGGAAATCCTTCAAAAACAGTGATGAACAAAAGAAATCACTACTTCCTCTGCAACTCTGACTGTCACTGAAACAATAACAGATTTACAGGGACATTCCTATTGTTTGTGCAATTATTTCACAATACTTCTATTCTCCTCAACTACAAAACAAACTAATTCCTTCAATTCCTCAGGAACTGGCATTTGTTAAATGTATAATTGATCCATTGTATACCTGAAATTATACATAATTGTATGCTACTGTATGTACATGTAAAAGAAATGTTGCATAAACTCATGCCAACTTTGCAGAATAATCATTACCTGTATGATGTATCAGTAGTTACATGCTTATTTCTTTCAATCTGTCTGGAACATCAACATCATTTTGAAGTTGCAATACATCCTCATAAAACTATCATTCCAAAATGCGTCATACTTCTATATTTTTGCGAGTTGTTGAAGCATATTCAATGTACCAAACATTCAAACATGTACTAAGTGTTAAAAAAAACCTTTTGGCACTTTGAAAAAAGAATGAAATATAAGTTAGAACTTGATTCAAACTGAATCATTTTTTGACACATCCTAAAGTCAAAGAATGTCAATTTGATAAGCATCAGGTTTTGTGACATGTTATCAATCACTTTTCATGTAATAATCCTACAAGTGAATATTTAATGAGATGTTCATTTTTTGACAAATTTGGATAAAAAAATTGTGTATCAGATAATTAATTCAGAACATGATAACGGTCATTGTGCATCACACGTGTCAACCCCCAAGGTCTTTTCTGCCAGAAGCATCACGTATTATTAATTACACTGTAGGGGCATTCACACACACACACACAGAAAAGTAAGATTTTAAAACAGCTTTTTTTTTGCATCACGAGGCAAATATTGTGTGTGGACAGAAAATTTTCGAGAACTCTCACAATCGCTATCCAATTCGCAGTTCTTCTTGCAATATTTCAGATTCATCACATTAACTTACTGAGCGCTGCATGCGTAAATCTGTCGCGAATTGAAAATCAGTTTGAGGTATCCCACAATGCACAGTGCATAATGTAAACATCTGGTATTCGCTAGTCTGTCAGCTGTTTTTCCAAAAGTTCTAATCTCATTAAATATTGAAAGAATTACTACAAGAATAATAATTGATGAAATGCCACAAAACCTGCTTAAAATTGACATCCTTTGACTGCATGATGTGCCAATTTCAGCTTGAGTCAAGTAGTGACTTATTTTTAATTATTTTTCAAAAGTATGAAAAGTATTTTCATACTTGAAAAAAAGTATTTTTTCTATTTTCTGTGATTTTCATAGAATTGTATATTTTGACCTGCAAAAGGGACACCCTGTCTTTAACACCAAGTCAGGGTGAAAGGCAAACATCCTATCCATACTTCCTGTAAACAATAGGAGTTTACTCACTGCAGAGACGGAAAAACATCCTGTAAAATTGGAAATAAGTGAAGCAGCAAACTCCACATGAAAGCAATCAATACCATTTATTGTTGAAGGTACATGTATCAATTCTTGGATCTCACAAATTCATACAGTATAACTAATTTAGCATTTTACCCAGAAAATGTTACACTTCACTTACAATTACATGTAGGTAATTTCAAGTATATGATATGAATATATAATATATGAAAACAATATAAATAATATGTACACTGTAGACAATGTCAAGATCAGTATACTTACATGTACATGTGCAGTATATTCTGAACAGAAGTAAATACACTCCAGCTCAAAGGAATTGGCAAAGGGAAAGGGAAGGAGCCGTAGTTTTAAACCGCTGTATATTTTGTCCAGTTCAGCATGAAACACGATGCTTCAGCCTAAAAAGCATCATGTTTCATGCTGAACTGGACAAAATATACTGCGGTTTTAATCTGTAGCTCCTTCCCTTTCTTCCCTTTCCCTTTCCCTTTCCCTATGCCAATTCCTTTGAGCTGTAGTGTACATGAGACTTGCAGGGAAACATGGCAAAAGTTCATTTCAGTCTGACTTTCAATTACAATATTGATAGACTTACTGGACAAGCAATGAAAGTGCCTTTCAAGTGCTATTGTATGCTGAAATGTCAAGTGGTCAATTAAAAAATGTATTATGAAGTTTGAGGATAGTCAGTACTTCAGAAGGTGATATTGTAACAGTCTTCCATCATTTTTTCAGGAAAAAAATCAGTACAATAGATGTGCAGATTGTACACAGAAAACAGCATAATTCAGATACAGAATAATAAAACAATACAAAATACTACATCCCCAGAAAAACTGCAAAGGCCTACTTTTAATACAAGAAAAATAACTGAACTATTTTTACTTTTTCATAGCGACTACACACTGTGTCTTTCATTCTATTGAATTATGAAATGAATCCACTACAGGAGGAGTAACATCTAAATTTAGCCAGCAAAAATGGCATCCAGTACAATTTTTTTCTCCCATTTCATAAATGAAATTTCCTGTTATCCACGAGGCTTGAGCAGGTGTATTAGTAAGGGGTAGCAAAATTAGCCAGCGTTTCCTCCTCATTGATCAATTTATGAATATGTTCCTAACTGCTACTACATGCAGCACGAGGTCAGCTCTTCCGCTTTAAATTTATTTGGCACCAAGAACTGTTTGTTGCTCACTCCGTGGCAGAGGCTGCACATCAGGTCTTGCTTAGAGTGCACCATCCAAGCATCAGTTCATATATTTCTTTCATCCGTGGGAGGGATGAACGACTTTGACAGCCCGTTACAATAACCAGTTACAACAGCAATGAAGACACAACCTAATTGATCTTGACAGCTTTGCTGGAAGGTCACCTACTGGTTTTTAGGCAATAAACTTGACATTAGGCTCATCTACGTATACTAGCAGCAAAAAAACTCATCAATTGCCAGCATAAAGTAACATTATTTGAAACATCACAATTTTTTTTTGCCAGCCCAAATCATAGTCGCACGCAAACAATTTCTAGCCATTGCTAACCATGGAGATTTCCCGAATGTGACTTTGGCATTCTGCATGCATTGAATAGCTTGGCGGACAAGTTGAACAAGCGCAGTACTTGCCAACAAATCTCTTTTACTGGCACTAAGACTTTGTTGATTCTTGAGTCAGTGTTAATGGTGGGATGAAAAGGAAAGTTTTTAAAAATCTTTCCAAATTTTGTTTTAGTGTACCGGAAAATATGTCAGCCTCATGGCCGAGTTGCCAATTTGACTCCCGAAAATATAAATCTTCACATTACAAAATATTCATATCTTTCTTACTAGCTGTCCAATTTTCCTCACAAGTAGTTTGCTCTCAATGCTCTGTATATCAGATTTGTTGCTTGTATTGAGCACAACTTATTTGGGACTGATGTTCCCCTTTAAGATGTATTGCTGTACAAACTAGATGAGAGTGGTAAAAAGTCAGACTTTTTTTAGATTGCAGAACAGAGGAGAGCATTGTTAAAGGATGTAAATTAAAATGTGTTTCGTCTTTTTTTTTTCATAACAAATACCGAAGTAAAATTTCTTGTGTCTTAATATCGAGTGTAAACCCATTCATTTGAAGATCAAAATATTTTAGTCCCAACAAACACACAGGTTAATTTAAAAAAAATGCCCATATAATGTGAAGACATGGATAAACATTCCCTTGTTCCCATTATTCTCGTTGACAAAATAAAACACACCATTTGAGGACAACGAGAGCAAACAAAAGCAAAGTGGTCATCACAATACAAAAAACATCAATGCCACACTTTTTTAAAATAAGAAAATATGGCCATGTCCTTCATTTAGGTTGAATCTGAAATTTGTACATAAAAGTTTGTTTATTGCTGTTCACAGGGGTATTCCAAATAATAAAAAAATCACCAGTGTCATTTACAATTCAATTTTGTCCTTTATTTAAATAAGGATTACCCTAGCTCCTACAACTCTTGAAATAGTTTCACATGTAATATGTTCAGCTGAGTGTCTCACACCCTTTCCCATACATGTATCCGTAAGTACCTACAACTCATTCAAGGTGTATCCACACAATCACATACTAATATTTATCTGGGTATGAAAGCCCAAGTGAACACTTCATCAAGAATCCCAAAAATCTTCAAGCTACATGTAGATTATAACACTACAAACATGGTCTTTTGTTATGCGGACAAAATTTAAAAGGGACCCTTTGAAATGTTGTTTGTGTAACAAGAGACCATGTTAATAGTGTAATCAGTGTACCACCTCAACATAAAAAAGGGATCCGATACTTATCCAGTTTCTAACAATTCACTTTAGTTTACATAGTTTACATTTAGTTTACTGAGACAATTGCAAAATATAAGTTCAAGTCAGTCATTCCATCATTCCATCTAAGCTCCATCTTGTATTTAAGTTTGATAAGAAAATTGGCTTCATAGCACATATTAAGAGCTTTGAAAATGTCAGCAACAGGCTCTGTGTATATTCATGAAAACCTTGAGCATTTTTTTTTAAATCTGCATAATTAGCTAATTCACATATGTACAAGTGGTATTGAGTTGAGATTCTATCAGTGATGGACTTAACAAATCAAGTTGATTGAAAGACAATGACATAAATTCTTTGAACAGATCTTTCACAAAAGTCTTTCTTCAATTCTATTGAACAATAAAAACAAGTGAATTTCAAAATTCACAGCAATCATTGTTTAGAATAAAAGTATGAAAATTACACAGTTACAATGCACATTCATGTACATACTCAAGTCACCTAACCTATTAACCCTCTCATCTCTTCATGTCTACATTATTCAATACTGTACTAGTGACAACTACATGTATGCAAATATTAAGAAGGTTTCTTCAACAACAATTTTCAGCAAATACCAATATTACTAGGTTTACTACAATGCATATGCCACATATCCTCTTGCTCAATTGGAAGATTCCACGTTGAGCAGTGACAAAGGCAAATCAGCCGGGCAGGAAACCACAACCTTCCTGTTTTGGGCCCTGTCTTCATGGCGATCCATGACCTTTGACTGGATCTCATATCAAATAGGAAAATCACCATATCAAACCACACCTATGCAACAATGCCAATTTCTCAAGAATGAAATCATTAAGAAGTTGTTGTTGCTTATTCTAAAATGCTTTATTGTACTTTTCACTTTCTTTTGAACAGTGCTTGACTTACGCGTATGACTTACATGTAAAACTACATACATGTAGATGTTGTATACCCTGCAAACCTTTGTGTTACTGGAATCTATTGTAATTTCCTTATATTATCACATCAAAAGTATAAATGGCACTTGTAATTTTTTACAATGTTCAATGTATATGAACTTATGTTTTAATTTGTTTGTAACAATGTTTAATGTATATGAACTTATGTTAATTTGTTTGTAATAACAATGTTCAATGTATATGAACTTATGTTAATGTGTTTGTAACATTAAGAAAAAAATGCTACATATACATGTACTGTACATATTCTTGGTGAAAGAAAATTAAGTTAATGGTCAAAATAGCCTTTTTCAAACGATGGGTCAAATGTCACAAGCTGATTCAAACCATCATTTTACATGGCACTGAAAATTACCCACATCCTTTTTCCTTTCATAATGAAAATTAGGACCAATGCTAGTCAGCGTCTCATTCCAGAAGAAGGATGTTTTTATTTTGCATCATCCTCTCCACTCAACCCATCATCACAATCCTCCGCTACCCTTTTCACACTGGCAAACAAATCCTTAGCCCATAGTATAGGTGGGGCTAACAGGGGCTTGGACAACTATCTATTCACATTGGTTTTAACCAAAGTGGGTTAGCCCTCACCATAAGTACAGAATTATTTGGCCCTGAAAAAAAACAGTGCTTACCCCGCAATTGCAGTGCCAAGTCATAAAATCTGGGGCTAAGAGCTCAAGTGTGGACAGATATGAAAAATTGTCCAGAGTCAAGGAAAAGCAAAGCTCGCAAGGCAGAAGTGCAGACCAATCAAATAATGCACGAAGGCAAGTGACCTTGATGCGGAGTAGTAAAGAGCACATGTGCAAGTACACTCATAAATATTCATAAGCTATAGAGAAAGTGCGGGGTTAATGATTTTGAATGTGAACATCATGGATTTCCTTAGCTGGGGTAAAGAAAATAGTATGGGGCTAAGAATGGTAGTTTAAAAAGCCTCAAAAAATAATATGGGGTTAAGGGAAATGCGGGGCTAACGATAGTACGGGGCGTAGAAAAGCCAATGTAAAAAGGGTACACTTCAACTGCACAGGACCCACAAACATGACATGCATTTATCCCCTCTACAAATATTACTTTTTAAAAGTTTTCTATACACAAGCAGAAGGGCACTTGTTATGGGGTTGATGAAATGTCAGCGGTAATGAAGTAATTCTATGCAATGATCAATGCTTCCTTGTGCCAAGGATGACTTACAAGCCGATTTGCTGGACAAATTAAGAACGAGGTGACGACAGCAGGCATTCCAAACAACCAAACAGGCAGTAGGGCTCCTTGCTTTACACGTTCCACATACATGTACATGTATGTGCGCCACAAAATGGACTCATTTATATAGGAACTTGGCAAGTGCACTCCTGAATCTCTCTACACACGCTTGATATTGTGTTCAATGTTTACATGATTCATAGAATGCCAATGTATATGTTCATACTGCAGTCAAGACATTCACTCTGATGCTTTTAACCATTCCTACAAATTGTTTATCAATGGCACTGCAATGTCCACCATCTTGTACAGGAACATTTGTGTGTGTGATGTACTACAGTGTAGTAGATAATGTGTACTATTTTAAAAAGAACATATCAATATCACAAATGTACAGTACTAGTTAGAAGTATTATTACTGTGTGTGAACCAATTACCTTTATGTAGATGTACGCAGTGCTGTACATATGTCATGGTCATTCTTCCACTCATTTGCACTTTCCTCCTATTAGCTCTATGTATCATAATCCTAAAATCTTAAAGGGAAAGTCCACCCTGAAGTTAAAGTTACAATATACATGTACACTACAGCTCAAAGGAATAGGCATAGGAAAAGGGAAAGGGAAGAAAGGGAAGAAGCCGCAGTTTTAAACCGAGGTATATTTTGTCTAGTTCAGCATGAAACATGATGCTTCTTAGGCTAAAGCATCATGTTTCATGCTAAACTGGACATACATGTAGGCTATGGTCACTACAAAACATGGAGATTCACATGACAAAGTAGGTTTTAACTTTTTCTGAATATATTTTTGGGCTGTTCAATTTCATACACATTATGGTTAGGGTTATGCAGCTGCTTTATGTCGACTTTCATGACTTTTGCAACTGGAATACACTACCTTTTAGTGCATGGTTCTTTACTTAAAATTTAATCCAGGAATTAGAAATAATGACAATAGAACAAAACTGTTAAAACAACCCACATGTTCAACTTTATACATGTAGATGTGCAGATTCAAAGATATCACTACCACTGCCAAATCATGTGAAACGAGCCTATTCGCACACAAGCAAACTTGAAATGTAAGCAAAATGTGATGTATCAGGGCCTGAATTAAGGGGTTTTTTTTTTCAGAATACTGGCATCCCGAGAAGGTTGAAATAGAAAGAAGCACATTTACCAAGTGAGAAAGAAATGCAGGTGAAAGAGAAAGAAAGAAAATGAAGGGAGAAAGAAAAAAAAAGTAAAATTTTAGTTGAAATGTAATTTGACATAGTAGACCTCTTACCTTTAATGTATCTGACCCAACATTTGTTCAGTAAATTGTCCTTGCCATCCTGTATGAGCTGCTATTTTCATGAATTTAGCGAATAGTTGTAGGATGGCGAATGTAACTTAATATACATTTTTTTTTTCTAAATGCCTCTGAAGGCCAAAGGAGACATGATCCGATCAGTCGTTTACTCTGCGACTGGCTAAATCATAGAATCCGGTAATTGAATTTATGCTAGAAAGTGACATCACACTTCCATTCGTAGCCCCTTACGACTGCAAAACTGTGGCAAAATCATGTCATCTCCGGTGGCCCTAATAACCCAGGAATTACAAAGTGGACAGCCTACCTGGGGTCTCGACTCGTGCGTAGTGGTATGGATTGACGCACACCTCGTCCCTCTTGAGGTGAAATGCATACTCGCAGTGCTCCACTGCCTTCAGCTCGTGGTGGCTCTGCAGGTCAGGCCAGCGCCACAGTCTGCAGTAGATGACATGGGGAAGTCCCTTCCGATGCGACACCTGTAGTCTGCCATCCAGAGACCTAAAGCAAAGAACAGGTGCAGAGCAGAATAAGAGGTAGTAAGCAGAGATACGTGATACATGATAAAGAGATGGAGAAAGAGTGAGAACAAAGTGAAGAAGACAGAAGGAAAGAGATACAAAGATGAGAAAGATAATAGGGAAAGAAAGTAGAAGAGAGTAGAGTGAGGATAGTAATAAGAACAAATTGAGATATGAAAATAAAACAGCATGATTTTGAAAGAGATAGACATGGGGTGTAAAATCATAGGAAAGAAAAACAGAGATACAAGATGGACAGAGATTGAAAATATGGGAAATGAAATATAAAATGATAGAGACACACGGGTAGAGAATAAGAGAGCAACAAGAAGATGAATAAAGATTGGAAAATACAATGGACACTGTATACATCTTTATGTGAAAATGTCTAAAAGCCAATAAACACCACTGGCACATGCTAGAGACATTATACCGCAGGTGTTAAAAAAAAACACTTTTTTTGACACTTTTGACAAATGAAAAAAAGTTACAACTTGAATCAAGCTGAATTTGATACATCATTTAAGTCAAAGCTTGTGACTTTTTTTAAGCATATTTAGAGACATTTTACAATTATTATTCTTGAAATAATCTTTGAACATTTCATGAGGTTTTCACTTTTTTTCTCTTTTTTGTGTGACAAAGTTGGACCTACAAAATTGTGTGTATCAGATAATCAATTCAGAACGCAATGACCATTGTGTATCACACCTGTCAATCCACGAACAACTGCCATCACAGTGTCATTAATCATGCGTGATGCTTCTTGCAGAAAAAAGATGTTGTGGGTTGACATGTGTGATGCACAATGGCCATTGTTGCATTCTGATTGATTACCTGATATACCCACATTTTTAGATCCAAAATTTGACATTGCTTGACTTCAGGATGTACATGTATCAATTTTCAGCATGAATCGAGTTGTAACTTATTTATAATTATTTTGAGAAAGTGTCTTTCTCAACAACTACAGTAGTGCAAACTTCCGCAGTAAAAGATCGTACCAAGATGCCTTCAAATGCAAAAATTATCACATGCGTATGTACATTGTACAGTTGTCCCCAAATTTATTCACACCCCCAGTTCTTCAATGTACTTCACAGAGCTATTTTGGTATTTCCTGTGTATCTTTTGTGTTCTTGTTGCTAAAACTGTTTTGCTCAGGCTCCCAAATAAACACGCCCATGACATAACATCAACAAAAATTTCCTCTTGCGAAAGTTTCTATTGTTTTCCCTTCCTGTGGATGTACTAATTCAATCTAGAAACAGCCATAAAAAGGCCATGCCATTGGATATTTCTCAACATGACACTTTTTTTAATACCCTGAAATTGAGAATTGTTTTAATTGTAAATTGCTATTCTTTCATTGTTGGTCACAAACTTAAAAACAAACTTGATAAAATGCATTCATCTCATCACAAAAATTAACGAGGGTATGAATAATTTTGAGGACAACTGCACATGCATACAAAGAATCGACACAGGGGTAGGGGTGGGGGTAGTTGAATGACTAAAACACACTTTACAAATAATATACTTTAAACACTCTATATCACATTCATATACCGGTAGGCATCTTAATACTCCCAGCAAGTAAAAATAGTTTCCATCATTGTACCACTTTGAGCTGAAATTTAAATATTGAATTTCTAGTTGCGGCAAATTTATTTTTTATCTAAGTGCATTTTGTTTTGGCCAGAAACATGGTTTCACAAAGGGTGCCACTGCGCAGCTCATGCTGCATAGTTTGTCTCTTTGTGCGTATTCTGTGCAACGCTTTGTGACGTCACAAGCAGAGCTTGTGCATTACACGTATGTGCAATGCATCGGTAAGCATCTTAATACTCCCAGCAATTAAAAATAGTTTCCATCATTGTACCACTTTGAGCTGAAATTTAACCATTGCATTTCTAGTTGTTGCAAATTTATCTTTATCTCAGTGCATTTTATAAGATGTTTGTTTTGGCCAGAAACATGGTTTCACAAAGGGTGCCACTGCGCGGCTCCTTCTGCATAGTTTGTCTCTTTGTGCGTATTCTGTGCAACGCTTTGTGACGTCACAAGCAGAGCTTGTGCATCACATGTATGTGCAATGCATCGTGACATCACATCAACAGTGTTTCAAAAGATGGTTGTGTTCATCATATCTCAGAAGCACAGTTTCTATAGAAACACAATTTTTAAGAAAAAAAATTGTGCATTTCAAAACACGCTTTATTTCTTGCAGCATTTATCAGATTTATTTTTTCTGGCTAAAAAAAAAACAGGATTGAATCATGGTTTGTTTTGAAGCCTTGTTTCTAGCTTGATTTTTTTTTTATTTTTTTTTTATAAATGCACTCCAATATAACTGGATTACAAGTATACAGTACATTTTGCATTTCTTTGCTGTCGTAAATTTGGTAATACAACATTTGTTAGAAGTGTATGCAGAGCACAGTACCAATCTTTTGTGTGAATATGAAACACAAGATTCAAACCAATATTGGGGTATGAGTGATAGAAACAATTCTTTTTAGATTTGTAAGGTCACTGTCAAGATTGTACAAGAACATGAGCATTCATGTAATTATGATCATAAATCAAGTACGTAATATCGATATGTGCTCAAATATGACAATACTGTCAAAAAACATTTAAATGCAATAATTTCCTCAAATTCACAAAATTATGAAACTAGAACTAAAGAAAACTGAAGAACTGGTACAAGATTCCATACATAAATAACACAACATGCTCAATAACTGAACACAGTGATACAAGTACTGTACAGTGTAGGCAAATAATAGGCTTTTTTCTGATAGCAAAAGTCCTTTGTAATTGTGTCAATATTTCCACTTTCTTTAAGAATGTCTCAAGTGAATCTTTTTTCACAATAACGGGTAATTACAATTCTACAACTGTTACACAACTATGAACCCCTCCCCATACTGTAGCTGTATGCCTATGCAATCAGCAAAATGGACTACAGGTAAAACATGTACAGTATGTACATTGTACTACAATGTAATACCATGGACGTACTAGTAGTACTGCAACCCTGTGGTTGTCCTCAGGACCAGCGATGGGCAATCCAGTGGGGGTATTCCGAAAATCCACAGAGATAAAAATTTTATCTCCCCTAAGATAAAATGTGCTTAAAATATTTTAAGAAGATTTTAACCAATATTAATGCCCTGCGCTCCTATCCCGGAGGCAGCCAGTAATAAACGTCCTTTCATGTCTTTTGCATACATTAACACCATCAAGCTGATGGTGTGATGTCATGAAACTGAAAGGGACATTGCGCATCAATGTCTATCAGCGCGCCTTATTGTATTTGATGCGCACATGTGCAAAAAGTTGAATGCACAAATTATTTCTGCACGTAATGCTATGGGCCTAGGCGCATACATGTACGTCTGGAGATAAAATTGCTTGGGAGCAGTTTTATCTTTTATCCTAACTTTTTTTCCTAAGTGCGTTTCAGAATACCGATTCAGCTCATTTGCATAAAAATTTTATCGTGGAGGCTCATTTACATAAAAATTTTATCTCTAGCTCATTTGAATAAAAATTTTATCCTTTATTTTAAGTTGGCTTTTCGGAATACCAAAAGATAAAATTTTTCCTAAGTCCCTGAGATACAATAAAACTTTTCCTAAGTTCGTTTTCGGAATACCCCCCCCCCCCCCCCCCCCCCAGTCACCTACAGTGCCTGCACACTGGGCTAAGTCTTGGCTACATGTAAGTCCTGGCTAAGTCTTGGCCTCAATTCTCTTCAACATAGATGAGAGACCTCCATTCAATCTCCAATCAATATGGTTATGCTAATGACCTAGTTCTACCTCACATGGACATCATTTGGACAAATAAACATATAGAAGATGCACATATAGCAGACATGGAACTCACTGCAAGCTACCTGAAAACTTGGAAAACTCAAGCTCAATGTTACCAAGATCCCAGCAAAAGCCTTCCACCTGAACATCACGGAAACCAACCGCCAGCTAGTCATCATCTTCATTAGCGAGACACTCCTAACTCACATAAGCCACCCAACATACCTTGGAATGAAACTGGAGTGACAGCAAACCTACAAACCCCATCTTGGTGACACGAGACCCAACATTAACAATGAAATACTGTATAAGCCTACATGTATATTTTCGCATACAGATATTATAAGCAATGATGGGTTGCAGACCATTTCCACGGGTTGCAGACATTTTCAGTGTTGTTGTTTTTGCGAATGACACCCAAAGTTTGCACGACATAATGCATGCACTGCAACCAGGCTCAATGTGATATGTACACATGCAAATGGGAGAAAATAAACTGTACTTGCAGATACTATCGCAACGCTTGACTGTGCGCTGCATGCTATGGAAGCTAGCTAGTGTGCGACAACATTCACTGCCTGTATTATGTACCCGTATACCGATCGCGAGATCAACAGCGCTGGTACATGTACGCGCGTAACAGCAGGGTGTTTTGTTACGATTTCAGCGAGCGCCCACTGCACATGTTCGCTAGCGCTGTGGCGAGCAGTATCTGTTTTGAGATAAGAGCAAGCTAGTTATGCCCCAATGAGCACAAGATGCATGCACCTCGCCTATGCATGATTTTTCGAGGTACATGTATGCTTTCCAGATTGTGTGCAATATGTGCAATATTTTTGCGCATTGTTAAACTTGCGATTCTTCGAACTTTGCAATATTCGCGAAAAAACAACCCCTCGCAAAAATAATAGCTCAAACGCTATACTGGGCTACACTGTTGAGCATAGGTTTATAATTTTGATGTTGTGTTTCATGTTTTATTTTGTATCATAAAAATCATAAAAAAATTAAGTGTTATGCTGAGCATATGAGGAGTTCAATCTAGAGGTTACTTCCAAAAAAAGCCGCAACATGAGTAAAAAATATGACAAGCTAGTTTGTGAATTAGCTTGCTATTTGGCAATCTAGCCCAAGATTTCTTAGGGAAAATTTCTTGACCAAATATCTTGCTGTTTCGCCTGATCTGGCTAATGAAGATGCAAATACATGTAGCTAGCTATTTCGTGATCTGGCTAGTAGCTATTCCAATCATGAAATAGCTAGCTATTTCGCCACATCAGTCTAATGAAGACGCCCCTTACGAGTTACATGTATCCTGTCCTCTGCAAGGTAGTCACCAGAAAATCTTTTACGCACGGCTCAGGAGGGCAGAATTTCAATTTTTGCCAGATATCTGTGTTGCTCTATGGAACATATGGCTTACAGAAAGCAAAAATAAGAATAATAAAACTGACACTGATTTAATGGGTGGTGCAGTAATAAAAGAGTGGCTCACAATCACTTTCAGGAACATACACGTGGTGTCTGTGCCGCACGTTTTCTACACTAGGGACCACCCTGGGCCTATAGGTGCGTATTCATAAGCCCGATGTGGCAAAATAGCTAGCTAGTTCTGATCGGGATAGCCTAGTCAGATCACGAAATAGCTAGCTATTTGTGTCTTCTTTAGCCAGATCAGGCGAAATAGCTAGCATTTGGTCAAGAAAATTCCTCAAGAAATCTTGGGCTAGATAGAGCTAGTTTCCAAACTAGCTCGAGCTACCTCGGAGCGTCTTCATTAGCCTGAATTTTTTTTCAATCCCAGCAAGCATCAGTGTGTTGTTTACATTAGATTTTTACACGTGCGTGAATGCGAGCTCACAACCGAATCAATGTGGCCTTTTCCCGCCGCACACTGCGCATGTGCGAACATCGGGATAATTTATGCATCCCGAGCTTGAGCTTACGCGTATCCCGAGTTTTGAGCTAATGAAGACACCTTTGCAACTTCAGGCTAGTTCCATGTATCATCAAACTAGCTAGCTATTTCGTCTGTGGTCAAGAAAAATCTTGCTTCAGCTAGTACTAATGTGCCTATCTTGAGATAAAATACCGGTACCTTCGCCTTGTAAACAAAGACTGGCCTCTTTTTTCATGTGCCAATTTCATTGTCCTTGACTCCTCTGTCCACGACCTACCCAAGAACAGAACTTTTTCTATATTCTGTTGTTATTTGTGTGTTGTGTTGTTTACCACAGCAGGCAGAAAGTTTTTAACTGTAATGAAAAGAGGAAGCAAATTCTAGTAATTTGCAAGTTACATTATTTATGTTACTCTCTCAGTCCCATAGGTGATAATCTGTGTTGTAATTGACATGGGACTACGAGCGTTAAGGCATGGTGTCCCTTTTGCAGGTCAAAAAAATAAAAGTGTGTAAAAACCATGGAAAATGGAAGAAGATACTGTATCGGAACTTCACTATCGGAACCAATAATCAATCGAGCTGGAAATTGACTTGAAGCAAACTTATAATAGTGATCACTAGATTTTGATGTTTTGGGCTGGTCGTCCGAAACCTACAGTATAGCCTAGAGACCGGAGACCAATGTACGCTATGGTCTGCATGACAGTGCACACGTTTTTCACTCTTCTTAAAAAAGTTTGTGAGGCTATGACTGTGAGATTTCACACACATCATCGTTTTGCATATTTGGCACACCCTGTCTTTAATTACTCAAAAGAAAAACCTACATTAGGACCATGAAATATTTTGAATGCCCTTGAGTGGTATACCAGATATAATGCATTCAGCTAGCATGCATATTCTACAATTCAAAGATGAGATTTGTGAGATTTCACATACGTTATTGTTATGGTATACTGCTGATTCCTGCCAAGTTTCATGACTGTTGCATATGGGACACCCTGTCTTGAGGCATTTTTCAGTCCTTATTCCTTTCCACCAGAAAACGCTTAGTTTACTGGCAATTTTGGATACAGTATGTTTTAGGAATATACCTGTACAGTGTATGAGTCTGAAACCACTGAAAAGTTCTGTTGCAATTTGTGGGAGGTTATCTTACAGCATGAAGAGCACATGTAAGTAATCTCATGTTATTCCACATGTACGTAATCAAATCTTGCCACAAAGCTGAACATTAACCTGATAGCAGCATTCATACGTTTGCATTGTAAGGATTGTGAAGTTTAAAATAGATGGAACAAGGGTGCAAGGGTCTGCAGACAGTACTAACCTATATTTGGACACCTGATAAAAACATATGAAATTCAAAGTAGGCCTGAGTCGAATCGATTATTAAGCCGGTGTTCGATCGAAGAAGTCGAACTCCGATTTCGTTTTGATGAATTCGATGCATCGACGAAATTACCAAATTGACTAGAAAACACAAAATCTTTTGTTTGATAGTCCTGTTATACACAATTTATCTTCATATTTTCACAATTTTAATTTGCTTACTTGGTTCCTACTCTCTTTTGTGAGTTTTGCAGGTAACGCATCAAGAGAATGAACTGGTCGCTCGATGATCAAGCAGCTACTACATACTACTTGGATTTGATTCGTTCACTACTATATACAGCGCAACGCCACAACAAACAATTGTCCATAGACTTTGTACAACGGATAGCATCGTGTGTTGTGAAAACCCGAAAATACAGTGGCAATCGTGCGTAAGGCTCATTTGCATACACGCTGCCGACGTACAGACTAATAGAGCGTCTCTGTACAGCGATTCGGAGACCACTGATTGGTGCATCGCGTAGATCACGTCATAACCATGTGGTCGCCAAAACAGTGATACAATATCCAGTCACGTTGTCCGAAACCCGGAAGCGATTTTTCGACGCATTAGGGTTACGGGAAAAAAAAATCGCAACCCGGAAGCTGATTGACTTTCTGCCCGTTGCAATAGACTCTACAGATTCCAACATACATACATGTATACGATGCCATATTGACGCTAATTTGTAAGATTTTGACGGAAAAACAAGAAGTAATCGAAATTCGCTTACATGTGCAGTATCGGTGAGAAAATAAATTCTCCGAGGTTACCTATCATAATTCATATAAAATATAGGAAAGTGAAATTCTCGGTCGATTTTGGTACGAGGTGATAGAGAATTGCACGCTTGTTTTGGTGGAATACTATGTGGGGAAATGGAAGGATTGCACTGCGTATGCTTACTATATTTTCATTCATAAATTGGCTCTTGGCAGTGGCTGGGTGACGTCATGTATCGATGCAGCGATGTTCGATCGGCGCAAAGCCATCGAACACCGGTTTCTGAAAAAATCGATATGACTCAGGCTTAATTCAAAGGTCAATATAAACCCAGTAAAAAAAGTCCCTTGCTATTTCCTACGTTCTGATGGAAATGCTTTTAAACATCTTTCTTTTCCTGTGGTATACTTAATGCTATACACCATCATTAAATTTGCACTTGAAGAGCAACCCAAATAGTTTGCCAAAGCCCCATGAATCCTTTTACAATTACAATCTCTTTTTCATCTCTAATTAGATAGATCTAATCAAATAGATTGCCATAGCCCCATGAATCCTTTTACAATTACATCTCTTTTACATCTCTAATTAGATAGATCTAATCAAATAGATTGCCATAGCCACATGAATCCTTTTACAATTACATCTCTTTTTTTAAAACATCTCTAATTCTTTAATACTCCTACATGTACTCCATCCTCATGATATCAAGAACATACAGAGCCACGCATACGGAACTTTCTTTAATTTATCTTTTGTATTCTCAAAACTTGAATGGTAACAATAAGATGGAAATACTGCCTACGCCATATATTTCACAGGTTTTTTATTTTCACAAATTTCGCGAATTTAACAACACACGAAATTATATTGTCGTGAAGTCCTTACTTTCAAAATATATGGCGTATACAGTATAATATGTGAGCTAAAAGTGAAACACACTGCTCTACATGTACAAGTTCAAGGACATACAGAACATGTTCAAGGACATACAGTACATGTATACTGTATATACAGTACATGTCAATGAATATTCAGTATACCTGTACATGTACACGGTTGAAAGCAGGAAGGGCAATCTATCCAAACCCTACAAATAATGTACAAATTAAATACAACATAATGGTTCAACAATTAACAATACAACCTTACATGTACTTTGTATCAAAGGTAAAATATAAACATTAATGTATATGTAGTCAAATATTGGTGCAGGCTGTATATAGATACAGATAGATATAGATATATATAAATAGATGTACCACATTTTGTGCAACATACATTACATCAATAACATATATTTTTTTTAGAAAAGTGCAATATTGAGGTGTAGTGCAACTCCAAAGCAGTTTGTAATTGATGATCTTATTTTGTATTTGAGTGTACATTAATGATCTCATTTGGTATTCTTCTGTACTTGTACATGTACATGTACATATTAACTGTAACAGAGCCTCATAATCATGCATTTTAAAAGCTTTCATGTGTCCTTGAGGTTAAAACAGTAGAGGGGGTACCCAAACAATTGCCTATAACTATGTTTGTAACATACTATCCTTTTAAAAATGTAGGAGTGAAAAGTGGACTACAATGTACAGATACTGTAAGACACCCAAGAGAAAAGGATAGTTCCACATGTACATTTCTAGCCTGAATGTCTATAGTCAGAGAGTACACAAACATGAAAACACTAAAACAATTGATTATGGACATACTTCACCTACATGTACTGCAAATACAATCTATTCATAATCATACATCACATCACTGACCAATTTGCCACAGCAATATTTTGCCAATATTTGAGGAATGTATTAATACATGATATCCTCCTTACAATTTGCAATGCTGCAATAGTATAACAGATTTATAACTGTACAACATTCACATGTACCTATTGACAATACCCAGTGATTTGTTTCTCTCGACACTCTAGAGATGTTACAATAAGACATACAATGTACATGTACTACAATCCTCAGAACACAGGAGAAAGAGCCCATTACAGACTATCCATGAACTATACTCCATGATCACAACCCTCCATCTGCAAGTTAGATAACAAGCTATGGGTCAGAGTTCAAATGAACGAAGTCTGGAATCTAGCAATTTCTCCATATCATCAATAAAGAAAAAAAGTGAACCATGCAGACAAGAGGCATAAAGTGCAAAGCATGTCTAGTTGCACTGCATGCTGTTCATCCAAATATCAGTAATCATCTGTAAGCTCTCCCACATCACAGATCTTTATTCAGATGGTGCTATTGTGAAAAACAGTGCACTTTTTTTACCATTTTTGAAGAACCAAACCAATACAGCTGAATTTGCGGCATAAATATTCATATAAAATAAATGTAGCATGCACAACTAGTGCAAACATGCAAAATGGTGAGGAAGAAATTCATCCAAAATATTGAACAAAAACATGAATCACAGTGCAACATATAAAAACTCAAGGAACAGCTAAAAAATTCAATTCAACCAAAAGAATATTCACATTCACGAACAATGCACATTTGTTTTGGTCTAAACTGACACTGACACAAAAGATTCCCTGATTTTAACTTACGCAGCTTTGGGATGGGAAGGGTGTGGTATAAATTGTGCTCCACTCGTCACAAATGAAGATCTGAAAGCATGAGAATCAAGTCAAGAAAGAAAAAGAACATGAAGGTAAAGCAAACTGCACCACAGGCCCCGAACTCCTTTCAACTGCGACTTTACACACTGATTCATGTCAAGATAATGACATGTGTATGTACAGTGCACATGTATGTGAACTGATATTTTTTAAAGGAAGAAACAGCAATCATGCAAATTTAGACAATTAGAATAAGACTTTTTTTGTAAAAGAATTATAAATTGCTTAAATGTTAAAAAAAAATGAGCAGCAAATTTTATATCCCGGGTGCAAAATACAACATTTGCTTTTCTGCCCTACATTACAATGTAAAACATACATACTAATACAGACTTTAACAGTTAAGAACTGTGCATGTTCATGTACACTGTGACTGGTAATATAACTCCAGAGGCAAAATCTAAGCCACCTGTAGAGACAGACCACATTGTTACATGCAAATAGTGGCTGCCAATTGTAGGTCACAAGAATATGTACAGATAAATTAATCCAATCAAATCAACCAGTACTGAGAGACAGGCAGAGAAATGACTTGTTCACAAAAATGCACAAATTTACTTGTTTCCTATGAATTTTTGACTTTGTTAAGACTTCATTTTTACAAATTGTATGTAATTTAACTACTGTACTTAGTACAAGTGTTTATTTTGGATAAAAAGGTGTATGCTGTATATTGTACAGTTTGTACAGTGTACACGTACATGTACATTAAGTGTAAAGTAACACATGCTGTACAACTGATATACATGTGGAAAAATTAATGTACATGTACCCATACAAAATACACAATGTGTTCATAATGTACATGTAACACACACTAGTAAAACACTACAGGTGAGAAATGTTGATAGCTTCTCATTATACTGTATTACATGTATGTGGATGATGCATACATGTACATGTACATTTGGAAAATCCCCGATATAGAAGCACTCCAACAAATTTAGCGATAGCGGAAAACATGTGGCAAGCATTTCCTTCCTATTAGTTCTGGGTTCGTGAAGTCAAGGTGGCCAAAGTGACTTGTGGATGGTATAAATTACCACAAGCAATCTATGATAGAATTCATATAGATCTAGTAGTCCATATTTGTATGGTCAGCTCTGACACTTCAGATTGACTTTTTTACTTGAGAACTTATGACTTGACACAAGTAATATAATACACACTATACATGAAATCCAATGTGATATTAATGTACATACATGTACATGTACAAACATACAATATCACATTACTCCAGCAATACATACTGTGTACATGTATCCCTTCTACATGGGGGACTACAGTCATTGTAAGCAATGTACACCTTTCCGATAAAAAGTTATGCTATTTTGCTTGGGGGGGGGGGGGGGGGTTACTTTTTTGTTGTGTTTAGAATACTGAGTGTACAATTTTAAGAAAGTTTACCTAGCCATACATCCTAGATCTGTCTTAGACAAGCAAAAAATCTTAGCCAAATTTTAAGACAAAATTCTTAGCCAAATCTGTATGGAATAAGTGTTTTGGCTAAGAATTTTGTCTTCGATAGAAAATAAGACAAATTGCTTAGATTTTTTTCCTTAAGCATGCTTATCTTCTTTATGGAATATGGCCCCTGATGTGCTGATGAAACCAAAGTTTTGAGTCTGGAACAGGATATTTTTAGTCAGTCCGACCTATCTGATCACACTTTTATAACCCTGTTAAGTTATGTTTCCCTATATCATCCTTTTTGTAGCCTCTTCAGACAATGATTAAATTGAAAATGTGAGAGATTACAAAAACAAAACAAAAAATGAACTACGCACAGTCAACTGACATGCCTCTACCCTCCAGCACAGCACTTTCATTCTGCCATAATCTCTAATAGTAAATTTTGATCCTACATTTCCAGGGAGACTTGCTATTTGGCTGTGGCAAAAGAGCCTATCATACAGATTATCATTGTACCATATTTGGTCAAATATTTCACCTATCACCAAGTTAACAAGAAATTGCAAAATTCAAACTTTGACCTGTAACCTTTGACCTTAACTTTTGCCCTATCTAAATAAAATATTATCAACCTACCTGGACCCAAAATATAATTGCTAAATTGTCCTGTCCTGTGCCAAGTTGGTTTGGTTTGGTTTGGTTAAATCTTTCTGGAGTTTTCTGATTAAATTGACACTTCAAGATTTCACCTTGACCTACATGTATTTCCTTGGACCCTAAATAAAATCAGTTATAAGGTGATTTCATGATTTACTACATTTACACCAAAATGAGACCAAAATGAAGTATCACAGGAAAGCTATGGTGATTTCTTGAATATATTGCCCTAAACAAATGACTGAAAATGGTAATTTCAGAAAAAAGAAAAAAGCAGACAAGAATTTATTGTATGACAGTGACATGTAACATAGATTTAGAATATGTACACGTACGATATCTCTTGGACTCTTTAGAGAAGTTTGTTAAGTCTGTAGCATCTCTGATAAAATGGAGATAAGGATGAAAGATAAATCATGCTTGAGTGATTTTTGAAAATGAAAAGTCAGGTGAACTAGATTAGACGATAGATACTATGACTACAAAAATTTGAAAGGAAATGAGCAAGAGGAAAGGACCCATTTAGGATCCACAAAGGCTGTGTGTACATGTACAGCACATGAGATGTTTGTTGAAGACAACTAGCAGCAGAAGAAAAGGTATATTTTTAATGGAATGATAACAAGGCATCGTCGCCTAAAAAATAAGCATCAATGCAAATATTGCCAACAGTTTACTACAATGTACATATTTTATTCTCCCAAGTTCAGAAGTTCACTTTTCCCCATGTGGACAAATCGGACCTTCTCCCCAGGGCAAGCATCAGAAAACTCGAACAAATGAACTCACTTTCTCAGGGCCTATATCATTAGCGGAGACATTGTGTAGACATCGCATAGATGTCTACGAGACATGATAGAGACTGGAAAAGTCTCCCTAAAATCAAACATGATTGAATTTCCCATGACTCCCCGGAGACCCGGCCACGTTCCAGGAGAAGTCGCAGAAACGTCAGTCTTCACCGGGCCGATGAGATACCTACTGTAATCTTTGCACAATTTTCTCTGTAATGAAATGACATTGAACATATCCTGTGTTCCTGTGAAGTTAATACAGTAATGACAGAGCTGAGAGAAAAAATATATTATTGAAATAATGAAGGAAGGCTGCAGTCATGGGGTGTTCTTTGACTCCCTTATACTCCAGTCACACCAAACTACATGTACTCATTACGTTCTTAAACATGTCTTTTTACATACTTCATGAACGGGCAAAAAGGTGCTCCAGAACTTAGGGCCTGCTCAAAATTTTCTGGGGACCATCCGGTTCTTCAAGAAGAATATGCGACAATGTACTTAAAACAAGATGAACGTTCTACATACAGAAAATGATGTCCTTTGATCCTACTAGGGATGGGGTAAGACATGGAGCAGTCATTTGTTGTTTTGAAGATCGTAGTATGTAAGAGCTACTTTGGTGTGACTGGAGTATTTTACCGCGGTCAATCAAAGTAGTTCTCACTATGTTCTAAAAAATGTTGACAAATAAACTGTTTGCAAATTGAGTGGACAAGGTACCAACTTTTTACGGTCTTTCTACAAACTTTTTGAACGAGCTCAGATTTCGGAACATACAAGGTGCTCCGTAATTTTGAGCCTGTCCAAAATGTTCTGGCTGCCATTCCATTCTTCAATTAGACTGACTGACATGTACTAAAAACGTACTTAAAACGCCATATTGCCTTTGAACTTTGATCCTACTATGGACACGGTTTAGATCTTCTTTCCTGCGGGGTGATGTTGCATTTTGCCTGATCTGAACTTGATACCAACAGACTGCGGATGGGTTAAAGACAAGATGAATGTACCGAGAACTGTATATCAATGAACTAGAATCGTATTCTAAAACTTTTTTTGTTAGGACAGGGAAGGATGTTTTAGGAACTTCTTTGATGTGACCCACGCTAGAAAACAACACTGATCTTAAAATCAACACAAAGTTCTATGAAGTCTCCAATGAAGGTGTCAAATTTACCAATCACTTTCTCCGTCTTATACGATCCGTGCAGAGCGATGACATCATGTTGACCTGAACAGTTTGATTGAGCATATCATTCTTACGATACATGTACCTTTCAGGCCTCAGCAACTTTGAAGGAGATTCACACCAAAAAAATCATTGAATTTCTCCACAAAAGTCCTAAGTAGCTTCATATGATGTAGATTATATCTAAAATACTGTTCGAATTAACTACAACTTCTCTTCTATGCTACAATAAAACAAAGACTTTGCTTTAACCATTACATGCAAAGATGCACAAGTTTAAGAAGAAAGTCATTAACTAAAAAATTTACAACCGCAAGTCTGATCTTTTAAACATTTATGAAATGAATCAAAGTGTGAAATGATGCATTGAGGCATACAGTGCAGTGCTGACCAATGCACTATCTGGTGTAATATGGATGTAGACCATGTTTGCTACATATTGGGGTGTTTCACACATAAACAAAGATAGATTTCCACTTTTCAGTTGCATGAAGCTATGAGTTAGAGTAGATCTACACTGCATATAAGTATGACCACACCATCTTAAACATTCATTAGTCTACCTAACAGTAATAACAGTTAGTTATATTTAACTGTTGCAGTTAACATGTCTAGATCAAACTCTCTACTTAACTTGTCAGTGCACCGATGCGACAACTGCAAATAAAACAAACTGTAACTTAAATGTTATCTGACTAAGACTGAATCGAAGTAACATGTATGCTTTAAAAACAAAGTTCTTTGAGGGTGAGTTTGATTTGTAGGAATTGACAATTGTCAATATTAATCATCAATTGCCAATGACAATGGCCATGGCATGGAGGCTGGTACTGTCATGACAGTACTTTAGACTAGTCGCTGATAAATTCATAGACCATCCCAAGTTAGACCGAGAAATCAGTCTCTGTAGGATGTTGGATCCACTGAGATTGCATCTGGCTCCTCTGAACGGTAATTTTGATTAAAGAATGCCCCGAATAAGACGGTTATTCATGTCTAATACATACCTACACTTCAGCTCAAAGGAATTGGTATAGGGAAAGGGAAAGGAAAGAAAGGGAAGGAGTTCCTTTGAGCTGGAGTGTAAGTATTCTCATGGTTGGTTTTAAGATGATTTTAATCCATGTTGTATTTTTTTTTGTTCACGAACTAAAGTGGTTCAGAATTGCACGACAGCAGCTGCGATGGTGAGGATTAAAGTTTATGCGCATGCCCCAGCTCCCATGATCCCATATGTACAAGATGGCAGCCTTGACGGAACGTATTTGTTAGAAAGATATGTGAAGAGGAAATACGTAACATTGCTCAAAATTTTGGAACATTTTTAAAGTGCAGGTATACGTTAAATACAGTGAGTCATTCATATTCAATAAATGTATTTCAAATTAGTAATTCATTCATATGCACGGGCATGACGGGTCGCAATTACACAGTAGTCGATAGTCGGACCCGACACGCAGTGAAAAAGAAGGCGAGCCCTCAGGACGCTCCCGCTGCGCGGGAGCAGTACCGGGGCTTCTGTAGATCCTAGATTGCTGCTTTTAGTTTGAACCGTTAGATGTAAAATTAAAAGTTACTTGACTAACTAGAGACGGAGTGACCAAACTGTTTTAACACTAACTTAGTTAGACTCTAGTCTAACGTACACATGTAGGCCTACAATGATATTGGCAAGTTTTGCATTCATCTCACCTAGGTATTGTAATACACTTGGTTTGACTGTTCTGCGTTGTAACTGCTCTTTCTAATTCCTCGAGGCATCCCGACTTCTTCAGCTTTTTCACCAGACTCTTTACAGCTTTCTCCGACCATTTGTCTTCCGAGTTGTCCTTTTTCCATCCCAGCAGTCTCTTCACGATTGGTGGTGTAAACGGAAGGCTTAGTGTGCTCATTTTAGCTCACGTTGGAGTTACACAAGCACAAAAAGGGGGCTCTTTCCACATACAAAAAACACTGAATGGTAAATACGACTCTTTAAGAGGTACGACAGGGCAGAACAAATCAAATACTACTGCAAAATCAGTATAATGCGGAAAGTCAATTGCGATTGAAACTGCACAGTGTGTAAACGTATACGGGTCGCTGGGGTCGTCAGCATCACCAGTGCAGTACTATGCGCGTAGGGATCAGGATACAGTGCAGTACATGTACAGTGTGCATGTACTTTGTAGCTCGCCAGTTCGACGCTCGCTCGCTCGCGCGCGCTAACATAGTTTTACTGTAAACGAATGTTGATCGCAACGCGATCTATATCATACACACCGTGCGGTACGGACCGTACTAAGTGCGCGAGCGCATCTAGGCCTTCGCTGTGTGTAACTCTATGCCTTCGCCTCCCTCGCGCGCGGGCCCGCGATCAATCTTGCGCGCAGCCTGCAAAACTGAGTGCTTGCACTGCACTCGCAAATTTAGCGTTCGTCCATAAAACCAAGCCGCATGACGCTTTGTATTAATCGTGTCCGTTCTCGCCAAAATGGCAAGTGAAATATAATTCTTTATAACAAAAATCCACACCAAATCACCACCAGAGCATCAAATGAACTAACTTAAAACGAATTGTTATAAATTATAATCAATTTTAATGTTCAGAATCTATTGACACGGTTTTTTTTTTTGTCTTTATATACATTGACTTTTACTAGTGTTCACCTATATTACTCGCTGAAGAACAATCCTGCGGCTGAATGTTTTGGACCGGGATGAAAAAGACAAAGAAATCAGCACACCTACATGTACATGTAGGCCTACGTATTTGTTCTTTGGTCAACATATCACATGATATACCGGTGAAGAATTAAATGAATTAAATGAAATATCTACAGGCTTATATCAGATGATGATATAGAACGGGATTCCCCCGCCCCCGCCCCTCCCCCGCCCCCACCCCTCCTGACACACAAAGGGTTAAAAGAGAATTGCCCACACAGATCGCAACAGGCCGAGCAACGAGAAATGATACCGCTAGACTTAACAACAATAGGCCTATGAATGAAATAGAAATGAAGGGGAAATAATTTATTTTTTTTTAAGAGAGAGAGAGAGACATGGTGCCAATTTTACAATAATCGAAATAGAATTAAAATGAGTGACAGAGAAAGAGAGCCGTAGACCGTAGAGAAGAGATAAGAGATGGGAGGAAGAGAAGAAGATAGTGGTCGATAGATAATTTTGGATTGGGATAGGGAATAGTTGTTCTTTGGTCAACATATCACATGATATACCGGTGAAGAATTAAATGAAACAAATATCTACAGGCTTATATTAGATTATGATGATGATATAGAACGGGATTCCCCCGCCCCCGCCCCGTCTTTTTTTAAAGAGAGAGAAACATGGTGCCAATTTTACTATGATCGAAATAGAATTAAATTGAGTGACAGAGAAAGAGAGCCGGAGACCGTAGAGAAGAAATAAGAGATGGGAGGAAGAGAAGTAGATAGTGGTCTGTAGATAATTTTGGATTGGGATAGGGAATAGTGGTTAAGTGAAATATGTTTTCTCTAAGTTATGACTCGATTTTTTCCCTCTTCTCATACTTCACAACACGTTCGGTTTCCCGTAACTCCACTCCACAAAAATATTTTCCACTTCACATTAATGCTAGCATATACAAAGTCTTTCCAATGCAATGTGTAAAAAGTAGTATCATACCCTGTTATCCTACGTTCTACTTTACGTACATTCTACTCTTTCTTCGCTGTCCTATAATACTTTCTCCCGTCTCCGTTCTACCGTGTTGTCCCTCTGCGTTTTACCACTCGTCCCTCTACGTTCTACCACTCGTCCTTCTCATTGAGATCGGTGGTCCTTCTCCGTTGTACTCTTCGTTTCTCTACGTTCTACCACTCGTCCTACCTTCCCGTCCTTAGGGGAGAGCGGGGCAAATACGGACATGGTTGGTCGATCCATTGCTATCAGATGGTTAGATTTTACAGTATTTTTTTCGATGAAGTGTTATTCAGTGTGATCAATTGTTTAACATAAATGCAGTGTTGATTGTTAAGAACATTGGTCTAGGCTGTATAAAGGTATTGTTACGGTCCCCGAGTTCCCTGTTCCCCTGTTTATAGTAAGCCCAAATTCTCCCAAACACCCCCTTAGATAACCTCGAGCTTAACTCAACATTTACATTGACCAAGTTCTTGGACATTTAATAAACCGTTTTTCTCTTCTCCCAACATTCTTCTGACCGCTCAACTCTGCTGGGGTTGACATTTACGATTTGTTATGGGGGAAAGACCATGCAAGATGTAATTCTCGTTTCTTTGGAAATGATATACTTTTGGTAAAGTTCTTGTTTGAAGTTCAATCAATAGAAAGTTAAGACTTCAAGAAGAAGGCTGATGTCAATAAAATTAACTCCTTTCTGCTTAAACTATGATGTCACTACAAAACTGCATTACTTTGTACTTAGAAATTTCATGTATTTCCTTTATGTGAATATAGTTGATTAGTACACCAGCTTTGGATAGGACAGAATAGAGTAGGAACAGGGAGAGTAGGAGGAGACATGTGACAGAGTGGACGATCAAGTTTGTTCACCATTAGCTTTGCACGCACACGATAATTACGTATCCGGACAACCACCCCCTGGACAACGACCCCCCGGACAACTACCCCCTGGACAACTACCCCCTTAGGACATCTACCCCCAGGACAATGACCCCCTAGGACAACTACTTCCCAGGACAATTACCCCCAGGACAACTGCCCCCCCCCCCCCCCCCAGAACAATCATCCCCAGGACAATTACCTCCTAGGACAACTACCCCTAGAAAATTACCTCCCCCCACCCGGTAACTAGCCCCCCCCCCCCTCCCCTCCCAACTGGACGATTGTTGAAACTTGAGATAATCGCTAGGGAGTGAGGAATCCGCGGATTGTATGTGTGTGTGTATGGGGGGAGGGGGGGGGGGGGATTCTGATCACTCCCTAGCGATTTTCTCAAGTCCCAACAATCGTAAAGTTGAGGGAGGAGCTAGTTGCCGGGGGGACGGCCGGGGGGGGGGGGGGGGGGAGGCGTTAATTGCTCTAGAGGTAATTGTCTGGATGTAGTTGTCCTGTGGGAGTTGTCCTAGGGGGTAATTATCCTGGGGGGTAATTGACCTAGGGGGTAATTTTCCTAAGGGGGTCATTGTCCAGGGGGTAGTAGTCCGGGGGTAATTGTCCGGTGGGTAGTTGTCCAGGGGGTAATAATTGTCCGAGAATCGATAATTAAGCCCTAGATCGCGAGAATACTCATGAATATTCATAGAAGGGATATACTGTATGTCTATTAATGTCGTTATGTCATACGATATATAATTCAAGATCAAGTTCAAGTTTTATTCAAACCAATCAAGAAAACAACATTCACAATTAATTGACAAAGAAAGAACATGATGGGTTTGGGACCCCGGAGAAAGCAGAGCTAGTGATAGGGGCCCCTTACAAGGTACAGTATAAACACAAAAATATATAACGAATGGCATATTTCCAATGATAAGTATAAGGAGTAAAACAAAAGTTTGAGATCACACATACATACACACACACACACACACACACACACACACACACACACACACACACACACACGCACACACCCATACACAGGCCGCAAACACACAGACATACATGGCTTTCCTTTATTTACTTTAACTTGTTCTGTAAATTCTCAAAAAAATATTTTCGACATGAAGGTTTGATTTTAGACAGTGTTGGACTTGACCTCTTCAAACTTGTTCCATTCTTTTATGCAAACAACTACGAAAGAGTTCAAAGCAGTTTGAGTCCTTGCTAGAGGTTGATGGATTTGGTTTCTTTGACGTGTGATGCACTGACTGAACAGTAGAATTTATGACAAACACATCTTTTAAAAAAGAACTATTTTTATGCCGATTGAGATTTGTACATAAATATCAAACAATTTAAAGAGACTAATTCATCAAGAGGCAGCACTTTGAGTTGAAGAAATAAAGGAGCACTTGGACTTCTTTGAATTTGTAATGATCCTGATGGCTTTCTTTTGAAGGACTATCAACTTGTTTATATGAGTTCTATACGAATTTCCCCATGCAACATTACAATAATTTAAGTGGGGCATAATGACAGCATTATAAAGAGTTACTAAAAATTTCTTTGGTAAAAAGAAGCGTAACTTGGAAATCACACCAACACTCCTTGAGACTTTGGTTCAAACAATACTAAGGTGATCTTTCTAAGTTAAATGATCATCAACTGTAACTCCAAGAAACCTTACATTTTGACTTCCGTTGAGTTGATCACATGACCACCGATTGTCAAGGCATCAGTAATATCTGGAATTCTTTTCCCCTTTGATCTAACGACAACATAAAAAAAAATTATTGAGTCTTACTGGCATTTAATAAAAGTTTGTTGCAACAAAACCACTCGAATATATTGCTAACTTCTGTATTTGCAGTCAGAATAAGATGATGCATGTTTTTGTGGTGAGAGAGCAAGCAAGTATCATCAGCAAAAAGTGAATAGGTAAACAACTGAGATGAGTTTATAACATCATTAACATAAATCAAAAACAATAGGGACCCAAGACTGAGCCCTGAGTTACGACATATTTTACTCCACTGGATTGAGATTCATAAAATAGTAACAAAATCTCACAAAGTCGACAGCTTTATCCACTTAAATGCGATGGTATGTGCAAATATTTATTTAAATGTAGATATAATAATTGTTATTTTCGTCTGCTACAACAAGTTAACATTGGACATACTGTGAGCTTCTACAAAATACTCAATAATTCCATGAGACTTTGATAAAGACTAGTCGTAGAGTTTTGTAATCAAGGTAGCACTTCAAGCCGCTTCCGAGTTGAATTCTTGCCAGAGGAGTACGTTGACTGCTGAACAGGAACGCATCTTGGATATTCTCCCAACGAATTGGTAAGTTAGCATGCTTTTTGATTGTTTGGGGCATGATTGGAATGTGTGATACACAGGAAGACTTTATAAATGTTTTTAAATTTGTGGTTTGATCTAATGGACCTGATCTGGATATAGGCCCCGGCCCGGCCACAGGCATGACAGGCAGCCCCGGGACTGCTCCCGCACACTGTGTGAGCGGGCTGATCGCAGAAACCAAGGCCCCTAGTACTAGCCCCGGGACGCTCCCGCGAAACGGGATCGTGACGGGTACGACTACTGTACTGTACTATGAGGTGACCATATTTGCGCACATTTTGGTGTTCTTGACGATTCCAAGACACCTACATTATTACACATAACGTTCAATACAGAAAAAGAACGAGTATATCTTATGTAATCACATTTCATGGCTTGGAATTCAAATTTCAGATTAAAATCAATGTAGGCCTAGATCTACATGTAATTTCAAAAAATTTGCAACGCTTACACTGACTCCGCCATCCGCTTACACAGTTCCATGTGTGACAGTTAGTTCGCTGCCCTCTTGTAGTCGACAACGACTGTCAAAACGTTAAAAAAACTACCTCGTATTGTCAAGCACATACCACCTATTTGAGAAAATACTTCAAAATTGGTAATACTACTATTTTTTATTGATTTTATGGACGTTTAGACGATGTACTGTATACACCTTGTTCAACTGTTCGAAGAATACAGTATCTTAGTCCCATGTATGCATTGTGTATTCTTCTCTCATTTAAGCATATTTTACTATTTAGTGTTAGTGCGCAAAATAAGGACACATGTGAAATTAGGTCACACCACCATACTGATGTAATGGACCCGTGCACATGAATGAATGACAAATTTGAATATTTTCATACTAAGATGAACAGTATAATAGTGACATTTCTCTCACAGATCAACAAAATAATGATATTTAAAGAACTATGTTTGGATTGAAGATTAGCAAGAAACCTTCAGAAAAATTGCGATTTGAAAATCGCTCGGTAACACATCACACATTCACATCACTGAAGCTTGAAACTGGCCCCTACAAATAATTTGCTATGTCTTTGTCAATCCGACAAGTATAGAGCCGACATTTCATCAGTATTGCATCTCGATTATGCTCGTTCCAGTGGAGTGAAAAAATGATTGGAAAGTTCTTGCTATCAACAAGAAAATCACAGAACGCCAGTTGAAAAACAGAGATATTTAGAACAAAAAATCATGCATTTTGTTTATTAGTGCGTAAATACACAACAAATCGCGCATCCAACCTTCGATAACGCGCATTGAGCAGAAATATGTGGGGGCCAGTTTTAAGAGTGGGGCCAGTTTGTGGACCACTCACTATACCACCAACCACCACCACCACCAGGCCACCACCCCATCAGTTCCTTTGATGCATGGTCTGAAACGTCATGCTCTTTGTGATTCATTTACATCCTATCCTCCACAGAAAAACTCCATCCCTTTCTAGTTCTGAATGCACATCAACCTTTTAAGGTACATTCCTTGATTTGGCATTTCACTTGATTTGGCATTTCACCATTCCCCCTCTCTCTCATTCTCTCCCATTTGGTTCCCTTTTCAGAAATATACACACATCATAGATGTGATATCCTGCATAAACCCAATGTACATCGGTGTGAAGCATTTCCTGAAGAAATGACAATGGTCATGTGACACTGACTCTTCATTGGTTTTGAATTGGATCAGTAAATTTTAAGTATGGGTATGCAATGAGAGCCCAAGGTTTAGCATTTTTAACAGCAGTTCACACATGCCTGTGACATGTCTCAACTTATCATTGGTGGGCCCAATGAAGGATCGGATCAGCAGGTGCTGCTCCCTTATGAAACCAGTCAAGATGAGGGCAATGGGCTCGGTGATGCATGTGCACATCCGGACGGTGGCGCTATACAGTCGTCCAGTGGCTGGCCTGTGAATGAGGATCTGGTGCAGAGAAATAATGAGGAGGTAGAAGACAATCAGACCAGAGTCCTGCTGAGTAGTACGACGAGTCACAAGGAGTATGTGGTGTACACAGAGAGGTGGTTTGTCCTTGCCGTCTTCTCCCTTATGGCGCTGGTACAGTCCTGTGGATGGAACACCTGGGGACCAATCGAGGATACAGGTAGGTGTGAGTGTTGTTCTTTAGGGCTGCTGTGAGATGCGATCTCTGTTTGATTAACATTGTGTACAGAGAGAGGTGAGTTTGGGGCTATGTACTGTATGTATGTGTTTGTGGGAGCTACTTTTCTCACCTGATTTCTTTAAATTGATTTATGTTTTGCAATTTGCATAATACCCTTTAAGGAATCATTAATTTTTACAAAGGCTCTTTGGCTTTTTTTGTTAGGGCTTTTTTTGGTCATGAGCCCTCATGTCAGGTTTTGTACTGGGGGGGGGGGGGGGGGCGAATGGTTGTTATCCTTAGTCTTGAGCTACCGGTATTGTAGAAATTCATACAGAATCAAGTTCTAATGAAGGAAAAAAAAAACACCACAACTTTATATATTGTATATTGCAACCAGAGATTACAGATGAATGGAGAAAGGACAATAGAGTACTGTAGTGGTGTCGTCATATGAGCATGTTGTTGAGACAACAGGTTCTAAACAAATCACTTCAGTGAGCGGTTCCCTGGTCCGATATTGCCTAGATGGCTAATTTCGGGTACTCCCAATTAGAATTCCCACCCACTGTGATCACATTTATATTGATAAAATGCTCACCTTGGTACTCCATGATTATGATGTTGCCAATCCCCTCACAAAGCTTTTCTGAAATAGCACTCATTGGATTTGCAAATGACCATGTGAACATGGCAGTTTCCATGGTTACAAATATATTTTGGTACATGTGGTGTGGACGTTTGGAAAATGGTTGTTCTCTGCAGTAAACTAAATATAGATATTTTGAACAATAAATATGTCATAAAGATATATGATCAGTGTTAGTTCTTTATCCATTGCTGTTGCATTATTGCAGTTATTATACAGTTTGTATAGATCAGCCATTTTGTCTGACAGAGAAGGCATTACCCTTTATAAACTACTGGTTTCAAACATTATACATGTATACAGCATCTTTCAACACAGCATCAAGTCATACACGCTGGTCCAGTAACTCCCTAAACCCAATATCATTGGTAACTGTGCAAATGATTACCACAATTAGCAACTCGTGACACAGCAACACACATTTCCTGTTTTGGGGGATGATTGTTGTTGTAAACTTGGGGTAGTCATCTGACACTCAGGCTGGCCATGTGTACATCCTCTCGTTATATCATGTACCAGAGATTAAAGAATTTTATCATCACCTGAATTATCACTGTGTATACACATGTGTAAATATAGTGTTATTATTGAACAATGAAGTATTATCTTAATTCACCTATCATAACAATTTGCTGAATTTTGAGCAATATTTACTGTAACTACCCATTTGATCAAGGTGCAGGAAACCTAGAAAATGATGAACTACATGTAACAATGTTTTCTGCTATTTGCTGATCGATTAATCTTGTGGGGTGAAAGTTGGTGTGATTTTGAACAATTTCAGCACATAACATAAATGCATGTTTCTCTTTGCTAAATGTAGCCCGGGCAGTGTTTGGCTGGAGTGTAGCTGAGTGTGCTCTATTAGCCAACTGGGGGTGTGTGGTGTTCATCCTAACAGCCTTCTTCTTCTCCTGGCTCCTCCGCAAGAAAGGTACAGCGTTTTAAAAGTTCTGTGCATGGAGTTAAGGTGCAATTTATATGCAATGGCATTCCCCAAATTACATAATTACATACTTGTTCCCAGGCTAGTTGGCAGGATTTTTTTCGTATGGAGAAAAATGACATTTTTGGAAAGCGCATAATCAATGCATGGCGAAAAATGACATCGCTTAAATGTAAGAAATCCACCCTGTTGTAAAGATAGTACAGTGTAGCAGTCTCTGGTTTACTGGAATGCGGGCTTAGTGTAAGGTGGGACATCTACGGCTTCTTCATACAAAGGTGTAGAAAAGATGGGTGCACCTCTAACACGTTTCGAAGGTGGATTCGAGATGTGAAAATTAGAAATTGGATAAGTTTGGCCCCCTGAGAAAGCACTGTGATTGTGAACAGTGAATGATGTCTGCTCATCAACAGGGGGCGACACTGGTAATTCTTCAAAGTGAAACTTTAATATGCTTGAAGGAAGTGACAAACTTTATGAACATGCATCAGACATGTTACAAACTAGAGGATTAAAGGAAAGTATACATACAGATCACAATAAAGACTAAATTTCATTTTGATATTGATACATGTACATGTAGCTCATTATTATCATTTAAGTATAAATGATAAATTATTGCCTTATGTTGTTTATGTAATATCTTATATTTGTATAGGTTTACGGGTATCGTTCCTGCTGGCATGTGGTGCCTTAATGGTGGGGATGGGAATCAGATGTCTTCCAGTATCCAAAGAAAGCATGATATGGTAATATGCTCAGCAGGAAAGTTTGAAAGAATATGATTTTGATGTGTTTCCATGTTTTGTGAAACTTTTTTTTATTTTAGAATAGCATAAAGTTATGGTTGCATAATACATTTATCTTGAAACATGATAATGCTTGCCCAAATGCCAAGGTAGAGGAATGTGTAGGTTTTCCGTAGAGTTCTTTCCCAGCAATACAATACTTCCTATCTTGTACTTGGTGTCCAAAAAAAAATCTTTTAACACTTTTGAAAAATGTTTTAAAATAAATTACAATACGAACGAAGCTGAAATTGACACATCAAGCGATGCCAATTTTTTTAGAAGCAGGTTTTGACATTTCATTAATTATTTTACTTTTCCTGTAACAACCCTGTGAATATTTAATGAGCTTTTCACTTATGGACAAATTTGGATCTGAAGATGTGTGTGTGTGTGTACCAGACAATCAATGCACAACACAACAATGGCCATTGTGCATCACAGTCTCAACCCTTCTTTTGTGTCAGAAGCATCAGACATTAGTAATGACATTGTGATGGCAGTTATTAGTGGGTAGACAGGTGAGGTGTGATATACAATGGTCATTATCATGTTCTAAATTATTTATCTGAAACATTGTGAGATAGAAATTTGTCTAAAAGTGAAAATCTCATAAAACATTCCAAGGATTATTATGAGAATAATGATTTATCATTATGAAATGGCATAACAGCTGCTTTGAAAGAAATAAAAACACTCTGACTTCATGATACATGTGTCAAATTCAGCTTTTAATTTTGTGAAAATGTCTTCTTGCAGATAACTTCAATCATTACATGTATACCAAAAGAAAAAGTCCTACAGCCATATTCATTAAAGCTTATTAGCTTAGCTAGTAAAAGTACATGTGGCTGTGTGCATTTTGTAACTTGCTAGGCTTAGTAGGGTTTCATGAATATGACCCCTACTCTTTAATTATTCATTAAACATGACATTACAGGTATGTACTGACCTGTACTGACCTGTGCTACATGTATACAATCCATGTAAGGAAACCATTGCATGGCACGAAGTTAGCAAATTATGTAGGTACTTAACATAACCTTGTAGGAAATGCACTGAAGTAATGGGTCTATACATCCTGTTAGCCTTGTACAGTGCCCTTTTTTAATCCTACTGTTTACCAGTAGTTCATTGTGTTATTTGGAGTGATCCGTTTACTTCTTCACACTTTCTCTCTCCCTCCCTCTCTCTCTCCCTCCCTCTCTCCCTATCTCACTCCCTCCCTCTCTCTCTCCCTCCCTCTCTCTCTCCCTCCCTCTCTCTCCCTATCTCTCTTCTTCACTCTCTCTCTCTCTCACTCGCTCTCTCTCTCTCTCTCTCTCTCTCTCTCTCTCTCTCTCTCTCTCTCTCTCTCTCTTACTCTCTCTCTCTTGTCTCACTTGGTTCTTCTAATATGTGCCTTTAAAGCCTTTCTTTTATCCTGCCTCTCTCCCTACCTGTCTCTCCCTGGTATTTTTCCTTTCCAAAATTACAACCCCTGTGCCCCCTCTCTGCCTTTCCTTTTTGCCTCATTCCCTCTCCCTCCACCCCTTGCAACCCTTCTCCTTCCCCATCCCAACCCCTCTATGTGTCCTCTCTTTGCCTCCCGCCTTCTCTCTCTCCATCAATCTATACCCCCTCTCCCTCTTTCTCTCTCCATCAATCTACACCTCTTCTCTCCTTCTACTTCCTTACACCCCTCTCCTCCCCCACCCCTCTATGCCTCCTCTCTTTGCCTTCCACCCCCTCACCCTTTCCTTCAACCCATTTCCATCACCTCCCCAACCCCTCCTGTCTCCAGGACGGCCAACGTGGGTCAGATTGTGATAGCCCTGGCTGCCCCTGTCCTGATGGCTGGGGTGACTACCGTCTCTGCCCTGTGGTTCCCCACCAATGAGAGGACCACTGCCACCGCCATCTCCTCCACCATGGCCTATCTGGGTGTCGCCTGCTCCTTCCTCATCGGCCCCCAGATTGTGGAGGATATCTTTCCCTTGCATATGAATGAAAGCACAGTGTAGGTGGCCATGAATTACGTACAAAATGAAATCATTGGCCCAATTTCACAAATGAGTTGTAGATTCAGATCACGGTTTTGTCAGATTTCACGGTGTATAAGCAGATACATGTAAGTGCGATTGATTTAGTGCAAGCACTTTAAAAAAGGTCTAATATTTGTATCCCCCGAACAGAGTTTAGAGGACTATGGATTTAGCCTTGTCGCGCCACCCCCGCTGCCGTAGAGATTTTCTTGTGAGCGCTCTAGTGGCTGCAGTTCTTTTCGGATCATCTTCAAATTTGGTATGAAAACGAAGACGCCTATTGTTTTTGATGGTGGCACCCTTGCTTGGTCCATCTTTGTACACAAAAAGGTACATTTCCTTGTGAGCGCTCTACTGGCTGCAGTTCTTTTCGGATTATCTTTAAATTTAGTATGAAGGTATATTATGATAAAGCGAAGACGCCTCTTGTTTTTGGTGGTGGCGCCCTCGCCTGGTCCATCTTTGTACACAAAAAGGTACATTTTCTTGTGTGCGCTCTACTGGCTGCAGTTCTTTTCGGATCATCTTCATATTTGGTATGAAGGTGCATTATGGTAAAACAAAGACGCCTATTGTTTTTGGTGGTGGCGTCCTTGCTTGGTCTGTCTTTGTACACAAAAAGGTACCTTTTTCAGGGTCTGCTTATGTGCATGATACTGGCGGCATTTCTCAACTATTTTTTTTTTCAAATTTGGTGTATAAGTGTATCATAGTCAACTCTAAACACCAACAACTTTTGGTGATGCTTCCCCCAATGTTCCGCCTTTTACAGGGTCAAAGGTCAACCTGATAAGTCTAAATTTGGAAAAATGTTAACCCAAAGGATTGTATTCAATCTTGCTGTATAGGTGTATGGGTGGTCATTCTACATGTAGGCTGCATAAGTATTCGGTGATGGCACCCTCAGTCTTCCGACTTGGGTGCCATGTCACATTACTTGTTTGTGATTTATCGGCCACATTTCTTCTTAAACTTTGGAGGTTTATTGGGTGGGCGGGGGGGGGGGTGTCATAATTATAACAATAATTTTCAGTGACAGCGCCCTCATTGTTTCAACTTTTACAGGATACCATGTCATATTTCTGCTTTTTTCTCCAGTTTGTCATAACAGTTAACACACAGAGGCAATATTAGATGGTAAAGCGAGGATGACTAAAGTATCATTTTTGGTGGTGGGGGGGGGGGGGGGTATATCGCTATGATGGATGATGCGGGGGGATCATCTTCTCGGCCGCACGACCCCCCGAGCATTTTTAGTTAATGCATGCAATTGGCAAAGGGTTCTAATTTCATGCTAGTTACTATGACACATTTTAATTAAATTAATGTGCATTTTAAAAGTGTGGTCAAAACCATAACAATTCATACATGTAGGAATCTGTATACACAATGGAATAAATCTAAACCTCCGTTGTGAAGTTAGGCCATTTTATACTTGTTATCTTGCCCCCCCCCCCCCCCCCCCCCCCACCGCCACCACCCAAGTCTTATTGTAACTCTTATTGCAATTGTAAACAGCCAGTGATCTCTGAACATCATAGCTTTTGTCATGGTAGTTCATTATCTGTGATTGAAAGTATTTTCAATTGCGGATAATTAACTACAGATGTAGTCGAGCCATATTCAACATGTCCCTTGTCCTTTTTATGCCTCCGCCACGAAGGCATTATGTTTTCGGGTTGTCCGTCCGTCCGTCCGTCCGTCCGTCCGTCCGTCCGTCCGTCCGTCCGTCTGTCCGTAAGTCCGTCTGTCCGTCCGTCCGTCCGTCCCGAATCCTTTTTGGCAATATCTTGAGAACCGTTGAGCAGATTTGCTTCAAACTTGGTACATGTATGTATTGCATGAAACTAATGAAGTGTGTAAAATTGGGGTCAAATCTGATTGAGGTCAAAGGTCAAAGGTCAATGAACTCTGTAAAAATTGCTCAAAATTGACCTTTTTCACAATAAATCCAAATCCAAGGATGCAATTCTCATTAAACATGGTACAAAGATGGATCACTACTTGGGGATAGACTGGTAACATTTTTGGTAAAATTCCTGAAAGGTCAGAGGTCAAAGGTCAATGAAATTTGTGAAAATTTGCCAAAAATTGACCTTTTTCACAATAAATCCAAATCCAAGGATGCAATTCTCATTAAACATGGTACAAAGATAAATCACTTCTTGGGGATAGACTGCATGACATTTTTGGTGAAATTTTTCAAAGGTCAGAGATCAAAGGTCAATGAACTTTGCCAGAATTGGCTAAAAATTGCCCCCAAATAGATATTTTTCACATTAAATCCAATACTTATGATCCAATTCAAACCAAACATAGTACAGAGATGTATTACTTCATGGAGGTAGACTGGTGATGTTTTGGTAAAATTCCTGAAAGGTCAAAGGTCAATGAACTTCACCCAAAAATTGGCTAATTTTAAACAAACTTGATACAAGGATGGATTTAGACAGACTGGTTAGATTGGAAGTCAAAGAAGTAAGAGGTCAAAAGTCATTGAACATTGCCAAACTTGGCTAAACTTGGAAAAAACATAATGTGATATTTTCATTTCACATAGGAGCAATGGTACATTGCCCACCAAACATACACATTTTCTAAGAATAGCAAAGAGGCGGAGGCATATTTATCGACTGCATGGCAGTCGAATTGCTCTAGTTTTTTCTTAAGTTTGTTGTGCCATTTTTGTTAGTCTTTCTCTCTTTGCTGAATGTCTGTATTGTATGATTGATTGACTGAATAATTAGGGGCTGGGAGAGAGTCATTTCAGTTCCATTGTCTAGGTGCATGGCTCTATGGCTCTTCCTCACTAGTAGATCATTAATTATATAAAGCGCAAGTGATGCTTTAAAAAGACATTTGTATGAAAGGACATTTGAGAGTTGCTTTCATTTAATTTGTTAATAATTTGGAGTTGATGACCTGTCTATTTAAAGGGAATCTACTCTACTGGGAAGACAAAAATGCCTTCAAAATGTGATCGTGAGCAATCTTCTTGCCAATGGTCTAAAATTCATGTATTGCCCATTTTAGAAACTTGTTGAAAGTTATTTGCCCTCAAATTATCCACATTTGGAGTAATTAGTGATTTAATCACAAATCCTCGAAATGCTCGGCCCGAACACTTGAGGATTTGTGATTTAATCACTTATTACTCCAAATGTGGATCATATGAGGGCAAAGAACTTTCAACAAGTTTCTAAAATGGACAATACATGAAGTTAAAACCATTGGCAAGAAGATTGCTCACGATCACATTTTGCTGGCATTTTTGTCTTCCCCGTACAGTATATTCCCTTTAAAAAAAACCTCTTATATTAGAATTCTTTCCTTACCTTTAACTCCCCACATGTATTCACCCCTCATGCATGTAGCTCCCCCTTATGTGTGGACATGGCAGAAACATCCTGTGACGCTTTTCAAGGTAAGCTTGTCTTATTTCACTCAATGTTACATGGAAGGGTCTGTGATTTACGGAATCATCTCAGTATTGTAAATCTGTGGAGGCTCCACCTCACTTTTCGTTCAGGTATTTTTTGTTGGTGGTGGTCAAAACTATTTGTGATGCTGACAAACCACCATTAGTTACATTATTTATTCATTTTTAATTATCAGTATAGCCCATATTTGTTTGCCACTCCCCATCTTAGCAAGAAACTTGGGAAGATTACTGACCCCATCCCCTCACCGCTAAATAGTTTTCCTGAGCAGGCTTGGTAGAGCTGGGGAACAATTCAATGGACTCTACCCCCTCCCTTGAGGAATCCCTAGCTGTGACTTAGCTGGCTGCATTCTAGGGTTAAATGTTAAAGCTCAGAAGCAATTAGTCAAAGTGTTGGTCATCCAAATACAATTTTGTAATGCTGATTGTGAATCTAGTAAGCTAGATCCAACACAACATGAAGCTGAAATTGTGAAGTAAAAGGTAAAAGTGAATACAGGTATGGGTCATATGCCATTTATGGTTGGTGAAAGTCATTGTGAAGTGAGTTTGTGCTTATATTGTGTACAAATGTCTATGGGGAAAAGTTTTAGAAGGAATGCAATATTAAAGATGGCCCGTCCCTTTTACAACATCTGCAAACTTCATGAATGTTTGCACATATTTAGCACGTATCTTTGAGATATAAACTGTGAAATTTTAAGGACAGAGGTACTATAACTCCCGTAGAATGAACGAAAATCTAACTAGTTTTCACTGATATTTGACTTTTTTCGTAGTTCAATTGATCAATTATTGAAAATTATTTCCTCAAAACCTAATATTATGCTTTGTTGATTCCAGAGAAAAAAGTTATAGCCACTCTCTCTCAAATGATGACAAAGTCAGGGAACTTTCAGAATAAGGTCTGCAAAAGGGACGGGCTACCTTTAAGCAAATTGTTATGGAAGGCAGTCTGTGCATATTTGATATGTGAATGATTTCCATTTGTTGTATTTTTACAGACAAGTACGATCCAGCAGATATTGAGAATGGCCTCAAACAAATCAGACTCCTCCTCTTGATTGGTAAGCTTAGATTTGTTGAATAATGTTCTGTATTGTAGAGTGCACCTATTATTACATAAAGAGTGCATGATCTGGAGTGTCCTACAACAAAGGATATGCACTGTCAAGCCTCGTTGAAATGAAATTTCTTGTGAAGAAATGGCTCCTCCTTCTGTTCATACATGTATGTACAGTGCCCTGTACGCTGTGTGATGTTATGTGAATGGATGTTCTGAAAGCCAGTGTTTTATCCGGTGCTGGCTCAGCCGAGACTGAGACATGGATCTCTGAGACTGAGACCGAGACCAAGACATGGATCTGTGAGACCGAGACCGAGACATGGCTGTCCGAGACCGAGACCACTGAAAAAATTTACCCATTTTTTTAGTGTTTTTTTTTTCACCTGTCAAATTGAATTGACCATTTTGGGGTCTTTATGCCATTGATTTAGTTGTGCACAAGACACACACTCAAATCCAAGAAAAACTCTTCAAAAGTTCTGCAACTCATGTTTGAGGGGTCATATATCTTAAGCGTCTTTATAATCATAATTGGTATCATGAGACAGCTTGACTATTTATGTTTACAAAGCTATATCGTTTGTAATGCTTACACAAGCATGGAATGCGCAGACTTTCTGAATATGCAGCAAGGTAAAAAATGTAATGTTGCAAATTTTCTGTTTGTTTTACACATGAAAGGAGTTTGAATGATGTTTATGCGGCGATGCATGAACGTTCATTGTCATATTGACACTATTCAAAACAAACAACATCTTCAAAAGAAATGGATCCCTCGCTGTTGAAAACAATGCATTTTGCAACATTTCATACATGACTTTGCCCCCTATATTCGGGAATACTGCACATTTTATGATTGCATTATCATAGCAAATTGCACACCAATGTGAAGAGGAATAATCAAGATTTCTATTGATACCCCAGTCATGTATGATGATGAAGCAACAAGCGATACTTGTATATTACCCCTCAAACTTGAGTTGCAGAACTTTTTTTTGAGAGGTTTATTAACCAGCCTTTATTTGATTGGCACAAAAGCAGACATGCCAACCAGTACGATTTTGTCGTATTTAGTACGATTTTTAGAACTGAATACGACAGTACGATTTTCCTTTAAAAAATACGATTTTCATATTCAATGGCGAAATGCCCATTCTGTTTTGTAAAGTATCCTACCAGCATCTCACATTAGCAATTTGGGGATGTTCATTGGTTCATCGAGCACACCAGTCATGACAAAATCATGCATATTCAACCAATGCTCCATAAAAAATGCCCGATGTAGAAACTGTAAGAGACATTGATCCGTTTTTTTTTAAATACACTTTTTGTTGGAATAAAGAATACAGTTTTTGAACTCCAGAAGTTGGCAGGTCTGGTTTAGGTGACTTCGCTGATCTTTATTCTAAGATCCAAATAGATGCTCTCATACTATTGTGATAGCATGTGTTGCCACTTATACATTTGCTTTACAGCGAAGATGTCCCATTATTGGTAATACTGTAATCGGTATGGGATGAAAAGAGTTAAGATCAGATGAAAGAGCAAACATTTCACTTTCCCATTGTTACCAGTAAAACACTTTTCTAACATTTTCCTGGCTTGGGGCCAACAGGCCACTGGTCATGTTGAGTTTTCGTGAAAATCTGATTTTTCACTCAAAAATACGATTTTTGAGGATATTCAGTCTGATTTTTTGTGTCAAGAGGTTGGCATCTCTGCAAAAGGAGTTTAACCTGTTCAGTGAATATGAATCTAAGATTTGTATTTCATATCAGTAGCCTTTTGTTAAGTCTTACATACCAAAGGATGATTTTGCCATCATCCTTTTAAGATATACTGTATGTAATGTTGTATGCATGGACAATTTAAAAACCTTAAAATGTCTTTTTGTAACTGTAATACTAAGATTTAGTTTGAACTTGAGCCTATTTTAAAAATGTGAAGCCTATTCAGTAAGTCATTTCTAATTTATTTTATTTGGCATGTTAAAACAAACATTGTAAATGTGTACATAGTCAATATTCTTTCAATTGTATGCATACCAGTTTGGGCTGCCAGGCTGGAAAACGTGAACTTGAAAACTGTAATCCTCAGACCTTCCGCCCCAAACCCAGGCTAATATGCACGGAAGTAAGACAATGATTGACACAAAACTGACAATGATTCAAGTGATAATAATAATCATTACAAGAGGGGAATGGGAGAGGAGAGATAGGTTACAAAGATAGGGAGAGAGACAGATAGAGAGAGGGAGATAATGTGGAGATAATAGAGAGAAGGATTATTCAGTCCTTGAACATTCACTAACATTAACCCAGGTTTAGTGTATGGGTACTTGGCAGGATTCAATGCCAATACAAAGGTTTGGTTAAAGCCAGGGTAATACTCAAGCACTTTGGTATTGATATAATCTTTGTTTTGCTGTCACTCACCATAGTAATAACATTGAGAAAGAAAAATAGGGAAAGAAAAAGAGGACCATGCAGAACTTGAACCAGCATCTACAGCTTGCCAGGTCGGGACACCATCCACCACACTAACCGCTTGGCTTATGATAATGACATGATACTTAGGAACCAGTACACGAGTCCTCCATTTCTCTTGATTATTTATATTCACGAGTCCCCAGTAGGACATGTGTTACTTCAAAGAAATTGAATGTTTTATGGAGAACCTAGATGATACAATCTTTGTTTTGCTGTTACTGGTATCTGTTAGAAATTAAACTTTGGTATTGGTGCCCATCACTCGCTATACACAACTTGAATCTTATTCTAATGGATCCTGTGATATGTGCAGAGTTCATCTGGACTGCAGTGCTGTTTGTTGCAGCGGTCGTCTACTTCCCTGCCAGACCCCCTTCACCCCCGTCAGCCTCTGCCCTCGTCACCAGAGAGAACATGAAAGCTGGTATCCTTGCTCTTTTCGGGTACGTTTGACTTCCTTTCATCACCAACAAAACCATTAAATATCATTGACACATATGAAACAGATGGATTATTATACTGTCTTACTTGCATTATGTTTCTGTGCATTTATAGTCTGTTAGGTAAGGGTGTTGCCCTTGCACCCCCCTAAAGTGATTGGCCACTATGATTTTTAAATCCACAAGGGTATCTACTTTATCAAGTTAGATGTTAACATTCAATAAAAAGGTCCCTGTAGATTTCTGGGACCCAAGTAAAAAATATATTTTCAAAATATCTATCACTTGAGTTCTTTGAAATGAGACCCTTGGTTGAAGCCATATGTCCAGAAATACATAATCAAGTCGTGTAAAATTTGGCTAACTGCAAGTTTTTTCTAATATTATGGGCTACTCTTTTGTGTTTCTTAGTCCTTAACCCTAACCAGACTGGGCTTTTACTTTTTTTTTTTTTAATTTACCTTTTTACTGTTCTCTGTGTGTGTGTGTGTGTGTGTGTGGGGGGGGGGGGGGGGGTTGATTCAACCTCCCTTTGAGATCTCGAACATCGGTCGCGCAATTGCGACAAAATTTGGCATGCACCACACATCTCTCATAATCTACAAGATTATCTAATGAAATTTTTCAAAATGGTTAATTTCTAATTGTAATTAATTAGGCAAATTTGGCCCACAATTATATAAAACACTAATTAAGAACATTTAGAGTCTAATATTTTGTTTGTATATCTGTTATAATATGTTTAACAGTTGGTCATCAAAAAAATTTGGTCTTAAAAGATGCGCAGGACTTGAAAGAAAAAAAGAAAGAAGTGTCGCGATGAGGTGTTCTCGCGTTGCGGCATTATTGCAAGAAACGTCGGGGGAGGGGGGGACCCCGGCACTTTAATGTTACTGATATCAGAAGATATCTTGAAGGTGCTAGTAATCATGTAAAAATATAATTCCATGTAGTGCACGGCAACCCACTTTTCCTTGTAGAAGTACAAGTTTTAGGCAATACAATTTCACTGAAATAAGGACAAAAACCTGACTTGCATTTGTGTTTGAAAAATGTTTTAAACAATAGGATGCACAATATCATGTGCACTATATAAGTGATCAAGAAGTGATGAAAGTTTTCAAAAATGATTTTTGACAGGGTTCCAATAACATGGCCCCCAGGTCATAACAAAGGTCCCCAGAAATCTGCAGGGACCTTTTTATGAAATGTTAATACCCTGTATCTTACCTGATAAAGCAGATATTTAAGCAATTTACAAATCATAGTAGTCATTTGTTTTAGGAGGAGGGGGGGGATGCACGGGCACCTTCTTATCTACGAGACTATTAGGTCAGGATGTGAAATCATGAGATGGTGTGATATTATTTCCTTCTTGTAAGATGCATTGAGACTAAAGTTTGCTTATGCTTATGAATTTTGAATATTGAGAGACATCCAGGAATTCTGATAATTGTGTATGTTCTGTAATGTTTGGGGGTTCACAGATGGCAATTTTTTAAGGGGGGGGGGGGGAGGGGTGGGAGGCTACTTATTTCCAAGCCTCTATGTAATTGATGCATTGATTTTTGGATTTTGTTCCCCCTTTGTGGTTATTTGACATTATATTCAGGAAAAGACAATTCTGGATTCCAGCTCTTGCGTTCAGCATCAGCACAGGAGCATATAACAGCTGGAACACACAGATGGTGACTATATTCAACAACAAAGTAGACCAGGTATGGTGTACCTCAATAAGTGTATGAGCTGTTATTTTCGCTAAGGTTGGATTTTTGTGACTTTCCCCATGGTATTGAATGTATTTGTAACACACACAAAAAAAATTTGTTCATTTTTTCTGCTCATGTTATTTTTGCTGTGTCATGATCAATTCATAACCGAAATGATCGTACAAAATGACACAAATATTTAATTTATGTGTTATTTATTACATGAGGTATTTCCCCTTTAAGATCAAGACATACAATTAAACTTTCACAAATGTTTTATCACTCACTCTATGTACATGTAGATGTAAGCTCACAATGCTAGAGGATGCTTAAGTCGATGGTTGATGGTCCAGTTGATAATCCGATCCAGTTTTCCCGAATTATGATTGCAATATTGATCCCATTGTTGTATGGCTGAAGAGTAGGTATTCCAGATAGTCAAGTCCAAACAGATGATCCAAGATGGTCAAATATTAAACCACAGAGTGTAAGGCTTTCTCAGGCAGGATCTCATAGGCACTATTAAACAGGCAGGTAATTATCCATGCAGAGTAAATCTTTTTATAAATCCACAGGTGTGTATCAAGCCAAGGTCACAACAAACTCTAAAATGCAGGTGACTGGAGCTAAGATGACATAAACTCTGAACTCATGTCCAAAACAACTGATATATATATATATATATATATATATATATATATTACAATCTGTACATCTAGAAAGTTCTATCCATGTGTGCAAACATGACATAACAATAAACACAATGGCCTATTCTAGATTCTACTGAATCCACTACTGTCTAGAATGTTCATTCATCACTGGCCTAAAAGGTCACTGACTTCCACAGGCACACTTACGGCCTCCTTTTTATGCTTATTAGCTCAGGATAGTTACATTTTTTCTTGTAAATAACACCTGGCCCAGACAGCTCTTCCAAATTCCTGAATCGACTAGGCAGTACAAATGGCTGAATGTCGATTTCACCAAGGAGGAATTTCACAAGCACATAGACTGCATCTAATTCAGTGGCTACATGCATAACTAACACAAATTTATAACAGCTGCGCAAATTCTCACATCAGAAATAGCCTAGTAATACAACAGTGGATGTATATCTTCTCCCAGTCTTTTGGGTGTGTATACTAGTGCAGTAAGAAGGAGGCGCGAGGTGTAATTGGGCAGTGCGCATGAAAGTTGCCTGCGTGTCAATCGCGAAAAGGACACTTCAAGAAAAAGTCTGTAACGTCACAAAAATATTGGTGTGTACAGTATGCGATTCATAACTCACAAAAATGTGGATATTATGCACAACTGTGATGTAATTTCTGGCCTAATCTGTAATCTATGAAATGGATCAAGAGCAATAATAAGTGCACAAGAGAAGTGTACCAAATCAAATAATTCAATCCACATACTTTCAGATATATCAATTTCAAATTGTAATATTTATTATGTAAAGTGAACATGCTTTAGAATAAAAATCATTGCTATTTTTTGTGTGTGTGTGGCTGTGTATTAATCTTCAACGCAAGCCAGAGTTCAATATTCTATGAATCATACACATTATATGAGAAGGTGCAATCAATAGTTTATTTGTAAAACTCATTTTATTTTTGAACTTATTATCAAATCAAAATCATATTAAGTGAATAATTATTAATCCCAACAGAATTTCAATTGCAAATGTGTTACATCAAGTTCTTTGTATGATCAGCAACCATCTAATTCTGATATGCCTTCAACACCTATGGTAATCCATAAGATAGTACCAATGTCATGCTTTTTGACATTGATGGTCTCATGTTAGCCACATTCAGCAGCTTATGGAAATACTGACCATTCTTTTTTTTCTCTCTTGTCATCCATAGCCCACCTCAAGTTGGATTGGTTTCTATAGCAACCTGGTTGGAGTAGCTGGGGGCATTATATTTGGAAGGTATCCACTCTATCCTTTCCAATTCTATGTCTTGTGTACTGATGTCTATACACAACAGCTCAAAGGAATTGGCATAGGGAAAGGGGAAGGGAAGAAAGGGAAGGAGCCGCAGTGTTAAACCATGGTATATTTTGTCCAGTTCACCATGAAACATGATGCTTTTTAGGCTAAAGCTTCGTGTTTCATGCTGAACTGGTCAAAATATACCGCAGATTAAAACTGCGGGTCCTTCCCTTTCCCTATGCCAATTCCTTTGAGCTGTAGTGTAGGTGAAACATGATAACTCCCAATTCTCTATGTACTAGTATTCAAGGATTTAAATGAAAGTGAAGTAATTATACAAGTATGTCATGTAACACTGTGTGCCCCCAAATGAAATCAGTCGTAATGAGCTTTCAGTCTAAGTTCTTCTTGGTAGTATTGGTAATAACTTTTATAGTGTCATAAGATTCATGCAGAAGACCACATTAATATTGGAACTCTATTTCATTATCTCTGACAAACCTTAAAATCTCATGCATCAGCAAAATCTGTTGCATGGTTTGTGTCTAGGTCATCACAGTGTATGTTTAATCATTCCTCTCTAATAGTACACTATGAAAGCATTTACTTTTGAAGCCCTTGTGAGCTAGTAGAACTGAGTCTGTATGGGATCAGTGTGTGTTACTGGTGCAGAAACACACAGCTGGCAGATAAAGAGCTAATCTTTTGCCTTAGAAGGAAGAGAGAGAGACAAATGTCCATTAACTTCATTATCTCCAGGTAAAATGATATTGATGGTTACTTGGTTATACATACATGTAGACATACAAATGCTTGTTCCTTTGTGCTTCAAGCTTCTGAGAACTTGATATCCTCCTATTAACACTGATATCGAAATAAACTACCAGGATATCATTTCAGACATAATTTTCAGACATAACAGTAAATTGCTGAGAAAAATTGCCTGAAATATAACAAGAATCCAGGATTGCGATTGTGAATGTCCTATGTTTTTTTTTTTATACATTTTTGAATGATGTTGCATTCAATTTTTAATGTTTAATGAGCTGTTACAATAATTGTGAGTTTTTTGGAATGAGATGAGTATATTTATTTTGCTGTTGCCATTAGTTACCCTTAATTTTGAGTGTCTATGCAGTATTGACATGCATCCATATGAAAGTTGTGAAATATGGGTGCATCACTCGTGCTTTTCTCACTGAAATATGTGTCTGGCTGCTTCATCATTACAGCATATAGGGTACAATGTCTTAATGTGTACAGTTGCTTTTTCAGTTGTGAATGTCACTCATGAACCTATATTTCTATGCACTTTGAGTCAGACTTATCAAGTTTAAAAACTTTGCAAATATTATTCAAATGTTATTTCGTGTTAATATTTACCAAAATGCCACTGCACATGTGAAGAAATGCTAATTCTGGATGTGAACATGCTCTGAGGAGATAGAACAGTGAACCATTTCCCCCCTGTTTTGATACAGATGTGCCGACTACCTTGGGGGCAAGATGAAAGCCATTCTACTGGTGCTTGTCATGGGAGCAAGCTGCTCGTTTGTGTGGGCGCTTCTCCTTGCTAATAGCTACATTCCGTTCAGTACAGGTAAACACATGGTTTTATTATTTATTTATTCAAGTCTTCTTTAAAAATACAGGGTAGGCAACGTCAGTTAAAAACTGCTTTACAGGTGCGCCCTGTATATACATACAAAACATTTACAAGTGTTGTAATAAATAAACTGCGTAATTAGACAAACTTAATGAACATATATAAGAACAAAATAAAATACACCTTTACAATATTAACAAAAAGGAACAACAAAAAAAGTACTTTACTTTACATGATTAAACAATGTCTTTAAAAAGGGGAAAGAAAAGGGAGAAGAAGAAGAGGAGAGTGGGATTACATAACTACGAAGTGAGAGGCCAGCTAAATAAACCTCTGCAGACACAATTTATCTACAGACACGTAATGTAGCAGCTAAATTGACAAGACAACAATAGGACATTATGGAATAGAATTGAACTGGAGACAGCTTTTCTTCAATGCTTTTAGAGAGTTACTGTGTTGGACTTTAATAGGGAGCTTATTGAATAGGTATATGGTATTCTGTTTTCGGTTTAGGGATAAGCAAGGTGCTATTTAAGGCGTATCTAGTATTATAGTTAACATTAAAAGGTCTTATCAGTGGTTCCAAGTAGAATGGTACAAGCTTATTGACTGTTTTAAAGACAAGAGTACAATACTGGTATTTAATACGATTTTCTGTACATTGCCAATTCAATAAAGCCATCAAAAAGCATTTAGATGTATATCAATCTGTGTTCAGTATTAGGCGTGCATATTTGTTTTGTAATCTCTGGAGCTTTAACAAGTTTGTTTTAGAACAAGTTCCCCATGCGGTACAACAGTAATCTATGTATGGTAGCAACAATGCGAAACACAAATTAACTAATATTTTATTCGGTACTAGCGATTTTATGCGCCGAAATTGAGGTTGATCATCATCACCTGTCCCTCAGGGATGCATTATTTCTGGTGATAATTGTTGTTGTTGGGTAAGATATTTTGGTAACAGTGAAGCGTTTCCAAGACAACATTAGTATTTGTTCTATGATCGTTTATATACACAGTAAAAGAAAAAGATATACTCTGAGGACACAATTGCTTGGTACTTCAAGTATATTTTAATATAAATGTCATCTTTCATGACATCCAAGAATATGTTTCAAATTAGTCAAAGTATATATTTCAATTTGCGTTTTCTCTCCTGCTTTGCTGAAAGTTTGACATTGAATTGTGATAATTACTGTGTCCTTTATATTTTGGGTAAACAAAAATGTCCATTTAATGTTTGTATAATATTCCTAAATTTATTCATCTTCGTCTTCATCTCCCTGTCTCTGTCTCTGTCTCTCTCTCTCTGTCTCACTTTCTGTCTCCCTCTCTTTCTCTTACATCAGATGAAGCTCGTAAGTGATACCAGAAATGAACATTAGTTTCTCATCCAAACCAAGAGCCTTTTCAGTCATAATATATAGAGTACAGGCCAAAAGTTTGGGGCCACCCTCAAAATTATAAGGATATCATTCAAAGCACTGCATTCTGTATTTAAATTTATTGATACTAAATGGGCTATTGAAGTTCCATGGCATCATATGAACATGTTTCCAGCAGAAATTGCAGCTTAAAATTTGTAATTAAGTTGTAATTCCTGTTGGAAATATGCTTGTGTGATGTTACGGCACTCCCATAGCCCATTCAGTATCAATAAATTAGAATGCAGTGTTTTGTATGATTTTCTTTTAATTCTAAATATATATAAGACTGAAAAGGCTAAGTTAGGATGAAAGACCATTAGAGAGCTTCATCTGATTGAAAATTACACTCAAAATATTCTTCTTACACAAAAGAGATTTACCAGTTGTAGGTAAGCTATTGCTAACTGGAGCTGGGCCTCTTACGAGACCACGTAGTACAACAGCTTTATCTACAACAAGAAGTATATCACCTTACTTGTCAGAGGTCTGATTAAGCTAACAGAACGAAAGCTTACCAACATCAGTATATCTCTTGATTATGTAAACAATTTCATAGTCATTTCTGGTATGTACCTGGTATGTACTCATTTATCAAAACAAGCACTGTTCGAAATACTTGGCAATTGATCATTCACAATAGATACTAGGGATATTTCTCCAAATAAACTGTACCACAAATTAATATGCTTGAAAAGTTAATTGGCAACATTGTTGATGAGATCATGAGACCTTATTAATTGCAGCTCCTGAATTATGGATTAAATGTGTTGTTCAAAGGGATTATATTATGAATGCATGAGCAAATTTTAATCATTTGAAATGCATTTTGATCCATCTTTCAGGCAGCTGGTTACGTCAATGTGGGTAATAAACCTATTCCATGGGAATGATCCGTAATTTTGCTTGGCCATATCACAATTCAATTAATGTAATTTACTATGACAACAGCTACAATGCTCAGAGCTCATTTACTGTTGTCGTGGTAGTTACCATTCATTGTGAAGTATAAGCATTATGCATGCTGAGCCTGGTATTCATCCATTGTCGCTTCATTTTCGCCTTGCCTTCACCTCCACCAGTGAGCCTGTATGCGGCCCTGATCCTGTTTGGCTTCTTCATCAACTCCACGGTGCCCCTCTACTTTGAGATCAGTGCGGAGTCTGCCTTCCCCACTGGGGAGGAAACCACCTCCATCGTCATGACCTTTCTGAACAACGTCTATGCCTTGATCTTCCTTGTGCTTCCTATGATACCCTCCATCTGTGAGTAATAGTTTGGTATTATCTGCTCAATTCCCAGATAAAATTTTGTGAGAGAAGCTGGAAAGATTAAATGAGAACTTCAGTTTGAAGTTTGACCTTTATTCTATGATAGAGTTGTAGGAGATTTCATGAGAACCCACTTTGCATATGCGCAGTCATTCTTTGAAACTTGAAATATGACTAATATCATATAACATGATACTGAAAACCAGAACGTTTCTGAGAGTCAGAACCTGCTCCGTATGTGCATGTAAGCCTGTAACACTGACTGAGTCTGAGTCTGCGGTATGCAGATCGGCGACGTTCCTTTCGCAGGCACTGGCCCGGGCGGGCACCGAGTATTTTTCCGTAGAATCTGCCGTGCAAAAGGTTGGCTATTTTAATAGAATGCCTAGTAGTACAAGGTGAAAACCATTGATAAACTCTGATGAAGGAAAGTTCAGAACACAAAATGTTCAAAACAGTGAAACAGCTCAGGTGTTACGATATGATATTTTTAAAGCCTATATGACTATTTGAGGAAAAGCATTATCTTGTAAGACCTATCTCTTACAATTAGCTGGAAGGAATGTCTGGTTATATAATACTATCTAAATCACACCAATTTTGACTTGCACTACTAAGCTTTCTTGCCAACATTTTGAATAAAAAGCAACTGAACATTCGATGCCGAGGGAGGGAAGCGACTGAGGGGTGGGGGGGGGGGGGGAGGGGTGGGAGGAGGCCTAAGATCTACTGTACCTGGATAAGCATGTTATGATTTGATCAACCAGGAACTTTTTGATATATAAAAAAGTAAGGAAAACAAATTATTGCCACACTAATAAATATCAATTTCAACGTGATATTAAACACAAACTTAAACTAATGTGACATCGTATTTATGTGATAAGCTGCCGGCAGAGACATATTACTATAAATCTAAATGTATTTTCTTTATATGTGTATTGCTCTCAAAAAGGGAAATTGTTCCTCGTACTTCCATCTGTATTTCTGAATTCGTCTCACTTTTCTGTTCTTGGTTGCTTCTTTGACCTTTTATATTTCTGTGAAATGATGTTTGAAAATATAATAACAAATAATACAATACATTTGTCACAAATATTACTTTGCTTTCTTCAAAGAAAATTCCACCTGAAATATACGGCATCCCAATCATGTGAAAGAGCTTAATACGCTCTTTCATTTGATACCAAATTCGTCATGGTAGTATTTATATTTCTGAAGATTTTACCATGTTTGGCAAGCATACAAATTTCACTGAATTCCATGGGTGTATGTAAACTTTTGGCCTCAACTGGGACAATTGGGACAATTCCGTTCAAAACGGAACGGTTGGCAAGTCTGCTGACGAGGTGTTGATGTTTTGTTCACTTCTGCACATCAGGCTATCACCAGACCCGACTCTTCTCTGTGACATTTCTTCTTTCCTGTCTTCCTCTCTTTTTTAAAATTCAGTAATATCAACCATTAATAAAACAAAACAAAATATGAACATACATAAAATGATGGTGAGGACCCCTGAGGAGCAAGTCTGCATAGTAGCCGGGCCCTTTACAATTACAACATAGGATAGTAAATATGGTAACAGCAAAATCAATCAAATGAATGTACAAAAAAAATAACAGGAAAATTACAGACACATACAATCATCATTTTTTCTTCACAGCTGGCGACCTTGACTGGCTGAACTGGTTCATGCTGGGGTCTGTATTGGTGTGTGTGCTGCTTGTCTTTTTCTACAAGGAGCACTACGTCCGGCTGCAGTTTGATGTCATTCACCATGACGACGATGATGCAGATATAGAACGGTCCAGAGACTTTAGGAGTGGGAGCATACAGGCGTAGTGACCCTGCACTGGAAGCATTGGAGGGGGGTAAGGGGTGTAGGATATAGTGAGGGAGGAGAAATAGAGAGAATGAAGGGATGGGTATATAGATATAGAGTGATCAAACAATGCCTTGTAGCGCTGCAATGGTAATGGGGTGGGGGAGGCAGAGAGATGTAAAGAGAGACTGGGACATGGGAGTGATGGAAGGATGAGAAAAAGAGAGGATTAAGGAAAAGACAGGGCAGACAAACCAAGAGAGATAGTAAGATTAACAATGGAAGGACATAGAGCAAACTACATCCTTGCCTTTCCACATGCTGTCAATATTCCTGTATCAATGCATGAGCCATCATTATATTTTAGGCTGCAAAGAGTAATTTCAAATATGTATTTTTGTGAAGTGGGTAAACTAAAAGTGGAATTTTAGGTTATTATTTTAAATTAAGTGTGTATTGGTTTAAGCAATCATTGCATGAGCAAGATAAGATTCAATTCTTGAAATATGGAGCTGAACTGAATGAATCATACATGAAAATATATACTACCCATTCTCTAAGTTTTCGCTTCTTTTAGAAATGCATATTTTTAGTTCATTATGGTAGCTCCCAGTTTTTGTCATAACCAGATTGTATCATCAAAAATTGGATTGAGTGAATAGGATTCTACTAAACTATTTTTTAAGGGGCGATCTTTATTTTCTTCTATGAACTGTGGTTTGTGCTTTACTTCACACGTTGAGCTTGACAAAGGGATACATTCCCTTTAAAGGTGACAGCTAGCAGTGTGTTTTGTGGCCTTAATGTATTTTTGTATTAAAAAAAAATGACTTTAACCCTTGCCATGGAATAAGAAAACATTGCAATACTATTCCAGTTCTGATTGAAGGGAAGTGCTTTCACTGTGCTTACATTGTGGTAAAGAAGGATATATATTTTGTCAATGTTGTATTACAAATTTGCAATATGTGATTATTATACCATGATAAATGTTATATATTGTTAATCTATACTTCGCAGTTGTGGAGATTTATACATGTCTTTCAGTTACCAGACAGTTGGTCTAAAGTTGTAGGAGGATAGCAAGAGAAATGAACATGATTATATTTATATACATATATTACAAATTCTGAGACATTAAGCCTGAATGATAATCTGCACTAAAGGTGTTGTATTACTTGTGCATACTGTGTCAGATACACAGCACACTACAGCTCAAAAGAATTGGCATAGGGAAAAGGAAAGGGAAGAAAGGGAAGGACCCGTAGTTTTAAAACACAGTATATTTTGTCCAGTTCAGCATGAAACACGAACGATGCTTTAGGCTAAAAGGCATCATGTTTCATGCTGAACTGGACAAAATATACCACGGTTCAAAACTGCAGCTCCTTCCCTTTCTTCCCTTTCCCTTTCCCTATGCCAATTCCTTTGAGCTGCTGTGTATCACCTGTAAAGAAAGAGGTGTGGATTTAAATTACTTAACGTTATTACATAATTACATAACGTTTTAGACATATTGTCTTGTTTTGATTTACGGTGAGTGGCGGCATTGTTTTAAATATATTTTCCTGCATGGTTTTAAAATGTTTATTCCATATATTCTTAACTACTTTTACAAATATAGAGAGCAAAACTGATAATATAAAAAGGCATTAATACTTATTTTTTCCTGTATTGTGGGTTGTTCCTTTTCTTGAACTTTTTTTTCTGAAAGGAGAGATGTAATTTCTCATGGTAGGGATTCCTTGAGATTAGATATCAGATGTATACATTGAATAAGGTGCAAAATCAAGTTTTTGAGGCTGTTGAAATGTTCTTATTTTCTATTTTTGATATAACTGGTAGTATGTTTGGAAGTTATTATCGCAGTCTTAAAGGATTCTGAAATCTTTTTATAAGATGAAACAAAGTGGATTTTTACATTAGAGCACAAGACAGTTTGTATTTATTATGTGATTTTAACAATAATGCAGCACAGTTTTGAGACAGAATTACATGTCATTTGTTCCTTTTAGATCAGGAACCTGTTATCAATATTCCTGCAATTAAACTGTTTTAAATTCAAATAACAGAGCTATATGATTTTCAGTAATGCCAAGATTATGTCTGTTGTTTATTAGGCCTACTTTATTTTGTGAAGCACAAATGATGATTTTTTTAATGTAATGTAATGCAACAATAACTGTAAAGCATCCAAACTGTGATAAGACAGTGAATAGTCTCCTTTTTATGCCTCCCCCTCGAAGTGGCCAGTGTTGTTATGTATCCAGGTTGTATGACTCTCCGAATCTACTTTATGCAAGAGATATGTGACTGAATTTCATCAACTATAAAGTAAAATTATAATTCATAACAGTACTATTAATATATTACATGTGGGATTAGAAAGGTCAAAGATTAAATCGTAAAATTTCCATGTTTATGTGATAAAATAAGAAATATTTAACCCTATTTTGACTGGGCTTTTTGAGAGCAAGCCCCAGAATATCTTGGCAACGGAAGGTCGTATCAGCATGGAATGTTGTTTGGAGGTTGGGCATATGTTAAGAGTGCATAATTTTTTTTAGGGATTAAAACAAAAATTGTACAAATCAGATGTGGATTTTGTTATAAACATTTTTTGATATGCAGAGACCCATAGTCAACAATATCTTGTTAAAAAAAATTGAAATTTTGAATAAATTCTGATGTATTTTATTGTTAATTAAAATTTCCTATGCTTTTTTATTATTTTTTTCATTTTTTTTCTGTTTTAACAATGTTTTTACATAGGATGTGTAATGCCATTTTTTGTCAGATTTTGGTCTGAGAAGCGATTACAGGATATTGGATTTCATACAGCGGGGTCCCTGACCCCCCCCCCCCCCCCCCCGACCTCCCCTCAGTCAGAAAATGGTTAATTAACCAAGTTCACCAGCATGATACAAGGATAATATATAACAGGACTTTCTAGTTTTAGTTGTATGTCATCGACAAATTCTAAGATTGATAGTCAAATGTAATTTTTACAGGCATTGAATTTTATACTTTCAGTGTGTGTGCAGGAGGGTTGAGGTAAACTAGTCTTCAATTTTCTGTGGTATTTAAAACAGGGTGTCCCATTTGCAAAAGTTATGAAACGCGGCAGGAATCGGCATTTTACCCTTACAATAACATGTATGAAATCTCACGGTTATAGCTTCACAAATATATTTAGGAAATGTGAAAAACTATCCTTGTGTATGTTTGAACCGCAGCGAGCATCGTCTACATTCATAATCCTATTGTCCTTGTCAGCGCGCATTGTTCCCATTGATTGCATGCACAGTGGAGCAGACCAGTGTGGACCATAACGCAAAGTCGGCTCCGGTCTCTCTAGGATTTGGATGACCCGCCTAAACCCTCCCTTAAATCTACTGATCGTGATAATTTTCACTTTCCAGTTCTATTATTGTGAGGGAAGTCCTAATACAGAAACTTCTTCCATTTTCCATGTTTTTTAAACAGTTGTATTGACCTGCAAAAGGGATGCCCTCTCTTAGAATAGATGGTACATGAACCTTGTGGTAAGGAGGGTTGTGTGCCATGGGAGTCTGAACTATATTATACAAATAGAGATTGCTTTGAGGTACATGGTTTAAACTATAGGCACTAGGTAGTCTCAACAAAATACTATTATCACGAGGGATATAGAGAAATAAATTTATATACAAATATAATACATGTATATGCTTCCGTTTATATACAAAAGGAACCTAAAATTGATGAAAGAGCATGTGGATACTGAGGTCCCATTATTTACATCATAGACAATGAGATACATAATATAGATAGTAGATTGGATACTCACCCAAGCAGGAAATATTCTGCTTCTCAAATAAGGGAAATGAGAGTGAAAGAGAAAAAAAATGTGTCGGTATAATGGATTCATATCACAAATGTTTTTTTAGAAAGCACAAGAGAAAGCAGGATGAAGGATACTGGATACTTCAAGGAAGTACCTCCAGTATAGTATGGATGTATTGCTAAACGAAGTTAAGCGCTGAATGAACCACAAGAAAAACAAATACAGTGTACATGCTGATCTAATTTTGTACGGAACTTCACAGTGATGTACAATTCAAATTCAGCATAAAAAACATTGATCTTCCTCCTCTTCAAGTTGTGTCTCATGGGTGTGCAGAATTTGAGATGTAACGGTGAGATCGATTCCACCAAAAGTAAGTTTTCAGTTCCTTTATTGAACTTTAGAAACAACAATTTATTTGAGATAGTTCAAAAGAAGATTGGCTCTTTAATAATATTTTGGCTAGTGAAAGGTCATATTGGTAAACTGCGTTTCCCTATTTTGCGAGTGACCCTCAACTGGAAGTGAAACCAAACACGATAGTAAAATACAAAATTAAAACAAAACTGAAGCATGTTGTACTTTCGCCTGTTAACTCTTGTATTTTGTCATGATGTGTAGAAGGTCGATGTAGTTTTCAGGGCTTGGTACTAATAGTTTTATGCCTTTATGTAAAGAGATAGTTTTTCAGTGTTTACTTCCTCATGCAATACAGTATATTTTATATTATCCATATTTTCTTGTAAAAATATGGACAATTCCATGATTGATTACATTATGCATTGATTACAAGATGCATTCATATAAACTAAACGGAAGGTCGGATCTACATTGCAGTATGGAAATGCAATCATGATGAAAAAAAGGAGTGATTACAAAAATATGGAATTTATGAATTTTAGGCTTCAGGTTTCTATCAATCATTTCTCCTCGAGAGGATTTACAGTCAATCGCAAATCAATTTGGGGGTAATTGGGTTTCGTGATTGATGGTGAATCCCTCGTCAAAACGCGAACTGCATTCCTTGCAAAATGCACATACCGATAATGTATTTCCCTCACATAAACACATGATAAGAATGATACCACTAATGAAAAGGTCTTCAAGTCCCTTGTTTCTTGTACTTCAAGTGCAAAATTTCATCACCCTCAAGCGTGTTATATAGCTGTACCCGTTCATTGAAATAGCATGTTACCTTTTGAGGCGACAGCAGGTGAGACTGAAATGAAAAATGAACTTATAGGTTATTCAAACCTTTCGGCGATGCTACGGAGATACATGCAGTTTAAGCACACAACGAGGACTCTCTTACTGATATATATATATATATATATATATATATATATATATATACATGTATATATATGATTCCTCCTGTTGGAGGGAGGACACACACTTCTACCACCCCCCCCCCCCCCTTCCAATCCAGATAACCTGTCTACACCCTTGGCACATTGGAGTATTCAGATAGTAACAGTTTCCTGCCTTCCTCGACTCAACCAACCAGGATGTTTAGGCCAGTTTCCCTTTGCTTGCATTGACAAACTGCGTCAATGCTTTCTCTTTCAGCGTCTGTACGCCTGCACTTTGCTCCTGCACTGTCTGTCCAGTTCATATCCAAACAGTCCTTTGGAACAGGAGTATTGATTCCGTTTTCCATTGCAACTATGGGGGCAAGCAGCTCTAAGGTGAGGAAGGCGATATCAAGCTCAGAGAAAACCGAGGACGAAACTGAAAAGAACCTGATGCAGGGTGGCGATACGGCCACAACAGCAGGACAAGAGGAGCTGCAGGAGACCGCCGAGAGCAACGCCGTTGCTTTGGCAGCAACCACCACAAGGTGCAAGGTACGTGGTGGCATAAGTGGCAGTAGCAGTTAGTATCAGTAGTAGTACATACCGGTAGTAATAGTAGTTGAAGTAGTAGAAAGAGAATCAGTCATGGTAGAAGAAGTGTTAGACCCTCAATTTCAGGACTTTGACACATCAACGATTGCACCATCAAGGCATATGCCAAGGCTTTGAAATCTCGAGACCAATGCTTCAACGCTAAAAGTTCATACCACGGCCTTGAACCATCGACACCAACAATCAACCATTAAAGCTCATGCAGTGCCGTGGCTTTGAACTATTCAGACCAAGAGTTTAACCCTCAAAGCTTGGGCCATGGCTTTGAACTATTCAGAACAACGAAAGAAAATTAAAGACCCTTGCAAAGTCTTTGAACCATTTGAACCAAGCGTTGACCCTTAACATGCTCAAGGTACCTGCCAAAACTTTGAACCATGCAGACCAAGGATTGAACCCAAACTGCTTTTGTGTAGTGTCGGTTGGGTTTCAGGATCAACTTTAAAGTTATGTCGTGGTGCTAAATTCTAAGACAAAGGTGGAGTCAGAGACTCAACGCGTTGGCGTTGAGGGCATTTTATTTGTCCCTTAGATCATGTACTCAAGGACAACTCTGTGGTAGCTCTGCCTTTTGTTGTCTCTGCTGCTTATCTGATTTGTGGTACAGACCTGTATATTTCTGACTGATTCAAACTATCTGAAATATATCCATGTGAATATATACCAGTACTGTAATAAGATACAAGTTCATAATTAAAGTGAAATTCCTTGAGAAGGCCAGTTTCTTGGAACGTCCAGAAACTGGATGGTTACATCACATTTCCAGACTCCCAGTAAATGTCATCTGGGAACTAGTCCCATAAAAATCCAGGGTCATTCTGGAAAGTAGATATTAAGGTGGATAACATAATAATAATAATAATAATAATAATGATAATAATAATAATAATAATAATGATAATAATAGTAATAATAATAACAATGATAATGATGATAATAGTAGTAATAATAATAATAATAATAATAATAATAATAATATATAGTGCATTTCAAAACTGATAGAATTCTCAATATGTTTTACATGGAGGGACTTGGATTTACATTTTACATCTATTTGTTTATATGTGCATACCATCGCATGTACATCATGTATGACAAATTAACTGAACAGAGATCAAATTACATCTTATTTAACAAATAAGTGCCCAATTAACATTTTCATATTAAATTACAGAAATAAGTGACTACTAAATGACTGCATTTTAAAGTACAAAGATAATTGATTAATAAACATAAAGGAAAAAAAAGATATGAAAGAATGCAGCTGCATGCTTAACACAATTCATAATCACACGAACATGTATGCCTCTTTGAATAGATGGGTTTTATGTCGTTCTTTAAAGATGCTGAGGTTAAATTTTTAGCGAATTTCATACAGTAACATGTTCCAGAAAGTTGGGCCGATAAAAGAGAATGAGCGTTCACCGTAATGTTAAGTTTTTTGAGGTGGTACATGAAGAAGCTGCTGATTGGATGATTGAAGGGATCTTGCTGGGGTGTGGATAGACAATAAATCAGACATATAACTCACTGCAAGACCATGGATAGCGTTGAAGAAATGAATGAGAATTTTGAAACAGATGCAAAATTTGACTGGAAGCCAGTGAAGTTCTTGTAGAGTTGGTGTGATGTGTTCTTTTCTAGAGGATTTGGAGACAAGTCTCGCTGCTGAGTTTTGTATTCTTTGCAGCTTTGTTACTTGTCTTTCCGGAAGGCCTACTAAAAGACTGTTACGATTATGAAGTAGAGATGAGACAAATGCATGTACAAGAACTTCAGTGCTGGACTTATCAAGGTACGGACGAATACTACCAAGTTTCCTCAGTGCTAGGGAGGCATTCCAACAAAGTTTAACGTGACAGATGAAGACGTACCTCCATCTTCTTGTCGTTGAGCACAAGATAGTTGTTCACCATCCAGTCCCGAACTTTCCATAGACAACATTCTAGCCTCTCAATAATGATTTCCCTGCTTGAGTTGATGGACACATACAGTTGCGTATCGTCGGCATACAACATTGTTAAGAAACCATGTGCACTGACTATCTCTTGTATTGGGGATGTGTAAACAATGAAGAGGAGTGGGCCTTATACTGTCCCTTGAGGGACACCCTATTGTAGTGAAGAGTGCTCTGATGAGGCTTCCATGACGTTGACCACTTGATTTCTCTCTCTGAAAGATACGAGGAAATCCACTGGAATGCCACCCCTGTCACTCCAAACCGTTCCGTTAATCACGAGAGAAGCAAACGGTGTTCAACGCTGTCAAAAGCAGCTGTTTGGTCGAGTAAGATCAGCACGGATTCATTAACCACTGTCAAACATTATCAGGAGATCATTGAATACCCTCAGAAGAGTTGTCTCGACGCCATGATGGTGCCTGTAGGCTGACTGTCTGGATGGCAAGAGTTGGTTTTCGGAGAAGTATGTCATCAACTGCTGACAAACGACACGCTCAGTGACTTTTGCAAGAAATGGTAGATTTGAAATTGGACGATGATTTGGGGCGTAGAGTGGTTAATGGACTTATATCACACACAACATTGCCCAAACTAAGGTTTTGAAGTAATTATAAATAAATCTTTATAAAAGTTTTTTTTTCTATTCCAGGATTGGCTACTTGAGCGTGAGATTCTGGTTCAGTATGACCGCAGTAATCCATACGCCCTTGCAGAATTTGGCGCGAAAGTCTACCCAGCTTCCGAAGAACCCTTTGGCTTGGTCCTCACTGATATTGACGCAACAGGACTCGCGGCACAGGTTTGCCTAATGTAAGTTGATGCATTTTACTAACTATTTAGGAATTTATATATCATCTCTGTAGTAAATCAGTTATTAAATTAATTTATCACGACTATGTTAGTGACAACCCTTAGCTCAAAATGCTCAGGTCAGCTGAAGGATTAGAATGTTCATATATTTGTTTGGTAGGCTAACAAGCTTGCTATGAGGTGAGTTAAGTAGATGGAAATATATAAATATCAAGTTCTGCCACAAACTGCCTCTGGAATTAATGCTGAAGTCTATAAATGTCCATGAATGTATTCAATGAAATATTATGTTTGCTGTAAAAGACCTCAAGACAGCTGATGTATACAGATACTCATTTTTAGATTCTTAGATACGTGCATGTAATTGATTTAACTACTGAATTGTGCATAATTGGGGTAAAGGTTCCATTAACTTTGTGTTATCTTCTTTTTAGCAATAACTAGACCATTCATAAAGATGGATCACCACACAAATGAGATTTTAAATCAAATAAATCAAATCTATCATATGTCAAACAGCAATGGTCAGCTTTACCAAATACGCACCAAATATGCCAAATATTATTCACTTCACAATAACTAGAAATACGATCATCCAATTTCAATGAAATGTGGATCCATACATAGGAAAATATTTAAGAAACAATCCCTGAATTGTCCAAGAACAATACATTTTTGTCAAAAATATATCATTTTCATTACACACAGAAATCTGATTAACCAATTGTGACTTAATGTTATCAAATTAATCTCATTGAAACCAAATATAAAAAATTTGAAATGGATAAGAGCTATGAAGTTATCTCTTTGAGGGTCAAAAAGCATTGAACAGGTTGGAATATAATCCTTCAAAGGCTCTCCATTGAAGATCTGTGAACACTGAACTGACTTTTCTGAAAGCAGATGGAGAAATTGTTACATTTTTATTTACCAAAGTTAACTACATGTATCTAATCCATCACTGTGCAGGGAAAATGACGTCATCATTGGCATCAACAATGTTGTGACCACGTTAAAGGATGTCAGTCTGCTTGCTGTGATCAGGACCCTAATGGACGTGGGCCCAAACATAGGACTCGTAAGTCTTTCAATCTCATAATATATGCACTCTCTTGGTAATGACGCATGTAAACCCCTCAAAAAAAGTTATGCAACTCGGGTTTGAGGGGTCATATATCTTTAGTTGCTTCGTTATCGTATACAAATGTGGTTTCATAAGACAGCTTGACTATTTATCTTTACAATGATGTATCATTTGTAATGCTTACGCAATCATGAAATGTGCAGACCTTCTGAATATGCAGCAAGGTCAAAAATGAAATTCTGCAAAATTCTGTTTTTTCTGTTTGTTTTGCACAAGAAATGAGTTTGAATCATGTTGATGTGGGGATGCATGAACGTCCATTGTCATGTCAACGCTGTGATGATGAAGCAACAAGCGATATATATTACCCCTCAAACTTGAGTTGCAGAACTTGTTTGAGGGGTTTATATGGTTAGGAGAGGACAATTGCCACACATGCTTTCTAATTTAATATCGAGATGACTTTGGCAACTCGAGTGTGAAAATCTCAGATCCAAACTGAATGCATTGAATCATTAGAAAAACAAAAAAACACAATTTGGGGGGCTATATGTGTTCACTCCGTCCAATCAGAATGGTAATTGATAACTTGATTAATATAGATAGCGCTTTTCTACACATTTTGAGAAAATGCCCTCTAAATTTGCGCGCTCATGTAGATGACGCAACGTCTCCACGCTCCATGATGCATCGTAGTCACACTCATTCGGTACTGAAAGATGAAAGCTCGCTGTCATGCACATGTACTAGCCCAATCCATGGAATATTCTGTGAGGATTTGAAAGTGAGACATCTCGGAACATCACACAAATAACAGCTTTTTGTCAGGGATATTCTATCCCATAGTAGTCAAACCTTGATCGAAGCCAACACTTAATTGAACAAATCATTAATTATTGATACACACACATTTTTAAGTCTAAACTTTTCCAAAAGGGAAAATCTCATTAAATATTCACAGGATTATTACAAAAATAGTAGATAAAATGTCACAAAAACCTGCTTGTATATAAATAATTTCACATCCCTTGACTTTAGGATGTGTCAATTTTAGTGTGATTTTAGTTGTAACTTATTTAGGAGTATTTTTCAAATGTGTCAAAAGTTTTTTATTAAAACCTAGTACTAGGTGTTAAAAAACCTGTTGATACTTTTGAAAAATGTATTGAATGTGTGTGTTTATGTACGAATCACTTCACATAACAAAATTATGTTCTTAACATCTGCTTGTAAATAGACATGTAAGTCTTGCTCTCTTACGATCGATATCTGTAAAATGCTCTTTTAATACTTCCAGGTCATCAAGCGGCAGGTGAAAGGTGCATTCAGGAAATATCTGATTGCATTTCATCTGGGAAGCCAAGGTGATTTTTTCATTTTATAATCTGTAACTACAAACAAAAATTCTAACAGTATAAAAAGCCAGATAATAATTTGTCCTATTTGATTCCAATTTCAGGTTTTCTGGCTTAATTGTGACATTTTGTGATTAATTGGGACTCATATATTCCAAGATTCAGGCAATTTGTATCCTAAGCTTTTTCAATTTTTGTTTCATTTCTTGCTTTGGTGATTCTTCTGTATGAAATATAGCATTCTTTTCCGCCCGGCATGTAATTTAATTTTATAGCGCATGAGCATGTGATCAAAAAGTGTAGGCCTACATTCCGAGGTTTTGTTTTCATTTTCAGTGTTTCGTGTTTAATCTTGTGCAAAATTGTTTTTAAGGTATAAATTTTGCCAAGATAAAATAGAGAGAGAGGGAAGTAATGTAATTACTAATTCCAAATTTTGGTTTATATTCTGGAAGTTTGATCAATATAATTTTTATTGAGTAAGGGGGTAATTATATATTTTATGTAGCAGGATTTGTGTTGAAAATAACATAGACGCATCCCCAACACACACACTCTCAAGCACATATAGAGACAGTGTGTCATATTTTTCTCATTCCTCTTGGTCTTAGCATAATGTATGCATATATGGATATACACTCCCTTCTATGAACTCTTTTGTTTAGTTTTAATATAGTTACAAGGTTTTATATAATTTGTTCTTCTTTAGGACTTTGTGTTAATTTACAAAGGGTTTTACCATCTGGAATTTAAATCTTTAAACAAGACAGATTTATCATTTAGCTCTTAGTGAAGGGGTGTGGAGTTACAAAATGCACATCAAAATCACTACCTGGTATTATACACAATTGTGCAACCTTTAGTCAAAGCATTTTTTTCTAAGTATCATCAAAGAAATGGATCCTTCATCATCTCTCTAATGCCACCCTTCTTTTTGTATTTTGTTTCCACCCCCTCTCTGTCTCTTTTTAAACACCACCCTTCTTTTGCATTTCATTTTCATCCCTCTTGTTTCTCCCCGTCTCTCTCTCTGATGTCTTGCCCTGTCTCTCTCTTTCTCCTTGTCTCTCTCTGATGTCTTGCCCTGTCTCTCTCTTTCTCTCTATCTCTATCTGATGTCTTGCCCTGTCTCCCCTCTTTCTGTTCATATCTGTATACTATTTTTCTCTCCCCTCTCCCTCTCTCTGTCTCTCTCTGATGTCTTGCCCTGTCTCCCCTCTTTCTGTTTATATCTGTATACTATTTTTCTCTCCCCTCTCCCTCTCTCTGTCTCTCTCTGATGTCTTGCCCTGTCTCCCCTCTTTCTGTTTATATCTGTATACTATTTCTGTCTCCTCTCTCCCTCTCTCCATCTCTCCATCTCCAACCCTCTTTCTCTCTCTACTTACAGGCGGAAAACCCATTGTCATAGACTTCGAAGTGAGAATGCTCATCACCCCAGTGATCCTTTGCACTTCAGTTGCATTTACCACTCTTGACTATTTCACGTACAACTCATCCAGCCCTTGTCAACTCATCCTCGATACCAAAAATGAGGATATGCAGATCGACAGCCAGAATGCCACGTATGTCCCCCACAACTGTGAGTATGATGGTTTTCAATACCAAGTCAGGAAAAGCCCATTGACACATTTCATTCACCTGTGGTACTGATGGGATTCATAAATGGAATGAAAGCAATGCAATGGATATATCATGCTAATTCTTCTAATGAGAATTATTTAGCACTGCTTGAAGGAGCAGTCCACACTCAAAATAAGATGCGGTCGGTAATTGCAGCAAACTCTGTAAAATGTATTGATGAAATATTAAATAGTCAGAATATAACTAGTAATATTAAAGTTACTGGTGTTTGAAGCATGATAATCACTATATCTGATGGGCAATACTGTGATGTCCAGACGAGGTGAATGAATCATTAAACCATTGTTACAATATATCGATGTAGCCGTATATTGGATGCACCAACAATTCTGTATTTGATAGACATAATTATATGAATATTTTCATGCAATATGTATTATATCTGTTTATCCAAGGTATGAGTTCATTGATACATTATATCGGAGGGTTGATCTTTCATGTTTATGTGGGCACAAGTAATTGATTAGCATAAATAGGGTTCGATAGGACTTTTATTTGCATAAATTTGCATAATGAGTGGCAGCCAGCTTGTGCTTGGGTCTGTATGGGAGTTTGCATGTAAAACAGACTTATAATAAGCTAAGGCCAGTACACTCCTGGGTACTGAGTGTACCCTGTAAATGAGGTAAAAAGCTGAAATCTTTTAAACGAGATTATCCGAAAACTCTTTCCCATGCTTAGCGCGCACATGTATGTCTTAGCTTGTGAAACCGCTAACAAATTGTTTTATCACTGAGCAAAGTCCCAAAATGCACTAGATTTAGACGGAACCTCAAAGCCAATTTTACTTCGTTCACAGGTGTCACAATGTCCCAGAGAGAAATATTTTGTTTTCTGTTGGGTTTTTGTTTTAGTAGTGCCAGATTGAAATGAAGTCAATGAGGATCTTTTACAATCATCCCAATACTGCAACAAAAGAGTAGTAAAGTTTCTATGCCCCATGAAGTACAATCACTGTGCGTACTATTCCACATGAAAGCAGATGTGTCATATTAGTGATGAAAAGAGGCTTCAAGATCCCTTGTGATTATGCTTCAAAAAGCAAAATGTCCTCGCCTTCAAAAAACATCAATCAGCATGATCGTTTCTCAGACCAAATTCTCCCCAATAGGGGGTATGCATACATTACATTGTTGATTTGTTTATCATTTTTCATTCAGGGTGGCACACGGCCCTCTTGAAATAGTACCACTGAAGCCACCCCATGCGCATATGCATATATTTTTGGCACTGGTAGTCCTTGTCGAGACATTATATGATTGTATACTATCTTTCTTGATCCCTCTATCCCTTCTCTGTTGATTAAAGTCCATGCAGTCACACTCGTACCCCCGCCCTGTCCCCCCCCCCCCCCCCCACATACACACACACATGCACCTTCTAAGCCAAACTTAAGCCTTAACATCTTGTTAGATCCTGTACTAGGATGACAGTATAAGAATTGTATGTATATTTAGAAGCCTTCTTCATAGATATTGTATCCACTGTCTATGTATGTATGCACCAACTTGGAGACTTCTTAACAGAATTTAATATTTTTATATGTAATAATGCCAAGGCATGTTGTGTTTCATCCTGAAAATGTGTAACATCGTTATTCTCCCATTTTATTCAGACGCAGTAATTAATTCTGGTATTTTGGTCACATGGCCTATTTTTCAATTTACTTCCTCACTCAAATAAGCCATCAAACAGAATTTGAACCTAATTCCTCAATGAGAAAGTAGTCCATTATGAAGTTTGCATATTAGTATGGCTGAACTGCAATATATCTTTCTTTCAGTTTTCATCAGGTAGTGCTCCCAAGCAATAAAAGGCTTTTTTCTTGTGAGAGTCCTTCTCCATTTCCCCGAATGTGCCACCCCCGCTCTGTATTGCACTTTAACTTCTGGCCAAGTTGCCCCTTCTGAAATCTGTTTACACGGTGAGCAGTATATGAGACATCCCAAATGCATTCTACTCAAAGACATTCTCAGAAAAGTTCTACATAAAGCATCAAGAATAATTTTAGATGCAAATTATTGAGTGCCTTCTCTTTTATCATCCATTAAAAGGAAATAATTATGAATATAATTGTGTAACAGTGCTGTTTAAATGTACACATAATTTAGCACCATATACTATCTTCAGAACAGCTTGGTCAAAGGTCCCTTGACATAAAAACGTATGTTGACTTATGTTGATGCAACAAGAAAATCACTAACTGCTCAATGGAAATATGTGTCCTATATTTTAAAATAATTTTCTATATTTTTTCTCAGCACTGATAAGCTCCGCTTCCAAAATATCCTCCTTCTCAAGATGCCCCTTGTTACATCATCAAAGGTAGAAATTAGCAGGATAATAGTCAGAATTTATACACAAACTAAACATTGCAATGACTACCTCCACCTGCCCACAAGAGCATCACATATCTTCACACAATACCATCTAACAACCTTTCATGTGGGAATAATAATTTCCTCGTTTCAGAAATGTGCTAGCTATGCCAAGGGAAAAATGAATTTGCATTGTATGACATGTGATGTTATAAGCACTTTCATGTCGTTATTGCAATTCTGTCTATTATCCTGCTAATTTCTACCTTTGATGATGTCACAAGGGGCATCTTGAGTTGGAGGATATTTTGGAAGCGGGGCTTATCAGTGCTGAGAAAAAATATAGAAAATTATTTTAAAATATATAGGACACATATTTCCATTGAGCAGTGAGTGATTTTGCTGTATACATATCATGTTGCATCAACATATTAAAATCAACATACATTGTTATGTCAGGGGACCTTTAAACTGAGTGAAGTACACTAGACAGGTACTCCTGACCTTCTTAAATTTCTTCAAATTAACCAATGATTAATTTGAGTGATATTGTTATAAATGTGTTATACTATGATGGATATGTTTTTCTAGCCTATGCACATATGTTATTTAAAAAGAAATGTGTGTGACTAGTTTAAAACAAGGCCCCAGCGTGAATGCGCTAAATACCCCGTCTAAATTTCAGTAATATGTGCAGAAAGGAATACACTACCTTAAATAGTGTTTGGAGCTTTGTCGTTCAACATCTTCATGATCTTTCTCTCGTTTCTACCAGCCATCATTACCTTGGCATTATACAGCTATGTAGATTCCACTGGTGAGTTAGGGGAGCCAGTGGCAATCTATGCAGATGTTAAAGAAACCTTCAAGAGATGGGAACTCTTCAGCGATGTCAACGATGATGAGGGGGACGACCACCTCTCACATAGTCACGATGACTGTAGCACACAACAGATGGGAATATTCGGACGTACAACTGGCCCGTTGGAGGTTAAGGTAAGGCGGTTTGTTTTGTTTTTACCGTTGATTGGTACAACTGTGATATCCCCAAGGAATGGCCATCACTGTGATGTGAAACTACATAGAACAAATTGTGCAAATGTGCTTTCGTAGCCAAAAAATTTCATCAAACATGATAGTATAAACTTAAGCCTTCTAAGCCTGACCTTTGCGCAGTTTTATTTGTCAAAATTTCTACGTTGCTTTTCTTTCCGCTCCGCTGAAGAGAAAAGTTGGCCTTCATTAATTTGTAGTAGGCCTACAGGCATATTGCATGCACACGTGGTGCATGTAATATGCATACATTGTACAAAAAATAAGATTCTGATATGTGTACTGGGGCTTCCAATACCATTTTTTTAATGAAATGAAGCGTATTGCAAAATATTCAATTTTACTCAACGTGTCATGACCATGGAAAGAGCGAGCGTTGACGAGGTTTCGTTTTAATTTTTAGAGATTCCTATTTACACTTTTGTTCAAACAAATTTTGTAACCACAATTTTGTTGAAATAAAAATATATAGGCGATTTTTAGACAAAAAATTGATCTGTAGCTCATTTGAATAATTTTTCATCTTTTACCCTAACTTGGCTTTTCAGAATACCAGAAGATAATTTCTATCCTCAATCCCCGAAATCTAATCAATTTGTTCCTAATATCATTTTCAGAATACAATTAAAAAAAAAATTCCCAAAATCTTAATTACAATGATCCAATTTCAATCAAACGTGGTACACAGATGGATGATTACATGGAGATCCAAAAAGATCCAATTAAATGAAAATATGCTGGGAGGATCACTCTACCAGGATATAATCATAAACCTGTGATTAGATGTGCATACTTCAAACAACACATTTTATTTACTCACTCTGTGGAGACGGAGAGAAACATAAAGACACAGAGACAGGTGTGGGCTACATATCAGCACCATATTTAGGATAATTTTCCTCATTTCCTTTCTTCATGTCAGTCGTTTCCTGAGTTCATGACACAAGATGGGGTGATCTCAGAAAACGACTTCTTCTTCTTTATCTTCGAGCAAGCCAACAACACCTTCTACATCAATACAACCAGTAATCAAGATGGTAAGTATTCAAAGAGTACTAGACTCAACCATTGATAATGTTGATTATGCTGACCACAAAGGCTACTGGTATCATCATCAGTATTGAAAGTCTGTTTTTCCCTCTTAATGAGGTTGCTTTCATTTCTTTATTTCTGCATCAATTGTGATCACACTTGGTACAAATGATCCTTGGTTGATACTACATGTGTCTTCATGAGGTCAAAGGTTATCTAGGGGTCAACAGGTTTGAAAAAAACATATTTGAAAAAAACTTAGCACTGTTTATCGATTGCGTAATCAGGGTCGACTCATGGTTCGACCACCTTGTTTTTAAAAAGGGAGAGAACTATCAAAAGAATGATAATTCATAAAATGTCACAAAACCTGGTTCAAAACTGAGTGACTTCCTTTCACTTTATGATGTCTAAATTTCAATTTTATTTGAGTTGCAACTTGATAAAAGTTTTTTTCCCCAATACCTAGTAAAAGGGTGAATGATTAAGAGGTGATTTGGTGTTGTGAAAGTAACTTTATGGCAGCTTTATCTCATTCCTATTTTGCTCTCCCGTCCCTGTCTCATTCTTTTATATCTGTTTCTTACCCCATATCTCTCTGCCCCTCCATCACCCCCCTTCCCTCGATCCCAGGTCTTTACCTGTCTTACGAGCCGCAAAACGGCATAGACATCGCTACATTGAATGCCACGCCATGTGCATTCAAACTACAAACACCAGACGGCTCTTGTCCTATTTCCTTCAAGACCCTGCGCACGCAGCCAATCGCAGGCACTAGCTTGACCTTGACTGATGGTGAATGAGTCTGTAATGCAGAGTGTTCCTGGTTACAGATGGTGTACAGGCCATGAGGCACGCAAATTTGGGTCCAGCTGTGGGCAGGTCGAACCAGACATAGTCATGTTTGGGGATAGTGTTGTAAGTCCTCCTTCGAGGGAAATATTTTTATATTTTTATATTTTTATATTTTTATTTATTTCAGGGTTGTATGCCATCTGGATCTCGTTTACGAGATAAATGCACAATTGATAGACAAAATTTCATCAACTAGGTACAATGATAATATATGGTCAAATCTTAAAATTTCACTTTTTGCATGATAACTCAATAAATATCAAATCAAATGATACTTAAATGATAATATATGATAGGACAATTCAGTGATTACATTTTGGGACAGATAGGTTAAAGCTAAAAGGTCATAGGTCAAGGGGCAAATCCTAAAATTTCACTTTTTGCATAACGCAAGAAATGTCCAACCTAATTTCACCAAACATAAACACAACAAAAAAAGTAAGTCCCCCCTAAGCAAAATAGTATAACTTTTAATCGGAAAGGTTTTGAGCAATATAATTTGGCAGGATTGTTTTTTAGCTTTTAACTTTTAACTAATTTCTGTGTGAAAATCGCATTAATCCACCCAGTCATGCATGAGTGAGCACACATTAAAGGCAAAATTGTCACTTTTCAAAAGTCACAAGGGTAATTTTGAGATTCTGTCATATGAATTTTTAATTAATTCCATTTCTGATGCATAATTTATGTCCTTTCATTGTTGATCATCCATCTCTGGGTGCACTAACACCTATCCCGACACGTAATCCATTATTCTGGTTGAGTGAGTACCGTTTAAAAAATGCTCATCACTCTTGAGTTTAAAACTTTTAAAAGCCCTTTATTTTTGTGAAAAAAATGAAACTCTAGATATTTTGACAAAGATGTAACATGACCTATTATTTGAACACAAGAAGTCATTTTCGTGTCATAGTTGAGTGAATACACTTTAATAATTGCACAAGAAATGCCAAAATGTACTGTTAAAATGGCATAAACAATCACCTTTGTGACTTTTGAAAAGTGACAATTTTGCCTTTAATGTGTGCTCACTCAAGCGTGACTGATTGCATTAATGTGATTTTCACACAGAAGTTAGTCAGTAAGTTAAGAAACAATCCTGCTCAAAAACTTTTCGATCAAAAGTTATGCTATTTTGCTGAGGGGGAAGGGGGGCCGGGGGAAACTTACTTTTTTTGTTGTGTTTAGTTTAAAGGGCATATACTGTACTGGGAAGGCAAAAAGCCTTCAAAATGTAATTGTTAGCAATGTTCTTGCCAATGGTCTTAAATTCATGTATTGACCATTTTAGAAGCTTGCTGAAAGCTATTTGCCCTCAAATGATCCACATATGGAGTAATTAATGACTAATGATTAAATCCTCAAAATGTTCAGGCCGAACATTTTGAGGATTTGTGATTTACTGTATAAGCTGTTATTTTCGCGAGGGTTTTATTTTCGCGAATTTCGCGAATGAACGAGCAAACGCGAATTTAACAACGCGCGAAAATATTCTCATATCAACTTGCAACATTACGAGATTATACTAAGTACTAACACGCATATGGCGAACAAATGCAGCAGCATACAGCCCATGCCTCACACACATGGATGAGTGTACGTGAACGCGAATTTAACAACACGCGAATATGTGGCAGAAGCTGCCATTCGCGAAAATATATGTACGCGAAAATAACAGCTTATACAGTAATCACTCATTACTCCAAATGTAGACCATTGGAGGGCAAATAACTTTCAGCAAGCTTCTAAAATAGACAATACATGAATTTAAGACCATTGGCCATTTGCCTGCCCAGTACAGTATATGCCCTTTAAGGATAAGATATGACATGATAATTCAGTGATTAAATTTTGGGTCAGTTAGGTCAAAGCTGAATAAACATGTCAGAGGTCAAGGTAAAATCCTTTAAGTTCACTTTGTACAATGATGGCATAGGACAGGACAATTAACTGTAGGACTTTTCCCTATGTAACTTTGGGTCATTATAGGTAAAAGGTCATCGGTGAAGGTCAAATCCTGAAGTGTAATCATAATTACTTAAGAAATAATACACTGAATTTCATCAAACTTTTTAGAATGCTGAGATATCATAGGACAATTAAATGATGGGTCAGAAAGGGCACAGGTCAAGGTCAGATTGGGAAATGTTGCTGTGTATGTGATAAATTGTGAAATATATGACAAAGTACATGTATCATCAAATGTGGTGCAATGTTTTATGACAGGTTTCTCTCAATTAAGTTATATTTCATTTCCAAAGAGCAAGTTTCATGCATTAGAAGATGTAATTTATCTAAATATTCAAGATTTTGGCAATACTTCAGTGTCTGCGCAGGAGGGTGGAGGCATACCCGGTGATATGCATGCGGTCAAATTTCTCTAGTTTCCCAATCGGCTTATGCTTTTGACCAATGTATTGGCAAATATGATGATGAAAATTATTTTCCAAAGGCAATCATGGGGGCCATTTCTGTACGCTACATGTACATTTTTGTTGCATGCACATTCGTAAATTACTGGTACATCATGGTGTGTTTTTTAACCCTTAATCTGAAATCAATGAAGGAAAACAATTGCACTGGTATTATGCTTTATTTGACATTTACAGCACATTCTCTATATCATAACTGCATAGATGTGTCTTAATATTTCAGTTATATTGAGAGATGCCTATATGGAGGCTTTTTTGGAAGCAAGGTATTTGGTCGGCCGAAATGAAAGATATCTTATAAAATAAACAACATACTAGTGGCCTTTGCAATTATACTTGTTATTTCCATCTGAGCTCTGTGTGTGCCATGAATTGCTACTCATAGAGATTTGTGTGCATTGATGATGAAATCGTACACAATTGGCACATAAAGGGTCAAGGTCATTCCTAATAGCAAGGTTGTTTAAGCACATGGATATCCAGCTGCCGTTTGATTAATACAGATTTACGAATGAATATTTACAATCATGCTCTACTATCCAAATGCAGATTCATCCTGTCAGAACCATCTACCAATGCTGGAGATCCTTTACTATCATTGCTCAAAGTCTTTGGCATATAAAAAGCTGACTATTCCATGTTGGCAATGACCATCAACTTGCCTATGGTGTGTCTTTATAAACATACTAAATAATTTTTTTAGTAGAATATATCGTTGCAGGTTTATTAACTGCGATGTCGTTATGTTTGTTATGTGTACATTTGTTGTTAGAGATTTGTATTTCACAGTTATACTTCATGAAGCATGATTTCGTAAAGTACTCCAATATTCGATATGGCCTGCACTATGTAAGCACAATTTACCTAATTTTTGCACAGTGCTAAACGCAATCTACATGTACATGTATGATATTGTACCGCAATTAACCATAGGCTTACTTGTTAGGTGGTCTGTTTGAATCGACAAATCACTTCTTAATTTCGTTAGAATATTCTTTATTCTTAGCATTTATTTATTTTTATTCCATGCCCCCAACACTTTGTGGCATCTATATCTCAACAATGCATGTGTCAATTTGTATCAAATGTTAATCATATAGGTATGTATGTGAACCTTTCAATTCCTGGATTTCAAGGTCATTACATTATCGTGATGTCATGAACAAGCAATTTGATGAAAATCTATTACTGAATATAGCTCTAGAATTGAACATCTGTATCAAATGAAAAAAAAAAATTGTGTGCAAATACAGTATAAAAACATGACTACCTTCAATTGGCCATAGCTCATCAGAATGGCAGGTGACCCCCAATTCTTTTTTTATATTCTTAAAGAGTGGGAAATGTAGATGTGATTTCATGTCCAATTTAGCCCTTAAATTTATTGTGACGCAATCATATTGCCATATGAATCGAACTTTCATGTATGACGTCATGAACTTTTTTACCTGTTTGAGCATATCTCAGTAATCCTGCATCAATTTTCTCCCAAGTTTCAGAATGTTGTAGCTGAGACATTGTTCTATTGGAAAAGTTGCTTCAAATTTTCATCACTTCATTATGGTATAAATTTTGATTATAGGCATTATTGTCAAAATCTGATGTTTGTATGTGTTATGTTTATGGAAGGGGCATTTATTTCCAATCATGAAATGACATGATCTTCTGCGGGCTGCATCTCACTCATGTTTTTGTCTTTTACTCTGAAATGTTCGTATGTTGTAGCTGTGTCTACGAGCTATCCCAAGTGTGGCTTCCTTTTTTTAATCACATGTTGGGATGCCATGGATGAATTGGTTAAGACGCTGTTTGTAAAAACGTGCGACCCCGGCTCGAATCCGGGGGTGGGGTAGGGTCATTACTACTTCCTTTTGCAAAGTGCTTTTTGCCACAATCTTCTGTTCTATCCCTCGTTTTGTCCTTCTCTTTGAGATTTTCTTTCCCATTTTTTTTCTTGCCCCTTTATCTTTAAGGACCATTAGTTACATGTTTTAGCATACACATAAGCATGACCATTTAGCAAGTCTCTGAAGTGTAAGTATGTTGTAGGTCTGCTATGAGCTTTCTTCAGCAATGCCTCTGATTTCTAATGAATAGATGGTGTCACCACGGAGGGTCCATGGTGTCCCCATGCATTTAGCAGCCCATGTCTTTGCATGAATTTGCCAATACAGACCACCTTATACAGACCACCTTATACAAGTATGTATGTCTCTTTTTATTCCACTGTTAGTGAGCTAGGCAGTTAAGCTCATAATGTGGAAGGATTGTGCACTGAATGACTATATTCACCATATTATATGTATGACCCAAGGATTGATTTAAGCACTGTGTACTTCACCTCTGGTGACGTTGAAAGGTCATTAAAAAACATGTTTTCTCCATGCAATAGGACACCAGTTAACTTCATTAAAATCATATATTTCTTTGGTAAATGTGTATTTATTTTTATTGTGAAGATGTTTTCATATCCTAGTAAACATTTTCTTAATTCCATATGAAGGGGTGAAATATGTCGATACCACAATGACCTTGACACGATTATCCTCAAAATTTTTCTTTATGTTTTAACCCATTGAATTTCAGAATGTGTTTCCTGTGTAAATGCTTGAATTTGTTTTCTATATTTTGTGTCTGTGTTCCGAGAACATAATTTAAAGCTATGGAAGCACTTGGGGGTGTAAATAGGGGCATCAAAGACCCCCTTTTCCTTCCTTTTCAACCACTTTGTAAAATGGACACGAAGCAGGATACAAATATATCGCTTGCATTCAATTACCTTTTTAAGAATCAAGATATGTTCGTAAAAAGAACTTTGGTCTTTGTGAATACAAATAGGTATACCCTTGCTTAGAGCCTATCTGTAAAAGTTATTTCTGAGAGTGTGGTTGAAATGTATAAGGCTTATGCTTCACTTAATATATACATATCGCTAACAATTAGTGTTTTGAAGCCTAGATATTATGGAAACGGGCAATGTCATCTGAAATTTGCCACGTAGACATAGATTTACAGCTATTATCAGATAATTATTACTAAACAAAAATAATGTTGACTTTGGTAACGTATCTGGGACAGAACATCATAACTTCTTTGGAATGTGTTAAGAAAAATATCATGCGTTTCATGATCAATTACACAAACAGCTTTGTATGTGTAAAAGCAGTGTTGAAACTTTCTTACTTAAGAACAATTACATGTTGATGTTGACTCCTCAAGAACTTCATGTCGACTTTGGTGTTGCTCTGGTAAATTTTAACATTTTAACAATTTAAGAAATTTGAAGAATTCTTTGGAATGTGTCAAAAGAAAACACCACATGTTTGATAATCAGTTACTTGCAGTTTTAAAGCTTTTTATCTCGAAACATTTACAATTTTGTCAAATTTTCCCTTGGTGAGAGTGTACTAATTACACATGTGTGAGTATTATTAAATATCTCTCCTTCCCTGAAAGAATACAACCACATTGTGTTACCGAAAGCGTTACTATTTTCTAAATGGTATTTATTAATTAGTAATCTTTGTGTTATTGAATACTAAAAAAAACATTCTTGACTTTGGTAACATATATCTGATAAATTGAATTTTTAGCAATTCAACAATTACTGTATAATTCTTTGGAATGTGTTTAAAAAAGAAAAAGTATCACGAGTTTGTATATGTATATGTATATGTGTAAACGGCTTAATGAAATGTTTTAATTTTTAAAGTAAAAACAAATACATTTTGATGTTGTTGACTACTAAAAAAAATCCATGTTGACTTTGGTAACGTATCTGGTACAGAACAACATAAATTCTTTGTAATGTGTAAAAAAAAAAAAAAAAACTTCACATATTTGATAATCAATTACATGCATTTAAATTGATGCTTAAACGCAGTATTAAAATTTTTGCACAAAAACAAATATATTTTGAGGTTGATTATCTTGTACCCCTCTTATTTTTCCATGGACACTGATTTGCCAATGATTTCTGAATACATACATACCTGCCATAATACATAAGATTGAGTAATTGGCAAATACATTCACCAAGTGCTCATCCTTTCGAAGAACGTACTGCATTCATTAATTATCAATGATATATTGATTTTGATGTACTCCATACATGCAAACATTTCACTTGATAAGTATGTTCATGTTTACTTCAAACTTGCATAATAGTATCACACTCGTCAAGTGATGATTACCCTATATATTGAACAGCCAAAACTGACAATGGTTGCAACTTATCCGCCGCGTGCTGATTCATCGCCCATGCAGCTGTGCTGTCAGGTGTAGCTTCACCGCTGTCAGGTGCAGCTTCACCGCCAAGTGCAGGTTCACTGTCAATCAGCGCCAGCAGTTTCTCCGACAACTTTGCTTGCGACTGCTCTGGTTTCAATGTGTGCCTCGCCCATCCACCTGCAAAGTTACAGGGTTCCCACAGTCATGGAAAATCCTGAAAAAATTGTGGTCATGCATGGAAAGTCAGTGGAAAATTCGGGGAATTTGGAACATTTGTGAAAAATCATTGAAAGGGGATTTTGGTCATGCAAAATTCGGGGAAAATCTGTCAGTTCAAATTACATGAGTTTGTGTTCAAGATAATTTTGAATTTTCGGTGTTGGTGAAACGAAAATGGTACCCTGGTCAGAAACAGCCCATATACTAATGATAATAGATGTACATGTCATAAGTAAGATAGTGGGTGGAACGGATGGCTGTGAGGGGAGGTGGAGGCCATCATAATGTGTCTGATTTTGGAAACCGCGCCAGAAAGGCCGGAAGTCATGGAAAGCAGCAATTTAGTCATGGAAAAGTCATGGAATTCTGTTTTCAAATTTCTGTGAGAACCCTACTTAGTATGATACTGCATGCGATCTCACCAGAACTTGTGATTGGTCCAGCGGAAATTGCAGAGAGGCTAGCTAACAGTCAATGTAAGAGAGCAATACGTCATCATAGTCATCTTGAAAATACATCACGCATATCCCCTGGCTTCTGTGATGCGATGTAGCCCATTGCAAGAAAAGAAATTGTCTGGTTTCGATATTGTGAAAGACTCTCAGTCCAGTAGTGGATGGGTGTCAAGTCAAGGACTCCTTCTTTCAGGATCGATATGAAATTGCCTAGAAAAGCAGTAGCTGATATTGGATTGTGTCCTCCAGGAGCAGAAAGGAACACAAAACTTATATGCTGTAGCCTACTTATCTGCTTTAGTAGTAGGCCGCGACTGGATGTAATGACCCAGCGTGCTAATGTTTCAGTATAAGGCGGACTAGATCTTGGTTGTACTCAGATTGTTTTTAAGTTCAGACAACGCCTAATTGAAGTGCTTGTATACCCTAGCTGCGTGGGTGTGAAACTAAGGCCACGTTTTCAGTTGATAGTACATGTACGTTTGTTTAATTCGCTATTTTGTTTTTCGTCATTGTCACCGTCACATACGAGTATTCAAAATAACATTTTCACAAGTGCCATTTGCATGCCAATAAATTAGCCCCCGCCACACTTATTCGGAATCAGCAGGAATCAAGCAGTGCCAACCAATGAACATTTTTCAAAATTCGAGCCACATTCGGGAGGGAATTTCGAATTGATCTAATAATGCGGGCTATATACCTTCTTTCTTGGCGGCATGACCTCAATACTCCTCGAATACTGACTGACGTTGCAGCAACAGCTTGCAGTACGTGCTTTTATGTGATTCGATTCTCCCATGAATATTTCGAATGTTGTTGAAATGCCAGAATATTTGGAATGCAGTCAGAATGCTGTTGGACTGCACTTTGCATGCCGTTCGGTTCTTCCATTTTGAATGCACCTCGAAAGTTTTGAGCATGAGCAAAACATATTCTGGCCGGACACAAGAATGGACCCGAATATTTGGAATGCACTCAGAATGCAGTCAGAATTTTTAGAATATGCACTTCGAACATCCAGGAATGTGCCAAAAATGTTAATTCCGACGGCATTCAGGCATATTCCGCCTCTAGCATAGGGTATAAGGACGTCCTACTCTTGAAACAGTATGTCCTGCCGGTTGCCCAGAACCCTTTTTGCCTTTTTTTTATTGCCATCGGACGTCCAAGAGGCCATCTTCTTACAGCTGTTCTTTCCTGCAGTAATTGCTCATGGTGAGGTCCTCGCCGATGCCCATCTTGGAGCCCGTCAGGAGCCGACATTTCGACATGAATGAGCTGGCGTATGCGGTATGACACGAACTTATCTATTAAAACACGTGGCCACAAGATACGTTTGGTGTTTCCTGTCAATCTGGACCCCGCTTTGGAATCGGTGTCTTCATCTTTTTTGTCTTTCGACAGCATTTTGTGAGCGTCACGTTGAGTTTCTCGTGCGCGATTCGGCAGTAACGTTGACGTCATCGGTGTCTCCATCGTCTCTGACTCTCTGTCACTGTATAGAAGCGCAGGCAGTTCGTTCGCGACCCTGTCGAGCGCGGGCCCCTGCCAATTGATGATCGATCTCCTTACCCCTGGAATTCATTCGACATTCGAGGTCCATAAACTTGCCCTCGATTTGATTCATGATGGTCATAACCTCATTGTGGATAATTTCGCGCACAGATTGGCGGAGGGCATTGAAGAACCTCTTCGCCTTGGACGTTTATGTGGCTTTTAATAGTCTCATATTAGCTTATTCCACTGACGGTGTCTCGGGTTTCAAAACGGTGTTTCATATTCTGAATTAAAAGCTATATAGCATTAAAAAAATCAGGGTATCTACATAGATACAGTATAGGGTATATGATCATTTCAAATAGTCCTTTTACACAATATTAAAACATTGAGAAAACTGGTAACGTATCTGCATTGTCGGCCATTTAAATGGTATCAAGAGGCTGTGAAAAAGAAAATAAATGTGAAAGATTTGCAACTTTTAGAGTACGATTTATGATTAGCACAGATCATTCTGTATATAGGCTCATCGCCCTTGCAATTATGTTTATGAAGTAAGTATGTGGAGTAAAAGAGGCAGGCCAAGGGAAATATAAAATAGCCTTTGCTTATCTGGGTCCTCTAAATTTTGCAGCGATGTTTAATACCAAAAGCACTAGACAACAGCATTTGGTTGTGATTACATTTGGTTTAAAGGGAAATATAAAATAGCCGGCGACGCAGCACTATTTGTGTCCTCTAATTTTAGCAGCGGTATATGTGATATACCAAAGGTACTGTAAAACAAATGTACTTGTGTTTATTTTATGTCAAAGGATCGTACAAGAATAATTGATGATGAAATGTCACGAAATCAGCTCCTAAAAAATGACATCTTTGACGTTACGAGGTGTAATTGTTAGGTTAATTTGAGTGGTAAAATTTGTAAGATTATATTTCAAAAGTGATAGGATAAGTCTATTCACGTCATGCCCTGAACTGGGTTTTGTGGAACAAGTTTCTCCTCGTTTTCTTTTCTTAAAGCTCATTGAGCTTAAGGAGTAGTTCACACTTTATTAAGTTGCTTTCAAACGATGCGGAAAAGTCAAAGAAATTCAAAGTACTTTTGTTCTATTCTCAGATATGAACATTTCGGCAAACAAAGACTGGAGAAAAGGGTTCAACCGTAACATCACAGCCCCCTCACAATAGCTCCGTGTTCAAACAATTAATGTGTTGTTTATATACCCGATGTTTGCTCAAACTAGTTTCAAATGTTTCATGTCTGTTTTTATTGACAAGGAAACGTTTTACCAACTGAAGCGCCAGTTAAGAGTTGCCGGTATCCCCGAGGATGACTGGGTGCATATTGCTAGGAACAGGAAGAGCTGGAGCTCAGGACAGCATGGAAGCATGGCGCTAAGAGATTTGAGGAAGAGCGAAGTGAAGTTGTAGAGGAGAGGCGCCAACAGAGAAAGGCTAGAGCTGCACAAAGCCCCCCCCCCCCCCCTGCCCAAGGCTTTCCCTGCCAAAATCTAGAGTCTGTCGCTCGAGGATTGGCCTGTTTAGTCATCTTAAAGCATGCAACTGAAAAGTGTATTCCCTTAAATCCTCGGACCCGAGGTATAAGCCATCATCATCATAATATTTCCATCATTAGTCATCATTATAGTGCCATTGTCATTGGGCTTAAAAATTGTTTTAAAAAAAAGTTAGGGGACAGGGACAATGGGACCATTCGGCTTTTGGTACGGTTGCTAGGCAACTTTCACCCTAACTTCACGAATTTTTTAACTTCTCGATTTTTTAAGCCCAATGAGAATGGCACTATTGCTACTGGTTGGTACAAGGATATTTGGGGTGAGAGAAGTGAGGGAGTGACCAGTGGCATGGTGCTGTGGTCAAGTGAATACAGAGATTGGAATGCGGGAATATAAGAGGAGAACTGATACTTGATAGTTTGAGACAGAGCGAAGTACAAAGTGAAAGTGCTACACAGGGTATGGTTGAAACTTAAAGGAGCATATCAATATACATGTAATATGGATGTGCAATATAAAATCTCATAGCAATCATGTACTTCAATACACTACCTAGGCCTATATTTCCTCCCTCCCTAAATAGTACTAAATCTACTTCATTATAATCGCAAGATAAACTTTACGCATGAACTTTTACAATATCATTTCATCATTCTAAAAGCAATTCTTTCACGAAGCAATACGAAAACATAATTATTTTAAATACACTACAGCAAAACAAATATGCGTAGTACAGAGATTCTGGAGCAATAATGTAACAGTCCATAAACTTTCACTGAGTCCGAATTAAGTTTGTTTCTGTCCATACATGTATTAGGAAACTCCTAATTTCCATTGTCTAGTGAATTCCATATTCTCTTAAAGATATTTAGTGTCCAAGGAATGATGGTGACATTGAGTCACTGTTCAGATGTCATAAATCACTCATATCCAACGGGGGTCAAGCATTTTAAAGCGATAAGTGCATGTGCAGTACTAGTACGTCTCATAATGTTACGAATCTGTGATTTTCAAGTGCTATTTTTCTTTCGTTTTTGTGATTAACGGATAATACTGTAGAAAACAATACAGAGAAATGCCTCCATATCGCATATTGCATGGCCAATCATGTTTCCTTACAAATATATTGTAAATCGTTTATTGAGTGTTTCATCTTCCACGGAAGCAACCTCTTTTCGTGTCCGGAGGTGGCCGAACAAGTTACGGACCAAATATTCTATAATTTCATTAATATTTCTCTTCGCTCACCCCAAACTAATTCACAGTGTGTGCATCAAGATCAGATATGAACTCCCAGCGAAGGCTAAACTGTTGACATATTTCTCAAACCAGATGTTCTTTACTTATTCAGAGAAAGGCCTATATTTCCCTAATTAGAAATACAGCGTATTGTTTAAAACAGGTCTTGATTTTTTTTTTTATGAGGCGGCGGTCAGGATAGATCAGAGGAAGTCTATCCGAGAATAGTCCATCTATAATAGGTTCATGATCTGAGTTGTAGATAATTTACGTGGGTTAATATATCAAGGATATTTAACTTAGTAACATCAGTCGTTTATAAATGTGGATTCATACTCTTCTTCTAGTAAAAAAATAATGCTTTAATTACAAAGATTTTTCCTTTGATCTCCAAAGTCCGAATCCGCCGATTCTCTGGATAATTTTTGCCTGGATTTGATGTTAAACAAAAAAGGATGCGCAGAAATGGGGAATATGCTCACCCCATATGCGTCCGCAGTTGTGACATGGATTGTATATAAACACAACAAAAAAAGTAAGTCCCCCCTAAGCAAAATAGCATAACTTTTTACCGAAGAGGTTTTGAGCAACATAACTTGGAAGGATTGCTTATTGCTTTACTTATTGACTAACTTCCGTGTGAAATTCAAATTAACCCACTCAGCCATGCATGAGTGAGCACACATTAAAGGCAAAATTGTCACTTTTCAAAAGTTACAAGGGTATTTTTGGGATCCCGTCATATGAACTTTTAATGAATTCCATTTCTGGTGCATAATTTATGTATTTTCATTGTTTATCATCCATCTCTAGACGCACTAACACCTATCCCGACACCTAACCCATTGTTCTGGTTGAGTGAGCACAGTTTAAAAAATATTAATCCCTCTTGAGTTTGAAACTTTTAAAAACCCCTTATTTTTGTGAAAAAAATAAACGCTGGAAATTTTGACAAAGATGTAACATGAACTGTTATGTGAAGATAAGAAGTCATTTTCATGTCTTTGTTCAATGAATACACTTTAAAAATCGCACAAGAAATGCCAAAATGTACTGTTAAAACGGTATAAATAATTACCCTTGTGACTTTTGAAAAGTAACAATTTTACCTTTAATGTGTGCTCACTCATTCATGACTGAGTAGATTAATGTGATTTTCACACGGAAGTTAGTCAATAAGTGAAGGTACAATCCTGTGAAGTTATGTTGCTTAAAACCTCTGCGGTAAAAAGTTATGTTATTTTGTTTAGGGGGGACTTACTTTTTTGTTGTGTTTAGTTAGTATTAACATTGTATTTATTGTGCTTTTCGGGGCGGGGGGGGGGGTTCTCCCCCCCCCCTTTTTTTCTCTCTCTCTCTCTCTCTCTCTCTCTCTCTCTCTCTCTCTCTCTCTCTCTCTCTCTCTTTGTTCTTTTTTAATTCCGAAGGTTCGTTAGTCCGAAAACGAAATAAAGTTCGTTAGTCCGAAAATTAAATAAGGTTCGTTATTCCGAAAATGAAATCAACCTATTTTAGAAACAAAAACGGTGTTGTCATCAAAAAATAACAGGATGTTATGCAATGACAATCTTGGCGGATGATGATGCATGTGTATTTTGCGGCCAAAGCATGTATTGTATCAAGAAGTGGCGTGGCCGATCAAGCATCTTGATTTCAATTTTATCTGAGCACTTGCTGCTTGAGACGATGGCTGCGGATGGATGTTTTGCCCCCCCCCCCCCCGCCGAAAAAAAAAGGGGGGGGGGGGGGGAGGTCGACACCCCTGTTAGATGTTCTAATCGCTCCTATTCTGGTCCAACCCCCTCCCTCCCCCCCCCCCCCCACCCCGCGCAGAACCACATTTTTTAGGTTGGTAAGTGGTAAACATTTAATCAAGAATGGATCTTTTAGTATACATTTTGAAGTTGGACAAAACAATTTCAAAATGCACCAATACTACTCCATCGAAATTTGCAGGTCTGGCAATCATGGCAATGAGAGATAAACATGATATCGATTCCTACTTGAAAATGAACTAGCCCCATAAGCGTATGACCACCCCTTTGAAAGAATTCTGCGTATATAATCTCCCCTGGTAATGATAGATCAGCCCCTTCCCATCCCCATAACAACAAGATTCAAGATTAAATTTTATTTTTCCACAAAAAACAAGCATGCATAAGGTTTAGATTCAATGAATGTAAATAACAAACATGAAATAATAAACATAATTCATTAATAGAAATAATATTTGTTTGTGGAGGGGTCCAAAAAGAAGCAGGGCTTGTGTACATTAGACCCCGAGTGAAAGTATATCGTGATTGTGTAATACATTCTATGTGAACATATATGAGAAAAACTTAAACCTTTCGCTTGACAATGTTTCTCTTTAACAACAACAACAACAACAACAACAACAAAACAACACATTTTTTCATCGTGATACGACATGATTAGATTAATTCTTTTTGTTAGCATAACTTAATGGAAATTGGATAGGCCTACCATGGATACTTTCCCCCTTCAAATTAAAGGTGAACAACAACGGCGAACAACAACGGTGATTCTACCCCCCCCCCTCCCCCCCCCCCCCCCCCCCCCCCCAGCTTCAACACGCCTGCTCTCCCGGTTTTCCCGGCTTCGTCACAGATTATTTCAGTTTCGGACTAACGAACCTTACTTCATTTTCGGACTAACGAACCTTTCTTCGTTTTCGAAACCTTCGTTTTCGAACCTTCGGAAAACGAACCCTATTTCGTTTTCGGATTAATGAACCTTCGGAAAAACGAACCCTTCTTTGTTTTCAGATTAACAAACCTTCGGAATAACGAATTCTATTTTATTTTCGGATTAGCGAACTCGGAATAACGAACCTTCGGAACAACGCCACAATTAAATGCTCGGATCAACGAACCCTTTTTCGTTTTCGGACTAACGATCGAGTTATAGGCAATTTACGTGCTTCGGAATTATGAACCTTCGGAATAACGAACCTCCGGAATAAACGAACCTTCGGAATATCGAACTGTAAGTCCCTGCCTGGACTGTTTTGTCAGCACTGACAAGTTGTCTTTCTCCGACAGTTACCATAGTGACAGTCAGAGGCTAGTGCCTCTCAGCCAAACCGAGGATTTCAGTGAAATTGTTGGCACTGACTACCCCCCCCCCCCCCCCCCCCCCCGTCTATGTAAGCGTGTGCGGGGACGGGGGGGGGGGGGGCGGGGGAGGGGGTTTCAAGCAAGGGGTATATTTACCGCGCGAAGTTCGATCAGCTGATTTAGTGTCACGCCCCTTTTGGACAACAACAACAACGACATGTTATCGCCTTGTGTCGACAAAGCGCTGCACTGGATCAACACTTGCAAACTAAGCATGTGACGTTCAACAACAGTGACGATCCATCCAGCTCGGAATCGTCTGACTTGGTGAACCCCGATGAAGACTCGATTTTGTCTCTGATCAGATGGGAGATGCAATTTTTGGTTGACTGTCGAAGCTGCATGAGAAAAGCAGGCAAGCAGCATCCACTGTGAGTATGCGTATAAAAATATGCGTGCTTCTTGTTCATGTTGATGGGGACCTTACTGCGACCAGCCCGCTCATGCACGCAGCTCCCGCTGCGCGGGAGCAGTCCCGAGGGTAATGGGGGCCATTCTGCACACCACATGCGATTTGAGAAGAAAACAGATACTGAGATAGAGATACGCCTACGATATCTTATATTCATATAGACTTAATTCTCACTTCTTTGATATTAAATGCTGCCTATATAGTTTCAATCTATAAGACCAAAATATTTGGAGTGAAAGATATTTTCTGGGGAATTCACTGTCAGCCGGCAAGATGCCAAAAAATGTATACATGTCTCCTTGTGCTTATTGTGCTGTGCTGTGTGTACTGATAAGGAAGAAAGCACTGTATTGTTGAGCATAAGTTTGCTCATATAATTAGGCCATCTCGTGCAGAGGCTATAGTGCCTCTCAGCCAATCAAAACCGAGGATTTCACTTAAATTGTCAGCACTGACTATTTTTGATAGTCAGTGCTGACAACTTGCATATGAAACACCCTCTTCTGGTTGTTCTTCTGATCTGCGTGATAACCTAATGAGCTGCAGATCAAAAAGCTTTGTTATGCTACTTTTTAAAGCAATTTGGAAATGTTTCTTCCCTCGGGGCCTAGTAACGAGTTATTCCATTAACCTGTACTTAATGGTATTTCAGTACTTGGAATCCACTTTGCATATATTAGTTGTTGCTATGTCATGCAAACCTCGGGCAAGCTGTCCTGTTGTCAGTGGCAACCTTTGTTAAACTGGTATGCATAAAGTTTGAATATGTTAGTAAACTGGTCTATTCCAGCAAATGCACTGCAGACAACATCATTCCAGCACTCCTCCTTCCCAAGTGGCATGCAGCCTGTGGCATGCTCTCCCGGCAACAACTAGAGATGTCCCCACCCTCTTGCAGTTTAAATCACAGTTGGAATTAGGGGTCACATAAATTGCACCCAGACTTGGAGACGAGGGAGTTTTTACTTGCACAACATAAGCACCATCTGTGCAAATAATAAACCCAGGAGCACACCCAGGACAGTACACAAGCACCGCACAAAGTACAAAAATACAATTGAGAGGCCGGATACTCAAAAGGAAGAAGAAGATCATAAAATTATAGCTCATGAAGTATTAAAGGATGTTCATTTACATGCAGTCTATAGGGCTGGATCCAAAGTCTGATACCCACCATAGCAGGCTAATTACAGATCATTGGCATGGTAATGTACATATACGATCGATTATGGAACTGTCACTATAGTTGGCTAGTGCCACTACCACATTACGTGTTTGGAGTTTCCCAGCACACATTGCATGGTATCACTGCTTGCTCTTTGCTTCCATGTGATGGCATGCATGGTCACAGATCTTGCATTGATAGTTTGGTGCCCTGCTGGGGCCTGGATTGAGCTCATTGTACGCGTGGTGCGTTGGAGAGAAGCATGCATGCAGACACTGAAGTACAAAATAGCCTTAGCCTGGCTTAGGTTTCATTTGGGATGTGGGTGTGAAACCGTGTAACTTGCTATTTCCATGGCAAGGATGTAAAGACTTCTACACATATGCAGGAAAGTAACCTTTTGCAAGCACATCGGGACTGGAGATCATTGCTCAAGTAGTTAGCAGATTGAATGACATCTGACATATCATGGGCTTTCATCAAGGAGTAAATTCCAGCGTCAGTAATACAGTATGTAATACACCAGAAGGTGGGCTGTACTATACTTGAAGAAATCATATAGGGAAAAAGCAAGGAGTACAATATACATGTATATCTTGTACATACAACAATCAAGTTTTACCATTACATGCCATTCTTGAAAAGGGGTAGACAAGTGTAGGTAGAGTATAGGTATAGGGCTGTTTTTTTGTTTGCATATATAGCTGGCTCGAGTGTCCATATTATTGGTGCATGATTTAGTGGTTGAAGCTTAAGTTTCACATCTTTTTCAGTGCCTTATAGGATAGCACAAGACACAATTAGGAATCACTGGTCCCAGTGCATGGAGAGTTCAGCATCATATAGAGTGTAACAAAAATGTTCTTACTCAAATTATTCCACATTTGCTTGGATTGAATGCAATTTGCCCCTTGGTTTCCCATGTTGGAGGTGGTTCAAGTCACTTTGCAATCTGTCAGCATGTACACTCCAGCTCAAAGGAATTGGCATAGGGAAAGGGAAAGGGAAGAAAGGAAGGAGCGCGTGCCTCAGTTTTCAACCACGGTATATTTTGTCCAGTTCAGCATGAAACATGATGCTTTTTAGCCTAAAGCACAGTGTTTCATACTGAACTGGACAAAATATACCGCGGTTTAAAACTGCGGCTCCTTCCCTTTCTTCCCTTTCCCTTTCCATAGGCCAATTCTTTGAGCTGTAGTGTATATGTCACTATACTGTGTACTTCTATGGAACGACTGCCCGGTACGTGCTAGCGATTGCCCTAAGTCTACAGGAAAGCAGAGCATTCTCGCCAACAGTTTTTCTCACTATGGGAGGGGGCCATTATTGAATATTTAAATTGCAGACATTTAATCGTTGATAGACTTCTTTTTTATTTGTTATGGAAATAGACAACCTTTTCATAACATTTCTTTTGATAGATATGCCAAATTCATGGATATTCATTTTTAAAGAATCTCTACTTTCAATAGAAATATCAGTCTCAATCATGTGAGTTGGGGTGTATAATTTTGATCAAAGGATACATGCATGTCCTAAATGTGATGGCTGCATGATCTTTGTCTATATACTCTGTAGAGTACTGTAGAACTGGTAATTTTTGGCCAAGTAAATTTTTGCAGCACAGCAGTACCTACAACATATACGCGGGATTTTTTTTTTTCACACAAGAATTATATGCCATTACCAAAAACTCAACCGTATTTAAACCTATAAAAAGCCCCGAATAGAGCATTATCATGAACATGAACATGGCACAAAAAAAAGAACGGCATGGGAATGCGCCACAGCATGCAACACGCGCATCAGTACTAGTTTCAATTAACTGAGTTTTAGTTAACCTGATCTTGTAGGCTAATCTCTTTTTTTATTTATACTTGTAGGTGCACTGCTTACACATTACCGGAACTGACAGTTTCAGCTAGCTTCATTGATACTGAATAACAAACAACACATCAAAGTTCCTGAGAACTAACACCAGCAACATGGATCGCGAGTATCTCCTGCCGCAGGAATCGGAAGTCAAACCGACAGCACCACCCCCAGAAGATGGTACACATGTTATCCCTGGCGTACATACCTCGTTACAAGGCACCATCAATTCTGACAGCATTGGAACCGAAAGGCCGTCATTAATGGGGGATCAGCACTCAGCAAACACTGTTGGCTACAACGACCTAGCACATTTGAAGAAGGACTATGAGGTGTATGCTGAGAGGTGGTACATCTTGACTGTCTTCTCCCTGCTGGCCTTTCTGCAGTGTTGCGCATGGAATACATGGGGCCCTATTGAGGATACTGGTAAGCAGTAAAAGAATAGACCATAGCATCTTTGTGCAAATGTTATGCACGTTGTTCAAGCAATGTTACTATGGTAACCTCAAAGCGTGGCCAGGGTATGTTCGACTAACAACATCCTGAGCTTTTCTGAATTAATTGCAAGAATGCAGGTGCTGTTTGGGTTATATTTCAAATCATGTAAGTGAATCAGAGGTTTTTATTATAGAGGTGGAATCTTTGTTGCATGAATAATGACACCTTTATATCATTTGAACCAAACTTTGGTATTTTAATTGTTGTGGTATTCTTCTCATGTGTAGCATCAGCAGTCTTACAGTGGGAGCCTGGGCAGTTCGCTCTGCTAGCTAACTGGGGATGCATCACCTTCATTGTTTCTGGATTCTTCTTCTCATGGCTCCTACATGCAAAGGGTACCTCTATTTACTTACTAGCCTAGTTACTAGGCTGCGGAATGCATGGTCAAAACCGAATCTGTCAATAACTATGTCTGGTAATACAGACTAGGCCCTAATCCCTCTGTGGAGAGGCAAGGAAGAGGGTCCAGGACAGTCAGAGGGATTAGAGCCTAGTCTGTCTTACCAGACATGGTTGTTAACAGACTCAGTTGTGACTGAGAAATTCGATACTTTTATCATAGGCAGATTGGAAGTAAAACGGATCTTTTAATTTGCATATTATCTTTTTTATTTATTTATTTATGGGCGAAAATGATCGCTCCCGTACTCTGATCTTTGGGTGGGACTTGAAGTGTTACGTAATAGGTCGGCCATTTTTTTTTTATTTCTGCATCAATTGTGTTCATACTTGGTACAAATGATCCTTGGGTAATACTACATGTACATGTGTTTTGATGAGGATGATGAGGTCAAAGGTCATCTAGGCACCATGCATTTTAAATATTTGAAAAACAGCACTGTTAATTGATTACGAAATCGGCTAGACTTGTGGTTTGCGAACCACCTTGTTTTAACTAGACAGCAGCTATTCCTTTGCGGGTGCAATTAAGCCAAACCCTTTTCATGTTAATATCGTAACTGGAATAGGTTTCACAAAGACTGAAAATCTAAACATAGTTTAATGTTGATTCAATAAAACATCGATGAAAGTATGGAAGTCTTCACTGTATTGTTGCAGGTTTACGTGCTGCTGTCTTGTTGACGGGGGGTTTGCTGGTCATTGGTGTTGCTGTGCGCTGTATTCCCGTCCCCATCCCAATGATGAAATGGTGAGATCTCTTTCTCTTGTGTGCATAATTCTCAATTCTTCAAAGGTGTTTGTTGGTTTGCCTTGTCTCAAAATATAGTGCCTACATGTTCAGACCATTGTGCTAACAACATTATTTAATCCTTACAATCTAACAAAGTAACTCAATGAAATTTGTGTTCTAATAAATACTTTTTAGAAAAAAAGTAAAATTATCAGTAACACCATGTAGTTTTATTCTTTTTGATAATCGACCCACTTATAGGGTGAAGAAAGGAAAGGAAAGTGAAAAAGAGGAGAGGTGATTTTTTATATTTTAGAACATTTACACAAAACTATTTTTAGCTTTAGATTTCTGTGTTTTAAACTGAAAATAAATGGGATGAAATGGAGGTAGAGGAAGAGGGTGGGTGGTAATTGAGAGTTGTGAACTAGTCACAAAGTAGTTATAAAGAGAAAAGAAAGAAAAAGTAATGAGAAAAGTGTAGAAAAGTTATAGTAAGTTTTGTAGGTTTCTTTAAAAATCTGAACGAGAGAGTATCAGTCTTGATGTTTCGGGCAGTGCAGTACTCTGTCTGTCACCGGAGAATAACTCAAAGAAACTGCCGGTAATGAGCACGCCGAGTATTTATGGGATCTGAAGGGATCTGAAATAACCCGAGAGTGTCCGAAACCGGCCAATAAGAATTCATGGTGTTGTGAGGGACATTTTTGTCTGCTTGATAATAAGATATGATTATGTAGAAAAATTGAAAATTACATCCCTTTGTATTTGAATCATGTCGAATGTCCCTTCCCACCAGATTTTGTTAGGAGACATGTCGTCCATTGTGCTCACACTTTATGATCAAAATTGTTAAATGTGTTCTTGCACAAATATATGGTAAGAAAGTGATGGCATGTTTCTTTTTAGTTCAATCTGATAACATACGGTATGTTTTCATATCTGATAAGATGACAATAAATGTAATCAAAAGGCTGGAAAATATGGTATAATCACTAGTGATTCAGTTCCTTATCATACTCAACGCACAACCATTGTTGCTTGTGTTACAGGACCATCAATGTAGGTCACATCTTCATTGGTCTTGCAGGGCCAATCTTGATGTCTGGTGTTACATCCATTTCAGCCACCTGGTTTCCAATCAATGAACGTACCACGGCAACGGCCATCTCATCCTCTCTACCCTACTTGGGATTAGCTGTGTCGTTCTGGATTGGGCCACAAATTGTTGGAGAGTTTCCTATAAATGGGACAACTACATCGTATGTTGCATATGTTTTTATATTCTTTTGGGCAGAAATGATTTGAATAGAAAATTATATGTTAATTTTGATTGTCATCGATCTGCTCCTTGTGACTAAGACATTTGATGTATACATGTCTTGCAAGTAATTTACACATAAAATATGTACACAAAGTAACCAAGATTAAGGCACAACTTTTGATGTAATTATGCAGTTTTCATATTGTGAATGTTATAATGACAATCAGTAGAACATTTCTCTGATGCACACGGTTTATTCACTTACAGTATAAAGTTAATACAGGCCCTTATCCCACCATACTCTCAGTTGCCTGATAAACCATTCCATGCATAGAGATTGATGTATTCTTTTAAAAACTGTCATTAAGTATTTATGTGTATGGCTCAGAACTCTTATAAAATTCCTTACTAATAGATCCCCAGCAACAACACCAGGCCAGAACTTAACATTTGATTATGGTTCAGGTAAGGGATCTGTCACATAGATGTGCATCTCATACATGTACAGTTGAGGCCAGAAGTTTACATACACCTAGGTAATTAAAAGAAAAGTTGACACTTGCTAAACATTGTAAAGTTTACTATATCTTCAGAAATATAAATACTACCATGACGAATTTGGTATCAAAGGAAAGAGCATATTAAGCTTTTTCACATTATTGGGATGCCGTTGGGATTAAATCATATTTCAGGGGGAATTTTCTTTGAAGAAATAATATTCGTGCCAAATGTATTCTATTGTTTGTTATTATATTTTCAAACATCGTTTCATAGAAATATATGAAGGTCAAATCTATGATTTATATTACATTTTCTATCATGATATGTCACCACTGAACAAAAAAGTCTAATCTGAAATGTTTGTGTTGTGAAGTAACTAGCACAAATATGAAAATGTTTTTGTGAAGTTTTTATTTTTAATTTGTCTAAAATATGAACATTTTTGGGGAATAAATGACACCTAAATAATTTTCAGCTCCTGATGACAAAGCAATGCGATGAAGGGGTATTGACATACTCAATGGTTTGATATCAAATTCGTCATGATAGTACAAATATTTCATAAGATACAATAAATGTAGGGATATTTGGCAAGTTTTGACTTTTCTTTGAATTTCCTGGGTGTATGTAAACTTCTGGCCTCAATTGTATCTATCCATCAATCTCCTTCCCAGACACTAGCTGTCATGGGTTGCCATTTCTCATCACCTCTTTCTAGCAGGTGTCATACTTGTCATGTCGTCTTGTTACCGGTAATCCAGATATCTTTGTTGGATGGAAGATTTAATCTGAGTGTGTACTTTGTTGTTCTGCATCTGTGTTTTCCTTCTTCCTTCTCTCTCTTTTAAAGATGTGCTGTTATATCCTTCTCATGTCATGGTTTCACCCTCTTCTGACTGGGCTTTTTGAGAGCAAGTTTTGACTGGGATGTGGTGGAGTGGGTGTCATATTGACACCCCCCCCCCCCCCCCCCCCATTCAATATGTAGGCCTTGGAAGGTTGTATTGATGCAAAATTTTGCATGGAAGTTAAATCATGTTAGAGCACAGCTGCACATTCTTCTTTTTTAGGAAAAATTATAAATGTGAAACTTCTTGCAAATTGCAGATTGGATGGCATGTTTTACATATTTATTCATATTTCTTTTAAAACAAAAGGAGTTAAGAAAGTTAATTTTTTTAAGTACATGCTGATGAGCATGATCAACAATGCCATGTTATTTTCTTTTTATAAACAATTCTTATGTTCATTTAAATTTCTTATGTATTCTATATATTTGTCCATTTTTCTATGTGCTTATGATTTGTTTTACTTCAGATATGTATTTTGTTTAGTTTCAAGAATATAATGGGATCAAGCAGAAGGCCTAGAAGGCACAATTGACAGTGATATAGAGGAATGTAGGAAGAGCAGTGTTTTGTACAAAAACCTAAGCAGAGTATCGCTTTCTCTCAGATTGTGGTCTGACATGTGATGAGCAATTACATTTTATAATGTTGCATAACCTCTGAACGGAATGTCTCATTTTTTCAAACTTGGTCTCAAAAGTTGTGTGTCGGTCGTGGATTCTGTACAGGATTGGGTTTGCATAATGATCTTGAAACCTCAGTTCTCAGTTAGACTTTTCCAGTTGTCTGTCAAATTATACATGTAGATATGTCAAATTATAGATATGCTTTCCCTTTTATGACCCTTGTTTGTGTCCAGTAACTGTCTTTGCCATGATGATTTGATGAGTAACCACCATTTATACGAGTACATGCAGTGAGAGGGGATGATAATACATGAAGTGTAATTTGCAATGAAAACAAAGTTTGCCGTTTAATCTTTTTGCTGCCGTGCAATTCATGATGACAATTAGCAAGCAATGATAACAAATATTGAAAGAACATGCAGGCTTGGGAGCCTTTTTTGTCTCTTTTTTTTTTTAATTGACACAGAACTAAGGATAACCAAAAACTGTTTTTTGTTTTCACAGATCACCAAGATGAAATTGCCAAGCATCTGAAGGAAATCAGGCTCCTCATGCTTATTGGTAAGTTGTCAAAGCCTGCATTATCCCTTCACCAAATTTTGAGGGAGCCTCCTAAATATGCCTCCCAAACATGTTTTTTGACCCTTTACTTTCGTTTTTAATTTTGTGCTCTGCAAACTTTTGTATAGTTAGAATCTCAAACATTTGTGCGTATTTGCGCCCAATATGGAATTCAGGTTATAGATACCCTGTTTGTATTAATGTAAAAGTGTCATTAGGAATATATTTAAAAAACAGTGTTTTTCATCCTTTTTATCACCTCCACTAACATGTTCTTGTTCAAAATGTCCATCTTCACAACTCTTCCATCACTATTTCTTTGGTTTTTATCCTTCATACACTTTTTTCTAGTACAAGCTGCTATTGCTCTCCCTGTTCTGTGTTATTTCTATATTAGTATAGAGTACGGAAGTGCCGTGGTGTCGTCATTATAGATTTACGTTAATAATTGTATACATATGCCTAATACTTATGCACTCACTGCTTTCTCTTTCATATTTAAATGTTATATATATATATATATATATATATATATAATATTCTACATAAACTTTGCAGAGCGCAAACAGAAATTTGTTTGTGTGTTGAATGAATGCCTCTGTCTGCTTTTGGTTGGTGAATGACTCCCAAATCCTTTCTAGTGTCAGAGGCAGCTTCAGACAGGGCCGTGGTACGGTATGGTAAACAAACTGAATAATATGCAAGTATGTGATGTAGCGAAGCAAAGCTAGCTGTAGACATAAATATCAAAACATTATATACGCCATGATTGTGCTAGTGCATAGCAGTCACTGTATGGCTGAGGAACCTCATTTCCATATACAACAACTGCATGACATCATTGTGTCTACAAATAAGGTTCCTCATTCAGCAGTATCCAACTGAAAGTGGGCGAGATTGCATTAGGGTGCTCTGATTGGATGATTCTGGTCTTGGTCGCTACAGCCTCAAGCTGATAAAAAATGTTGAACGTGTGTGAGTTTTGCAGGTATTTACAACAAAACAATACTAAGTGTCAAAGTAATCATTACCCCACACAAAACGTAATTCTTTCGTGAATCCAAGGTGCATATTTGTTTAAATTTTACCAATTACAAAATGTGAAATTTATTTAATGAATATCACTTATGTTCATCCAATTTGACACCATGAGGACGCACACATGTGGGCACTTTATATCACAGGAGCGAAAGCATAGCCCATCTATGTGTGGGCTCAGTAAAGAATAAATTAAAGTCATCTCCAACTAACATGCTTTCAAACATATCAGCTACTTGAAATCTGATCTAGTATTGGCTATATGGTTAGAAAATGTTTCTGTCTAACTTAAGGCAGATTTGTATACATGCAGAACAAATAAAAAAGTATTAACCATGTCCTTCAGAGGTGTCTCTATTTGTATACTACAGTCAAACCTGTCTTAGTGGCCACCTGTCTATAGCAGCCAACCTGTCTATTGTGGCCACTAAAATAATTCTCCCGGAGAGAGATCATGTGTTAAATAAGCTGTCTATAGCAACCACCTGTCTAGGCCACAATTTTTGTTTCCCTTGGGTGGCCACTCTAGACAGGTTTCACTGTATATGTTTTATTGTGAAGATATTTTGTTGTTATGAGCTCCTGATATAGAGTTTGGCATGACTGTACTAGTGTTCCTATAATCTCTTTACCCTTCATTTTGTTTTGCTCCTGTTGTAGAGTTTGGCATTACTGTTCTGGTGTTTATAGCCTCTGTGATCTACTTCCCTGCCAAGCCCCCCACACCACCCACTGCTTCTGCCATAGTCAAGAGAGAGGATATGAGAGTAGGACTCGACATGCTTGTGAAGTAAAAATACAGTGTAACATCAATTAGTTTAATTCTCCTTTGATGGAGAATTAAAGCCTGAAAATGAATTGCATTGAATAAAAACAGAAAATTCAGAAAAACAGATTGCATGGTAAAGGTTTGAGGAAAATGAGACATGTTATAATGAAGTTGTGAATTGTTGAAAATCATGAAAAACAATGAAAATGAGACATATTATAATGAAGTTGTGAATTGTTGAAAATCATGATCTCTAACCTTTAGAGACAACTACATTGGTCTGAAATGTTGAATGTATGAATTGTCATTGTTCTTGTGTACCATGCAAATAATGAATGCTTATGAGTGCAATGGACAGAATATTTCATGAGGTGAAAGATGAAAAGATCCATTCAACGAGGTGTAGCTGAGTTAAATGGATCATTTATTTAATCTTTCACCAAATGAAATATTCTGTCCACTGCACGAATGAAAAAACATTTATTATTTGTTTTATATGACACCAAATTAGCTTGATATGCATATGCACAAGTACAGCTGCTGAGCGGTTGCGGTTCGCATACACAATACACGCGAGTACTGGTGGTCTCGGTGAGCGTGTAATGGACAATATCGTATGGATCCAAAATTGCACGGTTGATGACGTCATTGTAAATGGACTGAATGATTAGAATCAAACAACCAAACAAATGACAGGGATTTATCTAATTGTCATAACAAGACAATACCCATGAGCATCACTTATCTACCTTTGAAGAGCAATCTTCTAGGGCGAGTACTAAAGATTTGTTAAACACAATAACTTCTTTATGATATGTCTCATTTTTCTCAAATGTTTCTGTTTTTATTCAAGTCAGTGTATTAAAGGGGTTAATTTCCCCCCTATATATTTTGTTGAGTAAAATTTGTTTCTGGCAGTGCGATTGATGCTTTTTATATCTATGAGGTGTAAGGCAGGTGTGTAGCTGAAATGATGGAGAGTTTGTCTCTCATAGACGATGCCCTAGGTTTGAGTCCCACGCAAGTCCTTGCAAAATAACCAGCATTGCGTGGAAATGTGCCTACCCCCATCTTTGGGGAAGCACTTCATCCATCAGATAGGATGTAAAGTGAAGGACAGCTATATCATATACACTACCTTCTTCACTCCATGAAAGTAGCTCATTTAGTGACCACATGGCGTTACCATGGAAACCTACTGAGCACATCTTCACTTTTCTTTCATTACAGGAAAGTATCTTTCTGGATACCAGCCCTGGCCTACGCTATCAGCACTGGTGTGTACAATGGCTGGATGTCGCAGATAGTCGCCATATTCAATAATAAATTAACCCAGGTAATTAAGAGCATTTTAAACATGCATGGGTAAGAAGCTGGAAGTTTAATTCTAAATAAAAAAAAACATTATGAAAATGTTCTTTTTATATTGTATTGCTTTGACTAACTGGATCTGTTAGCTTCTTTGGACCTCTATTGAGTGAGTTGACATGCTTCTCATCACAGATTGAGCAGTGGCAGCTACATTACTGGATATGCATGCATGATGAAATTCTGTTTTTGATGGGAGTATTCAAATTGAAGTGTATTACAGCAATTCAACTACCTACAGTAATTATTGTCAAAGTTCATCAACTTTGACCTGTGGGGAATATGACCTCTTATCTCATTAGTCAACTTCAATGTAGTCATTCATCTCTGCACCACATTTGATTGAAATTGGATTATTGTAATTTTAGTCATTGGGGAAAATAAAGCATTCTCAGAGGGTATTCTGAAAACAATGTAAGGAACTTATTGATCATATCTCAGGGATTGAGGGAAAATGTTATCTTTGGGTATTCTGAAAAGCCAAGTAAGGATAAAAGATGTGCCTACCGGTAGGTGCACTTGTCCATTGCATTACGTGCAAATATTATTTGCAGGTATAACATTTTGTTAGACAAGTGCACCAAATGCAACAGGGCACACTGAAGGGCATTCTGGCAATTTGGGGGAAGTTCACTGATCTCTGACTGCTGAATAATTTAACCTTCAATCTCAGTAATCTATCTCCTTGAATACTCCTTGAGTTTGAAGTGGTTTTATTTTATGAAACTTTTTACAAATTGAATACAGAACTAGCAGCTTTTAAGCTGATATAGATGACCATGTAGAAATCAAATTAATGTATGGTTGTCAATGACACTTTTTTCCCCTTTAGATATGTATAGCCTGAGTCAGTATAAAGCAAACCCAAATGCAAACATATAACAACAATATCTATATATTTTTTAGATGTCACTCTTATACATGTATAACATGTGGATGCATCACTTCACAAACAGATTGCTCATTTTATTTCACAACACATTACATGTAACATTTTAAAACTGTCTTTCCATATAGAACAGGTATTTTCTTGTTGATTTGCTGGATTTCTTTTTTTACTTCACGTCTGGTACTAATACAGGACACATCAGGATGGGTAGGGTTTTACACCAACATTGCAGCTCTGTTTGGGGGAATAGCAACTGGGAGGTGAGAGATAAGTCTTTATGCATACAAATCTTGCTTGATGTATGATCATGTTTCATTTCAACAATATTTTTAATTATAGAATTTGTTATTATTCTAACCTGTGGAATGTAATACCATCACACCTAGTATGCCTCCACCCTCCTTGGTAAATATTGCTAAATCTCTAACATTTTATGTATAACATTTAACATTTAGAGAGACCTGTCATGTATGTAGCACATTTGATAACATTCGGTCAAATATTTCATCATTCATCACATATACAGCAACATTACACAGTACAACCTTGACTGGTGACAATTCACCTATCTAACCAAAATTGAAATCACTTAATTTTCCTGTCATTTAGCATCATTTTACCAAGTTTTAAGAAATTCAACAAAATGTAACATTTCTCGAGTTATCATGAAAAATTTGACCTTGACCTGTGTCCTGTTATATCTCATGAAGAGTAAACAAGGATGGTTTTTCACTATTTGTGATAACTTCGTAAATCTATACATGTATACGAGTGTGAGATTTCATACACATTATAGCTAAGGTATACTTGTAATTCCTGCTCAGTTTCATGACTTTTGAAATGAATGGGCTGCCCTGTCTTTAAGGAGGGCGAATGTATTTTGTCTCATTCCTTTATTTAACAACGATTATACATTACATTGATAAGCTGGAAACCAACAATCCTAATGTTCGTATAATAGCTTACAATCTTGAAAGAATTACAAAGTATTAAACTGTGGTGTGTGCCTAGTTAAATCTATAGTAGCCTACCATTGTGAAATGAGATATCACCTCCACAGTGGACCAACATGCACTCTCAATACCTAGGGTTTGCATAGTGATATATAAAAAAAAAATGATCTTATTTGTAATAACAGGTAACAAGTTTTGACAGAGTGTGTTCAATAAAGGTACATAATCAATATAAATTCTTTTTTTTATCTTTGTTGTGTGACATCAGATTTGCAGACTACTTCACAGGGAAGATGAAAGCAATACTCCTCTTCCTCATTGTGTCATCATGTGCTGCTCTCTCTTGGACTATACTCCTTGTAAATGACTACATTCCATTCAACATGCGTAAGTAGTCACAATCAGCATTCTGAACGGCTCTTCTGATGGTCATTGTTACAGAGTGCTTCAATAAGTGATGCCACATTTCAGTGAAGAAACAGGCTGAAGCTAAATCCACACTTTAGCATGTGGACTATCAAACAGTATCAAACATTACACAGTTACCCTGCTGCATAGAATTAGTATGTACTGGGGTAGTTAAATGATTTTGATTTTGATTGTTTGTTTCCATATGTTTCATTACTGCGTCTTACTGTATATATTTATAAATAATTGAAAACAAATGTACACAAAACACATCATTAATTTTCAAACTCACTGGAAGTAATGTTTGTCCTAGGATGTTAATGCTAGTCTGGTATATATTTTCAGTATCGAAAATACGATTTACTAAGTAGCCATACTTATCTATACTATTTATTGCTATTCCTTTCCCTACCCACTGAAACCAAGCAAAGGATCTCTCCATTAGAGAGAAAAAGAAAAATAGGGTGTGTGACAGCAGACTACTCTCCACAGAACCTCTTTAATGCATTGTGGGAAGACCCCACTTTACCCTCTATATAAGGCAGCTAGCGCCCATCAAATATCATCCCCTTTCCTTCGATGCCTGCAACTCAACGTGGGGAAGAACCAAGGTGAACTTAGTACACAAAGGTCTTCTCCCCTATCGCGTAGCCCTGAAGATGCTGAGAGGAAGGGGCTATGGGGATGTGGAGGTACGCATCAGAGAGATCTATGGTGGCAGCCCACTCGTTGTGATTTATCAGGGGTAGGATCTTGGAGAGAGCCTCCATTTTGAATAGGCGGTTGGGAATGAAGGGATTCAATTTCTTTAGATGCTGCGGGACTGAACTTGGCATATGGCTGGCTATCTTTGTAAGGATTGGACTTCTTTGAGTAAGAATTTCTCGAGTACTGTGTTTTTAGGAAGCAGGGTAATGTTCTGCAGCCACTTGAGGGCTCTGCAAATACGTAGCCATTTTGGATGGTGTTTTGGGTGAATTTGTCTTGTGTGATGTGGTGCCAATTTATGAGAAATTGTTGCAGTCTCCCCCATCTAGTTGGAGGCTCTGAGGGCTAGTTCCCCAGGTCCGTTGGGGTGGGTGACCGTGGAGGGAGCAGAGGAACAAAGTGGCCAAAACAGAGTCCAGAAAACTTCCGAAAGGTTCTTTATTTCCTTGCATTGCTGCTTGTAATGTCTGTAAAACCCAGGCAGCTGCCAAGGAAGTATCTGTGGAGGCCTGTGGATGTTTTTTTCTGCCAAGAATTTTACAACAAATTATTGTTTCTTCTGTTTATATCCATGCTAGAAGAAGCAGGAATCTCAACAATATCGTCCTTAGTACATTAGCCCAAAATACTGATCGTACAATTGCTTTTTTCAAGTGTCTTATTTTTGTCTCTGTTCATACTTCTGTTCATACTCTGTGTTGTGAGAGGTCTGGGTGGGATTCTTATTTGGATTTCCCTGAGTAGCGGACCGCTTTTGGGACGAGTTATTAGGGGTAGAATATTTTTCATTTTTTGAATTATCATTTTTCCCCCGAGCAGAACTTGGGTTACAGGAAGAAGTGGTATTTGCATCATAATTTTTGCCCCAGAGTAGAACTCGGCTTACGGGAAGAGACAGACTGAGCATGACTACTGCCCTGTGCATTGCTGTTGGGTTGCTAAGAGGAAGAGAGTTTCACTCCTTCTCACCCTCCATTCTCCAACGCTTGGGTATGGGTTCTGACATATTTTCTTTTCTTTATCTTGCTTGCAAAGAGACGCACATGGTTATTTAAGTCGAAAAAAAAAGAGGTTTGTAAAGCCGGTGAAACAAACAAATATAATTGGGAGCACCTGACTGATTTCATTGCAGGCGCCGCGGCAAAGGAAGGAGGAGGATAATTGGCGGACGCTGTCTTATATAGAAGAAAATTTGGGGTCTCCCACTATGCAGTACAGGGGTTCTGTGGAGAGTAGTCTGCTGTCACAAACCCTGTTTTTCTTTTTCTCTCTAATGGAGAGATCCTTTGCCGGTTACAGTGGGTGGTAGCAATAAATGGTATAGGTAAGTATGGCGTATGCTGCTGTAGATTATAGTTTCTCTCTATTAAAGTACATGTTTATTTATTTCACAAAGAAGTATCAAGGCCAAAACCTTCTCCTCTTTTATCTCCCACGTGATGAAGCCTCTCTGTATGCATCTGTCATCCTGTTTGGGCTCTTCCTAAACTCATCCATACCAATCTTCATGGAGGTAACTGTAGAGGGTGCTTTCCCTGTGGGTGAGGAATCAACGACCATCCTGATGACGTGGTTGAACAACGTCTTCGCACTCTGCTTTCTCATTGTACCCATGGTTCCATCTGTCGGTAGGTATCCCAGTCTTCTGTCGCCACATTTGTAGGTACTTTTCTGCTTTTTTTTTGTCCATTCCTGGAGTAGTATTCTGAAAGAAACTGAGCCACCAAGTCAGTTGGCATTCTAAGAACTGCAAATCTAAAACCATGTGTGCATATGTATGAATTTTTGTGCGATAGCAATGCCACCCCATCCCCTTTCCCCCCACCTATAGATGCACGCACACACATACACACACTTATAAGCACAATCATGTTCATATATTTCAGGAATTCACTTTTTGAACCAATGAGTGAATGATTACTGTAATTAAAAAAAAATGTTTGGTAGTGGCTCACAGTATTGCTGTCTAGTCAAAGACTGCAATGAAGCAGTGCCATGTCAGTTTGTTTGTTTACATTGTGACACAACTACCACACTGGTGGATCTTCAGCACTCACATCAAATAAGATGCCTTCAAGCACAGAAAGGGCTTTGATTAATAGATCGCCGAATTACTAGACAAATGGAAGTGAACAAATGATACAGGCAAACAATGTTGAAACAACCAGAAATATAGCGAGAACCTGATTATTGCGAGGACATTTCTTGGGGCCCAATTTTTCTTCCATAGACCTCCGTGTATTCTGCTTCTCATATAACGAGATCGGCTATAGCAAAATAACCTGAGTCAAAATGACCCTTCCCCAGTCAGAATAGGGTAAACAAGTTGGCAGACAAAACACACAGTACTTAAAGGATAGTTCACCCTGAAATTATTTTGGTTTCATTAAAAGGAGACACATGAAAGAAACTTATAGAAGATTTGACAAAAATCGGTCAAAGGAAAAGGAAAGTTTTTATATTTAAAAGTTCCTATTTTGTGCGAGGTGCTCTTCCATATGTTGTGTACAATTTTTTTCAAAAACATGCGTTTTCTCGAAAAGATATGTATCCTCTTACGTGTGCATTTGATACATCATTACAAATACATTTTTACACACATACGTGTACCTGTATGCTGTATGAAAAAAAAATTACTCTGTTGTCAAAAACAGAAAAAAAGCAATTTATGGAATTATTTTGTACACAACATATGGGAGAACACCTCGGAGGTGACGTCACAAATTCAAAACTTTATTTGTCAAACCTTCACTAATATGTTTCTTTCATGTGTCTCCTTTTATTGAAACCAAAATAATTCAGGGTGAACTATCCCTTTAAGCCTCTGAACTACAAACCTCGCGTAGGATGATAGATGCACATTTTTCTGGAATAACAAATATTTCTTTTGCACAAATGATTGTTTTCCTCCTCTTCCTTTAGCTGCAGACCCAGACTTTGCATGGTTGAACTGGCTGATGCTCGGATCGTCCATCATCTGCATACCTCTCATCTTACTGTACAAGGAGCACTACAACCGACTGGACTTTGACCGCGTTCATCCGACCGAAGACGGCAACGATGAGAGCAGGCAACCTATTGATCACAGTGTTCCTACATGAAGAGTGCTCATGACAGACTCATCACAGTCCATTCAATAATTTATTGTAATATAAACAGTACAGTATTTTTGGGTGGAAAGGTATTTTTATTTTTAGACATGTCATGTCACAATATATATTATATTCATATATTAACTTGAATTCATATCGTGATAAATCACGTAAATTAAGTCTTGTGTGTGGTGTTGCACTATGTAATTGCAATAAAACATGCTCAAATGCAAGGAGTTGAGTGCAATTACTTGGTATCATTGGGACTTTGACTGCAAAGTCCACTGTGCATGTACATGTTTTGATTAAGAGGGAACGATGTACTGATAGCGATTCCATTTGCATAGAGGGATAACTATTAAGAGAGGCAGTTTGGGGGAAGAGCAAACATATTGAACAATGGACTATTACATGTTCAAAAACTCTGAAACCGTGCATTGCCAAGTTGACTTCATTCTTAGCTGTGATGTTTGCCTTCTTGGTGCAAATAGGGATTGAGGCTAGTTGGCATAATGCACCACACATGATACTTTCATGGAGTGTGCAAGTGTGCTTCCCTGACATTGCTGTTTGAATTTGAATCGTAAGGATTTTTTATCAAGGATTTTCTTATTCCAACAGTTAAGAGTTATTGTTAAAACTAAGCAGATATCACATCACCTTTCAGATAGTGACTCCCAGGTATTATTTTTCAAATGGATCGTAGGAAATTCACTGGCTCCCACTACAGTATGTTTAAATACATGGCGTCTCATTTGCAGGTAAAAAAAAAAAAAATCTTGTGTAAAAGCCAAGGAAAATGGAAAAAGATGCGGTATCAGAACTTTTCTCTCAATAATAGATCTTGAAACTGGAAGGCGAAATTATAGTGATTACTAGATTTTGAGGTTTTGGGCGGGTCATCCGAAACCTACACGTAGGCCTACAGCCTAGAGGCCAGAGACCGACGTGTGCTACGCTCTGTAAATGTCCGCCCTACAGTGCATGCAATATAAATGTAAACATTGCTGACAGGGACAATACGATTATGAGAGTAGAATATCATTGGTGCATTTCAAATGTGAACAAGGATAGTTTTTCACTATTTCTATAGAATTGTTTGTGAAGCTATTACTGAGATTTCATACATGTTGGGGTATACTGCTGATTCCTGCCAGGGCCCAGGGAAACAGGGCCCAGGGTTCAGGAAGCCCCCCAAATCTAAACATGAACAGGTTATTGGGTTTATGCAGAAAACACATACACACTCTGCACCGCACGGATAGTCACGACTCTCACCAACACACACTCCAGCTAAACTACAAAGGCAAACGAAAGTAAAGACTTGATGTCAATTAACATTCATTCACCCGATGAGAACCGAGATCCCTCCCCCCCCCCCCCCCCCCACATACACTATTTCACACAATCATTCTAAAAACGTTGATACATGTATCACTGCTTAGAACCTCAACCCCCACCCCCCCCCCCCCCCCCAACCCCTACCACCAGAAATATGTGTACTCCAAATACCATAGAAATGTATTGGAAATTAATTGCAATAAATGTTTTTACATTTTAATCATATTGGTTTTATTTAACAAGTTTCAGGGAAAGATTTTGTACCATAATCATTATGAAATGCTTGTTTTGGGGCAAATATATTTTTACAACAGACAAATGAACGGTGTACACTGTTTTATATTTTATAATCTGCAGATTATGCAAATTTAATACATGTATATAGACATAAATCTGAGCTTTTTCAATGTGAAACTAATAAAAATTGTAACTGAATTATAACCTATATGCACAAGTATTATGACTCTTTATCTTGGGAGGGATGAAATGTGATCAATGTTACAAGGTCTCAGTTGTCACGAGTTGCCTATGGGACTGAGCGGGTGTAAGGTGCAAATGAGAGTTGACATAGCGGAGAATGCGAAAGGGTTACAAGCAACAAATGAAACGGAAGAAAAAACAGGTGCAGGTTGAGGATAAGAGGAACAGAGTGATTGAGATACATGCAAGTAAGAGGGAGAGAAGTGAGATGTGAGAGGAAAGACCTGACAAATAACCCAGAGTTGGTCTGAACTCTGGAAGAACAGTACATGAACATGAAAGCTCAATGAACCAGCTGCATTGGATGACAATACAATCTGAAGCACCTGAAAGTGAAATGATTTAAAGAAATACAGCAAACATTCACATTTAGATTTCTTATTACATGTACATGTACACACATTCCGTTTAACTGTTTTTATACAATTTTTTTTGGTTTGCCCCCTCGGAAGATTTTTTTTTTTAATACATGTATCAAATCAAATGAATGACTAATACATGTATAAGACATTTAAGACAATACAATTATTGCTACAGTCTCGTGTAAAGGTACTGGTGGTTGTGAACAGTGACTGATGATTCTGAGGTCCCAGGTTCAAACCCATCCATGGCACTTGTGTACTTCAGCAAAAACACATTTCTGCTCTCTACCCACATGTATAATTGGGTACCGGTACCCAATGGGAGTGGGATGAGTGCTCCTCAGTGCCTGCCATGATCCCAAATCATCCGTTGGGATTGGACAAGTGTCACAAAGACTAACAGGTTAATAGTATTGAAATGCGCTACTAGATGCTATATAAAAACTGCATGTTATTATCATCAATAAACATATCAATGTAACTCATTCACTTTCTAGTACTTGCCCAAATTATCTTTTTGGGGGCCATTTTAAGCCAAGTTTGGCAAAGTCTATTGACCTTACACTTCCTATCTTACCAGTCTATCTACATGGAGTTATCCATTTTTGTTTCAAGTTTGGTTAAAAAGGTATCAAATTCAGCTTATTGGGGAAAAATAAGAATTGGGCAATTTTAAGTCAATTTTTGCAATGGTTATTGTGACCTTTCAGGGATTTTTCAAAAAATGTCATCAGTCTACCTCCAGGTAGTGCTCCATCTTTGTAGCCATGTTTGGTTGAAATTGGATCATAGCATTTGAATTTACTGTGAAAAAGAGTTCCTTTTATGCAAATTTTACGGATTTGATGACAGAGGGACGGACCACCCCGAAAACATGCCTCCAGAATAGAAATAATATTCAGTTTAGGGTGCTTATTAATACCTCTCACACAAGCACTAGCTGTCATTGAGTATTACTTAGATGTCATGTAAGGAGTCCTCAAATCATATACTGAACATATCGGTAGTTACCAACAGAGATAGAGAGGAAATAGTTTTCAATGCCTGATAAATTTATATGAATATGAAATAGCTGTTGAAGTTAAGTGTGTAATGTAATAGACCAAAGACTCCCCCCCCCCCCCCCCCCCCCCCCCCCCCATTTCCTCCTCACTCCAAAAAGAAACATTCAATCCCATTACATTGGATTCTGTTTAAAAGAACGCTGGTAAGATATATTTTCTACATATTCTAATGCACCCGTGGTGAAGGAAGTTATTGAGAATATGGTGCTAACACTGTACTGACAGACGCACTCATGGACAGCATTTCCAACCCAAAAAAGTGCAAGTCTCCGATTTGATATACAGCTTACTCTCGATATAACGAGGTCGTCGGGACCAGGGCTTTTTCCTCGTTATAACGAAACCTCGTTGTATCCAAACAGGATAAAAAACAATAAAATACATTGAAACATGTGTGCTTGTGTGGTCATTGTGTTTTACTACGTTTTCATATCCATAGCCCTCTTGGAAACATGCGTTATCAAACTGAAAAGGGGATTCATTTTTGCTCAACACATCATCCTACCTTGATTTATTTTGACGTTTTGATAACTAATTGCATTCAATGAATTATAGACCATTCCCGATACGATGGGTGTTATTTTGCAGTAAATTAACAGGTCAATTGTTATCGTAATCTTCTGGACAAAAAAACATGCGGTTTCGTTGTTTGGACAAACAAGAGAATAGGCGGGGCAACGGGTTGAACGGCCAGGATATGAGGGGAAGGTGGAGTTACATAATTTGAGCGTCTCGCTCGTCTGATAGGTTTTGCACAACGACGTAGCAACACCGTCATGATCGGCACTTTCTTTGTGGGTCATTCCAAAATTATTACGAGGGGGTTCCATGTAGAAGATTAACGCTGCCCTGCATGCTTATACATGTATTTCATTTCGTATCGTGACGATTTCTAGCGGTATTCTAATTTCAGGAAGAATATTTTATTATCTCTTCAAATCTTTCATTGTCATATTTTAGTGTGTGAAATATACTTCACCCGTCCGAGATCACATTTGTTTTTGTCAAGAAACCCAATCAATCGCTGCTCATCAGACACACCCCCAATTCAGCACGCATTGTGTCATTGATTGCCGCGATGGGATTGGACTTGCAAACCATGTGCCCCACCATGTGCTTTCAATGTACGTATGCTGTGCGAAGGAGTGATGTATCAGAAACTGTGCACCCCCAATTCAGCACGCGCCGTATATCATTGATTGCCGTGATGGGATCAGACTTGGAAACCATGTGCTTTCAATGTACGTATGCTGTGCGATCGCGAAGGAGTGATGTATCAGAAACTGTGCACATGCTCCCGTTGTGTGGACGTGTATTACGAGATGTGTGTGGCTCCTTGCGGTGCCGATGTTTACATGTCTCGATTTTTCCTTCCTCGTTGTAACGGGACGCAATTGTTATGTTTTTCTTTGTCTTGGGGTCAACAGAATAAGCTCGTTATAACCAAATCTCGTTGTAACCGTGCTCGTTGTAAGCGACGTGTTGCACCATAGGTTTGCATGTAGAAACTTTTGGGACCGAGAGATTTCTCTCGTTATAACGAAACCTCGTTATATCCGTGCTCGTTGTATCGAGAGTAAGCTGTACCAGTACATACAGCAGTGAGAATCGGCCAACAAAGACAGTAGGCTCACCACATGCTGAATGCACTCATGAGCAGCATGATAGATGCTGTTTGAACTTTGAAGATCAACATTTTATCAAATTTTCTCAAACGAGATAAGATAACAGGCAGTCCAAAAGCCCATGATGGCGACTGACTCAGACAATACCCCGTTGGTCTTTACGCACCATAACAACTACCTCTTTTTCGTTTTCCCTGCCTTCTCCGTCGAAGTTCTCCCTCTGGAGGAAACCTTGGCACTTTTCACTACATTCTTCCCTTGTTGCTTCGGCTTTCTTGTACTGCCCACCTTCTCCTCTTTCTTTACAGAGTCCGATTTAGATGGTGTAACCGACTGTCCAAACTCCTTGGCTTTCTGTGATTTCGGGGAAGATTGAGTTCTCCTTGCATCACATGAATCAGAAATCAGTTCCTTGGACTGCGGTGTCACTTTCTTTGATGCCATTCCACCTCTCTTCTTCTGTTGAGGGCGCTTCTGTGCAGTTTTGCGTGGGGTTCGGGCTTTGACTGGTTGCCTGTTCTTTGCAGACCTGGTCCTGGGGACTTTCGCCTTTGCAGGAGGCGGCTGAGATTCCTTTAGTCGATTCCACTCCGATTCCTACACATGGTAGAAAAAAACAGAAATAAAACCTTGGTCAAAATAATTAAATTTTGTAACTAGAGCAATTCGACTGCCACGCAGTCGATAAATATGCCTCCGCCTCTTTGCTATTCTCAGAAAATGTGTATGTTTGGTGGGCAATGTACCATTGCTCCTATGTGAAATGAAAATATCACATTTTCTTTTTTCAAGTTTAGCTAAGTTTGGCAATGTTCATTGACTTTTGACCTCTTACTTCTTTGACTTCCAATCTAACCAGTCTGTCTAAATCCATCCTTGCATCAAGTTTATTTAAAATTAGCCAGTTTGGGGTGAAGTTTATTGACCTTTGACCTTTCAGGAATTTTACCTAAACTTCACCAGTCTACCTCCATAAAGTGATACATCTCTGTAACTAGGTTTGGTTTGAATTGAATCATCGGTATCGGATTCAATATGAAAAATATCTATTTGGGGGCAATTTTTAGCCAATTTTGGCAAAGTTTATTGACCTTTGATCCCCGACCTTTGAGAAATTTCACCAAAAATATCATCAGTCTAGCAGTGATCCATCTTTGCACCATGTTTGGTTGGTATTGCTCCATTGGATTTGGATATATTTTAAAAATTATCACTTTGGGGGCAATTTTTAGCTAATTTTTGGCAAAGTTCATGGACATTTGACCTTTGAACTCTCAGGAGTTTTACCTAAACTTTCACCAGTCTACCTCCATGAAGTGATACATCTCTGTACCATGTTTAATTAGAATTGTGACATTGGATTTGGATTTGGAATTATTGTGAAAAATATCAATTTTTGCAAAGTTCATTGACCTTTGACCTCTGACCTTCCAGGAATTTCACCAACAATGTCACCAGTCTACCCTCAAGTAGTGATCCATCGTTTCACTATGTTTGGTTGGAATTGCACCATTGGATTTGGATTTATTGTGAAAAATTTAAAGTTTGGGGCAATTTCTAGCCAATTTTGGCAAAGTTCATTAACCTTTGACCTCTGAACTTTCAGGAATTTTACCAAAAATGTCACCAGTCTATCCACTAGTAGTGATCTATCTTTGTACCATGTTTAATGGAAATTGCATCCTTGGATTTGGATTTACTGTGAAAAAGGTCAATTTTCGGCAAATTTTCACAAATTTCATTGACCTTTGACCTCTGACCTTTCAGGAATTTTACCAAAAATGTCACCAGTCTATCCCCAAGTAGTGATCCATATTTGTACCATGTTTAATGACAATTTCATCCTTGGATTTGGATTTATTGTGGAAAAGGTCATTTTGGGGCAATTTTTACAAAGTTCATTGACCTTTGACCTTTGACCTCAATCAGATTTGACCCCAATTTTACAGACTTCATTAGTTTTATGCAATACATACATGAACCAAGTTTGAAGCAAATCTGCTTGACGGTTCTCAAGATATTGCCTAAACGGATTCGGGACGGACGGACGGACGGACGGACGGACGGACGGACGGACATACGTACGGACGGACGGACAACCCGAAAACATAATGCCTCCGGCCACTTCGTGGCGGAGGCATAAAAACCATGGGTCGTCCAAAACCCCTGCGGTTCCAGTAGCCTTGAGACTGACATCCAATCAGCACACAATGTGGTTCTCTGCTCCAATCCATCCAAAGAGGTCAGTTATTGTCTACGGCAATGTGAGAACCATGCCGCTGGGATATAGTATGAGCATGTAGACTATGGACGCTGCGTTTCAAATCTCAACATGCACAGTTTTTCACTTTCTCTTAATATGTTTGTGAGGCGATGACTGTGAGATTTCATACATGTTTTTGGTAGGGTATACTGCTAATCCATGGTTAAATTCATGATCTTTGTAAAGTGGCTACCCCGTCTTTAAACTAGTAATCTAGGATTTCTTCTCTTTCTTTTTCTCTTTGTCTTATCTGATGTTTGCTATGCTTCTCACACATATCTTAAAAAGGACACTCATAATTTTTAGGACTATTATTACATACAATGGTGCAAATTCAACATACCCATTCCTGCATCAGAAAAAAAGTTTGTTCATTCTCATATCACATGTGAGAGGTGAAATAAGTTTTATTCATCACTTGCAGGAATCTCCCTTGGTACTACAGTATAACTGATAATACAATTAGAACTTAACAGTCTTTCCTTCAGCAACTATTCTCCCTCCTAGCGTACCTGTACCCCCTCAAATTATCTTTACATCAATGTAAAAGATTTATTGATAATATTGGTCTTTTCATCATTTACATCTCTTTAAAAAAGCTATACAATAAGAGCTGTAAACCTTTTTGATTTACATCTAAACTTGATTATAAACGAAACGCAGGAAAGATAGAACTGTCAAGTTCTTTAACCATTGCTCAACTTTTACAATATACAGTGTCTGTAAAATCGATGCACTCTGTGGAGGAGGTAATATTACAATCCCTACAATGACATGCAGCTCAAACCTCAACTGAACTTACCAAACCCTCAATGTTAAAGTCGATGCCTAATTTGGAGAGCTTTTCCTGCTTCTTCTTCAGGGCTGTCACTCTCCGTTTCTGGGTTGCAAGGATGTGCTCCTTCCCACTCTCCAAGAGACCATTGTTTCTCGCAGCTGAGATCTCCCGTCTACGGGGGTTCTTGAAGTGGCGGAAGCATCCCTTGAAGGTGTTTGGGTGCAGCTTCTCCTTGGGCACATAGAAACCTTGGGTGGTCACAAGGAAATGGAGAGAGTGGTGCAGGATTTTAAATGGAGCTATCTTGGAGGTACACCCTCTCCTTGAGCATACATGTAGTAACATTAGGGGACAGAGGAAAGGGAGAGAGCAGTACAGGACTCTGAACAAAGCTTCTAGTTTGGCAAATAGAAACCTTGTGTACACAGTGTGAAGGGAAAGAGTGGTACAAGATTCTAAACAGAGCTTCCTCACAATACTTAAAATGTTTGGGCATGTTATTTATGCCCTAGGCAAAGTGGACAAAATAGAACTGAACCTTATTCAATATAAAAACATTGAAATTCATTCATTTGACAAGTTGATCACATATATTTCCCTTTGTACATATGTGCACAACATGCATCTTAATAGTAATTGAAAAAAGCTGATGAGGCCAGCTCTTAAGGGTGCTACACTTGGTATGTCAAATGTTTGATAATTGGTTCGATGGGAAACTGAAAATATGATACATACTGAAACAAAGTAAATTACGTCAACCTACACAACTGTAATTTGCTTTATCTTTCTCAGTGTTTTGATTTCTCTCTTTAATCATCGACTTCTCAATGAAAATTTGGTCTTTGCTGTGCAAAAATTGTTGATAAAAACATTGACAAGATAGTTATCACACAGAAAAAAAGTTAATTGCTGCATCAGAAAAAAAGTTTGTTCATTCTCATATCACATGTGAGAGGTGAAAAAAGTTTGATTCATCACTTGCAGCAATCTCCATAGCTTAACTTTGAAAAAGATGGGGTACTAGCATGTTATGAAAAATCATGAGAATGACTTACATTTCAAAAGTTTCTGATACATTAGGTAGTTATGCATCGTCTCTGCAACAACTTTTGCCACCTCGTCAAATTCAAACTCTACGTAGGCATAACCTTTGGAACGACCACTCTGAAGAAAGAATGCACAAACAAAGATATTAGATATTAACATATGATGATGTTCACTGTAAAGCAGTAACTCATTTTGAACAGAAATACTGTTTAAGAAGGATACGACTCAAACTTCTTTCTTTGAACCTGTGCTCCAAGCCGCCAAACAGTAAATGTGTTCTCACCATGTGCTTTTCGGGTGTTTTAACAACAACAAACATGACAGTGTGGCCACAGCTTCTTAGAGAGAACAAAAGAAGTATGGAGCCTTATTTGCTTGTCCAGTTCTATTAATTTCATCAATATCTCCATGAGCACAACAGATACATGTATCAGCAAACAAAAATTAACAAGTTTTTCAAGTAAAATATCTCAGCTGCACGCAAATGCATGCAAGCACTGTTAATTAGAGCAATTTGAGTGCCACACAATCAATGAATATGCCTCTGCTTTATGTTACATGTAGTTTCACCTACAGTCGTCCTCAAAATTATTCATACCCTTGTTGATATTTGTGATTTTTCTATGTTTGTGATGAAATGAATGCATTTTGTCAAGTTTCTCTGTGATTTATGTGACCAACGAGTGAAAGAATAACAACAATGCACAATTCAAGGAATTTGTCATTTCAGGGGTTTTCTTCATAGATATTCAAACTAGAGCAATTCGACTGCCACGCAGTCGATAAATATGCCTCTGCCTCTTTGTTAGCTCTATTTGGATTTATTCTCAGAAAACCTGTTTGGTGGGCAATGAACCATTTAATTCCTATGTGAAATGAAAATATCATATTCTGCTTTTCCATGTTTAGCCAAGTTTGGCAATGTTCATTGACCTTTGACCTCTTACTTCTTTGACTTCCAATCTAATCAGTCCATCTAAATCCATCCTTGTATCAAGTTTGTTTCAAATTAGCCAATTTGGTGGTAAAGTTCATTGACCTTTGACCTTTCAGAAATTTTATCCAAACTTTCACCAGTCTACCTCCATGAAGTGATACATCTCTGTACCATGTTTGGTTTAAATTGTACCATTACATGTAGATTTGTAATCAATGTGAAAAATATTGAATTTGGGACAATTTTTAGCCACATTTGGCAAAGTTCATTGACATTTGACCTCTGACCTGTAGAAGCAGTCATAAACAACAAAGGCTACGCTATTGACTATTAAAGAGAGACGACTTAGAAAACCTAGGGTATGAATAATTTTGAACCTGACATTTTATTAACATCTATTAATAAAATACCCCTGAAATTAGAAATTTCTTGAATTGCACATTGTCATTATTCTTCCACTAGTTGGTCACATATAAAATCAAAAGAGAAACTTGACAAAATGCATTAATTTCATCACAAACATAAAAAATCACAAATATCAACAAGGATATGAATAATTTTGAGGACTGTAATCAGGTAGTCCGTCATAATTGACGGATCACCTCTTAATTTCCTTAATCTTTTTTAATCATTTATTTCTTTATATTTATTTCCTTCACCCCCCACGTTTTGTGTCATATACATCGTATGATTTCTACCTGGCATTCTGTCTTTTTAGTGTAATGAATGGTAAATCTATCAAGATTATTATCTCGCATGAAATACCTGCATAGTGGGTGCCCGGTTAAATGGGAACAAAATACATTATCTGTATCGCAGGACTCACCTTCTTACTTCTGCTAAGCCGCAATCTTTTGATGTTTCCAAACTGAGAGAAGAATTTCTTCATCTGTGGCTCGTAGAATCCATGCGGGATGTGAGATATGTAAATGACACCCGAATCAGGGTCATCTTCATGAATATCACGGTTCTGGTGGAGAAAAAGAACGAAAGAAAAAAAAAGGAACAATACAGCACCCATTAGTTCAGTTAAGGTCAAACCTTGTTTATCAACAGTATGTACAATGTATAATGTATACACTACAGCTCAAAGGAATACGTACCTTTATGGTTTGCAAGGCATTATGGGACGGAATTCTAGTACGCAAGCGTTCAGTGATCACTGCGGTTATTGTTTACAACATCATTTTCATGTTACAGATTCATTACGTGGATCGGTTCAGACTTGATAATTTTCAGTAAATCTGAATTGTATTTTTACGATAAGAACTTTTGATTTGTATTATTGTATCTTAAAAATTATTTATAAAGGGTTTGTTGAGAAAATAATAAGCAAAGAGAGAGACCTCGAGTGGGAGTCCCATATGTGCAAAGATGTGTGTGTTGTGATGTGATATGTGAAATTAAATAAATAAATAAAAAGTACAATACGAATCAAAGTTCTCATCGTAAAAATATGATCTAGATTTACTGAAAATTATCGCGTCGGAACCGATCCACAGAACAAATCTGTAACATGAAAATGATATTGAACTTCGCGCTGGCCGCGGCTAGCGTCATGAGCGTTGTCAACATAAACAATGGCCGCAGCTATCACTTAACGCTATAGCATACTAGGATTCCGTCCCATCATGCATTGCGATGCAAGAACCGTAAAGGTACGTATTGGCATAGGGAAAGGGAAGGAGCCGCAGTTTTAAATCGCAGTATATTTTGTCCAGTTCAGCATGATACATGATGCTTTGCTAAAGCATCGTGTTTCATGCTGAACTGGACAAAATATACCGCGGTTTAAAACTGCAAGTCCTTCCCTTTCCCTTCCCCCATGCCAATTCCTTTGAGCTGTTGGCATGGTATATTTTGTCCAGTACAGCATGAAACATGATGCTTTTTAGGATAAAGCATCATGTTTCATGCTGAACCGGCATGACTAGGCAAAATATACCGCGGTTTAAAACTGCAGCTCCTTCCCTTTCTCTTTCCCTATGCCAATTCCTTTGAGCTGTAGACATCGTCAAAAATGTGGATAAATGAAAATGATGAAGCATGTTTTCAAAAACACTACACTACAGTTCTTGCATCAAATCAATGCATGTATCAATATTATGAAGCATCAAGGCCCGAAGAGTCTCAGTCAGATTCACGAGCGCGAGGAAGCCTACTGTATGAACTAACATGACTAAGTAAACTCAACAAATTGTATCCTTTAGTGAATGAAAATGGAGCCCCCCAAAGTGACAAAAACATCACACAGATGATTGACATGATTGTACGAGTATGAGCATTTTCCACTGTCCACATGATCCACTTTGCCGTTTGGCAGTTAATTAGCCTATGCATAAAAATATTTATTAGATTTAGAATTTAGATCTAGTTTTGACTTACCGTTCGTTTCAACATCCCCATTTTCAAGCTAAAAGCCCGTTGCATATCAGCCTCCAGTGGTTGGAGGCCTGTGTTACCCCTCTTTCTTGGTTTAATCGACGCCATTTGATTGCTAAAATTAACTTCAGGCTAATAAATCGTGCTTCGGATTTTAACTCGTGTATTGCGCTGAGCTGCGCTTATTTCATGCGGCATATGGCATATATGCGGGCATGCAGAGTTGAGCTGCGCCTCATCTCATGCATGCAGCGTATGGGTAACCAGTCAACTCGCGCCCACGACTAACTCGCACCACGATCAACTCACCCTAAATTTGGTCAAGTCGCTCCACCCATTCTTCACATAAAATCTCCTAATATACACCTATTTTAATAATTTGTTTTCATAAATGGTTTAGGAAATGTTTTTTAGTTATGAAATATACAAAAAAAAATAGAGCAAATATTACCAAATCAGAAAAAAGGTCAAATTCTGATCATGACAACTTTCCCAAGTTCAAAAAAGTGGGGCGACTTGACCAAATTAGAGGCGAGTTGGTCGTGGCGCGAGTTTGCCATGGGCAGCCAAGCCGCGCGTGGCCGCGCGCCACGTGCGAACATGCAATCGCTAGCTAGCTGCGCTGCCAAGAGATGGCGAAAGAACGTATGGGCCTTTCATGTACATGAAGTTTTTTATTCCTTGAGCTGTATGGTTAATGGTTTGGGCATAATATGGTTTGAGGTCAGTTTGGGCGGCACTGTGTATTGGGGTCTGTTTCTGCATTAAAATGCCAGTGACATCTCTTTTGGAACACTAGTATAAATCATGCTAAACAACATAGAGAATGCTAACTACTCGGATAACTCTGAAGTTATTTCAAAGGCTCGAAATGGATACAGAAAAAAAGAACGTACCGCGTATGCTCTTTGAAATGTGCAAAATAGGCCTACATGTGCCCAAATGGAGTTCAGTTTGAAGAACGAGACATATGCGGTCGAGAAATTCCCAGTTGAAATTTAAATTGCCAAAACCTAAATCACAATTTAAAAAGAGACCAAACCAATGGAGGATTATAAAAACGTGCAATGATCGGATTACCAGAATATTTTATAAATGAAATTAATAGTACATCGTATACAGCAGGCTACTCTCACAAAGGGTAGGCCTAACTGGCAAAAAATGAAAAATACTAGGGGATATCGATCCTATGGTCATGTGTATGCTCATATCTCGAATGTATTTTTTGTTTAAAGTTCTATATTATGTTTTATTCAGTAGTCCTATATCATATCTAATGGTCTATGTTTGAAATCTAGTCATGGGCGGAAATCGCTTCCCGAAGGTGGAGGGGACATGTTTTTCCTCTCCTCAAGAAGTAGTATTTTTTTTTTGTTAGGTGGGGCAAAGTATTATTTAAAACGTTGATTATTAAATGGCTTGGTATGTCTTACAAATCCTTTTAATGAAAATTATTGGAATATCTTGTTTCTCTTATTTACTTCTGTTAAGCCAATTTATCGTTTTTTTATATGTTTTCCGTTTTGGTAATGGCTTTTTGTATTGACAGATTTGTGAATGCTAGTCTATAGGCAAACATCCCATTCTCAACAGTAATGTGTGAATAATTATTATTGTTAAAAAAAAGGGGGAAGGGGGCGGGGAATATATGAAATCAATGCATGTGTTAATATTTATAATAGCTACAACACATTAATCAAACGTAAAATTGACCATAAGCGAACGCTAGTGAGTTTTGAATTTCAAAAAATGTTTAAGTGTTTGCATATGATTAGAGTAGCTTTTTGATATACGGATCGAATGCTCGAATGATACTCAACATTACTCTGTGTGTTTTTTTTCTCGTGAATTTCGCCTCCAATGAAGTGATGATTAGGCACATAAGCAGCTACTGTTACCCCGCTACTCTAGATTGTGTAAATTACAATTTGTGCAAATTAGATATCTATTAAACAAAAAAATAATAAAGTTTAAGATGACACAAAGTTCAGATTTTTTAATGTGCCAAATAGCATAATTGACAACATCATGTAAAAAAAAACGTTGATATTGCAAAGCAAGAATATTTTCGTTCATTAGGTATTTTTGGGTTGTTGATATTTTCTCTCTTCTTCCGATGAGGGCAGTTTGGATTCAGTATCTTCCTTAGTTTCTGTGTTTTTTAATTATTATTTTACTTTATACGATTGACTGTGGGATAAGCCTACACGAGTTTCATAACTGTAAATGGGATATCCCGTCTTTAATTACCAAATTCCACACAATCGTGAAAACTGATTTTTCCTTTTTGATTTGACCTGTGGGGATACCATATGTATTGTATTTGTGTATTATTAAATCGCAAATCTAAGCATCAAGCGATTCCCTGGCAACAGTAAACAAGATTTAACTTAGTTACGAGAATGGCGAAATTTGTGATTGCAGGTGAGTTTTACTTTATCGTCTAAAATAATGAGGGAACTTTAACGTATCTGCTGATCACTGTTCGGATCACATACATTTATTTTATTCAATAATGAAGATTAAAACCATACTTGATAACGGAAGTAAAACTTTTCTGGTCGAGTTCTAGCATCAGTCCCAAGTATTCAATATTGTGCTGGTAAAAATTGTTATACATGCAAATCACTCTCAGACGTTGTCTTTAAATTGTGAACCGTATTGAATATCCCATATTGATGATTTCTGAGGATATTTGGATATTATGCACTTTACTGACTTGTGCTTTACTTCTAGCAACAAGGTCAAAAATGCTAATTAGCAACAAGTGCCCAATGTCATCTATCAATCCTCGAACTGATTTGAGTGATTGGGTCCCTACAGTTACACGGCATACGTGTTACATGTGTAATTAGCCCCGGGACTGCTCCCGCGCAGCGGGAGCGACCTGAGGGCTCACCCCTGATTTCTTGGCATGTCGAGTGCGACTACTAATGAATAATCGACCGGTGCACATGGATGAATTACTAATTTCTAGTATATTTATCACATATGAATGGTTGAATGTAACTTCCATATGTCTGAAGTAAGAAAATGATGGAAAATATATTGAGTAACGTTACCAATTTCCCCTTCATGTGTCTGTCTAATTATGGTCTAACAAAACGAGGTCCTTCCAGACTGCCGTCTTGGCGTTTAATGACTTCGTACTCATGCGCAAAATGATATTCATGATGATGACGCTTTCGCTCTGATGACCGTATTTAGTGCTATTGATGAATATGCGTGAGGAAAGTGATTTTTTATTGTTTTGATTGTGCAAATTATCAACCTGATTTTCATTAATTGTGTCATTTAAAGTGACCAAACTATAATTAAATTCTATGTTATAAACTTCAGTGGCGGATCAAGGATTTTGAAAGAGAAATAGTTCTGAATCTTCCAACTTTCCTAATACCGTGCACCACTGCACCATCACTGAAATCTAGCTTAGCGGGGTGGCGTTATTGGGTTGAAAAAAGTGGCTCTTAAAAACAAAACAAAAAAAAACATTACGGACAAACATAAATATGCAAAATATAATAAATCCCCCAAAATAAAATTTTAAATACAAGGAAATAAAAATTGGAATATAAAATCTGTTCCAATAATAATAAAAAAAGAAAAAAACAACGATGTGAAAAGAGTGCTACGGTAATGGATTGTTGTTGAAAACGTAACAACTAACTATAAGCACTGTAAGCAACTTGTATCCGCACACGGCTTATCCAAAGCTGCTCCTCTTTTCTCATGTGTCTATGTTTGCTTGTACTTTTCTTTTTTCAACAGGGAGGGCTGACTGCCCCTACTATGCCAGAGTAGAACTCCTTGCAGATGAATTAAAAGCAACCTTACCTGACTTTTGTGTTCATAAAATTGTAAAGCAACCAAGAGAGTGGGAGGTAATTATGATGCTGACTTGATAACGCTTATTGAGTGATTTCAAGTTTGGGGTTAAGGGCTGGTGATAGCGTTAAGCTCACGGCTGGTATTAGATCTCGGTTTAGCAGCATTTTCCAGCCACTAACACTACCCCCAACACCAGCTCCAAACTTGAAATAACCCTTCAGGATACCAGGTTGTGTGTAGTGAATTGATGTCATGTTTACTTATACAGTAATTTAAGCCAAAATCCTGAACATACTTCGATCAGTATTTGCACTGATAAGAGTCAACATTGCCAACATGTATTTAGTCTAAATGTGTTAAGTTATGTGATGCTCAGATTAATGCATGTTCATATCATTTAATTACGAATAATAGTATTAATAGTAGTTAGTGCATTAAAGTATTGAAGCAGATCCCAATTCCTCAGATTAGCAATGTGATAATTACATTTGTGAATTCTGACATTGTTTTTCCTGTTTGAAAAATATATCCTAGATAGCAGCTCATAAAAATGTTTCTCTCCACATCTTCCTTTTTTTCACTCTGTCTTTCTTTCAACATTTTCAGGATTGGGTTCATAATATCTGCAAGGAGAATAAGTGGTCTCATCGAAAATCTCCAATTGTTTGGCGAGAGCTGTTAGATCGCGGAGGTGCAGGGGTGCTTATTGGGGGCTCTAATGAGTTCCAGGAATATGCTTATGGCTATTATGGTATCTCCTCAGAGCAGATGAGCAATGACATGACCAAGATAGGATCAGAGAATTTAGAAACAAAGATTCTAGTTGATAACGAAGAGCAGCGTAGACTGAGCCAGAGTAAGCCACTCAAGGTATGCATCACAAACGCCTCCAGTCTGGTGGCCTATCACATGGTGACTGAGATTGCAAGAGGGGATGTGCTGGGCCACAACGTTGAGGTCAGCATCAGGCTGCTGACTGACCCCAAAGATAGAGCCTATGTAGAGGGACAGTGCATGGAGGTCTTTGATCTGGCTTGTCCGTTGCTGAGGGGTGTTCAAGTCTACACAGATGCCATAGAAGCATTGACTGGGGTAAACCTGGTGGTTTTCCTCGATGAATTCCCACTGAGTGAAGAAGAAAGCACCAAGCTGGGAGGGGTCAACCAGGCAAGTTATGCAAAGTTTGGCCAGTATGGAAGCATCTTGAACCAGCATTGTGAAGAGGATGTCCGTGTCCTTATCGGAGGGAGAGGCAAACTCAACTTCTCAGCCCTCGCACTCAAGCACAAAGCACCAAGGATTGCCCGCCAGAACATCATCTTAGCCCCACGACTCCAGGAGAACCAGGCCAAGGCAGCCATCGCCAGAAAGATCGGGGTAAATTCTGCGGGAGTGGCGGACCTGATAGTCTGGGGGAACGTTGGGGGGATGACATACACTGACACCTCCAATGCACATGTCTACAAGTACGAGGGTGCCATCTGGGGGCCCCCCTCCTACTCCAGGCCTGTATTGGAGGTTGTTCATGATGAGAAGTGGCTCCAGACAGAGTACCCTCAGCTCCTGGCCACCCACAAGGAGGGCCTGGAGACCACGCTGAACCATCCTGCAGCTGTCTCTGAGGCACATGCCGTGACCAGCGTTCTCTCCCATTGGTTCAACGGCTCGGCTGATGGGCACATCTTCTCTCTGGGTGTTTATTCCGAGGGTAAGTTGCATGCAACATGGGGTGTCACAGGTTCATATTCTCTATCTGTGTACCTTAGTGTTGAAGCAAGCAATTGGTGCTGTAAGTTTTTCTGTGAAGTGTGAATCTCTAATGGTGTTCATATTCCTCTTGATTAAAAGTTATTGAGTTATTTTTTAGAGTGCGGAACAATGATGTGTGCATCATTAGTTCCATCACTAATATCGTTCACAGCAGACATATTTTAACTCCCATGATAAAGTATGTAGGTAATTTAAAAACACTCTAATTTTGGGGGACCTTTCAGGTTCATTATTCAGTATGTGTGTATGCACACTAATCTTAATTTTTTCTTTTGAACTTGTTTCCTTAAATTGTTGTTTTTAGGATGGTACAATCTGCCACTGGACATCTTCTATTCACTCCCTGTGAAGTTCCAGAAAGGTGCGTGGGAGGTGGTCCAAGATAGGCAAGTCACTCCGGAGCTCCAGGCTAGACTAGATGACATCACCAAAGAGCTCATCCACGAGAGGCATGTCATCTTTCCTCCCCCCAAAGTTGACACCCCACCTCCAGCTGAGGACACGGGGAAGGAGTCAGGGAGTGGTGAGGAGGAGAAGGTGTTTGGGGATGGGGAAGGGGCAAAGGAAGGGGCCAAGGAAGGGAGTCTAGACAAAGAAAGGGACTCGGCAGAAGAATCAAGGTCGGGCAATCTCTCCAGAATTGCAGAGGAGTCAGAATCAGATGCCACCAAGGTTAATGATAGCCTGTCCGAGACTGATAAGTCAAACCCTGCCACACCCCAGGTGTCCAAAACACCCCAGGTGGAGACCCTGCAAGAATGAGCAGTGTAGGCCAAGGGAATCCTCTCACTGCCTAGACAAGAATCAAGTATTGTGTAACTTAAACTTTAAGGCAGACGTTTTCTCATGTACAGTTGAAACACATATGTAAAGACACAAATGATTAATTCCAAAGAAAGGAGACATGCATTGTTCAACCCTGATTCTGTTGCAGTCCTGACTATCTGAAAAGCAGTGCACATCAATTTCCGTGTGTTACTCATCAGGGTTTGCCCCCCCCCCCCTTAAGTTATTGCGTATCAATTTAGTATCTAACATAAAAGGAAATAGCATGTACTGCACACCATATTAACTATGGACTGAGACAATTTCAAGTAAAGCAATGCTAAATAATGTATATGAGTTGTGTAATATTTCTACATTTCTGGTGCATTTGCAGATGATTACCAGTGTGATTTACATAATTACTACTTTGCACATTGTATTTACCTTTGTGAATATATTTTTGGAATTGTAAACATACATGTGCTACTATTTCCCAAACCTCCATAAACTTACTAGTGATCATGAGTTATGTTTGCATTCTAAAGATGTACATAGATTACATACTGTAAATCAACAATGACATTGATAATGTTTGATATGTGTTTCCATAACAACGTATCAAATACCGGTATCGCAAGTGCATTTTTAACAACTGCGCTCTTCCTTTTATACAATTACAATGTAGGTGCTTTTCATTGCTGACAACAATATTGTTTAGATTCATTGGAAATCACGTTTATGATTATAATCACTTACCTTTATTTTCTTCCTATTCTCAACGAAATATAGTAAGTATATATATGGAAGAAATGAACTATAGTGCTGCTATTTATAGAGTTCGATTTATTGTGTGTGAACATATTTGGGTGAAGTTTAAAAAGGAGTTTCTAGACAAATGAGGAAAACCACCATAAATTTTTGTGATGATGAATTACTTGTATATAACATAATGTTTATCAAAAAAATTATATTTTGCTAATATACATTGTAGTCTTTGCATAACATTCAAGCATTATTTAATATTTGTAATATCTTCCTTTTTTCACTCCAGTAACTAGAGTATTATATTTTTTGGTCTTAAATGATTATGTTGATGTATAGAGATACTGTTTACACGATATAATTCACAGGTTTTTTATTTTTTCGCAAATTTCACAAGTTGGGTGCTATTCGCAAATTTAACAACGCGCGCAAAATATTGTATTTGATCCCGACATGAATGCAACATGCACACCCACATTTCCTCCTATTAACTCCACGATCACTAATTTAACCACTCGCGAAATTGTCGCAAAGTCCTGATTCACAAAAAATTGGACTTGCTAAATATATAGCATATACAGTACTCAGATTAAGAAATGTGTGACAACATGAAACATAAACATTACCCCAAACTATTTGAATAAAGTTATTAAATGTATTGAATTACATTTGAGAGTATAACAGAGATGTGCATCATAATACTACATTACATTATCCATTATCAAAGCTGTTAACCAGTTTCTGAAAGATACATTGCCAATCTTTGATTGGTGTGAAAAGTCTTAAAAAAATTAGTGTGCCAGAAATACCTTTTTGTTGCAACAGTGAGGCTTCATTTAAGGTAAATGTCCTTGAAACAATCATTCCATCTTTGATATTGGTGCGATGTGTGGTCATATTCTTTTATGTTTTGAACTTTTGAATTTCATACAATAATGTTATAATTCCTACAATAAGTGCATAATGACAAAATAATCAGCATATATGCTGCAGACAAGAAGGAACTTAGCATGTGTTTTTTCAATTTCGTTTTTATGTCTATATTTTTAATCACAATCCACCAGATTTGTATGCCTCCACTGCACAGTTGTCTATCCATCCTACGCAATGTTAAAAATCACAAAAATGTACTTTTTTCACATTAATCCCATGGCAACCAAACATGGTATAAACATAGATCACTACATGGAGGTAGACTGCAGTGGTCAATGAACTTTCCCTAAGTAGGCTAAAAAATTACCCCAAAAGTGATCTTTTTCACAATGAATACAAATCCAATAATTCCATTACAACCAAATGTGGTACAATGGTGGGTTATTACATCGAGGTAAAACGTAGACTGTACAATTTTTGAAAGGTCAATGGTCAATAAGCTTTGCCAAAGTACAATGAATACAAATAAGAAAAAAAAAATGCCATTACAACCAAACATGGTACCGCACAGATATGGATTGCTACATGGAGGTAGACTGATGAGATTTTTGGCAAAATTCCCAAAAGGTCTTAAGTCAATGACCTTTGCCTAACTTTTCGAAAAAATTGCCAAAATTTTGTACTGTGTATCATCCAATATCAGAATAATCTGAATCATCCAATTTTATTAAAGATGCAATGCAAGGATGGATAACTACATTTAGATTGGAGGTCAAATTAGCAAAAGGTCAAAGTTCACTGTACTTTGTCGAAGTTTGCTCAAAAAGATAAAAAAAAAAAATGTATTTTTGCTATTACTGTACTAGAAATTGCATACGTGAATTCTAACTAAGAATCCAATGGTACAATTTCAACCAAACCTACAAGTTTTCTGAGCATAGAAGATGATCAATTTCAATGATACGAAGCTAACATTGAGGTGGGGGCATATTCCTCGACTGTGTGGCAGTCAAATCGCTCTAATTTTAGTGCTTAATTATATATTCATTTGTATTCTTCAAATGCATGTTTGTGCATATTCAGAATCATTCATGAATTTGATATGTGAATGCATTCTTATTGCCCACCTAATTTCTTCCAGTATGTATTTTGTATTTTGTATTTGACAATGTGTTTGCAAGTGTTTGTATGTCGTTTGTTTTAGTGAAGGTGTTTCATTTCACAGAGCTTGTGCTAAAGTCTTGCTTTATTCAGCGAATGTTCATGATGCTAACTATTTGAATGAAAATGATAATAACTTTCATTAAGTCAGTCACAAAACAATTGATTTACTTGTTTTAAACATTATCCTTCACAATGGCAGTACATATCACCTTATTTCTTGTTCCCTTTTCCCTGCAGTTTTTAAACACCACATTGGCTCATACTTTGTAACATTCAGTTGCTTTTGGATGACAATTTTCTCTAGTTTTTCGCTTACTTTATTCACATTATGTGATAGAGGGAAGCTTGTCATATCTCATATCTACTAACCAAACAAATATTTGAAGTTTTGGTGTAAGATTGATAGAAAATGTGTATATTTGTTATGTAAAGATACTACTATGTATATTGATATTGAACATTCCAACAATACCTCCACATGTACATTTTCTTCCCACGCTGTGTCATCGATGCTTTGTGTTTATCTGTAAATGTGTAAATGGAATTAAAGATACTGTACATTTATCAGCAATGACGATTTTATTTCCCGATTTTCATTAATTTAATGTACAGGCGTCAACTTTGATCCGTGGGCAAGTATTCATGACGCCCAGCCAGGTCCACTGTTATACTGTAACAAGCCAAATGAATCGTGTACATGAACATAAAAATTCCCCTGTCCTCAAACGTTGCTTTGAGTGGCAGAGCAAATGTTTCCGATTTGAAAGTACATCCGTAACTCTGCTTTATCGGCTCCGCCAAAATATATTTCGTGTTGACTGCCAGTGAGGTGTTTGAAGAGGTTATGAAAAGAAGGCAGACATACAGAGTTACAGAAAGAAGACGAAAAATAAGGGGGAGAGGAAAGGGGGAGAGAGAGAGAGAGAGTGGGGGGGGGGGGGGAGAGAAGGTGGGTATAGAAAAGAAAGAGACAAGAGGAGAAAGATGGAGAGGCTGAAACTCAAGGGAAAATGATAAAGTACGTAAAAAAAAAAGCTCAAAGGAAGTGCTTGGGACGGAAAGACATAACCAAAAACAGATTACAGTAATGGGTATTAAGCCCTGCCGCACTGTCGCAATGTTTGTTGGCGAAACACAACGACCTGACAGTCACAAAGAAATCGCTCTGCGGTACGGTTTGTATCTAGGTAACTTGTATAATTTGTTCAGTAGAGAGTACATGGGTCCCTCTAGGACCTTCAAAACCTGACCCTCTCCCGTTAAATACACCGTCCCTGTCCCAACAAACTTCACTAAGAAGTAAAACAGAAAAACATGCGCCACAAGAACGCAGAATAAGGCCAGCTAGTTGGCGCAAAACTAGGGAGATTATCGCTGATAAAGTCTCGATTTAATACAGTTCCTCGTCCTCGACGATGATTCTCGTAACACGTCATCTGTGTTAATATTAAAGTTCTAACAACGTATCCTGTGCCAAAACTTATGTTCTGAAAACATACCCAGTTTTTTTGAAAATATACATCAATTGTCCTATTTGATGGCAAGACTTGAACAACCATACCCTCTTTCAGTGACTCCTCAGTAATTTTCTACTATTTCTAATGTGATTACCCACGACAGTTTTGCAATGCTCTAGACTACATAGCGCCATCTATATACATGTATACAACTATAATGCTCGGAGAGCCATCTATCCACATGGTTTGACCAACTCGGTTTCAATAGGTAGCAACACAACGCACATTCTTTAGTTATCTGTCTGTCCAACAAAGCAACACGTTCCATTTTGCTACCTTTTGAAACCGAGTTGTCCAAACTCTGCGTATAGATAAACCTGTATGCTAGACTGACGTAGCGCCCTCTCCAATCAAGCCAACCTGCACGATACACCAGGAAAGTTCAACAAAGCAAGAACGAACGACAAAGAATATGACAGAGTCACTGTGATAACATCGCAATGTTCCAAAGTGTGATTGCGATTTAGAGGTTCCAAGAGATCGGAACGCATGTCGACTATTGTTGATGCATATAGTACGTACATCACAATACATATATCAGCTTTTCAATGGAAGTATGTATCATACTGTATATTTTAAATTCATTTGTCTTTCTTTTCTCAGCAGCGCTGCGCTAAGCACCCCCCCTACAAAGTCTTCCCCAGACCGCGATTCTTGTAGTGACGTCATCAAAGGTAGAAATGAGCATAGCTAGTCATTGCACTTAGTGCCTACAATAACCTCAAATGTGCTTTCACACAATAGCGCCTACCAAACTTTCAAATTGGGAATATTCGTTGTTATATTCCACATACTAAGAATGTGGCTATATGATTGGTCAAGAGTAGATCACGTGATAAAGCGTAGTTTTTCCCATCTGATCACCTGAGAAGAAAAGTCAGAAGTGTCGTAGCCAAGGAAGAACGAATTCAGTCATTGTAATTGATAGTAATGCTCATAATTTGTATATATTGTTCAGCTTTTTCTTACCTTTGATGATGTCACAACAAGAATCTTTATCTAGCTGATTTTACAATTGACTTTCATACCTGTGCTGTGCTGCACATAATGCCATACCAAGTGGTTTGTGTGTATATTTCTGCGCACATTGCACCTGGTTACTATTAAAAGATGCCGGAAAGCAGTATGGGTCAATGCAGATGTGTTTATGTGTGCGTGAGTGTGAGTGTGAGAGTGTTCTTGTTTGTGTGTGTGTGTGTGTGTGTGTGTGTGTGTGTGTGTGTGTGTGTGAGAGAGAGAGAGAGAGAGAGAGAGAGAGAGAGAGAGAGAAATACATAGAGGGAGTGAGATACGAGGCGAGATGGTTGAGAAGACTACGCGAGTATAAATGTCTCTTTCAAGAGGGAAAAACATGACAAAAGTGCAACCCATACACGAAGTATATTGATATCTTCACTAGATCGCACCGTTGCCATACATCATGCATCAAGCTCCGCGGGTGCGCAATAGAGTTGTTAAACCCTCAGGCCCCTACCAAGAACTAGCGATGTATGCACGCTCCTGTGATACATGGCCATCTAACCGGGCAAAATCGTCCTCCCACACGTACGTAGTAATAATTATCGAATTACTATGCACACTCCCACCAAATTCAAAGCCGAAATCCAATCATGGTGAACTCTGCCGCGATTATTTGCGCATCTGATGGTAAAATTGAAGCCGAGACATGAATGTGGTTCTGCGTGCCCCTCGATGCTCCAACGCGATGCCTATAAATAAACGGCCCAATCCGACTCGAACGGGAGGCTGAGTATACATACGCCACACAGCGTATCGACAAAATGTCTTCATCATCATTAACCGCCAGGCTCGGGCTTTTAACTCTCTCTTCATCTCTGTCCTTTATCTCTCGCTCTCACCCACCCCCCACCCCCCCCCCCCCCCCATCCCTCGTTTCTCCCCTTTCTCTCACCCCTTCCCCTCTCACTCTCCCTCACTATCTTCATTCCTCTTTTACTACGTACCCATCCATCCGCGCTCTTAATCTGGGTACCGTACTCTTTCTCTCTACCCATCTCTTTTCCCTCTAATAAGACAGTTGAGTATACACATAATCTCTTCTCTCTCCTTATTTTCACCTTTCGGCTCAATGATAATCTTTTTTTTATTATTAAAGATAAATACACTTTAAAAAATGCAACCCTTGTATTGTCATGCATTTTTTATTCCCGCCTACCCTACTTTTCCTTTCACTTCATACCATAATCATGATAACCGTGATGTAGTGGGTGTCTGTTTTAAGTTTAAAGAAAAGAGTTAAAAACATACTTTAATTCCCATGCTGTCAACCCTAATTCGATGAATAAATGAAATCGAACTGTAAAACACACCTCAATGAGAAACGATGTTAGTTTTATTCTCAATTGCTTAAATGGTAAGCCGATGTTCTACTCAATTACTCAATCTCTTTACATTGGTGTTGAAAAATACATAGACATATTCTTTCATGAGAGAAATGATTTCATGTATTTGTATGTGAGAGTAGTTTGAAACGTTACCTGGGCCCCGTAACATAAAGGTTTGCGATCAATCGCAAATTTGAAAGACGAATTCTTATTGGTTACTGGTCAGTCTTTTGAACAAAAAGCGCATGCAACAATGGTGTTGATTGGCAATTGTCATTTTGCGATTGCTCTCAAACCTTTATGGTACGGGCTTCTGGTGTATGGATGGGAGTAAATAAATTTTCAATAGAAACAATCAAATGATTTACTTTGGAACATATCTCACATCTGGAAATGATTAAATATATTTTTTTATTTGCATTATGTTTTATGTTTACGCGGTAATATGTAGGCAAACGTCTACTAGTATTTCAATGTTTTCATTCACATGATAAGCAAGCAAGGCGTGAAATAAAGATAGCCACTCTCATTTTAGATCTTCGCTTCCCTATATTTCCCTGTGGCTTTTCTAACTTCACAACTACAGATAATTCCAGCTACCCGAGAAAACAAATTAGTATAATCCCTGAGCAGCGTAGTAAACAGTTAAACATGATAAATATATGTAAGCGCTTAATGCAACATGATCGTGTGACTGCGTGTCTGTAACCTATTCTTCGATAAGAGTATTTTCAGATTTCAAGAATATGGAAAGTATTCCTGTCTTCCTGTGTAAGAATAAATCGTCCATTGATATAGTCTAGCCGGGAGGTACCGTTCCTAAGATGAGAGGGAGAACATTTCTTATGTATGCTTCATTATGAACATTATTAACATTAATCCACGGTACATTTTGTACTACATTTCTTGTTTATGCAATTACGCTTTTATGTATAGAATATTACCAAAATTCAATTCGACTACATGCAGGTCATCATTGTAGATACTCAACAACAAGACCACAGACTGCAAGACTAAGCACAACTTTTCAAATTTGGCTCTTGTTTCTTGCCCCCCCCCCCTTTTTTTTTTTTAATTCATTCGGATGCAACATTGAAGATATAAGACAGCATGATTCCCCTCACATGTGGACATTTACTATGATATGAAGCCTATGGATAAATATTTCATGGATCAATATTCTTGGCGTTTTTCTGTCCATATCTTTGGTGTTAAGGACACATAAAGAGTTGCTGATATCATCACAACATAACCTGTAGTCTCCATTGAGCCAGCATGCGGCATCGACCGCTGTCATTGCACTGGAGCAGCAGTAAACTCGAACGTCGGATAAATCGTCCAAGCCTTGCCATGGAGATCCATCATCGTCAAGCTTCAGACCTACAAGAAACGGAGAGCGATCTCGCTAAGCAGGAAAAAGCTGAAAGGATCTGGAATCGTGATCGTTGAAGATCTTACAATGGACAGCCCCTTAGATTTCTGCTTCTAAAAGACAAGCGTTGTTACCAACTTCAACACCGTGCATTGGTTACTTCTCATTGTTTTTTTTTATATTGTTTATTAATTTACCTAAATATCTTTTGTGGGGTATTTAAAGCATCAAGTCCATTATTTTGTGCATGTGTGCTTGTGTGAGGGTGTTGTGAATATATGTACGAATGCCTACCTACTGCGTATATTGCAGAACGTCCCCTATTTCAACTTCTGCTTAATAGTCACAGTTTTGTACCAACTGCAATTACGTATTATTTCCATTCAACCATATCATTGATGATGATGATGATGATGATGAGTTTTATTTGTCTATGTATACGTAGTTTAATTTTAATTGTCATATTGATCTAAAAAAAAAATAGCAGTTCTTACATTTCAACCCTTTTGACACTAATCAAACCCGCAAAAAAGCAGTGAAAATGAAAGCATGCAATTTCTTGATTTCAGCATATCCATGAATATGTGTAAATATGTATTTCCTGATGATTTTTTTTTTCTGATGTCTTTTCTCATGTCTCCTTTAATACCACTGATGACACAACCTACTCTTATTTTTCCATACAAAGCATCTCTGATTGATACTCTCTTGACAAATACAATTCATAAATCTAAATATATGGGCCTAATTTATTCAGATCTCTCAGATCATTTCCCAATTGTTTTGTCTTTGGAACAGTAAGAATAATTATTTTGTTATACTGTATCTAGTAATCATGAACCATAATAATTGTAAGAAAGCTTAGTTTATAATGTTACTATATCCAAGTTCAAGGAAAAGCTATTCGGAACTGACTGACAATCAGTTTACCACAATAGTGATGTAAATGATAGTTATGACATGTTTTTAGAAGAAAAAATTAGTAATAGCATCATTCAATACACCACGATATTATGGTCATGGAAAGGTCCAAAATATTTTCTCTTGATCGGTATTTTGCATGTACATTAGTAACTCAAATCCAAGGATGAATAAGCCTTAGCTCAGCCCCATACACCCTTCATTACTTTACTTTATTAATCATTGTCATGTCATGCCGTTGTCATATTTTGAATATGATTTGCTGTATTGAGTAACATTGTTATAACACACTTCAGCAGATTTTTACAAAGAGATTATCATAGCTTATCCTATGTTATGTATGATTCAAGTAATATAACTTTAGTGGCAAGCATGACACTTATAACTTTTAAACAAAGTTATCAGTTGACATGGTTAACATTGATTTTGCAATTGATAAAGAAAGTAATGATATCGATTCTTTTCTAATTAGGCATTCATTCATTTACATGCACATTAATTTCCATTCCCATTGTTCTGTTTGCTTTGTCCTTGGTAAATCAACCGACACGGACTAGGATGGGCCTAAAATCAACGAAATGTACACACATAGCCTTCTGTACACAGCGGATAAGTTCATTAATTTGAAGACAAAGTAATGTTCTAAACATTGGGGCACAGATTTTCTAGATTAAGACGCATGTATAATCTTACATACAAAACGAATTTTTATCTCTCATGTAAACAAAATGACGTTTCCAATATGTAATTTGACACTTCAAAATTTCGCCGAAAATATATTTTGTAGTAAACTCTGAGCAAATTTTAATTTGAAGTTCACATGAACGGGATATAGCTTTGAACGTGAATGCAGAACTCACATTTTTCAAGAAAAAATGCGTAACCTTGACATGAGATACAAATGGTTGAAACATAGTCTAAATGTTGTTGTTGTTGTTGTTGTTGTTTTTTTTGGGGGGGTTCTAATTTAAATGTCCCTTTTTCCCGAAAAATCATACTATATTTGGATTAACATGATCATAGACATGATAGAGGAACGTGAGTGTTCAGGCCTTCTCTGGCCCACAGATTACTGCAACTGCTTCCGACTCGGCCGTTTCCCTTCATGTAATATATTAAGATCGGTAGAGTAGCCAGGTAAAAACTTATGCCATTTGAATAAACAACATATAAGCCATACATGCTAGTTATATGAACATGACATGCATACATTTCCACACTCATATTTTCGTTCTCACGTAATCAAATGAGAACAAACGGATGTTCTACAACTACAGCAGGCCCTGTACTCTAATGGAGAAGTCGCACTTTTCATTGATCGTCAACCTGTTAAGCCCCTTTTCCAAAGAATATTTCCCGTTTTTGCATGTGCGTAGCGTTTATTCTAATCAATTTATCTTCATTTAAGGTGAAAGTGTTTCATATCCGTGGAAAACTGCGAACACGTAGATGTCGTATTTGGCTACACATCATATTTTTGTAGATTTGCTCTAGAAAATGAACGTAATGTCCCAAATAACTAAAAAAAAAAACAATGCGAATTTGCTCCTCAATAATCTAATCATATAATTCACTTAAATCATACAATCAATCCTCTCAAACAAAGTACTATGTCTTAATTGACTTAAATAGTTGATTCATGTTTCTCAATATGATGTCTATTTTGAGAGTTGTGTCGTTAAACAATATAGGACAGACCGCCATGTTGGGCACAAAAAGGACAATATTTTGTTGTTTTTGGATCATCATAAATAATTAAGTAGGCACTTTAAGGATTTCCAAAATGCATGTAAAAAGTACATCACGGGGGTGCATGGGAACGGTACCTTCCGACCCGATTTAAAGTCTTATACAAGGTTAGGTTGTTCTGATCATTCCCGAACATCATTATCATGCGTCGACGAACTTTCATGTTTATGCTAACAATCATGGCAAAAGCCCATAGCTCTGGTATCTTACACGACATGTCAACGTCCGAGGCCATTATTGATGAGTTATGATGACAACACAGAGGCACAACAACAACTACATATTTGTTTTACATTCATCCATCGTTACCCTCTTCATTTCTAACTTTTCCTCTTCCCCTCTACAATTATGTAACACAGCGTTGCCTATCTCCGTTCCTCCACCCCTCAAACCTTGCTTTACCTATTATTTCCTCTGCGCGTTGAGCGTCGGAATGAGGCGATGGCCTAGCAATAATCAGCGTGTTGATTCAGCTTCCTCCCGGGATGGCTCGTCTGTTTGGCAAACCGAGAAATCCCCCCGGTCCCATTCACCGCGACAAACACAGTGACTCGGTGTGTGTACAACGTCTTGAAGGGAATGTCACGGTCCCTCCCCAACACGATTTATAAGACTCTTCTTCTTCTTCCCCTTACACTTCTTCCGTGTATCGCTGGTGGTAACTGATGGCAGAAAACACCACTTGAACAGGGAATTGACCGGAGAGGAGAAACGATGGAAATGGCGTTTGACATGTAGGAGTAATGATTGTGCATGGCTTTTGAGATTGTGAAAGATATACCAGATAAAGATAGAATCTGGTCGTGATTGACTTCAGCTAATAAATATTTCCCTCTCATTGCATACTTATGCCTAACATATAGCTGATAGTAAGCAAATAATCAACGTCGGTGAAGGTAATGGGACGAACTATCACTTCCGAGGCGATCTGGATGTAGCTATCTTTCCGAAGCTTTTAGCTGAGGAAAGATAGCGTATATACATTCAGATCGCCGAGGAAGTGATAATTCGTCTCATTGCCTGAAACCAAAAGTTGATTATTTGCTTTATATTCCACATCTGATACCAACAATCTATAGAATAAATGACAATTTAACGTACAAAAGCGTTCGTGTCGGTGCGGCTACATATTCACTCGACGCTCCGAAACCCGGAAGCAAATTGACTTTGTGCACGTTGCTATATAGACTCTACAATTCCAACGAACACTATGACATGGTGACGCTAATTTGTAAGATTTTGACGGAAAAGCAAGAAGTAATCGAAATTCTCTTACCTGTGCGGTATCGGTGAGAACATAGATCCTCCGAGAATACTCTTCATAATTCTAATGAATTACAGGAAAGTGAAATTCTAGGTCAATTTTAGTACGAGGTGGTAGAGAATTGCACACTTGCTCTGGTGAAATACTGTGTGGGGGAAATGGAAGGCTTGCACTGCTTTGTACGTACGCGCGCGGCGCAGCGCGCTATAACCAAAAATTTTAATTTCCGCGCACCGCGGTGTCGTCTGCGCCGATAGTCCGAGCTACGCACTTTTATTTCGCGCGTACTCAAAATATTGATCACGCGTTAGGACTGTGAGGAGTGAAGAGATCAGCGAAACCAAAAAGTACTATCACCTAGAGTGTAACGAACTTTCCTTCTCAAAAAAGTACTATCACCTACAGTGTAATGAACTTTTCTTCTCAGGTGATCAGATGGGAAAAACTACGCTTCATCACTTGATCAACTCTTGACCAATCATTTAGCAACATTCTTAGTATGTGGAATATAAACACTGATAACAAAGCGATCAATATGTTTTGATAGCCTTTATTATCGTGATCAAGAAGCAACAACAATGTCAACATTCCCTTTGTTAGTACAGCATCTGTCAATTATATTGTATTCCTCGCAATAATGTATGTATATCGACAAATTCTGAAAGTTGTTCTAGACTCCATACACGTTATTCAACTCTAAGCCTAAATGTAATTCATGTTCTTCAATCCTACTACGAGTTAAAAAACAACTTTTGACAATTAGACAAATAATTTAAGATAAGTTACGAATGGAATCGACCTGAAATTTATACATCAAATAGTTGAAGGATGTCAATTCTTTTAGCAGAATTTATGAAATATCATATTTCTGATAATCCTTTGAATATCTAATGGGTTTTCAAGTTTCGGGCAAATTTCGACCTGGAAAATAGTGCTTATCCGATAATTAATTCAGTAGACCAATTGTCCTTGTGCATTACACCCGTCAGCCCACTATATAGCAAATATAGTGTCATTTTCAATGCATGATGTTTGGAAGAAAGACATTATTGTGTTCTAAATTGATTATCTTAAACACACGAATTGTGAGGTCAAAAATTTGTCCAAAAGTGAAAATCTCTTGAATATTCCAGGGACAATTACAAAAGGAATAAGTTATTGAATTACACTAAACCTGCTTATAAAAAAATGACATCGTTTGGCTTGATGATTTGCAAATTTCTGCTTGAGTTGATTTTTGACTTTTTTGTTATATTTTTCAAATGTGTCAACAGTTTTTTGAATACCTAGTATTTGTGAATACCATTCAAAGTACCATTCATGCTATTCATAGCATGAGCATTACATAGTCCCTTTTCCCCACTGACGTTAAAAGGGAAATGGAAAGATAAATCGCCACTGAAACCTCACTGATTGGTGCTAGCATGGATGCTGAAAATAGCCTTTGAGGGGGCCTGTTTGTGCCCTAATTGGGGATAGGCCCTCGAGGTATAGACTGTGGAAAGGGTGAGTAATTGGCGTAAAGAGGGGAACAAGTAATTGGACGGGCTTTTCATTAGAAACAATTTGCATTTAGAGGGGATAGCGTCGCAGCGATAAGGCATTTTCGTAATGTGTTCACAACTTTCACCTTATAAGTGAGTAGTAACACAGTTTAACATTAACCTGCATCTATTGATTCAGTTTCAATTGGTGGAATGCCCTCTGAATCTACTAGTTGTTACTACTCGGACGAAAACCTCGGACAAACATTTAAGTTACCAAATAGTAACGTATTGTTTGAATTACGTGAATAAACGTTGAATACATAACGGAAGTGGTCAATTTCAAAACAGCTAGCAGAACAATGTAATCGTTTAAGTATGTACCTGCTTCTCTCCAGCCCCAACACACATCATCCCCTCTTCATCTCCCCTCTCTCCCTTTCTCTCGCCTTTATTTTCTTGTTAGATATTTCCTTCCTTTCTTTTTTCAATCCGTCATCTTGTTTGTCTCTCTCTGTCTGTTACCCCTTCTCTCTCCATAGTGTATTTGTTTCTCAATTTCTTCTCTTGTATCTTTTTCTGTGCATGCTGTCATGAGTTCTCTGACTTTTTTATATTTATGCTTCTGTATGCTTCTCTTTGTGTGTCTGTCCTTATTTCCCCTCTCTTTCTCTATAAGTCTCCTTTCTCTCTTCCCCTCTCTTTCTCTATAATCCACCCCCCCTCTCTCTCTTTCTTTCTCATCGTATATCATATGCATCGATCCGGTAGGAGAGGGGTAATATTTCCTACACTTCCCCACTGAAGAAATAAAATAAAATTAATAAAATACACAAATCTGTGAAATTTTTGAATGGCTTTAACATAAATCTCTTTTTGAAAAACACTGCCGTTTAAAAGCAACCTCTGAATAGAATATAACTTTGTGATCTAAATTAGTTTTATGAGCAATCTGCTTCTACTGGACATAAGCTGATGCGCGTACAATATAATGTCATATCAACGAATAATAAATACATCAAAATAGACAATTAATTCCACAAATATATAATACGTCGGGATTATCATGTTAAAAAAGGAGAGAAAAAAGCTTAAAATCCGTTTATTCCTTACTTAAAAATAAATCCCCCCACATACATTTCATCTATTCCACACAAACATTGAACCCACCTTTTTACACCTTCGGCAATAATAATGGGTTCGTGTTCTTATTCTGTTGACAGATCATCTACAGGACTGAACCCTGTCATAGTTGTCATACTCGCGGGGATTACACGAAATGTCTCTGTTGTCTGTTGGTTTTTGTATATTTTGCTTTAATCTTGTTTCGTCTGCTGTGTTTGTTCTTTCACAAGTAGGCTACTACATTAAGGTATAATTTTGTATTGCTTCTGCATGTATTTGCTATTTCTATTGTAATTTTCTTTAGATATGGAAATGACAAAAAAAAACAATTTAAAGCGATTAAGCAAAATTAAAGCAATAAAGAGCGCTTTCTTGTTGGATCATTTCTGATAACTTTGGGCGTAATGATGATATGGTGATTTGAAAGGCCTATCTCTTTGATAGAAAATAGTTCTTCGTCAATTATCTTTTTTCTTCCTTCGTACTTTTTCTTCCACGCCTGGTATCCTCCAGACATCCTAAGTGGAGGCAATCTGGAATCACTGAGCTGGCTGAAACCGGAAAATATATCCACCCCGTCTACAGTAATTACAATTTCCATGTTAATGAAAACAAGGGGAAAGGAAAGTAAACCGTAATGGAAATCGATGGAAGCCGGATTTTCTCATCCAGTCGGACAGGCTGACGAGTAAGTAATGGGAGAGCTCATACATTGCAGGTAAGGGGAGAGATACTTAACGAATGACATAACGTCTCAGCCTGGCACGCGCGACCTCGGTACCTTGACTCAGCTGTGTGTGCCTTTCTCATTTGAGGTCGCCATGGGTTATATTTTCATACCCCTCAATATTTTGTAGAGCGGAGAAAGGCAGAGCGGGCTGAATGCTGCCGCACCACTCTGATGATCCCCCCCCCCCCCCCAACATACAACACACTCTCTCTCTCTCTCTCTCTCTCTCTCTCTCGCGCGCGCGCGCTCTCTCTCTCTCTCTCTCTCTCTCTCTCTCTCTCTCTCTCTCTTTCTCACACACACACGCACACACACACACACAAACACATTCTCAGCCTGGGTTCGGTGCGACAATTTGCCGAGAAAATCAATGCTCGGCTGCGGGGTTGATATTTCGTCCCGATGAAAGCGGTGATTGATCAGCCTATTACAGGTCATCACTCGGATAGGGGGATGGTAGGATTCTGGGATCATGGAGGGAACAGAAGAGGAAAATGGAGATAGAAGCACGAAGCGAGAGTGCGTGGGAAAGAATGAATATATTTTTTAACGTCGTGGATAAAAGAAAAGTGCAAGACAATCTAGAAGTTGTAGAGGGAGAAGGTTGTGTATAGATATAGAAAGAGAGATATGAACACAATTATAGGGATAGACAAAGGACATGAAACGTATTTTACCGCTCACAAATACACAGCAATATTTCTGAGATAATGAAACATTAGACTTTACATGTTCTTTTACCAACAAGTGTTGACTTCCTTTATCTAGTTCGACCAATTAGAAGTTAATGCCGGATATGGATGTACATACGCGTGGCTTCGCCAGCGATTATATGTATATATGTATATATTATGTACATTTATGAATATCATAATGATTATATGCGTAAGTTTGTTGTGTGTGAAGTGTATGTGCGTGCATGGGTGTGTAAGCGTCGGGAATTATGCGTAAATCAATGGTAGAGAGATGAATATTTACTTTATAATTACAATTTGAAGTCATTTTCAATTGCGTTATTACGTTCACGAGAGTCTAATCATTCGGCCAAAATTGAAGGACGGGGGAGAAGAGGGAAGGAAACGATGGGATTATCCACATATCCATCATAAGAATGAGCGGATAAGCGAGGCCAACGAGGCGTATTAGAGCTAATCAAGGCACTTATTCGCTCTCAATATTGTCTGGAATTAGCTGACACAGCTGGTGTCAGCGCCCCGGGGTTTGATGAATAGGCTCAGGTTAAAGAGAATGCTGCATATAACTACACTGCAATCAAGCAACCCAGACTCTCTCTACCTCTACCTGCAAATTACAAATGAGCTGCTGGAGTTAATTAGTATTCAGGATCATATTCGTTATATCAGTCACCATATCTACATCTATCAACAAATATCAAGAGTAGTTTTCACTCCATCGATATGAAATTGGGTCATACAAGTAATGCGAATCAGAATATTTGCCAGACTTTATCTTTCATATTCGGTTTGGGAAATGAAAACCATGGGAATACCCGAATTTGCAGTGTTTAATCTAGTTACAACTTACATGTTTATATATCTATATTGAATGTACGTATGTAAGACGGAAAACACGGCATATTTTATGTGTTTTTTTTTTCTTTAAACAATCGTAATACTTATAGCGGATACCTTTCTAACGAGTGTCAAAACTTGCCTCTTGGCTGATGTAAAGAGAATGCCTTAATGCCTTTCATTTTTTTTTCATCTCAAAAACATTGGCCTCGTTGCGGTATGACGGGGTGAGCGACATGATCAAACGTGATAGGCCTGGGGAGGTATTCTAAAAGATATTTAAGTCCAAAACTGTCTTGGCGAAGGCAGTTGGTATTCTGAAAAGTAAAGGAACTGTGCCAATGGGCCAATCACAGTTATGAATCGTATCCGACTAAATTAATCAAGAAGCCCTCGTCTTCGTTATTTTTTTGGTGTTTATATTTACATTTTCAGCGCCATCTTTTATATGATATATATCCAACAGTTATATTTGCATATCTATCTATCTATTTATCTTTATTTCTTTTTACATGTTTATTAATCACTCGACCAGTCTATCGATCAATCAAACTCTAGATCAGTCCATCTATTCCTCTATCTCTCTTTCAATCTATCTTTCTTTCTTTCTGTTTATCTACCTATCCGTTTTATGTCGAGTTATAAAGCGTTACTGGCAGATCGTCGCTGAAACTGTTCTTTGTCCCTGGCGTACTTCTGTTTGCACAGGACGTGTTACTTAAACTTTGTCTGTCTTGCCCCAGTCCGTTCTCATCCCTTGGCCCATTAAACGGTCTTGACACGCCGATATAGACCTATATATAGCCCAAACAGCTTTTCTTGCTGTTCACCACCTATATGGAGTTGAAATGTTGTTGCCTCTGACCCGTTTATTTCGTTATCCTTTTGTATATACACATTTGGATAGACCTGATTTGATTACTTTTCAATCTAGGCCCCTCAGAAGGAGATTGCTGTAGAGAATAGCTGTATCAATCAATTTATTCACATACAGGAATAAAAGGTAAATCAACCTGACGAGTGCTCGCTATTTTTCTAGTTTGTCATATCCGCGCACATCGAGATGAATACACATGGTGATGACTTGCCACACCGAGCTTCTTTATTTATAAGCACATACATTGGTCAGAATGAGTCACATTCACACACATCATCAACATTATTTCAGAAGTTCAGCTTAGTTAAATTCTATTCATACGTATCCTAAAAATATACATGATGGATATTATACATTTTCAATAAAATTAGCAGATGTACTGATATCAAAATGAATTAAAAACTACAATTAACAGGATGATCATATACTCGAGAAAATCAACAATTACATGCCATGGAACGATCGATATCAAATGGCAAGTATTGGAGAATGATACAAAACAACATTGTAGTTGAGTTCAAAAGTGATAGTGTTTTGCAAATAAGTAGGATAACGGTGAGATGATGTTATCTTGCATACGAAAGATGATATGATTTCTCACTATCTTATTTTTTTAAGCTTCGAAATCATTTCAAGTTTGACACCGGTGCACGGCACATGGTTAGCAAAATTGAAATACATCGTCAACAAGCGCTACTCTGCCGTATTTGTGTACATGGACGTTTCTTGTGACAATATCTATAACACTTAAAAAGTTAATGTCATGTTTATGGGATATATTTAATACACATTCAAGCGTTACATATGGTGACGCATTTTGTTAAACACAGCTTTCTAATGTAGATATTGAAACACTTTTCAATTTATAACAACGATAGAAACACACATATCAGTCGAAAATCCTTTATCCTGAATGGTAAAGATTACTCGATGCGAATCTAAATCAACGAGGATTAATCACTTTTATTTTTAACATATTGAAACAACTAATTTGGGATGCACCCACTGATGTGTCATTTCATATCTGATGGTGTAAGTCACGGCTGTCATAATTAATAGTTTTATTTAATACAATACAACTCCCATAAAAGACGACATGCCGCTTAATTTGATTAATGCGTATTGATAATGCAAGGTGACAGAGAAAAAGTTCGGGTCATACTAAAAGCACAATGATCAGCATAAATTATCAGAGACAATGTCATGATTTTTTTTATATTCCAAATAGGAGACAAAGCTCATGTTGAATTAAGGAAATGAGTATGATCTTAATGTGATGGAGCTCTTATTCATAATGACCATAATAATACCCACGCACTCGACAGTACTTGTGCTCGATATTGCATGACAAGACTATGGAGATCACAATCTGCGTATCCGCTGATCCCTAGAAAACTCCCTGCTGCGTCTAATTGAGCATGAAGACAGGAGCCATCGAAGTGCAGAGGTGGACCAAGCATAAAGCTCTAGATTATGCGAGGGGAAATGTCATCAGAGAGATAGAGAAAGAGAAAGAGGGGGGGGGGGGGGGAGAAATTTCATAAAATGAATACTCCACAGCTATGATTATAATTCTCCAAAATATCATCTCAATATCGGGCTTTACCAGTGGTCACATAACTAAAGATACGATCACGACTGTTTCAGTTCATGAATAATTCCCTCTTCAAAGAGATTTAACTGTTTTCCCTTCAGAACTGCCTCCATTATGCAACATAATGCTTCTGGCTTTGGTTTGACATTTCCGAATGACAACACGGAATGGCTGGTCTTCTTCAAATTCATTACATGGTTTGCATGAAAAACATCAGACGATGCCGAAGAATGACGAATGAAGCTAGCGAGAATGAGTTAGGACGTTTGTACTTTTGGAAGCAGCAAATTCTCTTCAGTATGATCAGCGTGGACCAAACGCACCCCCAATTTCCGCTCATTGAAATATCAGTACAAACTCATGAAAGGGTAGGGGTGTTCTTGCTAGTGTATTTTCCTATTCTAGTTTTGAATTGCTAAATAATCTATTTGACACTTAGGTTACTTTACGTGTTTATAAAGACCAGAAATACGGCAATCCGATAATATGAATAAACTCATAAGGCATAGATTTGTATCGTTATTTCTCAGAAGAAAAAAACAGTGCGTCACGTATGAAGTGATCTATGACTTTTATAATGATGATGATGAAAAAAAAACTGATATTCAGATGTATAAGTGCAACATGCCTTATCGAGGCTTTTCGATTCAAGACAGCTAGCGCTGTTTATCTAATAGGCGATGTTGCGCATGCGCCCATGGGCTGCAAGCATGTGACGTTTTCGTGCCGGTGTTGCGCCCCCGTCACTTAGCATTCACATTCCACCGAATCGCACGCTGTTGCGAGTTCTGATCTCGAAACTTTTTACGTTGCTGCCAAGTGGATCGGATTGCTAAAGGATTTTCAGAATATATTAAATGTATCCTGCTTCACGAACAGTCACGTCATCATCACGCTTTACGTACTTCAGCATTAACGGACAATGCATTGACTAGCTTCAAAGGTGTAGGGAATCGCAGATTCAGTGATATACTAAAGTGTATTAAAGAGGTTCGCACTTCGGGGTAATCGAACAGGGAGACATTGGAGTTTCGGTTTTGTAGAAGAAACAGTGAGAGGTAACTGACTGCTTGCTGATTTTCAACTAAACAGGATATAGAACACCCCTTACAAGATGCCCTTGGTAACCAGACACTCAGGGGAGGGGGTCATCCTACCAGATTCCAATCGCATCGAGACGGTGGAGGAGGATGAGGAGCTGGAGACTGTCCCGCGATCCCCGGGTCGACTGGAGGGTGGTGGGAATGGCGGAGGTGGTATCGGGCGAGGTGGTGGTGGTGTTGGAGGAGGAGGAGGAGGAGGAAGTGACGGTGAGGATGGGGATGACGACACACAAGGAGAGCGAGGCAATGGCGATGTCTTCGGTGATAGCGCTGGCGGCGTCGGCGGCGGCGGCCAGGGTGGTGGTGGAGGAGGAGGGAACCAGACGAGAGCTCTGAGATTGATGCAAGATAGGAGGCGGCTAGTGGACCGAACGGTCAGCGAGGGTCAGCTCAGGATCGTCCCAGTGGGTCTCAGCCGGCTGAGGAGTAAATCGACGGACGACGACTCGGAACGACCAGACTTCTTCGAATTACGCGCCAAAGGTATGTCCTTCAATACGACGTATACGGCGTATATCACAACCTAAATAATGTCAGAATATGGCATTGTTGTATCAAGATTACAAATGATTTTAATTACTACGATAGCAGCATTATTGCTCATAAGCTTCTTTCGTGAAAGATACAATACTTTTAAGTTAAACTTGAAGTTATTCGATGACTCAAGATATGCGATGTAAAATACAGCGACCTTGCGGCTGCTACTCGTTTGTGGTTCAGATTTCGTAATAACGTGATAAGTCGTTACGCACAGCTAACGTCTTTCTTTTGAAGCCCGCTTCAATGAGTAGGCGAAGGTCTCCACAATAAACATGTTATTTATCATCAGGTAATGAATTTATCAAGGCTTTATCAATCAATTAAGAAGCGATGCAAATGGTAGTAGGAAAACCTTTACAAAGGGGCTTCAGGGAATGACAGGATGATATATCAATGGAAATCTGACATATAGGCATCAGTTTTAAATAAAACAAATTTATCAAGGAGTTGCCGTGATTTTAAAAACCGGGATTACTAGGAATGAATTCTGACCATAAAGCTGTTAGCGCAACTTGATATATCCATTGATTCGCAATGATGAATTTTTATTCACTGTATGTGTCAATGATTAAACAACACAACATGCCCATAGTGTGACTTCTCTACCTTGGGTTTAGAATGAATACTACAGGACCATGAATAATAGTGTGAACACAAATACGGATGTACCTTATTTGGTAAGGGGTGGGGTTCAAAGATGCCAAGGTCAGAGACCAACTAGGCATGAGATTTTGCGCGCGGGTCGTTGGTCCTAGAAAAAAAACACGATCCATTTCAAAACTTTCCAAAGTCGCTAAGCGGGGAGATGGGGGGGGGGGGGGGGGGGGGTAGTAGTGAGATTTTATCCCCTTTAAAACCCAAGAGGGTGGGGTTAACCCTACTCCCCCTCCCCCTGTAAAACCGCCAATGCCCTCATGATATATTTTTCTCCCACAATAATTTAAAGAAATATATAAATATTTTGGGTGAATACCTTAATCATTGTAGAACAGTTCGCAATGATGGCTGATAGAAAGTGTTTGTCTACCAGGAGATCTTGGACTCGATGACATGAATTTAATGAAAATATATTGAGCTATTCTATATGCTCTATGTGATTTGCGTGTTTACATGTGCCAAATTGCATGGAAAGCATAAAAGTGTTGAATTATTGAATGTCATTAGAGACAAAATCCCATGGCCAACATAATCATTTGATTAGGATGCTAAGGTTGCGATTGAAAAAGAGCAAAACGAGGGTTTGGAGCCTGAACGACGAACGAGAGATTTGAAATGCCTAGAGGCTTTATTCTTTGTGCCCTTTCCCGTCGGATTGCAGGGGGCGTTTTCTTTTAAGAAATGGTTGCTAATTAATTTATTCATCGTACTGGGAGCCGTTTTCACGAATGACCCCAAGCAGGTTTGGGGAATTATGATCCATCGTTTCTGTGTCGACACATCACGTTCGTTAAATATCAATATTTATATATCAGTATTTATAGGCATTCCCGAAGGGTAAAGAGGGAGGGGCATTTCTATTAGGCTGATTGATCTGTTTATTATCATGTTTATCATTATTACTATGTGTGTATGACTACCATGTAATAGGCATTTCTACCTTATCATGTTTATGGTAAAATCTGCACTTATTATGACCAATTTTCCATTTAACATTCAATCATACAATCAGATGAGAATTTTATTGCAAAAGTCACAAACGAATGCAACGTTGTCTGCAATAGTCGTTATCTCCGTGAAGAAAGTGAAAAGATTTACACCTTTGCACCAACCCTTACAATGCTCTATCAAACCTGTAAAACCACTACACCTATGCTTGCCGCGATCTACTTTCGTGATATTACCATTAGGTACTTTCATCCCCTACGAAAAGCCACACGTCATCAGTGGTGGCGTCGTAGAGCGAGGAGAAAGAGAGAGTGAAACTAGATTTTAACACTCCTAAATGGATTCTTGAAGCGAATGGCGATACCTTAACAGATCATGAAGCGATGCTACTCTCTTCCGTACGCGTCACCTTTGAAATGTCACAGACATCAATTGAAGGTTCTTTTTCTGGCTTTACTGCGAGCTTTTTCTCGCTCGAATTGTTGATGGCGAGTATATAGGGTGGATGAACGGAAATCATGTTCATAAAACAACGACGTCCATCAACCATATCCACTACTGGTTCATAATAGCACGAGGCATGCAATCGGCATTCTGTTGACCTATTTTTATGTGGAAAAGTAGGGGGGTGCAATATACGTTGAAAACGTCGTTATACCAACTATTTCATGTTAACATAATCATGCTGTTTTTATGATTTTTTTTTCTCTCAATCAAATGTTTCTTTCTCCAAACTGGCTTCAGATGTTATGAAAAACTATTGGCTTCGACAATCTTTCATGAGTCGGTGGGCTTTGCGAAGCACGCCGTATGCGTCAGGTAGGCATGCTCCATAGAGCAGGCCCCGTCAAAATATACGTTTTTATCGTCCCCATGCTTTTTCCTACCGATAAGTCAAATCGTCATTGAAATAATAGCAAATTGCAATTAAGGGAATTGCCTGATTTGCATTCGAAAGCTTATTTTGGAGGTTAGATGAACGCTCACCTTGCAAACTCAATACAAAATTTCCACTTTCCTTAAGAGGTTAATCCTTCACTCTGACGTATATCGCATTTAGCGAGACAGATTGCCAATTCCAGGCGAAAACACTCATATATTTTGACTGGGCCTTCTCTTTCATGATTTTAAGGTGTCGCTATCCGTTGCTGTAGGTGTACCCTGTTTATCAGTTTAGTTCCTTACTTTCTTTCGTTTGCATGATTTGGAAACCTCACCCTTAGCACTTGCTTCCCCGTTCTAATGGGTGTTTTGGGGGTTAACTGTCGAGTTCTGTTTATAGCTGTTACGTGGGATAATGCTTCAAACACAGATAGTAAAGCATCCATATACTATACATTGCTCTGAAATACATCGTGGTAAGAGTGTATGGGTATATTGAAACATTTAATGCAAGAAACAAAGAACACCATGTCTACTTAGAAACATGAACATATGTATCATAGTACAAGCATTTTAACTCACACAATTTGCAAACACAATCACGGCAAGTATGCATTGAAGTCGGTCAATCAGATTTATCTATCTATCTACCGAAGAACATACCGTATCACGCGTCATCGAAATATAACAAATCACATTATTGTCTCCTCGTACTAATTAATCTTTTTAAAACCATTTATTCTTCCTGTAATTGTAGGGCAACAGTGAAAAATAGTTCATCTTTCAATATTGCTGTATAAGATTGATTGTGGACAGACAGAATGTTATATACCGCGCAAAATTTGACCATATTATTTCTTCCACGTGCGTAATTTTCATTCTTGCCTGTGTCCTGTTGCACATACATTTCTGTAACTCTCAAATATGACATGCCCATCAGAGTAACAAGCATGATAATGGGAAAACGAATATAGAAATCTGATGTTGTGCATATTGCAAACGTCAGAATGTAGCAAAATCCGCAAATCATACTTAAACTGATTAATCAAATTATATATCACGCATGAATAATCACACCTCACTACGTAATAGATTTGTTTTACATTAAACAATCTGGCGATGATCATAAGAATTTTTCGGTCTTCATTAATAGTCAAACACATGGCTCAAACATGCCAAAACACAGAATGGTGGAAGGTGACGTACTAGGGTGCAGACAACTTTCATTGCTTACTAATAATCCATATTAAGCCCGATAATTGAATCAGAGTGTCCAATCCTTCGGGCAAACGAAAAATGACAAAGAACATTAAAATGATGATAGCAAACCTTCATAATTCGGAATAAATTAGAATACTGGTTCAATGGCAATCAAAAATAGAATGACAATGTGCAGGGAATGGTTTGGCCAGGGATGTGTTAGGAAGTAGAAACAACTCGAGCATAATGTATTCAAACATCTGTATGGATACTAAAGCGTGCTAATGAATGTCAAAAGCATTCCTGTACTCGGTTTTCTTCTAAATAATTGTTGAATGATGCACAAACGTAGTAGATATAAGATAATATTCTCACTTACACAATTAACAAATTTCTTCACCCTTCCGCAGATTTTCGCAATGTGGGATTCAATCATTATCAAAATTATATCTTAAGCTGTTTATTTTCATTCACAGATTTTGCGTGCATTTGCGTGCAACTGAGATATTTTAGTATAAAAAACTGTTTATTTTTGTTCACAGATATCCCTTTTCCTCGCAAAAGTATTGATGCAATCCAACAGAACTGGACAGGCGAAATAAGACTCTGCATTTCTTTTGTTCTATCTGAGAAACCGTTGCTACGCAATCCTGTTCGTTATTATTAAAACACCTGAAAAGCACATGCTGAGAAGACATTTTTTTTGCGGTGCCACGCATGGGTTCAAAGAAAGAAAGTTGTTTCATATCCTTCCATAACACATCCCTGGTTTGGCGTTATCCTGGCATAGGGAACATCTCACCCTCGCAGACATCTACTAATGATATCATCATCGCCTGTCCATGTCACATTGGTTGATCATGGATCATTTGGCGGTCATGTTACATTCATTACACATATTCATTACGCTCAAATGTCAATTATCTTGATTCTCCACAGGAGAATGGAATGGACAGGTGGGGTCATGGTGTGGAGATCGACCTCCATTTTCCCCTTCCCCCATCGCCCTCCCCAGTCATATAACCAAGAATGTTTAAGCACATGGATATACATCGCTTTGAACAAGGTTTGATGCCGCCACTTAATATTCATGACTAGCAGCTGCTCTCAACAACATGAACAATGATGCATGCGCGATTGCGTCACGTTCACCTGGATTTCATAATAGGTCATACGCATTCCAATACATGCATACATTTCAGCTTTCGCTGCTGAACTTTTAATTTATGCTTGTTATGTAGTTAAAAATGACGAGCGAATACTAAATTTGATACTTTTTGAGATGAAAATACTAGCTTGGCCGCGGCTGGGCACGTTTTTCATGTTGCTTGTCTGGAAGGAAAATATCTGAAAATAACGTTTCGTGCAATTTTTTCAGCAGGTACGAAGCGGAACATTGTGAAATTGAGACTTTTATAATGCAACTTGATATCACGTTTAGAGCCCCTTTTGCCATATTGTAACACTATTCCTCGATTGAATCTTTACTGATGCATCGTAGGTATTACATGTCACAACTGCGCAAGCATATGGGGTGAGGATATTTCCCCAAATTCTTCTGCGCATCCGATTTTGTTTATATGTCAAATGCAGGCAAATCTCATCCAGAGAATCGGCGGCATTGAACATCCAGATCAAAGAGAAAATCTTTGTGACTAGAAGCAGAGTACAATGAATCTGCATTAATTAAACGGTTGTTGGCACTCCATGTGCTTAAACATCCTTGATATAACAGAGTTTCGGCGTGCATTATCATGATGATCGGAGGGGTAAATGTCGCCGTTCCCTCCCTACCCCTCCCTGCCTAACCTTAAACACACATATGATTTTAACCCCACTGACTATAAGAAGGGCGTGTGTTTAATGGTTATTAATATGTCTATATTGCGACAGATATGTCACTACCTACGTTGAATACATGGTTGTGCATGTGTATGCCTCATCACCATATGAATGTGATCATTTACCTTATAACAATAGACCAGTTCGTAATTACACCATGGTTGGACAATCCACTGAATAAGCACTACTAGACTACTGAATGAGATTTTTTTCATGAAGCTGTCTTGGATGATGGGTGTAAATACATTTCACAGTGTGCCCGGAACAACAATAGAAGCAGGTGCACATTTTCACTACTTTCTCAGAGCTGAATAGCTCTTGCCATCTTTGCATGATAATAAATCAAAATGTGATTGACTATCTAATGAATTCCCATTTTACTCTGTGTGTAGTGAAATTGACCTGAGGTCATGTTCTACCAGCACAAATTGCACAAATTTCAAAATTGGCTTTTTCACCAGAGCATGGCATATGGGACACATAATGGCACTATTTCATTTAGGACGGGCTTTGTTTTAGGTGCGCACTTCTTTTCTCCACATCGGATTGTTTAAATTAAAGTTTACTTGTAATGACCTTGCTTTTTTCAACAAGAAATGATAACTCTGATTTGTGAATAAAAATATTACTGTAATTGTGATTAAAAATGTCAATGTTATTGTGCATATAAATATTCCAACTGGCTTCCTTGTATGTTCAAAAATATTCTAAAATGCTCGTTTGTACATGTAGAGCATTTCATTTTCCCTCCCCCTTCTCCTCCGTACTCCCGGCCAAAGACTAGTAATGTCTGGTATGTATTGTAACACCTTTCACCCGCCACCTCCTGTGCTTCCTATCGCCCCATGTTGCGGCCCGATAATTGAATCAGAGTGTGAGAAACTCACCACATGATGACAACACATCTACAAGGAACTACTTGGTGCTCTTGTTTGCTTCATTCGCCAATATTTGATTCAGTGTCGTCTTCTTACCAGCATAAGGGAAATTTAAAGAAATACCGTTCACACCTAAGCTTCCATCACGGACGAAGTCACCACGGTAAAGCAAACCTGAAGCTGGTGACATCACGATCGTCGGTAGATAAAGAGGATGTATACAGACTAATTAGATTGCCATGGCTACTGTGTCAATCAAAAGGCGCTAAAATATACGTCCACGTCCGACGGAATGGTCAAATGACGCTCAAAGCTATCATCATTTACTGTACGTTTTCAATACGTATTTATAGCCGGAATCACTTGGTTTCATCTTACAATGAAATATTCCTTGTGTAACATAATCATGCATGGTGCTGATAATACAAATGATTCAGATGGAACACCGGTATTATGATCGTCTTTTGTTTTCATTTATATAACGGTTCAGGCAACAGACCTAGTGCTGTTCACCTTTATACAATGTACTTAATAATGTGGTCATTTTTTGTGACATCCAAGCTGAATCAATGATCTTCATTATGAGAAGAATATAACATGCAAAATTTGTACTCCGAGGAGGAAAGGAGGTTGAGACAGAGAGAGGAAGATATATATACATATATATATATATATATATATATATATATATATATATATATATATAAGAAAAACAAATTGAATGAAACGCCGGAGAAGAAAAATTATTCAAATTTTCGGTCTATGACTGAAAATTTCAATAATTTTTCTTCTCCGGCGTTTCATTCAATTTGTTTGTCTTCACCTAGAAATCAGCGCCATCGCAACCTTTATTCTTTATATATATATATTTATATATATATATATGTATACATATATATGTGTGTGTGTGTGTGTGTGTGTGTGTGTGCGATAGTTCTCAACTGTGACATGGCAAACAGGTATTTCAGAGTATGTAGGTGTGAAGAAAGGAAGTGTCTAGGCGCTAGTACGTAGCTGTCAAGTACAAGTTTAATAGAGCTTTCGGCTGTTAGGCATTCTTCAGGTTCTGAAGTATAAACATACACTACTGTCCAAAATCAATTAGCCACCTCCTGTAAAAGGGCTATATATGTGTATTCTTTAGAAATGTTGTAAGAAAAATTGTGTACTGACAAATAAATCATAATTTCTAAACCCCAAATATATGACACTACACTTCCTTCTCTATGAAACAATAAATCGCAATGTAATGGGAAAAATGAGTCAGTATTTGGTTTGTCCACCTCTTGACTTGATTAAGGCAACAACGCGTTTTGGCATACTGTCCACCATTTTCTTCAAATATTCAGCTGGGATGGCTTTCCACTCTTGTTCAATCCTTTCCTGTAGTTTTGCAGCATTCCTGGATCTATTTTGTTCAGTTTTCCTCCCAATGAAGTCCCACACATGCTCGATTGGGCTCATGTCAGGACTGTTGCCGGCCAAGGGATAATCTCGAGATGGTTTTCTGCTGCCCACTTCTTCACAGCCCTGGCACTGTGACAGGAAGCATTGTCTTGCCGAAAGACTGCCTCTCCATCACCGGATAGATGTTTCATATAGAGCACAGTATTTCAAGATCTTGATGTAATGTTCCCCATTAATGGAGCCATTAACCTTGTACAAAATAGATCCAAGAATGATGCAGAACTACAGGAAAGAATTGAATCAGAGTGGAAAGCCATCCCATTTGAATATTAGAAGAAAATGGTTGACAGTATTACAAAATGCGTTGTTGCCTTAATCAAGGCAAGAGGTGGACAAACCAAATACTGACTCATTTTCCCATTACATTGCGATTTGTTTATTGTTTCATAGAGAAAAGGGTAGCTTCATACATCTGGGGTTCAGAAAGTATGATTTATTTGTCAGTACACAAAGTTTTCTTACTGTATTTCAAAAGAATACACATGAAGAACCCTTTTATAAGAGGTGGCTAATTTTTTTTTGGCCAGTAGTGTACATGAAGAAATACATTGTATAAAGAAACATATATGGCATTCAAACTCAATGTCATTCAACCATAGCAAACATCATGTATATGGCAAGAATTAGGTGCGAGAAATACTTCGAAATAAATAAGTTTGTAGTTTAAATAGTTTTACCTTGCTTGTCTGTGGGATGTCAGTACGATGTGTGTGTTTGTTCGGTTGATGTGATATATGTGAAGTGCGTGTGCTAATGGATGTGCAGTGAAGTGAAGTGTGGGTTGTTGACATGTGACACGAATGTTGTATACGGTGTCATGACCTGTTTTATGGATGACATCATCTCTATATATACAGATAGTTTGATATATCCATAAACAATTTTGTTGAATGCATATTATTAATTAGCTTTCTATATATACATGTACATATGATTATGTTTATATACACACAATATGAAATATATATACAATTTGGCATGATTATGTTTATATACACATAATCATGCCAAATTATACATACAAGCACATAGTACATACAGCCCACAGACAAGCAAGGTAAAATACTACACTACGTACTCCTATATTCCGAAGTATTTCTCGCACCTAATTTTTGCTATGTCCATAATGCTTGCTATCATTGAATGATATTGAGTTGGTATGCCATATATGTTTCCTTATACCATGTATTTGTTCGTGTATGTTCATACTTCACAACTTGAAGAAGGCCTAATAGCCGAAAGCTCTATTAAACTTGTAATTGACACAGCTACATACTAGCTCCTAGACACTTTTTTCTTCACACCTATATGAATTGTGTGTGTGTGTGTGTGTGTGTGTGTGTGTGTGTGTGTGTGTGTGTGTGTATGGGTGTGCACGTGTCACTTTATGTATGTGCGTGTGTTTGGGAATTGTCGTAAGTGTTGATTATACTTCTTGAAGGCATTTTGTTCGGAAGCGCATCGTTAATCATTGTCCATTGTGGTAAACTTTCTCCGACCTCTGCGGTGTAAGAAAGTTTTTTTGCCGACCGCGGTTGGTCAGATGTTTTGACCGTGGTCGGGCGATTACCGGAAATAAAAAGAATAGGTGAAAATAACAGACTTTGGGAAGAAAAGTGTTTCACTTTCAGGGGGGGGGGGGTCATTTGTCAAAGTCTCATCCCACTTTATTCACGAAGATAATAATTAAGCTGCTACAGCATAAAGTGGAAGGAAATATGAATTATAGGTATGATAATATATCAACATCTGCAATAGATTCTTTATCCGTGTGTATATATGCGTGTGTTTGCAATAACCTTGTGTGTACGCGTTAGACAATGGGATATATGGAATTTCCATTCATTGCAATCATATTGAAATCGAGGACGGAGAGGCAGGGATACATAGAGGCAGACATAAAAACAGAAACTATTGTAGAAATATGGAGTTGATTAAAGATACAACCATGATAGTAAAAAACGTCGTTGTCAATTTGAAGCAGGAGAAAGCAGAACAGTAACACCGATGAATACGTCACCGCGGTAATTGAGATTTTACTGTAGATTTATGGGAGAACTGGAATTTAGCACTTGGTAGTTGATGCCTGCCGGGCTAGCGACATCAAATTGTGTTTTGAATTTATAGTGAAATAATTATGATGCAACTTACCAATAGGATTTTACAACAAACAAACGTCAATAGAATTCGGGAGAGTGATAGAGAGTGAGAAAAAGAGAGGGTGTAAGAGAGAGAGAGAGAGAGAGAGAGAGAGAGAGAAGTGAGGGCGTAATTTCTTGGCGTAAGGCATTTTCTATTTCTCAATTCTAATTCTTCGTTTCATTAAAATCGAATTACCGATGGATTGAGCGATCCTCCGATAATTCGTTTATTACATTTCTCCCAGCATGCCCGGGCCAGAACAATAATGGTGGACACAACACTCAGTACGAGAAGCTGTCATATTGGAATGGTTACATTGACATTTCTGATAAACTATATCAGAAACATGTTAAAACTGGATATTCAGTGGAGTTCAGAAGAAAACGGTTCACGGGGAAGGGGTACCTGGGTCGACTTATATGTTGTCGAATTGATACCGGTGGAAGCAGGATAGAGTGGAAAAACAGAGCCTTTCTGAAGGAGGAGAAAAAAACCCAACTAGCGGTAACTGTAAACAGAGACGATCGATTCTCTAGCGGATGGAATTACCGATGAAGGAATGTTCAGCCGGCCAGCTTGCTCGAATATGCGTTTGGATAAGACTGGCAGGTGGCGATCAATAAACCTTAAACTCGCTGAAGAAGGAGAAAGAGTGGGGGTTTGAAATCTGGAGTCTTCGTCAACAGCGGCGGAACTTCGCTGATTGGCGGAACCATCGCTGTCTCGTGCGAGATAGACGACCGTTCTCATTGCCGGAACGTTGTGATGTGGCGCAACGTTCTGGTGCAGCGCGCTCTCTCTTCGTGTGTGCATGTTAAATCAACCTTGATGATACCGATGGAGCGAGCTAAGCTTGAAGAGGAAATGGGAACAACCTATTCTCGATGTCCTTCTTCCGGTGTGCTGAAGGTGACATCCAGAGAAGTTTCAAAGTTGATGGTGCATTGATTGGAACTTTGCTCCCAGCGCATACGCTAAATGAAAACAGCAAAATAGCTCAGTTATGTGGAATAAGTATAAATCCCCAACACATGCATGACAAGGTTTTTACATGAGCAAAGGATAGAGCTTATGTGTTTTTTGTTGTTTTTTATATCGATGAAATAAAGAAAGTCAAGAATATCTATAGGAGATATAGATATAAACATTAACACAGTGGCGTAAGACGATAAGCATGTACAACTACGCTTAGTTATAGAGGCATAATTCGCCGTTACATTCTATGATATGTTAAGCCTATAACATCCCTCATCCTAATCCTGTTCTGGTACTAACCACACTCATAAAGTAAAGTGATATTACTACAAATCACAACTGACTGCTTGTCCAAAAACATGTACCTAAATGACACAACGTATTCATAAACAAATAAAAAAATATTGCCTCTTGAATTTCAATACGGTGTAGCTATCAACCTTATAGGTCTTTATTGAAACACGTCGTTATTGTTATTTGAGTTAATTTGATTGCCAAAGCAATTGTCAAAGCATTCAAATTCACAAAATACATGTTTGCTGACGAGACTATTGTCCAAATGTTCAAGCATTTTAATAATGCAGCTACTAAATCTTGATTCACTTTCTTATGTTCGTCTGCCCTTAAATATCACGCAGTAGTTTTCTCGTACTCCTATACTTCTTCTCCTTCTGTTCACCTTCGTATGTTTCGTCTTCCCTCGAGCATCTCACACTCGTTCTTTTCCTTGTCCTCTTTTCAGAAATCTTCAACTGCCTCTCCTTCATCGGTTTCACCTTTACCTGTCTCCTCTGCCCTCAAGTATCTCACACTCGCACTGCTACACTTGTTCTGATCAGTCGTTGTACTTAAAGCTGCCGTGGCTTCTTCTTCTCCTCCTCCTTCTGTTTGACCTTCTTCTGTTTAGCTTGCCCTCGTGCATTACACACTCGACCTCCTCCTCGTCCTCATATACTTCTTACCCTCCATGTTGGCAGCTCATGTACCGGTGGACTAGTAAATGGTATTTCCACGCATGTACGCACAATTTGTTGATAAGTTTTAATGGTATATGAAATATACAGGATGAAATATATTTTAACCTTTTTCATTAATTTCTTGTTGCATTAGCACTGTGACTTGGAAGATTTATATTTGAAGACACATGATTTAGGCCTCAAAAACCACAACTTAAATAAAGTTACATATTGAACCGATTTTTGTTTTCAATAATGACAATGACACATCAAAGGTAAAACGACGTGAATTTTATTAAGAATGAATAATATATTTGTTTTATCTTAATGAATATTAAGTTAAAGCTGTGAGATAAAAGGATGTGGTCTCCCTGAGCCTCTTCATCAAATAGGTATTTCGAAGCCTGTAACAGTTTTCTATATACAAATTTGCTATTAACAACTGATACTTTATATGAAAAATATGCAAATTAGAAAATTTGATATGAGTCTCGATAATTTTTGGATTCTTTACCTCTGATTTATTCAAACATTATAGTTAGTATTATGCCAAGATCCGTCTGAAGATTATGCTCACAAATGCGTCAAATATTGATGCATTTCACCAAACTTTTAAAGGTGAACATTATTTTGAAAGATTATTTGTTTTTGCTTGTGTCTTTGTTGGGTCGCCTCAGGGGGTGGGGTGTGGGGCGGGGGGGGGGGGGCGGGGGCACTGTATTTGTAAATCAGCGCTTCGTCTTCGGTCTTTGGCCTTTTGTTTTGAGGATTGAGCGTGCGTGTTTGTAGCTTGAGTGCAAACTTCTGCGATTTCTCGCGTGTCGACATGGCTGAAGCAAGAGGACTGGGACCCTGCAGAAAACGAATGTCCTTCGTACGTGGACTCACGGACATCTTGCTACCTAGCTCCTCATGAAAGGAGAAAGAGAGCTGTTTTCACGTTGAAGGCGAATGATTTGAGAAGGACGCGAATGTCGAAAAATTGCAATGTCCGGCATTTGCATTTTCTGCGAATCGTGTGCGTAGATTCGGAAGCTTCGCAAATGGCTCGCGGGAGTCGTTTTTAGTTCGGCTGAAATTTCAAAATGATTTGAAATTTCTCGCGAACGCTTCCCGCATTCCGGGGCAAGACGTGTGCGATATTCACAAAGTCTTCGGAAATCCTTAGCCAGTTTACGAAATTTTGCCAAATGTCCTGTGCAAGGAGCGAGGTTCGATCGCCCGATTATTTCCCGACTTTTCTGCCAACGTTTTGCGTACGTCTTGAGACATTTGGTGGCAGGTCCAAATCACGTGACATGATGTTTTGTCTACACAAAAGCGTAAATGCACGAAAATTTGGCGACGTACGCACTAACGTCGCACGGCATTTCTCACGAATTGGGCGCAAAACGTTCACATGTGTTGCTAAATATCCGCAAGAAGTTCGCACATGAATCTTAGAACATTCGCGTTCTTCGCATCTATACGTCGCATTTTCTTTGTTGACAACCGACATTCGCACAAACTTCGTAAGAACATCGCACAAACTGCGCGAGAATGGTTTGCGAATTTAAGCCATTGCCGCCAGACTGTCAGAGACAAACTCCTCCAAATCCATTTTCTTTACATTTTGTGTCCTTCCCAAATCATTCGTCTTCCCCGTGAAAACAGCCCCATAGTACATAGCGTTTGCTTTAACAAACAAAACCCCTGAAACACGTCTAAAATGCGTGTACTTACTTTCAGTTCAGCGTTACGCTCCGTGGGTGTATGTCTGCCCCTAACTGCCATTCATGTCTAAAAACCGGTAAGATTTCGCTCGAATGGCAAATGGCCGCCAGAGCGATTATGAGAATCGCCAGAATCTCGATCAGAAGCTGACCGTTTTACACTAAAACATGTCCACATTTGAAAACGGCCGTCTGTCAAAGTCTTTACGTCTCTAACCCAGTTAAAAACGCATTAAACGTCCACTAAACGTACGCATTCATTTTTTAAACGGAATCGTAAAGCGGTGCAGTGGGACTGTAGCTAAAATCAAACAAATGTCATTTATATTTGTTGCGGGAAAGAAGAATGACATGTCTGCAGGTAGACCGAGTCATCTCCTAAAGTTCACGCGTGTACGTCTTCGGGAGGTGTGCACTATATAAAGGCGACGGTATATGCACCCTGCTACTACGTGTACCTTGATGGATGGTCTGATGAATGGATCCAGAACGGGTTCACTTAAAGGAGGGAGAGGGAAAGGGACTGCGGTGCCCCCTCCTTTCCTCAACCTCCCACCCCACCATCTCCCGCCACGCACAGCCGGCAAATGTGACCACTCGTGACCATTATTGTGCACAATTTCTTACACGGTGCACAATATTGGTTGGCTTCTTATCTGCTCTTTGTTATTTCGCGCCGGAATATTCTGGTGATAAATTCAAAGTTGACCCCTCTCCAATTTGTCGACATCTACAGTGCCCTTCTTGACGTTGCCTGACGTGAGTGGGTCAGGAGTCCTTTCATCTCAGATCCTCAATGATCGTGATAGGACCGAGGACAGGAGTGATTTTCGGCTGCCCTTCCAGGTTAGAGAAGGCAAGCGTTCAAATCACCGCTAGAAGAACAAAGCAAAAACAGAGTGGTTTTCTGTCTTTATCGTACGTTCCCCTCTTTTAAAGGATAGGGTGGTAATACTTTTATCTATGAATACACTTCCATATCTTTGGCCTTGGTGGTACAAACAACATTGTGGAACGGAAGATGTCAGTGCTGATATATCAATTGCCTCCTTTATTGTCAGGAGAAAGCAAAACACATAAACGTTTGAACATTTTGAAAATGCAAGGACAATCATTTACAACGCGATACAAATTACAAAGAAAACGTTAAAAGACACAAAAAACATAAACATAAATTTATTTTTGTGTGCATCTGTTACATTGCGATGAATGCCGTGAAATTCCACATGCTATATAAAGCACTGCAATGCTATCAAGTGGGCCTTTCATTCGGTGTATTAAATACTCATACATCTTGTATTGTCAGTTGATTTGACAATGGAATTCCCCATTTATGTGCGAAGTTTCGATGAGGAATTTCTATTTGATATAGAACATAACCCTTTTTATAATTGTGTGACCTAACACGGTAAAAATATTAGTAGCAGTACTCAAGAATGGGATGGGATGTTTTTGTGGCCCACTGTTCATCAATTTGCATACAAATTGGCATTTTAACCTTACACGTAAATTATTTATGCGCATCACCAAACTAGCGTTACAGGATTGTAACTGCTTTGCTTGAGAAATAGTGTTTGGTAGTAATGCATTTGGGCAATGTGATACACACAAACCCCATTGAGCACTACTTTCCCTGGACTATACACAAATATTAGTGAAAAAATAATAACATGGTGCGCAGTCCGTTACTACAAAGTTATTAGTCTGTGTTGATTAAATTAATTGATATCAGATAATTTACATAGGCCTATGATATTAACCAATAGTGTAGTGTCTCGCTATGTATGATTGATTTACCATGTAAAAGAGAGCCCGTATGAACGTTTGTCGCTATCGCTGGCCGTACTGACACTTATATTGGGCCGTTCGCGTGGTTTTCCCTCCAAGAAGGTGGCTAGCCTTTTGGCATGTACAACTTGTTACCTGTTATGCTAAATATGTTACTCATTGCGGATAATTATCGGCTTGTGATAATCGTTTGTCTCACAATGTATGGTCAACAGAAACGATAAAAAAGATCATGGCGTTTCGTGCGCCGCTGCAACACTTCGTCAGGTGTGATACAAAATTGTAGTAAGTAGGGGTTTAAATGCCATATGGTCAGTGAAACCTGCTCATAAATGGTCCAATACTAATTGTTACATGTGCACAGAGTTTATTTTAAGCAATTTGTATTCATTTTAAAGGGCAATTGTTTCATATCAGTGGAAAGCTGAGAACAAATAGATGTCATGAATGAAACACATGATATGTTGGTTGATTCTTGGAAATAAACGTAATATAAACAATGAGTCAACAAATTGATCAAGAAAGAATTCTGCCTCACTTTACTTTATTTTTCGATTGCTTATGCATTGTCAAGTGCTTTAATCACAATATCAATCCTCTGAAAGAAGTCACTATGTCTTAATTCACTTGAATATTACGTTCATTTGTCTTAACATGATGTCTACTTTCATAATTGTATCGTTATATATTATCGTTGGCCGCTTTAATTGACATGAAACGAAGACCATATGACAATACTTTTCATTTGGATAATTAAAATTCATTTACCAGACACTCCAAGGATTCCAAAATGTATGTTGAAAATGCATCATTGGGGTATATGGGAACGGTACCTTCCGACCCGACCATGTCGCCTATGAGTGGACCATCATATATCAGACAGTGCTGGCATCCAAGGGAAATCTTTGCTAATGAAATGATAGCCAAGCTTATTAATCCCTCCCTCTCTCTCTAATGACGTCATCAGTATTAGTTCAGCTGAGATTTGCGTCTCTATGGTGTGTTTTAGAAGCGGCATGGTCGCTTGGTTGGATGGAAATGTATTGACACATACGGTAATAAAGATAGACTGAGAGAAAAAAAGACGTGATGGAGAGATATAGATAGGGAGAGAGGAATGGGAAAGAGTGGAGAATTTTGGGAAAGAGCGAACAAGGAGACGGGATATGAAAAGGGGAAAGAGAGAAAATGGAGTGATGGATATAATACGAGGAAAGGGAACAAGAGGGGAAACGAGGGAGAGGAAAGGGGAAAGGAGAGAAAAGAGGAGGGGTAGATACAGAGAGCGAGAGAGAGAGAAAGAGAGAGAGAGAGAGACGAGACGAGAAGGGGACTATAGATAGACAAAAATTATAAGAGCGTTTGTTTCTGTGTGATGAGGAGTCAAACATAGATAGCAGTGAGAACCATAACGAAGAATTTAGGAAAAACGGAAATTGTTTCTTAATAATTCAAAAGGCGTCTCACTCGTAGACAGCCGTGAAAGAGACCATCTCCAAGTCTTGCGGTAATTGTAATCTAATTGCTATTTACTTCAGAATACGGGCATGATGAGCCGCTCAATATTACATTAGTGTTGGAAATGGCTGACTATCTTGGCTAGTCTGAATTATTGAGAGGACCGAAATGGCTCTTCGTGTTACGACAGCTGAGCAAGATTTTAGAACGCAAGACGTGAGATTATATAGACACGGTATATGCTGCGTTTCATCGCCTCATACCATCACCAATATATTAATCACTATATTCCTCAACTCGATAATCCTGTTACCTGATTGGTTGACAGGCATGATTTAACCATCCTACTTTAAGTACCGTATTGCATAAATAACGGTCAATAGTTTGTTTATTTGCACTAAAAGCGGTCAGGGTCCAATAATGAATGCGCGCGTTTTGCGTAGAGTTTTAGAGCATGGTTGAATCAGGGATGTGTTAGGAAGGAGAAACAACTCGAGCATAATATATACAAACATCTGTATGGATACTAAAGCGTGCTAATAAATGTCAAAAGCATTCCACAATCACTACAATGCTTTGATGTCCCATGCGCGGCACCGACATTTAGCTGCTGTCAACTTGGAAAGCAGTATCTTTAATTCACCGTTTTGTCTCTGGAAGCTATGTTTCTGATCACATTTTTGTGCAATTTTCAAGAAAGTTACGGGCAACACCACTAAAGATCCTGTACTCAGTTTTCTTCTAAATAATTGTTGAATGATGCACAAACGGAAAAATAACTTGATATTATTACTTACACAATTAACAAATTTTTTTTCCATTTTCCGCAGATTTTCACAAATGTGGGATTCAATCATTATCAAAATTATATCTTAAGTTGTTTATTTTCATTAACAGAGTTTGCGTGCATTTGCGTGCAAGTGAGATATTTTAGTAGAAAAAAAAACTGTTTATTTTTGTTCGCTGATATCTCTTTTCCTCACAAAAGTATTGATGCAATCCAACAGAACTGGACAAGCGAAATAAGACTCCACATTTCTTTTGTTCTATCTGAGAAACCGTTATTGAAACACCTGAAAAGCACATGCTGAGAAGACATTTTTTTTTCGGCGGTGCCACGCATGGGTTCAACGAAAGAGAGTTGTTCCATATCCTTCCATAACACATCCCTGGTTGAATGAATTCAATCAAAATAGACTGTGGTTTAAAGCATAGTATCTAGCGTGAGTTTAGCACCCTTCGCACAACGTGCCCGTTCATTATCGGACTTTTTGAAGTGTACGCATTACGTCAAGCGCATTTTGTTGCCAGCTAAAACGCCGCGAATTTGCCTGCATGAACTGAGGACTGAATATAAAACTCCAGTGTGACTCCGGGCCAAAGAGGGTAAAATTATGTATTCTAATTGCGGGGACATACGTACAATAAAGTTGTCTTACCCTTCAACAACATAGGCTAGTTATTCATGTCTGCCGCGATCCTGCTACTAGCATACTCTATTGTACTGGTTACAGTTACAGTTACAGTTATAGTTATAAACAACCCTGAACCTACACCAGAATACCTCGTTATCGTTATTAGGATAACGTGTTCACATATCAAGATAATGTACATTATCGAAGAGTAACCTAGATAATCTCCAGATTGAAGAAGCATGCACGCCATAAGACGGACAAAGCTATGACCATATGTGGAAAACTATTAGCAAAGGAGTAGATATAGTCATGCAAGGTGGAAGCTGTGTATATCGTGTCGTTTGGTTGTGACGTCTTTGATGTTTTTAACATACCTCCACTCCTTTCAATGTGTATCGTGTATAATCTCGTCCCAGAACAATAGCAGCAAGCCTAAAAATTCGCTTTAGTCAGTGATATTCAGAACGTCCCATATCTGAAATATTTCAAAACGGGAAAGAAAACTGGAAATGGTATATTATGTCTTTCTCGTTTTGCTAAACAAGATGACGAAGACACAATTTTGTGTACAAGATGACAGTAAAAATTGATATGTTGTTACAATGAAAATGACATTTAAAAAATGCAGCTTTTTGCCATATGAAGGCACTCTCCGGAGCAGCGGTTCTAATTTGCCAATATCCAAACTTACGTCGCGAAAGTATTCTTCCGCAGAGACATATCAATTCGGCAAAAGAACGTAATTCAAGATACGTTCTTTTGATGTGCCTCCGCTGAAGAATACTTGCGCGACGTAAGTTGGGATACGTTCTTTTGGCAAACTCGGAGAGTGCCTTCATATGGCAAAACAATGTATGTTGGCATACGTTCTTCTGCTATATTATGTCATATCATATGTTCGTCGATATTAGTATGGCAAAACAATGTATCTAAAGGAACGTTCTTTTCCTGTGCCAACTTGAATGTTTTCTTTGCAATTTTTATACGTATCTCGAGTTAAGCTCTTTTGCCTGGTTAGAGATGACAAAATACGTCCTTCTATCTCTAAAATTACTTATAGATGAGATTTGGGACTTTCACCATTGGAAAGAATCGTTGTGAACTAAAAAGCCAAAATTTTGAGGGTACGTCAAACGGGTCAAAAGTAAACAAGGATAGTTTTTCATCTTTTCTGAAAATGTCCGTGAAGCTACGACTGTGTTATTTCATGCATGTTATTGCTAGGGTATACTGCTGATTCCTGCCAAGTTTCATGACTTTTGCGAATGGGACACCCTGGCTTTAAGGCAAAATTAATGTGATTCCAGTTGTCCATCATGCTATTTTTGCAGCTAGGAGCGTGCCCATAATTATGTGGATTGCGCATTTAACTGACAGTCTGACAGGCTGTCCGCATTCTTTTTTAGACATCCGCTAAAAATAACTCGAGATCAATTGGAACAATTTATGATGATCATCTTGAGTATGATAGCTTATTCAAAGTTGGTCTTAAACAGTTCTCTTAGATCCTATTGAAGGAAAAAAAAACATGGTACGATGACATGCAAACTTGATGCATGGTCAATAAATGTATGATTTATTTCAACGTTCAATTCCTGCTCAAAGTGGTTTGATGGACAAACTCAGACGTATGCATTTTGCCTCATAAACCAAGACAGGCTGTCTGTACCGAGATGATCATGACAAAGACGATTTCAGAGTAAACGAATATTCCACACAATTTAGGTCTAACAGATCAGTCAGCGATAATGAACTTTCAGCAACCTTTAATTACATGCGGCGCAGATTTGCAATGTGTTGTAACATAAACAGTAAATTCAATTTAATTAAACTCAATTAATTTCTCAGCACACTCCCCCTTCACAATGAATCATTTCATTTGCTTAGCTCGTCCTGTGTCATACAAATCACAATTTTTAATGTGTTTGCTTTAGATGATGTATGTTAAATTAGGTACATTTAAATGGTTTGCTTCTACCGCTCGACGCCGATAGTTGGCTGCTATTTTGATCCTACAACGGCAAAGCAATCCGTTCGTTACATGTGGCAGTTCTTAAAAGCTTAGATGATCCAAACCATGTGAGCAGAACAATTAGATTGCTATTATGACAAGAGGTAGCGGAAAATCGCTACTATGTGAACGTACACCTTAATGGTGCAATTTACACCAGTGTCGCATATCGTAACCGTGTCCTGTGTGCCGTCTCCCATCAGACCTGCTCCCATGCAAGGGCTCCAGTGAGCTGACCGGCAAGTTCTTGAAGGAGATGCAGGAGATCCTGGTGGAGTACGTGCAGGAGTCCTATGACCGCACCACCAAGATCCTGGAGTTCCATCACCCACACGACCTCCGGGAGAAGCTCCACCTCGAGCTCCCGGACAAGGCTGAGAACCTGGACCAGATCCTGGACGACTGCCGCAACACGCTCAAGTACTGCGTTCACACTGGTGAGTCATGCACAATTCACTCAATTCAATTCAGTTTCATTCAATTGAGCGATATACCACAACAATGCAATGTAATTACAACAATGATTGTGGTGTTAGGGGGAAAATCTGTATTGGGAATTGATTTTCCTGGGTGAGTATGCACGATTAGCTAAGGAAATGTCACCACATGATGTACCGCGCAGCCACATTTTGTTTTGAAGTCATGCATGGCCTCTTCCTGCTGCACCGTGGGACGACTTGCCCCTGTACGCGATATGGAGAATTCATTTCCGTTCAATTCAGAGGTATATTTACAATGTACCAGCAACCATGATAGTGATATTTTGGCAAACATCTTTTTTTTTTAATACATTGTGACCTGATTGTGTGAATGTAACCACAAGCTCAATTACTGCGTTCTCACGCGCGAGTTATTCACGATAAATTAAATTGAAATTGTATTCAATTCAGAGATATGCTATAACAATTTGTTATCAATAATATAGTAAGGCAACAATGTTTATATACCGAGAATCGATTACGTGATTGCGGTAACGTGTTCAATTACTGCTTTTGCTGGTGAGTAACGATTAATTCAATCAAATTTAGACGCTGTGTTATAATTGCGTGAATTTCGGAAGACACTCATGTAACGCGTTTACACGGATGAGTCATGGTTAATATATAACTCAAGTATATGCATGTTTGAAATAGTATATGAGTTTGTTTCACGTGATTTGAATTCCTTGATCATTCATTTTGACTTATATTCTGTACACATTATGCAACCAGAGTATCATCAGTTATAAAAAAAAAAAACACTAAAGAAAATATTCCCAAAATATTTTTCCCATTTTTACGGAACTGAAATTTACCAGATAGCTTCTATGACTTGTTTAGTGTTTAACTATTGTTATTGAGAAAACTTAGCCTGACCCACTTTAAAATATCATTTCTTGTACAATGCAAACAACACAAAATAACTTCTACAAAGTATTATAATCATCATAATGTAATTAATGAAAGCAAACTCCACGCGACTCGTTAAAATTGCACTTAGTGTGTATGCGTTGGAAATTATGACAGAGACAATTCGAAACAATTCCACACGCATCTTCGGCTCTCGCATCTTCGGCTTCGGCTTCGGCTCTCGCATTTTCAAATTTCATGCATTTCTTTTGCTGGCCTAAAATACAAAGTTGTGTGAATACCAATGCATATATATAAGCAATGTTCAATGAAGGCTGCAATTGCTGATAGTGCTCGACTGTATAGGAGCTAATGTAGAAAATTTGATTGACTGGAGTATAGCTTAAGTGAGTTGTACAGACTGTTTCGCCAGAAAGCTCATTAGCAACTGTATACACAATTTGATTAGCCGTATACTGTGACAATGCGATAACAGCAACACCGTAGGGGATATTGACGTGTTGTGTGGGTGTTTGACAGAACACTCTTAATACATAAACGTTACTGAAACACCAATAGACACAGATCATGAAAACAACATACTATCTGTAAATACACACAAGGTTGAGTCACGAGTAGGCAGGCAGATTGGAAATGAGGGGAGTATAAATCTGAAGATGCTCATGACAAATCTTTTAAAACCCTCCTTAATTCACCAACCAACAACAACAAAAAGTAGCCAGTTCATATAGATAAGTCACGAAAAGGTAGACAAAATGTAAAAGAATGTAAAGGTTGTCTGCCAGAACACATACCAGGACTATTTACACCTGATCTATCTTGAGCGAGTTATTAAACCAGATGTGGATCAATTATGCACGATGGCTGCAGCCTGCTTAAATACAACTGAATGGAAATGCTTTTAGTTCCCTCCTTTTTAATCGCATAAACCATGCGAACTGTCGGGTATCCTTAAAGAAATACAGGCGATAAATCGTATCTGGGTAGCCTTGGGGTTCGGGATTATATGATTAAAATAGGGTTAATTCAAACAGGTTGAATAATACCTTTATCGGGTGATGAAAGGACGGTACAATCTCAAAATACCAAGGTACAGTACTATGTAGGTTAATTTATCATCCTGATTGAAATGTACATACCATGTCGGTAGATTACGAGACTCCCTGACTGCTGGTAAGGGATTTGCGCATCACTGTGGCCGGATGCTTGCTATTGTTGAGACCCAAATCCCAAATGTTTGCCGGGAAATGCGGAGACAATCTCCCGAAATGTCATCTATAAATCACAATTTAAAATCGATATAAATCCTGGAGCCAGAACCGCTGCCTGAATGAAGAGAAGCAAGTATGCTGCATGGTTTGTAGCAAAGGCACTTATCGTAGTCAATTATGTTGTTCTGATTTGTATTTAAATACGTACATGATGAGATCATATCTAATATACCATCGAATTTCGGGTGAGACTTCATACCGAATTACATTGCTTGCTGCCACTGGTTTCAATTAGCATGATATCCCCACAGGACGTGACGGCCATGTTGATCAATGGGGGAATCAGAGCTTCTTTGACACAGAAAGGACAGAGCACCTCTTCCGTAAATCTAATCATTCAAATTGCGCTTCTGCGTTTTTGTTGATTTTGTTCGCCATACCTTAATATCTTTGTGACAGTAAGACCAATCTCACGTCGATCCTATTCTTAATGTCTTATTCCCAAGCGTAATCAAGTAACCGACAACAAATTCCCCAGATGTTGGACATTTCTAAGTGTTCGTGTCTGTAGGATATATATGAAAAACAATATTTTCAACTTGTCTTGGTAAACAACTGAAGAATTAAATATTGTTTTCATTTCCGTTCATCGACCTAACGGTATTGTATAGGGTGGCCGGTCTTCTTCGCACATAATAGTCCTCTACATGCGCAAAATAATGATCAATGAATTGATATGATAGCAATATTCACCCACCTTAACCGCTCAGGGATTGGGACAGTCTTAATAAATCTCAGTAATACATTGATATTATGTTCCTTTCTCTATATGATGTTAGATTTATACTTCAAGGCATTCCTCTTCTGTTTCTACTCTCCATGAATGTATCATTTTTGGTTGTCTAATATCACATTTGAAAGTAATTTTACAATTGAACTGCTAGGAGAATTTTCCAATCGGGTTCAACCCCCTTTGGCAAAAGAGAGTTGCATGCTGTATTTCTTAACTGTACTTTATTTCATTGTTCGTTTTGTTTTGTTATCTGTTTATTCCTTTGTTACAAGGATGTTATGTGTTATCTTTTTCATGGTAAACATGGTAAAATCATTAATAATAATGATAATAATAATGATATTACAAAGAATGTCATTAATAATCTTTATGAAGGCCAGTGACCAAAAAGGTTGTCCACCTTTATTTTTGTAACACGACACGGTAATTACCATATCCTGTGATGTAGGCGATCATGGAGTGCCACAAATCTCTGTCGTGAGTTCTTTGTTTCAGCTCCACTGCCATAAGCAATTATATTGTAAGGCACTTAGAAAATGAATTGATGGTTATTAAGCACAAACAAATCTACATCAATGATATTAGAAGTATTATCATCTCAATCGAATGAGTAATATATTTTAACCACTGTGAGTTTCTTCTCGACCTTGAAGAAACATTCTGTATCCATGCATTTACGCCTCCTCTGTCTCTCAATGGGGATGCTGAGGGTGTCATCTTTCTTTTGTCTAACATCTGAATCCTGTCAATTATTTCTTATGTCCCCCCTCTCCCACTCAACACCCCGTCCGCGTAGGTCATCCCCGGTACTTCAACCAGCTCTCGCAGGGGCTTGACATCGTGTCGATGGCAGCAGAGTGGCTTACCGCAACCGCCAACACAAACATGTAAGTCTCCATGGCAACGAACATACTCAACAACTAATCACACATGATTACATTTCTGAATTCGAATCAGTGTTTATTCTCTACGGGTTGTATCTACCTCCACATATTCTCTCTTTGTGGTTTTATTGATTTTTGTCATGCAAGTTTAAATTGTGTATATCTTGTAAGGGAAAACAAAAACGAGGGTGTCTTGCGTTCGATTGGCTAATTATGCTTTGATTGGATGGGCCGACTGCAAACTGGACCCAACCATTTCTTAGTATATTACCAGCTATGTCAGGGATATTACAGGTCAACATGATCATAACGATCGGGGACCCACCTCATCATACAATAGTTGCGATTGATTGAATGTCCCGTCATCTCATCTCGAATTCAATGATATCTTCATGATCATGAGTTTCACCGACTAAGAGCTGAGTTTGCAATATGCATGCTTCTAATTGATATGTAGCAGCCTCTTTAACCCTTCAGACACATTTTCACTCGATAATTTAATTTGCATGATTTTTTGATATACTATTGAAGGTGACATGACGTGTGCTTAACCTGATGACATGTTGATAATGATATATTTGCAGACTGTTTATCTCACACGGTAGTTAAGATGATTTATATATAGATATATATATATATATATACGAGTTATACATCTTAACTTAGTTTATTGCGTATTCAGGTTAAATCCATCAAAACAACTTCAGAAAACATGTCTGTAGACAACATATATTTTCTCACTGGGTATGTATTTTTACAAACGATTTGGAATTGTATGGATTATCATATTTAATACTTCATGACGGGAGAGCATTCGACTGAATGTATCCAATCCATCTATTCTATGACGGGACTCAAGAGTAAATGTTATCTCCAAAATAGTATCGCGTTCTTGCAGTAGCATCTTACTCTATATGCCCCGCACTGGTAAAGTATTAAAGTCCGGGCTGCAGTACTCTCATCATTCCCGGGGAACATCAACACCTACTAGGGAACCCTCGATATAAGACACTTTTGTCGGAAATGTCATAAGGCCAGAGCTCTTGGCTAAAGATTTTGTCAGCTCAAAGATTTTGTCGGCTTAGAACAAATTTCACGACAAGATCACCGCACACTTTGCGCCCGAAAGAGGATATCAGAAATTGCACTCCGCTCACTCCGATCACTCAAGCCTCTCCACCCCTCCTCCATCTCTCTCTCTGTCTCTCTCTGTCTCTCTCTGTCTCCCTCTGTCTCCCCCCCCCCCCCTCTCTCTCTCTCTCTCTCGTTCCTTATATCCCTGTCACCGATAGGTGGCGCCTCTAATAGAGAAAGACGTGTCTGTGATGTCACGAAAATAAGACAGGAGAAAGAACACTTCAATTGTCTGCCCTAGCTAAATTCTCAATGAGAGTCATTGCACGTTATGTTCACCGCGCCTTCCTATAGTTGAAATAGATGAAAACAAGGAGGTGGAAGGAATGGGGTCAGCACTGAATATCACAATGAAATATTTGACACACTTCGTTTTATATGATCCATGGGACATTCGCCGCCAAACAGGAAAAACAAATTTAGGATGCATTTTGAGGAATGTACATTTTTACATGCGCAGATGATTTCAGAAACACTTCTGTGAATTTCTAATGATTTTGATCTTTCGTTAGGATAAATGGAAAATGTTGTAAAAAGCAAAGAATTTCTTAATTGTTCTACAAATACAAAATTAATATCTTCATAAACGGTTTTCAAACGTTAAGCTAAGGACTGTTATGTCACAATCTGCATCTGTTTTTTGAAGAGTGAATTCAGGTTGAAGCTGATATTATAAAATGCTTTGGGCATATACCTTCTGTTATATTGACTGGTATGGGACATGTGATCTTGGGCCATGGCTTTGTACTTTCTTAGCAAGTAATGAACATTGATATTTAGATATTGGATGTTTTATTCTTTGTTAGTAGGAGCAGGAAAAAGCAATTCTGTTCCATATTATAGCAGTAGTAATTGAGTACACAGGTTAGAATAAAAACAGATTAAAACTCCAGAGGAAAAAGAAAGACAAAGTGAAGAAAGACGTAATGAATAGGAACATAACTGCTTTGAACTAAACCCATACCAAACGCTGGTTTTAGCATTTAATTCGTATAAATGCATAAATGCACTCTAAGTTTATTGGCTCTTCTTTTTGTGACTGTCAAGTACTCTCGCTGTTCATGTTGTGTGGCCTTGTTCTCTACTTGTATTTCTTCATCCACATTTCCTTTGTCCAACATAGATTTTCCTCCTTTGATTCCTAGATGCACTGTCAGGTTTTTGCTCTCATTACGACCCCATTTCTTCAGACCTGCTTTTTCTCCAAGCTAATGTTTGTTCACAAAGTACACGTCATGGCCACCATAGCTATTCCCACGTGATTAGTGCAAAGTACGACATACCCCAGTATGGAGGATGCTATTTCAGACATGTCGAACAAAACATAAGCTTATCGTTTGTCTCACTCCCCTTACTTGACGTTCTTGATTACTTTACTTGTATTACAGATACAACTCCTGACCTTCCACCATAATATCTTTGCAAGAACATGTCAATTTGTCTGCAGTAGCGTAGTTACCAATACTACATGCATAGGCTTGTGTGTCGGGACAGAAACAGCCAGAAAGGTCGGTTGTGAAAACGTAGGGTACGCCACTAACTTTTACAAGGCTATTTTTGATGCTCCCAAATCTACCCTATCATTCATGAATTAAGATAGAACGTGGAAATTCTTGGGACGACTTCGAAAGGAATCATTGAAGCTGTCATGTATAATTCATGCTGTGCCTGCTCTCAGACATTCCCAGTTAATGAGGGTTTGTTTCATGACATTAGGGTTCATTGTCGTATCATTCGCTTAAGGCAACCGCAGACCACACGACATTGCCACTATTCTGCAGTCGTAAGCGCCTGCGATTGAAATTGTGACGTCACCTACTTTCATGAAATCGTATGAGCGAGTCTTGTGGTACAGTTAGTCGTAGAGTCGTACGACTGGTCGGATCGTATCGTCTACGAAGACCTTGATACTCTAGACTAGCCAGAAGGATAATATATATATATACATATATATATATATATAAGAAGAATAGAGGATGCGATGGCGCTGATTACTAGGTGAAGACAAACAAATAAAATGAAACGCCGGAGAAGAAAAATTATTCGAATTTTCGGTCATAGACCTTTATCAAGAATGAATGACTGAACAATTTACACAAAAACATGATTGCGTACAACGAGCGTATTTTAAACTGAAACTAGGGGCGCTTATTACATATTGTTACGTAGTACAAGATAGGCGTAAAACTAGGTAAACCAAATTATAGAGTAAAATCCACATATCGACATGATGTAAAGTTCCTGCACAAAAAAAGTGAAAATAAATCAAAATTAGGCGGTAGACTCATTAGGGATCCTGCAAAAAACAATCACAAGTAGTTACGTAAAGTTGCAATACTACATTACAGTAAACAAAATCCACTGGCCGACATTAGGTAAAATTCCTAGAGAAAAAAATGAGAGAAAATTTAAAATCAATAATAAGACAAAGAGTCAAAAGAGAGAGAAGAATATATCAGATATAAAAACGTTCACAATTCAGAGTCGGAGAATGAAAAGAAGAAGAAAGAGAAGAAGATGAAAGAAAGGGAAAAGAAACGTGAGAAAGGGATAAACAAAAAAGAGAAAAAAAGAAGAAGAGAAAAAAAGAACAACTGTGGAGGAGCGCAGAGAGAAGAAGGAGAGAGAGAGAGAGAGAGAGAGAGAGAGAGAGAGAGAGAGAGACGGAAACAAATACATGTATATCAGTGAGGAATAGATACAGGAAAGCTCCTGAATGAGACGTTCATTCCAATCGGTTGAAGGGTCCCCATCTGAAAGATCAGTCGTTCTTCCAGTATCTTCCGCTGTCCTTCACTAGTACATGCTGCCATTACTTGCACCTTCAGGTCATCAGTTGAATGGACACCCTGGTTGAAATATATATATTCTTTTTACAGACAATCGAAATTTCTGGAGAAGAGCTATTTACAATGTTTACAGGCCTCATGCATCAAATTCATGCGATCATGAATAATTAGCAGGTTATTTTTAATACAGGAACTCATTTCAATTTCAATTTCAACATTTTCATTTTTACATGTATGGTATATACGCATGTGCACACAATAGCAAAATACCAACCTGCTTCTACTCCTGACGGATGTTTGGATGATTAAATACTGTCTCTCCATTTTGTGATATTCTGGTTGCCTCGCCGCCATACCATATCTTAGATGCAATAAATGATTGTACCTCCCCTTTTTACCCAAAATATAATTGATAGTTGGTAGTTATGTTGAAATGTCTAAATGTTTATAATGATGTCATCATGCTGGTACATTTGTACACACATTTGAACACCTAATGCATATATATTCGTTCAAAATCAAGCCAATTCTTAAAATTCTTTTCAGCAGTCAATTATATCGTCAATTATATTTTCAAGTAACGAAAAACTGGCTAGCCCTCTGGTTAGTACACACTGTACTTCGATTTTTTTACTGCCTAAGTATCATTTCCATTCAATTATGTTGTAGAGTGTTATGATACCATTACAAAGGCGACATTGACTACATTATTATTGTTTTATTCAGAATTCCAAGGTCAGATCTCATACAAACCTACATTAAACCGGAATCGGACATGACTGTAAACAAAATCCGAATGTGGCTGCGCAGTGCATCATGGGGAGACTTTTCATTATATGCAGAAGAATTGCCACCCTAAGAGCCATACTCACATATTCCGATCTGACTACCATCATCACACACAGGTTCACCTACGAAATCGCGCCCGTGTTTGTGCTTATGGAGCGGGCCACTCTCAAGAAGATGAGAGAGATCATCGGTTTCGTCGACGGAGACGGCGTCTTCGCACCAGGTAGGGTCAGCCAATTAAGCAACAGCATCATTGTAACATTTATGTTATCAATGTACGGTGAGTTAGGGAGTGAACGTGTTAGTGTGTATATATCGTTTCATAAATATATCAACATTTAGAACCACACGATGTTTTTCTATCAATATAGGTAATACAATTTCTGTTTAGTTACGTCTACTTCAGTGTCTGATATGTATATATACATATAAAAGAAGAATTTAAGAGGTGGCGATGGCGCTGATAGTGTAAATATATACATATATACAATATATACAATATATACAATGACAAGTACATACGTGTTATGAAGGTATCACATAATAGTCTAAGGTCTTTATACAGTATGTAATAATATATAAATAAAGGTAACATTAATTTTATCAGGGACGTATGCAAGCACACATTGTAAAAGAACATATGTAAATAACGAAACTGAGCAGCTGAGCTTGCGTGTGTATGAGTATGAGGGTTAGGGTGGAGAAAGTATCGTGATCGGGGGATATCGTCTCGTGAGGGATCGTACGTACAGTGTACTGTAAATTCGAAGTGAGAGGCGAATGTTAAATTAAAGGAGATGTATAGTGAAGTGAAACGTTAGAAATGTTGATCATTTAAATATTGTTGATTGAGATTTTTTAATCAATTCCTTCTATAATGCCTGACACCACAACAATAGCTATTTTGAAAATACGGGACTGGGAGGGTGGATGGTATGGTTCTATATTAATTCCGTATGGGTTGAGGGTCTTTAGTTTGTCGATCCAGAAGGATTATCTGCGAAGTGTGGTGTCACGTGATTTGTTGTTGATTGCTTCAATGCCTGTGATTTGTAAGTTGAGTGTAGTGTAGATTAAAGTGTTTATTGTATGGGAGTGTCTTATGATGTGGGGTCTTATAGTTGCGTATTTAATGATCGTGTATTGCTGATTCTTGAGTAAGTTTCGTTATTATTTATATTTTCTTATATGTCTTCCTACAAGCTAATATTGATTTACAACAAGGTGTGCTTGCATCCACCTCTGATAACAGTACTGTTACCTGTATTTATAACTGCTTACATACTGTATATATGCCTTCGAATATTATGTGATACGTTCATAAAACGTATGTACATGTCATTGTTATTATCTAGTAGACCTGAAGGGCTGAATAATACAAATGGTATATTCTGATAGTTTTGAGCAGTTCATCTCTCTTGGATAAAGTGTACTTTCTGCTAGTTTTGATATATGTATTAAATAACTGTTTCTCCTCAAGATATGTCCGTAATCCTGATTATATAATGCTATTGGATGAACGGTATAAATTACACTTAGTGGCAGGGCCGAAAGATACCGTTCATTTGTGAAATCCTTAGAGTGTCTAGTTAATGAGTGTTCATAATCCCAAGAAAAATGATCGTTCCATGGGCCTTGTTTGGTGCTCATCATGGCATCCAGCTTGGATTGTTGCAACAATCGTTCAACGACATATTTATCAAAGAAGACATCATATTCAGACAAATGAACCAACTATTTAAGTCACCTAAGTCATAGCTATTCGTTCCAAAGTAATTCAAAATCTGCAATCACTGTTCCTGCAATACATTTTCCTGTAAATGCAAGATACAAACATGGTGCACCGGGTATTGTAGTTATGCATTAAGCACAAGAGCCATGGCATGTCTGTACAGAAGGTCACAATAGACTACTGAATGTTGCCCCTAAATGCTTATGATCAGGATGCTCCATACTGAATATAAGGGAAAGTCGTTCTATGATGTACCGAGCAACAATATCCGGCATTTGTCACACCCACTTCCTGTCTTGTGTATTAGTGTATAAAACCGGAAACGGGTATGAGTGGCAACAAGATCCACATGTCGCTACGCGGTGCTTTATGGGACAACTTTTCCCAGTATGCGGTAGGGAGAGTTATGATTTTCACAAATTCACAACCTCCTCATGTTTCGTCAGTTTTTTTGTTTAAACTTTTACCAGTCTGTTGTTCTTATTTTCCTGGATTCCCTCAATAGACCATTTTGGCTATACAGGTTATAATATGCAAATTCTATTCACGTCATTCAAACAATATGTTCCTAATGGTAACCGTAAAGCTTGTCCGAAGCTTGTCCGAGTGGTATTCCAGATATTGAAATTAAATCACGTAATATAGGTGAATGTTAAATCATGTCACGAGGCAGTTAGCGGATAAGTCGTGCATACATTACGAAAGGGGCTTATTTTACGCATTGCCAGGGTTTTATTCCTCTGTCATTACTGTTTTCTCCTCGCTCTGACCACCAGGAGGCGCAGTCTGTAACCTCTACGCCGTCCTTGCTGCTAGACACAAGTATTTCCCAGCATGCAAAAGGCGGGGGATGGTCGGCGTACCCAACCTGGTTATGTTTACGTCAGAGCACGTAAGTTTCAGCATTGGGAAGAAGCTCCAATTGATCCAATGTGTTAATAATGTAAGGTTTCACGCCATGCTCGTTACAGTAATGATCGTTTTTCATGTGCGTAGATAGATGAAAATGTTGGGAGCTAACATGTTATTTCCGGTACGTTAACAAAGTTCATTGCATGTAGAAAACAACTATTCAGAGAAAAGTACAAGGAAAGGTTGGAAGACGTGCAGGTAGCTAAATTGCACTATAGATGGCGCACTCTCATTCGAACCAGAGCCATCTGACTTAAAAAAAAAAGTCTATAACAAAAAATCTATACACAAAATTTGGACAACTCGACTGGAATAGGTAACAACCTTGCGCCTTTCAAAGCAACACGCGCCAATCTGTTACCTATAGAAACCGAGTTAAGCAAAATCTGTGAAAAGATGGCCCTGATTCGAACATAGGGGTGCATATAATTATATATACACACCTTCATGCATTCAAAACATGTTGGCATAATGCATGCTTTACATCTGTGTACAGATAGATGACCCAGACAATTATGAACAAAACATCACAGGCCTCACTATCACTTTTTCGGCTGAGTTTGATTCCAGGCCAAAGGCAGTTGCACCGTGGTGAAGAGCATATATAATTCAACGCGAAAAAGAGGTGTGACATACTTATAGTACGATGGACAGCGTGCTACATTCTGTAAATTAATCAAGCATATATTTTTCGGGGGGGGGGGGGGGTTGAAAGCATTGTGAGGGACCATAATAAAAATATGTCATTTCCAAATTTGGTTCAACTGAAGTCCAAACATGTAAGAGTCACGATAGTAGAGTGCATGTGTGAGACTATCACATTGATGTTGATAAAGAACTTGTTGTCTTACTTTCGTGCGAATAAATAAATATATATCAGTGAAAATCATTACTACAGCCTGTAATTGAATTCACTAACATGTATTTGAGACACGTCACAGAACCCATCGTAAGGCTTGGATTGGAGGACATCACAAACGATGTATTGTAATAACGTTAACCCCTATCAAACTAGAACGAGCAATATATTATGCCGTCAAGTCCGCGCGCGTTCGTGCTTAAAACGGCCATCCTAAACAGCGGTAAATGTACGGAGTGTGGGTAAGGAAGGAAGATACTCCTTGCTCCCTTTTTTACCACTTTACACATAATTGTCAATAACTAACGTTGTTCTGCACTGGCCGCTGAATGACTTTGTATTAGTTAAAAACAATGACGCAACGCATGTAAGAGCACTGATTTGAATGACTGTACAATGTTAGCAGCCTACATGGCGGACTAATCCGGATACATTTGCACATACCCTTTGGATGCTAGCAAACACGCCGCAGAGGAACGACGGGTTGCTCATGTTTGTGCTGGTTATATGAATCAGCAATGAACGGGGTGTTACGTGAATACGTAGGCTGCTAACGTTGTGCAGTAATTCAAAGCAATGATGTTATATGCATCGCGTCGTTGTTTTTAATTGATGCATAGACATTTCAGCAGTCAGTGTAGAATAATGGTAGACATTAATGATCAAATGTAAAGTGATGAAAAAAGGACGATCTTTCTTTCCAATCCATACTCTTTAATTTACCGTCTTTGGGGTCGTAATTGAAGCACGGACAAGCGCGGATTGATCTTTCGATGACTAAAATAATTTGACGTCATAATTGTTCGTCGTCGTTCGAAATGGTTTCCTGTTATTACAACACATTGTTGCGACGAGTTTGATGAAATCGCAGCAGCAACGCATTTTCACCTTACGATTGGTTCTGCGACGCGTCGCAAATAGATGTTAGTGAAATCGACTAAAGGTAATTTTTTTATGAAATGGACACTTTCTCCTCTTACGCAGAGTCACTTTTCCATCAAGAGGGCGGCAGCCATCCTCGGGATTGGGACGGACAATCTCATCTTGGTGGAGACAGACGACAGGTGCGTTGCCATGGTGATTTCCTCACGAAAGCCTTTTAAGATTGTGTTTTCTGCTTTCACTGCAAATGCTTCCAGGGGAGAATAACTATACGAATGAAAATATTAGGAACTGTGCGTTATTTTTGGCTGTTATAATAAAGCATTTCTCATATCAACATGATAACAACAACATATTGCATTCTCTGCATGTGTGTATCTCGAGCTAAATTAAAACCATTACCATTTCTTAGTCCAAAGCTGACACATTATATATGAGACATTCAAACATGAGTGGTTTTGCCGCCGCGGCTTGCCACTTTTTCGCGATCCCGCCGCAGCAAAACAATAAAAACTGAAATTCAACCATTAGTCGCTTTCACTAACATTAATTTGCGACGCGTCGCAGAACCCATCGTTTGCTGGAGATGCGTCGCAGCTGCAATGCATTGGATTGGAGGACTTCGCACAACCCTTCGCAGCAACTATGTATTGTAATAACGTTAACCTGTCTGGAACGAGCAGTTATAACGTAAAATAATTTGTGTTCTTTAATAAAGGGGTCAGTCCGCGTGCGTCCATGCTTTACATGCGTTGGGAGCCATTATGAAATCCTCCACATGTGTAAATGATGTAGCGGTCCCATCTTTCGTTGGATCGTAAACACGCTATCTAGGGAACAATCCGGTCTCATCTGAGCGCATGACGTAACCCTCTTATCGGTATAACTATGTAAACAAATGTTAATGAGACTACTTGCGCACAAACATTGAAAATTGTGATCATTGAGTGAGATGAACAAAATTATGAGTTACAATAAGAGGACGTTTAAAGGTGAAAGGTTTAAACTCAACATCATACCACGTATACAGGATCAGTGGTTTCAATGTCTCTCTATCTTTCTGAAGTATTTCTAGTGATGTCCTTTGATGTATAGGGGATGGTAATGTCAGAAATACGGCCAAAACGACAGCATAGTAATGTGGGAGTGAAGGTAGATTATGCAGTCAAATTAACTTTGATCTATTACAGGTGAAAATATAAAGACAATAATTAAAGAGTATCAGATCAAAAGATGGCCTAAATGAGTGCCAGTTTGCAAGGAAGTTATCATACAAAAACTAATATTGAAATGACGTATCCACTCTTCTCTCGTCAAACGTAGAGATTGGACATTCTTGTATCTGTAGAGACACCACCCCAATACGCCCGCATAACAATGAAAGCGAAAGACTTTAACCATCCCACAACCAGTTTCCGTAATATTTGTTGTAGATTTGCAACATGATATCAGTGCAAAGTAAAATCGTGCTCTCGGCACGATTCTCAGATCTGTTCTAGTACCGTAACGTACATGTTACATTTGATCATGCAATTACTTAGGACTGCTTCTTTTGAGTGTACATGAGTATCTGGATTTCTGGCGAGGAAATTTAATGCAAATAAGCTTTAACGCCATTTCCTTTTTGTGAATGGCATCGTGAGGACTGTTGTGCAAGATTTGCGTGCATTTCCCTCGAGTTTACAATGAGGTCACCATACTGATACATTTATTTTTAGGTAATATATTTTAAACGATTTTCGCACTGATATGGAAAAGGCGTACTATGAGAAAAAAAATAATAAGGATAAAAAACTGTCTTCACGTATACACCGTGGCATGTAGCGTGTTCATTCTTGTGTGTATTTAATTTAATTAAACTTATATCTTTACAGGGGTAAAATGAATCCAGAGGACTTGGAAAATAAAATACAACAGGCCATCGGAAGAGTGAGTAGATATAAGAAGTCCTTAGATTTCCTTAAAAACAAGAAGACATAATGTCTGTATGCCAATAACTTGACCACGTTCGATAACTTAAATTGAATGCAGTAATTTGTTCACACTTTCGTTTATAATAAGTATGAATGTGGATACGGTGAGCATGTATGCAAATAATAACGTAGACCGTAAACTAATACGCAACTGGTTTAGTCGTTCAATGAGCAACTCTTTTATTTTGTGAATCTAGCAATCCCTATTTCTGTGTGATTTTAAGTGTTACAAATGGGACAATTTCACTAATATCGTAAAGGAGGTCTTATCAATCTATATTGTGCAATACATTTAGAAAACACTGACCAACATCTGTATGGTGGTCAATGTTATGTAGAACGTCTGAACATCAGACTGACTTAATTCCTCTCTTTATTGAAACTAAGGGCGACAAGCCGTTTTTCGTCAATGCAACTGCTGGTACGACTGTTGTGGGTGCATACGACCCTATCAACAAAATCAGAGACATCTGCACCAAATATCACCTCTGGATGCACGTAGACGTAAGTTCTTTTTTTTAGGTGAAACACTCCCTATCATTTTCATTGAATACGCCTAGGATAGGTGGATAGCACATACTCTCCCGGAACGAGGTTGTTGAATTCTAGCACCAGTTCTTGTCATTGCATATACAGTACATGTCAAGAAAGTGTTACACTAAACACCAATAGTTCAATAGAGTACCGAAGTGGTGTCGTCATGTTGTCAAGACATTTGGCTCTAAACAAACTCACTTCAGTGAGAGGTTTAGCGGTACGATATTGTCGATCGGGCTAATGTCGGGCATTTCCAATTGCAGGCCCCGCTGTGACCACCGCTGCTTGCTCTACCCGCATGGTTTAGAACCAGTTGTCTTGACAATAATGCTCAAATGACGTCACACTTCGGTACTCTATAAAATCATACTAAACACAACAAAAAAGTAAGTCCCCTCCTAAACAAAATAGCATGACTTTTTATTGAAGAGATTTTGAGCAACACTTTGACAATTTTGCCTTTAATGTGTGCTAACTCATGCATGACTGAGTGGATTAATTTGGTTTTCACACGCAAGTTAGTCAATAAGTGAAGGTACAATCCTGCCAAGTTATGTTGCTCAAAACTCCTGCGGTAAAAAGTTATTTTATTTTGCTTAGGGTGGGGGGAGACTTACCTTTTTGTTGTGTTGTTTGAGAAATGTTTCAAAAAATGTCACTTACACAAACTACCAATAATACATAAGCTTCGGGTTCTATCCAATCTTCTATCTATCATTCAACTGCATGAAGGCTGGAAGTAGACATTCAGCGAATTGTTTCTTCGTATTGAATTGAAACGCCATTTGATAAAATCAAACTCTCACAGCACCAAATCTGTAACGAAGAGCCTAATCAATTGTACATTTCATATCCAGGCCGCATGGGGTGGGGGCGCACTTCTCTCTCGAAAACATCGACACAAGCTGGACGGAGTGAGCAGGTAAGCACCGCTGGCAGAAGAAGACAGACGTAGAGGGCTCACGTGGGTAGCCATTTGTGGTATGTGTTATAAAAAAAAACGTCTGTCCGTCCGTCTATCCGTATGCCCGTCCGTCACGAATCCGTTAACGTAATATTTTGAGAACCGTTCAATGGATTTGCTCCAAACTTTATACTTGAATGTAGTAAATAAGGAAAATAAACTTTGCAGACGATTGCCAATAATGTCGTCCTGAAATTGTTTAACAATATCTTATGAAGTATTTAACGGATTTTCTTAAAACTGTGCACCTGTATGAGATTTATAAAACAAATGAACTGTGTAAAATTCTGGTAAATCGAACTGAGGTGAAAGGTCGAAGGTGAATGAACTTTGCAAAAAAATGACATCTTCACAATTTTTCCACATTGAATGCAACCATCAAATTCCAACCAAACATGGTACAAAGATAAATCACGACATGGAGGTAAACAAGTGACATTTTGTGTGAAGTCCTTAAGAAGATAAAGTTCCAAAATATCAAAACTTTACCAAAATTAAAGCGGAGGCATATTTATCGACTGCGTGGCAGTCGAATAAGCCATTTTTATGATGTAGTCAAAATTCGTCACCTAAGTGCGGAGTAATGCGGCATTACGATCACCTGTATCCATTGATTTAAAGGGGGGAAATACACTTTGAATATATTTACTTTTGCTAGCCGACAAACCTCGGAATAGCTTTGGAATTACCAATGATAACGTATTGTCTGGTTTATTGCTCTCGTTTTATTATTTTTCAAAAGTGTCCAAAGTTTTTTTTTCTACACCAAGTAAATACTGTTTTGTTTTTGTGTTGAGGTATAATGACAAGTTTCTTTTCTAGAAGCCAGAAGCGGCTTCACTTTCTTCTTAGCTTTAACCAGGGAGGTGTTAGAAACTAAAAGAAACTCAAGTATACTATATTCAAACATATGTATGCGTGCTAAAGCGTGCGAATGAATGTAAAAAAAAGCATTTCACAAACATGAGAATGCTTTGATTTCCCACGCTCAGCACCGACATTTACCTGATGTTACGTCAACTTAATTTCCGATTTTGTCTCTAGAAGCTCTATCTGATTTGCAATTTTCAAGGTAACAATATCAAAGATCATGTGCTCTTCTTTTTTTTTTCTTCAAAAACTGATAAGGAATAGTTCAGCAAACCGGTCATATAAGAACTCATAAGGGTGATTCATTTCTTCACCTTCCGATGGTTTGTGCATTTGTGGGATTCTTTCATTGTCAAAATGATGTATGTGTTGTGACGATATGTTATTTATAGCGTTCGCATGCGTCGATGTGCAGCTGAGACATTGTATTTGAAAAACGTGTTTACTTTTCTTTGCCGATATCTGTTATGTTAGTATTGATCCCATTAACATAAGTGAACAAACGAAATAAGTCCACATCATGTGCGCCTGTCATGAATATTTGAGATTGCCACGACTGTTACATTGTATGGCAGCTTACGCGATTGCGTCACGTCTACCTGGATGTTGCAATAGAGCGTCACGCCACAGTCACAGTCGCAGTCGTGTCAATCAATGTAAAACCTTTTTTTTGTCGGACAGGTAGTTGTTGAAGTATTGCCGTTGTCAAGAACAATGTTTGCATAATTGTTTGCGAACAAAGACAAAATCACATATTTCAAAGGCGCGGAGTGGGAGATGTTTATTGTGCTAGATGTTAAAGTGTTGAAACTATGCAAAAAAAAAAGTTGCAACTTGAATCGACCTGAAGTTTGCACATTATAAGACCGCAGAATGTTAATTTTCTTAAAAGCAGATTTCGTGACATTCTGCTCATGATCCAAAAGTGACAAAAAAATGAACACCTATTACATCTTCAGACTTTTGTGTTTAACATTTGTGATTCAAGTTGAACTTTGGTTGTGTGAAAGGCAGGTCTTACATCTGATTTCATTTTGCCCACGAATTCCTCCCTCCTCAAAGAAAGTAGCAAGAAGTAAGAAAGAAGAAAGAAAGCAAGAAGTAAGAAAGACATTTTACAGTGTGCCCGGAACAACAATGGAAGCAGGTGGACATGGTGGAATGTTCTTTTACTACCCTCTCAGAGCTAAATAGCTGTTGTCATATTTTGCATGACAATAAATTGAAATGTGGTCGACTATCTAATGACTTCCCATTTTACTCTGTGAGTGGTACAATTGGCCCGAGGTCATTTGTACCAGTAATAATCTGCTCATGCGCAAATTGCAATTACGAAGTGGCTTATTGTTGCCACGCAATATTTCTGTGCAGAAATCAGCATTTGAACTAGGACTTCGATGTCGGGGTTGGTCACATAAAAATTGATATTAAAATATTAATGAATGAATAAATAAGTTCATTCATAGAACCTTATTCGATTCAAAGACACATGCACTTTTTTTTATAGCATACTGGAAAACGCGTGAGCGATGCCGACCCCTCGTGGTTTACCAAAAAAGTATGTTTTGCATGCAAACGGTATCGCACAGGCATTGACAGTGCCAAACGAAATAAAAATAATGACCTACTTATTTTTTCATGCATACTGTAAACTGACGGTTGAAAATATGAACAAGAGCGAGGGACCATTCATAACTGAAAGGGACGACACAAATATCGATATTATGGTACTATCTTTGTTGATATGTTGAGACGGGCTGCTTTTTATTCTGTTCTCATGCAGGGCCGACTCCGTCACGTGGAATCCACATAAGATGATGGGAATCACCCTCCAGTGTGCCGCGATTCTCTTCAGGGAAGACGTGGGTATCTGTCCCTTCCCCTCTTCCGCCTCCTCCTTCTCGCCCCCCGCCCCCGCCCCACCCCTTCTCCCCCACCATGCTTTCCTCACTGCTCCTCCTTTCCTCCTACGCTCTTGACATGTCTACCCCTCTTCTATGGCTGTCAAATGCCATTGTGTTTTATCAACGAGGCCGGTTTTTACAATTCTGTACAATAGTATGCCGTTTGTTGATGTTGAGTATTTTTTCTTGTTTATCAAATCAATTTGTTTTCTTAGGTAAAACACTGCAATTCGTGATAAAATCTGCTACAGCAAAATAAACAACAACATAAAGTGTGGTAGCAGTAGGCAATCATCTGACGACATGTTAATTTGAATATTATATTATGGAACTTCTTTTTTTTTGGTGCATTTTACATGGTTCAGTTATTATTTACATTGAATATAATATGAATCTAATGAACCGAGATAGCTTTAAAACACATTAACAAATGATATAATAATGTGTTCATTAAGATAAAAAAAATAATAGGAAGGGCGGCAACGAGACACACATATTTGTAACTGCAAATAATCTAATACCTACAAAGTTCAATGACGACCATTTTTTTTTTTACTGCTCTTCCTCTTTTCCCTCTTCTACATTCAACAAAACATATTATTTCAAAAGGTAGGCCTGAGAGGGAATCGAACCCTCGATCTTCTGTTTACGAGACAGACGCCGTAACCACTTGGCCACCAGGCCGAATCTTGAACATTGAATGTGTCGTGTTTGTTTTGTGGCTTATCACACTCCAAATAAATAATGCTTTGTGACAATAACATATTTTATTCACGAAAAACAAAACAATCATCATCATAGCAAGCAGATAGACATGTTGTTCCCCTCCCAATAACAACAACTAAGACAACGTACTTCATTTTATATTTGCATTCAGGTATTCAGGAATAAGTGTAATTAATAACATATCTACCATGACTTACCGCCCTGACTGGTCAGGGCAGATGGAAAATGTGATGCTGAAATCCGGAGGAGAATAGATATTACAAAAAAAAACCGCATTTAACAACATTACTTGTACACCGACTAACAGAAGTATGAACCCGCCAACAAGATTTAGAAAATGCCAGACATAAAGCGAAGCTAAGCCAAGCTTTTCCCCGAAGACGGCACCGGATGATAATGGATAAAATATATCATTTCAAGGGGTAGGCCTGAGGGGTAGTCGAACCCTCGAACTTCTGTTTAGGAGACAGACGCCGTAACCACTTGGCCACCAGGCCGTCTATTTTCTGCTCATAGTAGAAAGTTTTGGCTGTACGATCTTGAATCTCGATCTTGAACGGAAAATCTGCTCCATGAGGGACCGAGTTCTGCGACGTCCCACGGTAGAAATCATGTCCGTCATATATCTGCCCCGCAAGTGAATCAACAGCCAATCAGCAAGCGATCTGATAAACGCAATTTATGATTATGCACTGCACTGTGTCCGTCCGAGATCGCCGAAAAGCGAAACCGCCTTGTCATTCGTACAGTCTCTGTGCGACGGTCGTTAATCCGTTCGCTCCCAGGGAGTCCGCGACATTGAGCAAAAACTCCGTAAGATCTCGTACGTACGGAATAATTTGTGTTGTTGTTGTAAAAATGGCATGTTTAGGGCTTCGTAAAATAGTTCATTATTACCCTTGTATAATAATGTTTCATGACATCTTGTGCTAATGGATATTGAAAATGATTATCTTAGTACCAAACGATGAGCAACGGATTTATGATAATAAAAATATTGTGAGAATTGCTTTACCGCTGATAAGCATTTAATCTAGGCCTACATATCATTATCAGTAGTTTAATGAGTAATTTGTACTTTTTGTAGGCCCAATGGCTCCAATATGCCTGAGGTCCCCCTTGTATGTACTTCCTATGGATGTCCTCGTGCGAAAACTGATTAAGGGGATCCGTCTCTATAGTGGATCGGAAAAGTTACAAATTGAATCGCAATCCCGCCGTCGCGCTGTTTCTGCTTCAAAACGAGCGATAATGAAATTAATTTGAAACAGAAAACGTCAAAATTGAGCGTGAAAACCTCAGGTCGCATCCTAAAGCCTGTAAAGATTACAAATTGTTTACGTTGAAAGACAGCCGTATTTATTATGTACAAACTTTTCTAAAGCAGTATCACAATACCCAATTTTGCGGAACTGCTGCCGCCAAAAAAACAGAACCCAATTTGTTTTTACCATGTTTACGTCACGTTTCCATTTTCTACAGTATGAGTTAAAACTAGGACATTGAAGACTTCCCCTTATTGTCAATTTGATCGATCAACTGTCATGAGGTGCAATATTTACACGCCTCAGAATTGGTCTACATATTTTCTTAATTTTTAGTCGTAATAAATTGGGAAGAGGAGTTTCTATAATAATTTGATTAAAAGTTAAGTGACATGGTTTTATATTCATATCATATTTACAATATGTTCACTTTTGTCATACTCTTGTCAAACTGTATCTGAATTGCATGTCAAACATTTATTGTAAACATGATCAATTAATTTTTAAACTTATATTCTTGTACTTGTATGAAAGAACTTCTTATAAACCATTCTCAAACCAGATTGAATTGAATTTAAACGCTCAACGCTAAAGTAATCATACAAACCCTTTCTACTTTTGTATTCAAGTCCCCTTTTCTGAAGCCTAACGATCAATATTGTTTTCAGATTCATAACGAATCAACCTACAATCCAAATTGATCGGGTGTCAAGTCCGCCCGGTGAAAAGGGCGGGGAAGGGGGGGGGGGGATACATTATTCACAGTAAGCGCCCGTCCTATAACTGTGAATGAACTCCGAGTAAAGACAACGGATTTCCTGATGACGGATAAGAGATGCATCAGTTAGTACATTATGCATGTACTCCCGAACTTTTTATGAAATACCGGTATGCCTCATTTCCAAGTAAAATCATGATAAATATTAATAGAGGGCCTCAAGGTCTTGTCATGACAACGCCATTCTTCATCTAAACGTTAGCAGACTTAAAACGTCTTCAGTAAATGTAGAGTTTTAGATTTCCACGATTGATACTGTGGCTGGCAACTACAAACACAGCGCACGCGATTGCGTCACTTCAGTCTGAATGTTTAGTTACAACAATCATAATTCACATAGTCATAGTCACAGTCAGGTAATCGAACACTCTCTTTTGACGTAGGATTTAAACTTTCTGACGGCAAGGTCCAAACTATTTTCGATTAATCGAGATGCGAATCATTTGTGGATACTTATTTTGATTTCCGAAATATGATATCGGCTAATGAATGGAGTCGTGGATTAGGGGGTGGGGGGGTGTCGGCTGTAGGAGTGCATCGTATCTCTGGAGGCCACGTCAACTAGAAACCAAATGAACAGCGCCACAACTAGACTCGTTCACACTCGAACCGAGACAAGAATTATATATGTTTTTTTCGAAATATGCATTTTGTGTGTATGTACGTGTGTGTGTCTGTCTTAGTGGACAACACACGAAAACAATTTCAAACGAGATTACTTCGATCTTTTCCACGTATGCAAACACATAATTAGTTTTCACATTCTAATACAAATTGACCTATTCTTCTGGCGTAACATCCCAGGAAGGAAAACATGCTCCAAGTTGTCCTGAACTCGCAGTTCAAGCTTAATCAAGTACATCTGAAACAAAGCTATTAAAACATTACATCCCTGTAAAGGTTTACTCCATATAAACGGAAGACAGTTGCATCGTACCAAAGTATTTTCTAGCTATATCTCACATCGAAATAGCATCGTTTTCAGTCTGCTTGGGAATTTCCAAACCCAATACATTGAATAAAAGGGCCTTGCTGCAGTAGGATAATCATTTTACATTTATTCGCCAGCTCGGACGGACAGAGACAAGACAAGAATAATAAAATGCTAGTCTTATAAATACTTGGCTCAATTTGTCAGTTTGCAGTAGAAATGTCCAACAGCCTGGAAACCAAGCTTTTTTTTTAAAAAAAAAATACATATCTACAATAATACAAATCCTGTTCTTTTTTTTTTTATAATAATGACCAACACCATTACTCCTACAATTGCCTGCAGGGACTTTTGGAAGACTGCAACTCGATGCGCGCCCCCTATCTGTTCCAGCAGGACAAGCATTATGACGTCTCCTTCGACACGGGAGACAAGACCATCCAATGCGGCCGCCACGTCGACGTCTTCAAGCTGTGGCTCACTTGGAGGTCAAAGGTGAATACGGGACACTTTGATAGTTATACTCGACATTAACCCCTAAAGTACAATTTTCTGATTCTCTCTTTCTCTCTCTCTCTCTCTCTCTCTCTCTCTCTTTCTCTCTCTCTCTCAAGTGCCATATCTTGTGACTTTGGCGACCATGCAATACCAGGCTTTCCTTTCCATTGCCAGTCCAAGAAGCTCAATCTTCTTCAACCTTGTCCACGTGGCAATGCTCTGCAAAAACGTTACTATTCTGGCGTCCTCGATCCCTCTTTCCTGTTATCGTTCCAGTTAGAAACAAACACTCCAAATTTCCCTTTCTCATACAGTGATCTAAAAAGTCCAGCTGCTATTTCCTAGTTGTTTATAGTTAAATGTGTGGCTTGTCGATGGGATCCTTAACATACGTCTGAGGAACCACATTTCTGTTGCTTGCAAGCGATCCTCCATTTCCTTGGATATTGTCCAACACTCACATCCATATTTCAGAGTAGGTAGCACACCCGGGTAGCACATAACAGTCTAGAATTCTGAGTCTTGTGTTTAAGGAGATTTTAAGGTTACAAAGAAGATTCTTGAGAAAGTGTCTTTGCAATAGATATTCTTCTCTTGATTTCACTGTCACTTCTCCCATCTGATGTAATCCAGTTTCCAAGATAGTTGAATCTATTAACTTGCTTCAGACTGACACTATGAATTTTGACGTTGCAGACAGGTACAATTTTCTGTTTTGTAATAACAAGACACCCAGTTTTCTTGTCATTGATGTGTAGCCCTTTCTTCTCACTTTCATTCACAACTGTTGTTGTAATTCCGTGATTACACACTCATTCCATAGAGCACCCTGTTTCTAGTACACAGAGGGTTACTGTAATAGATTTGGCACAACTGCTACGCACAACTGCTACGCACAAAATACATTGAGCAGCAGAATGTGCCATACGAATAGGGTTACTACAGTCATCTCTCCATTGCCTGTCCGGTGTCCTCCTTTCCTTCTGCCCATTGTTATCTATTGTTAAGCTTTCATACATCATTTCTTCTCAATTAGTCATCTTCAAGATATGTTCCATTTGTTTCCCCCTCCTTCCTCTACTTCATTTCCTCGTCCTTTGAAAAAAATGGTTGTCTTACAACTTGTCTCAGAAGGTTAACATTTTTGTGGACTTTTTTACAGGATTGTTTCATTGTGTTATCATGTTAATTTGATTTATCATGCAAACGAATATCTAACAACTGTTTTTGGTTGGTATACTAGTGTATGATCGAATATATTTATTTATATATATATTTTTTTTCATGTGGAAATAGCATTGAGAACGTAAAACTTCTCAAACATAACAAAAGTATGAAGTGCCACTTAATGAGCAGCAAAGATGTTAAAAGGTTAGCAAAAACAGACGGATCCCATAGACGCACACAGAAACAGCACAGGATCCTTATCACGTTAGAAAAAGGACATTTTTTTTATGCAAAGAGTGCATGTGACAGATGATAAATGGTTATTTAGATAAACTATTTCATTATGTGGATAGAACTGACCTAACATATTGCAGTGGTTCTCATTGCACTGCGCAAAGCATTTTAATAAATGGAAGTGAGCTCAAGTTAAGATACTGCTATACATCCGTTTAACATTTACCCTCTCATGCCTCCCCCGCTTTAAAAACAAATCAAGAAGGAGAAGACAAGTACATACAGCCAAAAAATAATGCATCGAGATCACTCTTAATGTCACCGTCGTCCCTGTAATGCCTTAATACTAATTTATCTGTAGATCTGTACTTCATGATGAACGAGGGATTATCGATAATTGGTTTTGAGGGTTTAATTGGTTATAATAACGTTAGGGAGCGACTCAATTACGTTCATGTGCTTGATAGAGCATTAGGATGGGTACACAAACAGAAATGACACAAAAAAGAATGATGATATGTAGAAAATGTAGAATATGATACGAGTGGAAAAAGTGGAAACTGAGAAATAAGATATGCCTATAAAGATAAATTTAAGATAAAGATATAGATAATGGCATCGTAAGTAGCATTAGTAGAAGTAGTAGGAGCAGTAGTCGCAGTCATAGAGATATCATATGGGGTTGGTAATACTAGTGGTAATTTCAGAGTACCGGTCATCTATATCATAAACCATTTTCGTAATGTATTTACAACTTTTCCCCCCAACTGCGTAATGACGCCTTATTACAATCACCTGTATTTCGTGCTCTAGCTTCAATAGTTGTAACGCACTCTAAATCCCTTCTAAGTCCCTTCTTTGAAATGAGAATGACAAATGTTGTCCTGAGTTGTTTCTAAATGAGTCTCGTAACTTCTATCAATCAAATGAAACTTCCGCTCGCATATATGGCGTGTTCATGTGCTAGGTTCCCACTGCCGATCAGAACACTAAATGTATTCACAACTTTCCCTTCAAATTCTAGTAACTAGTTATTACATTTTTATGATTCAGTTTTAATGGGTTGAATGCAATTTGACTATATAAGCTATTACTACTCGACAGATATCGGACAAGCATTGGGGTGACTATTTGAACGACGTGCGTAAAGTGTGAATATGGTCTATTCGATTATCCCGATCGCCACAAATCCACGATCCAAGCTCCACAAAACCCGAAATGTTTTGACGTGACAACAATTCTCGGGTAAGCAGGCGGAGCGATGCCGAGCAGGGTAGACCATCGCACCACTCCTGCCGAGCAAGTCAGACCAAGTTTGATCGGGCCTGAGCGAGTTGATGTGATCGACAGTGAGAACATAGCATCGTACAAATAATTAAATGGCATGTGACTTGTCCGCTATGACGACGCCAACATGTGTGCCGCCACGTTATACCGCAAGAATGGCGCGCTCATATCGAGGGACTTATTCTCCCCCCTCCCCCTTTTACACACACACGCTCGCAAGTACACAATTTCCCCAATTTGAAAGTTCATTGGCTTGCTTTTTTCAATTCTAAACGCAAGGACAGGCAGTTATGCCTCAGTCACATTTGCTCTACGGCTAGGATACGACGGCCGTAGAACCCCGAAATCGAGATATACCTGCAGCGGCCCCAGGGTCGTCCTACGGCGTATCCCTTCTTCTTCTTTTTTTTACAGGCCGCAGTGGTATCCGTAGAATCATAGCGCGGGGTTTGAACTCTTTTTTTTTTTAATTCTACGTTCGCCATAGTTATGCTGTAGAACAGTTCTAAGACGGCCGTACGTCGAGCGTACGGTGGCCTTGCGATTGCCGTGTGACTGCCCGAGGGTCTTATGAATTACAACTGACTTTTGAGGAGCCCCACACTTGCGGTGGCCGCAATAATTCCAGCTAAAACGGGTGCATCGAGAGAGACTTCCTGATTGCAGCCCATATCCTCGAGGAGAAGCGGCAAGCCTGACAGTAGAGAAGAAGGACGATGTAGCTGAAACTGTGGCTCTTGCGGCGTATCACCATGAGCCACTACAGCAACCTGGTGCATGACCTGATACGTGAATCCATAGGTGACTTTACGGCATTTCTGCGGATGCAATATGCAATGTTCCAGGATATGCTGGTCAGTGTCGCTCTCACAATAACCGAAAGTGACGATGCCAGGCCCCCACTTACCATGCTTACGCCAGGCTTGTAGCTGGCCATAACACTCTGGTTCCTGGCAACAGGTTCCAGGCCTCCACTTGCGCCAGGCTTGTAGCTGGCCATAACACTCTGGTTCCTGGCAACTGGTTCCAGGCCCCCACTTGCGCCAGGCTTGTAGCTGGCCATAACACCCTGGTTCCTGGCAACAGGTTCCAGGCCCCCACTTGCGCTAAGCTTGAAACTGGCCATAGCACCCTGGTTCCTGGCAACAGGTGACTCATACCACTCGCTTGCATTCAGCTGCAGGGTGGCACTTAACACAATATCACTTTTTTGGCCTAGGGAGAGGTGCTCGTGATCCCTTCAACCAACTCTGAATGGAAGGAAGAAAGTGATCTAAGGCTTCCGGAAGAGATGGAACTTCCATGATGCGGGGGGGGGGGGGGGGTGACAAACAATGAAGAAGCCATGGAAGTCAGGCAGCGCCATACAACTAAAATGGCTTCTTTTTAATAGTCGTAATGAGGCTTCTCGACGCTGACTGCCGTTTCCTGTGGTGGGTGCATGTGGGTGCGGAAGGAGCTGCCTCTGACGCAGGGATTTTCAATAGGTCTTCCCTTGACCCCGACCTGCGTGGAGGGAGACTTAGTTAACCCCCACCCACTCCACTCTCCCCACCAGCCTCTCCCCAACAACGACCACGATATGCCGTACTTTTTCATCAGCGATGACGCGTTTCCTATGCGAACGTACCTGGTGCATCCCGTCTCCCATCGGAACCTATCCCACAATTAACGAACGAATCTTTAACTACAGGTGTTCCCATGCTAGGAAGGAGGTTTACAATGCTTTCGACATCGTTGCCAACCGTCCCTGGTGTGTCTCACCATCCTCATGACCACTCCTCTACCAAGGTCACCAAAGCGTGTGTGAAACTTCACAACCTGATGCGGATCTGCAGGTGGATGGTGTGATTGTCCCATGGGCATGGAGGGGGAGGGATTCAGACTATACCTCGCCGACGCGCAAGTTGTACTACATGCAAACAACAAAGAGCTCTGGAAACACCTCAAACATACAACAACAGTAATGCCGACAGCGTTCCATGGCATGATGTAGCTCTCAACTGGTGAAAGAATATAGTTGCCCCATCAACATGATCAAGAGAACTTTAGATCTCCATAATATGTAACCTTATAAGAAACTGTGACGTATTATATTTGGACCATAAAGTGAATTTTACTGTTAAAACATGTGACCTTACAAGAACCTGTAAACTAAATGGACCATGTAAATATACTTGTAAAAAAAAACATTGAAAATATGCACATCACCAGTTTGTCTAATTCATCTTCTTATTCTCCCACGATAAAGAAAGAAACATAAATAAACGAGAAATAAAAAAACAAAGAAAGACATTTGACACTTTATCACACTTAAACCGTTAGGAAAATTGCGATTTCTAAATTAAGGGAAAATTTCCATTGAAAGTACAAAACTCGCGCTGGAGAGCCGTAGACTCATCCTCTGTATTAGGCTCATAGTCCTGCTCTTGTTCTGTCTGTGCCTCTATCACCTCTCCTCCCTCAATGAATGGCGGCTCCTCCGGCTCATCAGGGACTCGATTGGTCTTCTCCTTGGCCCTCCCACCTTTCCTATTCCCCTTTGCTGCTCTCTGCTTGGGAGGTATGGTGCAACACTTGGGAAACTTTCTGAAACTTTGCAATGAAATGTCTATTGTGAAGTATCCTGATGTGTGTGACAAACCCCTAATCATAAACTCATTAGTCTAGTAACCCTACGGCGGCGGCGCGGCCGCCGTGCGGGGCGAATGGCGGTCAGCTTGCGTCTGCCGTGGTACCTACGGTCGCTGCAGGATCGCCTGAGGCGACCGTGCATCATCACTTCAAAGAACGTCCGGCAGCCTCAGGTTTTCTGTCTCCATCACTTAAGAATGGAGATTCTGCGGCGACCCTGTAAATGCCATTGGCCGTCGATATTTTAGAATCTGCGGCCTCAGCAGAAAATGTAACAAAATAATGCATAAACACATTTTTAGCTGGGGCCAGGCCCCTGTCTTATCACGCTTATAAAGATTTGCGATTGATCGCAATTTGACTATTCTCTTACGTAGAAACTCGAGGATAATACATTCAAACATCTGCATTGATTCTATTGCGTGCTAATGAATTTCAAAATCATTCCATGACAGCACTGTGATGTCCCATGCCCAGTACCGACATTTCGCGGACGTCAACTTAAAAGTAAACATCTCTTTAATTGCCCATTTTGTCTCTATAAGCATTTTTTTTTTACATTTAAGGGCAACACTATGAAATGTCATATATGTTCTGCTTTTATCAAAAGTAATAAGGAATAATCGAATCATCGGATATATAAAATATTTGTATTTCTTTCATAATTGACTAATTTCTTCACTTTCCGACATCTTGCGAATTTATGGGATTCAATGATTAAGGATTAACTTAAGGTGTGTAACATTTAATAGGGTTTGCGTGCGTTTTTTACTTGAAAATGTTTATTTTTGTTTGCTGATGTCTGTCATGCTTAGGACGTATTGATGTCATTAACAGAAATGACCAAACGAAATGAAACTCCAATTTTCCTTTGTTCTCTGTGAGAAGCCGTTGCTACACAATGGTATTCGTTTTTTGTTAAAACAACACTGAAAAGGACCTGTTGAGAACACACCACTCTTGGTCGGTGTTGAGCATGGGTTCAAAGCAATTTATATCCTTCCATAACATATCCCTGCTTTGACTTTTCGATAGGTAGATTTCATCTGTAAATAATTTTGGTGTTTGTTTTTTTTTGCAAAAAGTGTCAAAAAAAAATTGTTTCACATCTAGTAGAAGTAAGTGCTAGCCGGACAAACTTGGTACACACATTGGGGCTACCGTCAGTAACGTATTGTATGAACTACGTGCAGAAACCGAATTTCTACCGTGAAAACGTCAAATGAAGTATTGGAATTGAGGTAAATTCCATACAGGGTTTGGGCGCTCATGCTCCTGAAAAAGAAAACTCATTGGCATGGCTGGTGCGTGGGCGATGGAATAGGAGCGAGCCAGGCCGGGCATTAAGATAATACCATATGTAAATCCATACAATAATTGGCTAAATGTGTATGTTTGTGTCTGTGCGTGTTTTGTGTCCGTCTGTTTATTTGAAATCGTTTTTCTCCGTGATTTTCCATTCAATAGAGATGTAATTTTCTCTAACCATGGTTTTAGGGGTATCAATTGTCGCATTTTTGAAACCTTCCTATAAGAATTACGTGGTCACGTGTGTAGCATTAATGGACTCCCGCATTTGTGCGATGACATCAAAGACAGGGTCTCCATTTTGCAGGTCAAAAAATAAAGTTTTGTAAAAACCACGGAAAATGGAAGAAGATACTATATTACAACTTCCCTCCCAATAATAAAGCTGGAAACTGACGTAAGGCGAATTTATAGCGATCAATCATTATGAGAAGGTTTTGGACGGGTCGTCGAGACCGGAGACCGCTTCCCGGTGTATGCGTTCAATGGGACTAATGCTCGCATCGTGCGTTGAGAGGGACAATACGATATTGAACTTAGACTATGCTTGCTGAGGTTCAAACATAAACATGGCTATTTTTTCACTTCTCCTGAAAATGATGAAGACCATTGATCTTTGCGCCGTCACTAACAAAGGGTGGTGTGCAATAAAACGTGACGAAGGTTGTTCCTTACTGGGTTAATTCTCGGTTCAGACAGACAGTTGTTATGCCACTATTTTCTGCTATCTAAGCAATATTGCTTTATGACTTCGCAGTGGTGGGAGTAACATAATAGATCAGCGTATGCATCATAAGTGTTATTGATTTTTTTTTACTGGCTTCATCCTGTTTTCAGGTATAATTTTGATTATTAATGGGCGGCTTCACCGTTATTCCACAGCGGCAGATCAAGGATTTGGAGATGGGGGGGGGGGGGGGGGGGGTAGACATAAATTATCATAAAACACGGAGGAATAAAACACAATGAAAAGCACAAAAAAAATATTATGTGTTATCCCTGTGCATGTCTATTTGCCTGTGTGTCATTAATGCGTCATAAAATATCAAATAAATAAAAATGTACCCAATGTAATTGTAGTGATTCACCCACACGGCTAGACACGCGAACCCGTCCTCCTAGATCCGACCGAGATGGGGGCGCCATTTGGAAATCATGTGGGTTTTATAATGTCATGGTAGGATTTACTGCTAACATGACTAATTAATCTCTTAGAGTCATTAGCTCCAAGTAAGATTACTCTACGGCCCTGTCATTATTAACGCCAGTGCTACGTATGTGTGGATTCCTTCTTAGCTATACCATATTCAGCGAGTGTGGGGTGGGGATGAGGAAATGAGGGTAAGAGTAGAGGAAGGTTTCTAAAGGCGAAGAAATACAACGTAAAACAACTCTTATTTTATCTACTGAAGAGAGCACGGATCTTCAGAATGTGCCCTACAAAATAGACCGGTTTACTAGCATATTCAAATTTTATGCATACCGGTTTAACAAAGTTTACCCCTGACAACCGGAAAGCTTGCCCGAGGTTTGTCCGACCATCACGGGTGGACTGTGCTCGGATAGACTTCCTTTGATCTATGATGACCGCCGCCTCATAAAAATTCAAGACATTCAGGTGTTTTAAACAAATAGCTGTATTTCTAATTAGGTAGTGCTTTCATCTGAATAACAAAAGAAAATTTGTTTTGAGAAATCTGTCAACCGTTCAGCCTTCGCTTTGAGCTCATAGCTGATTTTATTTTTACACATACTGTGAATTAACCGAAAAAAATAACTTTTTCGGACACCTCCGGACACGAAATTGAGCTTGTTTCCACGGAAGATGAAACACTCAATAAACAACTTACAAGATATTTTTAAGGAAATATGATTGCTCAATTTGTGATATGGATGCATTTCTCTGGGATATTTTCTACAGTATTCTCCTTTTATCACAAAAACGAAGCAACAATATAATCTTAAATTCACAGAATCGTATCCTTATAAGATGTACTACTACTGCACATGCAATAAATTATTCTTCGTGCTGACGCCAGCTCTAACACCTTCCTGGTCCGACATAGCAGCAACTAATGTATGCAAGGTGGATTCCGAGTACTGAAATACCATTGTTAGGTACAGGTTAATGAAATAACTCGTTACTAGGCCCCGAGGGAAGAAACAGGCATAAATTTGACTACGTTAGTAAACCGGTCTATTACGCCTACCCGTGACGCCCTTCATGGCCTTATGTGTCACCACATCGTAGTATGTGAGTGTGTATGTGTATTTTATACACAATGTAGTAGTCCTCTGTCCACGGGAATGATTATTGTTGTCAACAATTTATCTATCTGCCTGCAGGGAACGCGAGGATATGAGACTCAGATCAACAGACTCTTTGACTTAGCGCAGTGAGTAGACGATGGATCTTCATATTTATCCACCCTCCTCTTTATACCCCTTTAATATCGATTTTCGATGTATACGTATGTGTGTGTAAACTCTGTGTTCACTTGCGTATGATGTTTGTATATGTGCACATAATGCGTGTATGAATGTATGTGTGTATGTATGTATGTATGGATATCATTTACTTTATCTATCTTTTCTTATGTTTTTTTGAATGATGAAGTCATAATGTACACGATGTTACCCAGCAGTGTCCTATTGTTCCCTTCACCCCTCGCCCTTGCTCCCTTTCTCCCTCTTTCTGTATAGCTCTTCTATTCTCTACAATTCGAAAGCCTGCTCAATCATTTTTCTCCTTCCCCTGTCCATTCATTTTTACGTTTATACAACTACATTGATCCATTTCCGTTTAATAAAGTAATACATTCTTGTCCTTGTACATGTTACTATTTGGACTAATAATTTACTATGTCATGCTATTCAAATTCTTTATAAATTCGTGATACTATTATAATAATAATCTTACTCTGATACCCGCTCCACTCTTCCTTTTATCTCTCTCCTCTATATTAATAAAACATTTAATAATTTTCCCCCAACCCCTTCCTCCCCCTTCGCATTTTGAACCCTTCACCATCCATCCTTATCTCTTCCTCAGGTATCTCGTCGACAAAATAAAGAGCAGGACAGGATTTGAAGTCGTGTATGAAAAGGTAAGAAAAGCATTCATTCCTCTCTAAAGTTAGACCCCCTACGTCATCGTTTACAGTCATCTGTAGGTCTACCATAAAGTGCATTGATGGTTTGTTTGTTTGAACACCAACGTTAGTAAATTGGTGCTTGACGCTTCTAATAAGTCGTTTCCCATATACGGATTGCCTTGATTCACCTCCACGACTCACATGATATCTACGCAAAGAAGGCGGCCAGCGAGGCAGACATAGTCTGTGACGTCAACATAATAATAGATAGATAACAGACGCGGAAAATTAATAAACGCATAAAGCAGTCTGACTGATGATGCCGACAAAATGGGATATTTAAGTGTGCGCTACGAGACCGCCGGTCAGTCTGGGCCTTTCCCATCAAGCGCAAACTATTCCTGTAAAGGGATGCCTGATCTGTAAAAGGATGCCTCATCATTCTGTAAAGGGATGCCTCAGCCCGTCGTTATAGTCGTGCGTGAAAATGCGCGGCAAACCGTCACAGGAGATTTTAATGATGTTCAGGATGTATCGGGTTTCCCGATGATGGATTTCTGTGCTGTCATTTTTGCGAAATGGGTTTAAATGCGGTCATTTAGAAACGCAGATAAACATACAAAGCTACAAGATTACTCGTTTACATGACCGGCATAATGATCGCCACAAGAACAAGATTTTTGGTATTGCCTTTAAAACTGCAGTGATATGAATTTATTTCAATTTGTATATCCCAGTGATAATGTGATATGTATTGCAATGTGTGATATAATTATATATATAAATATATATATATCCATTTTGGCAACACTATAGACACTACTGCACTCTTTCAGGTATTGGAACCCTCATGTTGACCGTGTTTCGCAAAGTTTTAATCTACATGTAGATTCGCCAGTGATGCACATTTGGACTTTAAATAGCTTGTTCCCCTGGCCTTAGCGAGAGGGTGTGGGCAAAAGTGTAAGTGTGTGTAGGTGAGCGAGTGTGTATACATCGGATGAGTGAACAAGTAATTGAATGAGTGAAAGAAGAGGTGAATACTTAATTATATATAGATATATATATGTGTTGGGTGTGTGTGTGTGTGTGTGTGTGTGTTTATATGTGTGAGGGACAAAGCGAGAGGAAACGACTGAGGGAAGTAATATCAGATGCGCAATGAACATGATTAATGCATAGTAGAGTGGGGACGATTAGGCACTCGATTGTTCATTTGATTTCTCCTCCCCTCTCTCTCTCTCTCTCTCTCTCTCTGTATCTCTCTCACTCTCTCTCCCCACCCCATATTTCTCTCTCTCTCTCCCTCTCTCTCTCTCTTTCTCTCATTCTCTCTCTCTCTCCCTCCCTCTCTGTCTCTCTTTCTCTCTCTCCTGTAAACATGAGCAGCCTGAGTTGACCAACGTGTGCTTCTGGTACTACCCTCCGAGTCTCAGGCAGATGGAGGACTGTCAAGAGAAACAGCTCAAGCTGCATAAGGTTTGTCTGTTAATTAACTCTACAATCTCACCATTTATTTTGTCATTACTGCCAAAATTAATTTCTACCAAGCAAGATTAAAGACAGGAAGCCCTTTTGCGGGTCAATCGTTTTTTTTGTTTGTTTGTTTGTTTTTGTTTTTTTTGGCGGGGGGGGGGGGGGTACGGAAAATGGAAACAAATACTGTATTAGAAGTTCCTTTCAAAAGATGGAAGTGGATACTGAATTTGAGAGGAATTACATTGATTGATAGATTATGAGTAGGTTTTCGGCGGGTCGTCCAAAGCTCAGCGGTTCTTGCAGCGTAGAGACCAAAGACAGTAACAGCGCACATCGCGGCTGTGCGCTCTGCGGTGATACGTTGAGGCGAAGGGCGCACTGCACTGTGTGGCGCAATATGGTTTATGCAGACTACGGTCACTATGAAATGGGCCATTTCAAACCGAAACAAGGATGGTTTGTCACTTTTACTGATAAAATGTGTCAAGCTATGGCTGTTAGATTTCATACGTATTAACTTTAGAGAATACTGGGGATTCCTGCCGTGTTTGATGACTTTTACATGTGGGAAATTGTGTCTTTAAAGTTCTTCTTTTTTCAAGGCCGAGATAAGTAGTGCCTCGGTCACGCATTGTCTTCTTATTTGTTCCAACCACTAGCCCACAATCCCCTTCTCTCTCTCTCTCTCTCTCTCTCTCTCTCTCTCTCTCTCTCACTCTCTCACTCTCTCTCTCTCTTCTCTTCCCCTCTCTCTCTCTCTCTCTCTCTCTCTCTCTCTCTCTCTTCCCCTATCTCTCTCCCCTCTCCTGACACCTCCCCTCCATCTACACGTCAAACATTCTTCGGATCTGACTGCTTCTACCCCTCTCGCTCTGAGTCTCCTTGTGTCATAATCCCCTTCTCTACCTCTATCTCACTCTGTGCCCCCCCCCCCGCACAAAAAAAAACATACAAACACGCACACACACACACACACAAACACAAACACACACACACACAAACACACGCAAACACACACACAAACACACACACACACACACACACATACACACCACACACCGTCATCCTCTCTCCGTTCCTACGTTCCCGCCCTTTCTCCAGTTTTATATTGACATAACCCTTCCGTACATGGCAATATGAGGACAAAATATTCTTAAAAAACGCTAAAAAATATTGACTCGCACACGTGCAGAGGCATTTCCTCCCCCACCCCCCCCCCCCTCTGCCCATACTTACATTGGCATTCTATACACATACCCATAGGCTGTGAAGCACACAAGCACATAATGCACACAAACCTGTAAATTTATTCCAAGGAGGTCGCCTGAGTCCTTAAGATAATCTTTGTAAGCCACCCCGTTCCGGAATCGCCGTGTTGAAACTGTGATCGTTTTATGCATAATTCATAACAAGGGCAAGTCCTGGTCTGAGTAGAAGTAGAACATAGATCGATTGATAAATTGCGTTTTCAAGGGTACCGCCCGAATAGGCCGACGCCATTCCAAACCGTGATAGAAATTCTAAATCTTTCCCCCTTTCTGTTGGTTTGACGTAGCCCAGAGTTCAGGAACATTAAACGTGGGCACTCCAGCGGCTGAAAGGATGCTACAATTAAATGGAGTCTTTTTAATCGATATCACCCCCAATCGGTCATTATAGATCCCATTTATCTTGTAAATTCAATTACTCTAGAGATTATTACGTCTTGCAGATCTGCCATAAAAGCAGAGCCCAGTTTTTTGCATCTAATCGCATGAAAGCAGCAAAGATTCTCCTACGCTTTTATTAAAGATTCACATACATATTAACTCTTCGTGTGCCGCACGTGACTTTGTGCACAGGAAATACACATTATTCACATAATACAGCAGTTTGTCTGGCACTCATAGATGAATAAACATTCTGGGGGAAATTGTCTTCAGAGAAAATTGTGAAATGGGACTTTTATGGAAACGTTTTGTTTAACCTGACTGTATAATTACACCCGATGCAGACGAAATGTTGTGAAAATGCTTGAGATAAATCATTCAAATACCCACAAAAGATTCAGTTGTTCCTCTTCCGGAAGTAAGATGCCGTAGGAAGACAAATTATTTATTGCATTCTAGTCTGTATTCTTAAACATTAACCGCAGACAGAATATTATTCAGGTATCCTTCCATAACTGTATCCCTGCCTTTTCTGATATTTGACAGCTCAGGGTGGAAATATGTAATATGAGATTTTAAATGGAAATAGGTGTGCGTGTGTGTAAATCGGGTTGTCGTGATTGCAAAGCACCCCCTCCCGTCTCACAGGGCATTGCCGCGCCATCCGTGCTAAACCCCCACCCGCCCCAGCCCTACCCCTCCCCTCCCTCACCTCCAGGCGATCAATGACTACAGCCCTTGCAATCTATCCCGCAGGTTGCGCCGGAGATAAAAGCCATGATGATGAACAAGGGCACGCTCATGGTTGGCTACCAGCCCTTAGGCAACAAGGTCAACTTCTTCCGGATGATCGTGTCCAACCCGTCCTCCACCAAACACGACATCGACTTCCTTCTCGACGAGATCGAACGACTAGGCAGCCCTCTAACGTGGGACGCGTGACCTGGTGCGAATGCTAGGTCAAAGGTTAGACACCACAAAAAGGATCGAGACGCATGGCCTAACTGCTGCTTTGACATCAAACATAGATCGAAAGAATTCATCAAAAATCAGCACTATCCACTATGTATACCAATATCGCAGTTTAAGGGTTTCGTGATCAGTCTCTCGAAAACCTCTTTAGCATTCTACTCAGACTGTACAGAGTAATCGACTGTTAGATAAATATTAGGCACTGGTGTTTATCTTCAGAATGTAAGTTTGTTTATGGTGATCAATAGAACCGTTCTTCGTACTAACGCTTGTGCGCATCTGCTTCGTGATTGCGTATTCTTGGTGGCCGATATGTTTATCCTTATGTGCATGACGTACGACAGCCTAATTTAGCAAAGTAAATTGAGAGCATTTTTCGTGCTTAAATGATTATCTTATGCAGTGAACTATCGTCTTCTTTCAAACCCACAAATGCGCTGATTGAAGTATAGTATCTGAATGATACCAGTATGGAATCACTCCCAAATTAGCAAAACACCCACCACATTCGACGTCGCCATCATCACCATCACCATTCTCGTCATCCTCCTCCCCCTCCTTCTTACAAGGCTGACTGATTTTACAAATACCACGCAGCCTACATATCGTGTACCGAAGTTATATATCTTGTTCACTTGTGACCGTACATAGATGTATTACGGATAGTATACATGTACCAAATTCTTTATCTCGCAAAAGCTACGTACTATGATTTTTGCTCTGAAAAGTTAGCGTGTATGTAATCATTACAACATGTACAACGGGCAATGGAGTGGCGCCTGTACTATGTAAACTCTTGTCTTTTTTTGGTTAACTCCAGTTTCAAAAGCCAAAATAAATTATGATTATGTTATAAAAGCTGAGTAATATGAAAACAACAACAACATGCAGATTGATATCGGTAATAAAGTCTTATACTTCTGTTGAATTTAGCTGTATTCATAAGAAACGGCTTTGTGCATATCGAGAGTTATACTTTGTCGAGATTATCAAAACATGTAGGAAGATAGTGCATTGTGGAATTAGGCAATTCCACGTAAGATTGCAGAATGTATGATATTTATCTTTACGACTTCTAGGTGTATGACTAAAAGTTCTTTTAAAAATCGACTTATTATGTTAGCAATGCTATTGTTGAGTTGTTGAGATGACAAAGCAGAACAAGTAGAAAAGAATGTTCAACATTGACCATGTTGACGGTTCGTATTTGAAAAAGATCAGGGGCAATATTCATGAAAGCTTACTAGCCTAGTTAGTTACTTATGTGTATGCAGCTGAATGCACCTTAGCAGCTAACTAGGCTTAGTAAGGTTTTATGAATATGGACCCAGTTCTCCTGTATGACGAAGACTTTGGGAGAAGTCAAGAAAGTTTCATTTTCATAGTTGGCTCAGATTAAACGGCGAGTGTGATTTGCAAGCGGGGGTGGGTTAAAGTGATAGGAAGAAATAATAACAAAAGAAAATGTCACTTGCAAATGTATGATGGTTATGAAAGTACATATCTAATTTTATTCCTTTCACCAACGAGATGTAAAAAAAACCCAGATGATATTGTATTTTATTTTATTAAGATTTTGTACCAGTATTCAGCTATATGCCGCGTATTCCATGCAAGAGGCAATATGTATATATATATTAGATAGTAAGTAAGTGTAATACATGTATATACTACTGTAATAGACCAACAGCAGACATTTAGAAGGCATCATGCCTACATTTATACTACTAGTTTTTATCTATAAATACTCATGATGACATTCATGAATATCTCTTTTTATTTACTTCAGTATGCACGTCTAAATTTTAGAGGTTTCGGCCTTACAGTTGTTTTACGGTCTGGAAGATGTATGTTCGTCATTAAAACTGAAATTAGTCCCTCAGTCATTGTCAGTAAAGTGGAGTTCCTTCAAGTCATCTTTACGCACTATTGCTTAAATGCCTGTCCAGGTATCCAGTAACGTGACATAAGGAATTATTTGACATAAATCCACATTTCTCAGCAAAAAGGCAAGAATATTTGCATGCAGTACTAATGCGCATCCATTAACTTATACAACAATGATATGAATACTAGCAATTACAACTTAATTGAAAACGAAAACCTTAATACCAGGTTAAATTTCTAAAAAAAAATAAAACAAACAAATACTACATATTATCATACAAAATGTTAGTTTTTAAAGAATATCATTAACCCTGTAATATTGCTCTGATGGTCCATAGACAAGTGATTTCATCATGTTCATGTCATACATTGAAAATCTCTTTCTTTACACCTCTCTCTCTCTCTCTCTCTCTCTCTCTCTTTCTCTCTCTTGCCCTATATTAACCCTTTGTATTTCATGTTGACGTCCGTTCTTCTCTGCTCCTCTGCTTTCCCCTTCATTTGTACAATAATGACCTATTTTGACTCACTGTGAATGATATTATGTGAATTATGTACATTTCATTTAGTGCATAGTTTGTAGTCAATGGTGTCTTAAATACAATATACCTAGATATGTCAACCATTGATTATGTTCAGTAGAACATTATATAGGTCAATGCAATCTGTTGACCCTACTCATTCAGTCATAAGACGTCGTAATAATTTGGTGCAATGACACAATGATGTTTAATGAATCTTTCTCAAAAGCATATTGCTCATTTAAATGAAAGCAATAAGAAGGTATGTAAAAACCTTTTTCTTATAGTTACATGAGTTTATATTCCACAACCATGACAACTTCATGTGCAAAATCCCAATTATTAAGTTAGTGAAGTCAATGATTTTAATGTCTAATCAAAGTTGCTCAGTGTATGATAACTTATGAAATGAATTTGCGGCATGTTTGTTAAATGTTAACATTAATAACTGCACATTTTCAACGTACAAGTACTGTAGGTTAATCATCGATGTAATCTTGAATGTGTGACCCCATGCAAAGAATAAACATGTTGTTTTTAAATAATACATAAAATATTAGTCTTGTGATATTTGTGACTGATCATAATCATCTCTGTTTCATATGGGCGTATATTTTCTTTACCCTTCACCTGTCTAATGTGGGGAATTGAGAGAGAAACCGGTTTTGTTGTTTTGCTTCCATCCACGCACATGGTATTAAAGTATAACTGTTCTTTCCTGCGTTTAAAAGAATAACAATTCAAGCATATCAGATGGACGTACATGCATGTTGATAGTGAATAATGACGTATTATTATATTGATCGGTAATCTTCAAAAACCCATTTCCACGCTTTTAAAGTTCACGTTTATTAATGTCTCTCATTGAATCATATATTATTGAGCTGTGACACTAACTTTCAGAGTACTTTCTTTCAAATTGTGAAGCTTTCGCTTCACGCGTCTGACGTGGCATCCAATGTTGTGGATCCTTCTGTCCTGCTGACCGAGGCGATCAAATAGCTCACAGAATTTGGGTCCCATGGATTCGGAGACAGCTTCCTTAAAAAGTGAAAGGACATCGGTATCCTTAAGACCGTCTTTCACCAGATCTTGTTGAATGGTTTGTTATCCATTCCATTCCAAAATATGACGGAGCGAGACAAAATACCTTTGAATGATAAAGGGGGATTTCCAATTTTCGATTAAAAATAACATGTCAATATTACGAGCAGTAGATCACTAAAATGTACTCCAATGTAGAATGTGCTGAGACACTATTACGGGCACATGGCAAGAGTGTGAAGGCTATGTTAAAACAGTATATTCCAGATAGATGTCTTTCAGTACTTTTAGAAGTCACACATTGTTCTGTATAAGTTTGCCATTCAGCACATGCCCCGTTTAAAATATTTATGATAAGTTTGTTTAAAGATAGCAATAGTAATTGCTTTTTCATTTCAGGAAATACATGTAGGCCTAAATTTATTTATTGTAACAGACCCCAGCATCTTGGCACAAACGCTTCACAACAGTCACACAATACATTTAAAAATATCGATAGTGATAGTAATAATGAAAACAATGACGATACGAAAAGAATTATTGAGAATATTTTATGACGACCATGATGTCGATAGTAATGCTGATAATATAAAACACTACAACATTATTAAATTACTTTTTACCTATGATAATAATACAGTATTATACAAACAATAATTACAACTACATGTATATGTTTGAATTTAGAAAATATATCACCACCAATCAACCTCAATCAGATAACATAGCTTCTAACATATTGCTAAGGTGTATTGAGAGCGAAATTATCGCCTTTTCTGAAAGAAAAAACAGTTGCTGTGGTCCGACGTATTCACTAACGAGGGTTTAAAACTAAAAGGCAATACATTTTAAAGTAAAATGTGTGCATTATCATTGATAGTGCGCAACAGGTATTCAAAGCACGGGATGGCGTCGAGTGTGTTTCGGTCGCCGCTTGTTCACGAGACGGATGAAGTCATAAATCACGAGGAGAGGGCGTCGAGGTCCCCTTCATCAACACAATCACGGTAAATGCGCCGTGCCACGATGTCGCTGGGACGTCGACGGCCGATCACTCATGACATGAAGACTCGCGGTCGCTGCGAATCCATCACGGGATTAGGAACAGAGCGGTATAATGTGATATGTGGATGGAAGCAGAATTTTGAGGTGAGACGGAGGTGGGGAGGAGGAAGAGGGGAAGAGGGTAAGGTGGGAAGTAATCACTCATTACAGGGAGAGAAGAGGGGGTTCAACTCTCATTGATGAATTTTTGCACTGGAAATATGCATAGGGCAGTATGGGATGTGACGTAAAAGGGCAGGGTGGGGGTGGGGGCAAAAAGAGAGAGGAAAGGGCGATATGATAGTAAAAGGCGGGTGAGAGAATATGTCAATTGCGGAAAATGGGGCCGGCGGTGTGTTTCACCGGGTACGGTAGATTAGTGTATAACTCTACCGATAAAGAACGTTGAGGAATACAAATAGCAAGTGGAAGGCACACAGAGATCGGAGACAGACACACAGGCAGGCAGACAGAGAACGGAAGAGAGGGAGAATGATGATTCAGATTTCTTGAGTACACTACTCGTATCGTTAGACATGCGCACATAGAAAGGTAGAAGATGGAGAAACGAGGAGTTTGGAAATCCAAACGTCATGATGTATTAATTTATGAAATTGCTCGTGAGGGCTTCACGCCTAACCTACATACAGCTATGCCGTGCTATGAATGGCAGAGAAATGAGGTGAACTAGAAGCGAAGGCTATGAGAAAGGAAAGGAGAAGTACAACAAAAGTAAAGCAAGACAGGGCGGGTTGGGAGAATGAGGAATACTTGAGAGAAAGGAGGCAAGGAGGATGAGAGAGAGAGAGGGAGAGGGGGAGAGGGTGGAAAACGAACGAAAGAGGGTGAGAGAGAGACAGCAAAAGAGGGTGAGAGAACAAAATGGAGAAGGAGTTGAGAGGATAGTAAAGAGAGAAATGTAAACTTAATGCCCTAACACGGAAGATAGTACGTCAACAAATCGATCGCAAGAGGAGGTGATCGATCTGCGGTGTGATGCGGGATCACGCATCGCACTCAGCTTTCGTGAAGCACGGATGCAAACCTGACACCACGCCCCGCCGCTATGTCGTGCCTGCTCGCCAGCCGAGCGCCTTCTTCCCGCCGTGCCGATATGACATGTTCACGGTGTCGTGTTTGGCAGGCGGTCGGTCGCCCCGGCCTGACGGCGTGGCTGCGAGACGACTAGCGGCCATGCCGAGACAGAGTGCTCTTTGCCTCCGGTCGTTCCTCCCTTTATCATCGCCTGCATGCCAATGCGACGAAAAGAATTAGGTTCCGTTAATGTTGTTTAACCCACTAATCCGCACTCTCTCTCTCATTTGTGCCTATTGGGCATTGGGGGATCCGATTTCAATGACGATATATGCCTTCTGTTCCCTTACACCCGTGTTGTCATGCATTTTTTGTATTATCATACAACAGACGGATCGTTTCACGGCATCCAAATCACATCTAAAAATAAACTTAATATGCTTTCACACAGATTGCTCAATTTAAAGTCAGACACGACTGTGTCATTCTACAGAAACTTTGGTTGGCATTAAATGGCGGCTATATTTAGTATTTAGAGCCACTACCATGACTAATTTGCTGAAAGTTGTGACTTCAATTTTATTTGAAGATTGCAATCAGACTGTGGAGGCGTGGCAAGAAATTCTGGGGAATTAAACTATAGTGTAGGCGTCTGGTTAATGGGTGTGTGGGTGTATGATAGTGTGTGTGTGTGTGTGTGTGTGCGTGTAGGTAAGGGTGCGGATATGTGGGTGTGATGTAGTTTCAGATGAGATGAAGTGGCTGTTTGGACAAGTAAAAAATCACACACACTAACACACGCGAACACGCACAAATACACACACATACACACACATTGTATATACACTACTATATATTTTTGTATGAGTGTCTCCGCGCGTGCTCCTCGTTATTTTGTGTAGGCTACTAATTATGGCCTATGTGTACATAAAATCATTAGGATCGTATAATTAACAAGAGTAGGAATGTCTCATATTGTATGGGTGGATACGCAACACATCACACGTAAATCATTACAAAACAACTTCCAAAACATGAACGACACCAACCAGTAGGCATATTTTGTCCAGTAAATGTCAAAAACAACAACAGAGAAGTACATCATTAAAATTGATAGTAACATCAGACAAAAATACAAATGTTACTGCTGTTTGAAGAATTGGAATCACTACATATAATTAGTAAGAATTAACAAATCATCTGGTACAATAATCTCAAATGGCTACTCCAGTGATGGTCATAAATACCATAAATATCTAGAGCATTTATGGTTTCCACGTATACACTGTATGCTGTGGTCAAATATTAAAGAAATGTAAAACATTCACGTCTGTGCTCATGTTTCCATTCCCATTCATGGTATTAGAAAATATGCAGGTAATTTCGCATAAAAAGATTCATTCATTTTATTTTGAAACTAGAGAGAAACGCTCGTGCATCCAAGGCAATGGTGCATTGGTGAATTACTTCGAATGGTTGATTCTTTACTTTCCTCACAAAGTTGCCAAATAGATATAGCGATACCAATGCTTCAAACAGCAGTATAGTAATCACTTTCTATCACTCTGAATTTCTATTGATGTATTTTTATTTTGTCTACGTGGACGTGATACAAAAAAATCCTAGCGATTAAGGTCTTTACTCGACTGTGCTTAGCGTATTGCAAAAATACTAGCAAGTTTCTTTTCAGGAAACCCTTTAATTTGCACCTCTTTCCCTTGGCTGCGGACTTTCAACCTAAATTTTCCCATTTTCTGTGCATTCGGCTCTCTAGCATATGTCTGAAGTGCAACCGTCTTCTCTATAACTAGCAGAGATCTTGATACACTTGCATTTCTGATAATCCTACCATCTGACAATCTTTTAGTCTTTGGTATCGTGCCAAGCTACAAGGAGTACTGCTTCTTGTTATTTTCATCTCGTAATCTCAATTTTTTGAGAAAATAAGCATTGCTATTCCCCACATTCAGATCATACATTATTCTAAAGGTGATAACCACCCATATACACACGCATATTTATAAAGACACAAACACACATACGCACACATGAAAACACACACACACATACACACAAACACACACACACATGTACATCTATAAAAAGTCATACAAATCCACACATTCCATAAATCCTCATATGCAGGTTTAAAGAAAGCTTTCACACACTATTATTTTCAGGAATGTTTATTTCACAAACAAGAAAATTCTATATCTTGGTGGAAAATCTCGTTGTTGAACTAAAACTCAAAATAGAAGAGAAAGCTGGCTGTCCCTCTCCAGCATGATGGCAGAACAGGTAGAATGATTTGAGCATTACCAAAACTAACGGCAACGTTCATCTGGGTTTGAAATCACTTTTTACTTTTAAAATGAAATATTTCCCTCTGTTGATATTCATCCATCTATTACTGTTTCGATTTTTTTGACATATATTTCCCTGTGGTTTATGTACACTACGCAAGGCGTGCGCATCTCTGGAGGGGAAAAGAAAACACGTCTCCCCTTTTTCACAGGGATGCCATGAACATTTTTCCGAGGTTACTCAAATACTTACATATTCAAAAAATTACACCTAATTTATTTACCAGACTTTGTTCATTAAGTTATAATGTGGATGAATTTACTTAACTTCATAGGCTTAGGCTTCATAACTTTTCATCAGAATCAGTTAATTTCAGTATGTACAAAGTTAATTCTTACTTTTTAAGGGAGTGAAAGGCAAATATCATACATATAGCATAGAACTGTGCATGATTCTTCATTCATCGAATATGCATTATGCTTCATATATTATATTGCATATACCTCTCATTTCCATCTATTCACTACAAAAATAGCTCCAAAATAACATATATGTTGTTGTTAGATTTTTTTTAAAAGTTGGATTATGCTTTTTTCTGTAACCCTTTTTATATCAACATGATATACACCTAAATAAATCATATGCACCCATTTGAATTAAAGCATACAACGGATCATATGAATCAACGTTTATTTCAATGGAGACGTTCAACGAAAACAACTTACACCGCTATTATGTACAGGACAAGACAATGATTCGATACAGATTTCTGAGAATATAACGGTCCCTAAGATTCAAGATATGTTTTTTCTTACCACTGCTTACTGTCATGGAGTATACCAAATTTCAACCTCAATTTGTCATTCAAAATATGTATACACCTATTGTTTTGCGTTTACAACATAGTACATGATTTAGAAAGGGAATTCATAGTTTTAGTTGCTATCAAACAGATGAAAATATTGTTTGTGTAATGAATTGTACAAATGAAAACATACAACATTATTTTTAAAAATAATGATTTACAGGCAGTGAACAGAAATAATAAAAGTAGGTGTCTATACATTGGCATTTGTTCTTCTTTTTGATGCAATGAACACCACGAATGGTCAGTTTCCTGCACTCTTTACTGAAATTAAATGAAAAACGTGCAAAGAATACCCAGAAATTATTAGCAAAGGGAGTGAATAGAGCTGGTTATGTTTGTTCATCCATAAAAAGGTTTTTTGCGAATTGTTATCCAGCCATTCTGCTAAACACAAATACAACAGAAGAGTCAGTCTGTCGCAAATAAAAGTGGAAAATGTTTGGATATGAAGAGGCTTCTCCTCTTGATGCATTCATCCTCCGTTCGTTAATAAGCACCGTTCTCCTCTGCTTCGGCTAGTTCCGCAAGAAACTTCTCTAACAGGGGTAACTTTCGCAGATCGTATTTTAAAGCCTCGTCGTTGTTGTCGAAACCGAACGCGTTTTCGTCGTCCAAACTCGGTGGTTGCCAGGCTCTTCCATACCTGTTTCCAAATCTGAACTGTTTCGTCTTCACTGCATCACGAGCTGTATAGAGGAGGAGCAGGCGGAGAGAGAGGGGAAAGAGGAGCAGATTGGGAGGGGGTGATGACGGGAAATGTAGTCGGGTTTAGGGAAAAGACAGATTGAGATAATATGATTGAGAGTAAGACAGAGAGAGAGAGAGAGAGAGAGGGAGAAAGAGAGAGGGAGATAGGGAGAGAGAGAGAGAGATAGGGAGAGAGAGAGGGGGAGGAAAGGGGGGGGAGAGAGAGAGAGAGGAGAGAAATATGTTAGTCTGATAATTTTCCTCCAATAACTATGCATTCGATGGCGTATTGTGATACTGATTATACTACATTACTTCAGCCGCAGATGTATTTACAGAAATGACATGAGATTACATGTTCGAGAGAGCATCAATTGAACGTCGGTTCTAGTAATTTCAAAATACAGACACAGCCTAGTCAACATAATTTGATCTTTGTTTAATCAAAGACATCATCAAATTCACGAATAATATCAATATCGCTAACAATATATCAGAATGTAAATATTAACGCTGAGATATCTTGGGTTAGAAGAAAATGTCCACCACCGGAAAATGAGTCACTTTCCAACCGTCTTATCTATGTTGATTGTATTTAATCGTTATGCAATATTTATCATGTGTATTGGAAATACATCAGAATTAATTAACATTATCAAGTTACCATGTAATACTTCACGCTGAAAAGAAAAATATGTATGACAGGTCATTTCGTTGATATATTAAGCAAATATATCCCCTTCCATTTCTGTCTCATTTTAAACTAAAGTGCTTGCTCTATTTTGGCTCCCACAATTCTGGGGAAAGTAAACGTTATCATCGCCCACACTTAGAGATATATTAAAGTTCCACGAAACAACGTCAACTGCACTCGAAAACTCCAAATTATATCCTATTGCAGATCCCCCGGAAGGAAAGTGAGCCTATTGCGTGGGGGGAGCTATAACACGTATTTAAACATTCTTTTTACACCCGCTATCAGTGTCAGTTGACTTCTAGCTCTGTTTGTTTATCCACGATAAACAGGGGTGTGAAATCAATGGGGTTTGTGGAAGCGGAAACCGGTTGGAGGATTGATTAAGGTGTCTAAGACGAGGATGCCCTGAGAAGAAGCTGTCCGGCTGAAAGGGGCAGACGACAACCAGGATTTGTCGGCCGCTACGTTGTTTAAATACAGGCGGTGAATTTGTAATATAAATATGAAATAAGCCAAATAAACCAACTTAATCAATTTTACAGAAATGCTTGGATATCTCAATTTTGCAGACTCAAAAGAGGCACTGCGATTGCGCACTTCGCCAAGAGTCAATATGAAGCTGGGAGAGAAATGATCAAGATGCACAAAATACATCTGCGTTCGAAAGCGATTCTTGAATGGTGGAATTGACTCGGACGACTGAAATATTACACCTCGGTCCATTACATCGACCCCATCTGAATCCCCCACTGATTCCGACTCCACATGCAGTAAGATAAATACATGACGTCTGAAGAATGTGGGTGAGCTACCAGCCCCCTTTCCAACTCTGGCATTCATTCTCAAATAACTGTAACTCTTCCATCATGTCTTCATTCACCCCTTTACGACGCGCTGATCCGCATACGCCGCCAAAATTCTGACGAGAGTATCGTACCTGTCACATTACTTTAAATCAATTCCAATTGGCTTAACATCAAATGACGCAATCGATTCTCGTTCAATTCGCGCCAAGCATTTCGCGCCTAATCTATACGGGTTATCGATTTACACACATCACGAGCAGACGACACACCGCGCCTTGCCCCCGGCGCAACGTGCTGAAATTGGGAGTTTATCACGTGACGATGCATAGGTTTGGCACCAATTCTTCCGAAGACATCTTCCGGATCCTGAGGTTCTGATGGAACTCCAAGATAAAAGTCATAATCATGCCCTAGTCGTCGCAAGAATGTATCTTCAAAAATGTGGTTCGGTGATCGACAGCATGTCTCCCCCGCCCCCCCCCCCTTCCCCACCCCTCCTCTACCGTTATCACCTGGAATGCTTAGGCAAGGATTAATGGCGATCAATGAGCCGAGTGCAAGCAATTACAGAGAAATGGCCTTCACTAATGATTAATGAAGTAGGCATATAAAGTCACATCATATCTGAAGAACATAATAAGAAGACACTATGAATTTTGCTTCCGCATGAGCGCGAGGATACTGAAATGAGCTGTAACTTATGTACATAAGAGAGACGGATTCAACGCCAATTTTGCTTTTCCTTCTGCTTTAAATATACCATTGTCGTATTGTATGCAAATGTGATTAAAATGGTTCAAACAATAATCCTAAAGCTTATTCGATGTTTGTCCGAGCATGGACCTACTAACGAAATTAGTAGGTCCATGGTCCGAGTACCTTCAGAATGCGTTGAAAGTGATTTACGAAATACAGATGCATGTAATAACGCGTTACAACACAGTTAGGGGAGGGGGGGTTAAGAATACATTACGAAAAACGGCTTATTGTACCAACAAGGCAAAAAAAATTACTTTCACTTCCTGTAGCTGTACCGTGTTTACTACCATAGCGCCACTGAGCAGGCACTGTCACGAATCTATTTCAGGTGACGTAAAAACTGAAAGTGCAGCAATTAAAGGAAGTGCGGACGGGCCTTTGCTATCAGAAAAAATACTGAACGGAGTCCGTTAAGAAAGAGAGGCATTTGACCAGTAAAAACTACACAACCTCCAAACTACAGGCTGTCCTCTCATCCAGGTACTCGATTTCAGTTCGCTGTGTAAATGAGTAACTAAAAGAATGCCTATTTCCCTGTGACGGATGGAGCCTGCTAATGGTATGATAAGAATCAAATGCTTTCTGGCCAAATACTTAACAAGACCTTTCTCTCGTGCATTTTTCGAGACATTTCATTTTAAGATGGGTAGATCATTGACGGGATCTGTCCAATAATACGCAGCTCGGGGTAAAAAGGGGACCCTTCTTCCTCGAAGACGCGCGTCTCAATTAAACCTACAGGGAGAAACATATATAGAAAGGAGAATGATAGAGCGTATTTATTATCTAATGTACGATGGGAAATGTTGAAGTACAGCCCTCCTTTTAAGCAAATTAATGAGATATGCACAATAAACTGAATAAACTGCCCCAAAACCCGCCTTTCGATTTTTAATATGGTGTGTTGATGTTCGACAAATGCTTAAAAGTGACCGGTTGATTACTATTTTTACTGTAAGCATTTAAGAAAAGAGAGGAGTTGCTTTATAGTTACATTTATTTCAAATTTCCCTCACTCACTTCCAACTTAATAATACATGTAATCAAGTAATGGAAAAGACAACACATATGACTAAAGTTTGTCATTAAACAACACCTCATATGTCTTCACGTTTGACTCTGTATATCTTGAAACGCTCTATTTGAATGTTACCGCTTGTAAGCATTTGTTAAGAGATGTAACTGGAATGATATTTATGTACGTCTATTTGGTCGCCACCTGGCATTTCCCCGCCATTAGCATATGAGATAGATCACGATGGATGTAATACCCCTTGCATGACTGTCTGGGCAGGAAGAAAGAGGATTGTCACGAAATAGGGTTTCTAATAATCACTTTGCGACGTGAGAGATAAATCAAAAGAGCTTCAGTGTAGTTGCTAACAGGTGGTGATAGGCCTGAGTTTTTTCTACGTGTGAGTTGGGAATTGATGAAATATCAACGCAATGAGGACGCAAGATGAAAGCAGAGAAACAAAAAGATGAGAGATTTTAAAGGCATTTTCTATTTTTCGCTTCAATGTTTGCTACGGTAAATGTTAAAACTTTATCAAAAATTATATATATTCCAAGTTTGGTACGGTATATGCGATTATTGTTGCAAAAAGAAATACATACCCTATTAAAATGGTGATACATATTAAATTTGCTCCAACAAATAGTCATATTCGACATTGCAAGAAAGACTACAAAGGAGGCACTTAATACCTGGTATTTATTGGAGAACCAGAATGGGACAATTCGCAGAAAATACTGATCGTAGAGGAAAAATCACGCTTTCGGATAAGAGGGGAAACTGCAGAGGCGTTCTTAAGGATATGTAATCCGTTCAGATGGTCAGATTAACAGTGAGTGTTTTCTAGCGGCATTTGCTGGCGTGTCTGTTTGCATTATGCTACCCAGTTTTATACCTACAGACACGTATCTGTGTTTATATGTATGAGCAACGAATAGATAATTTGGTTTAAAACAAAATGTCAAACTTCAAGAGTACATCGAACCTTATGAATCGTTCAATTCTGTTCACTCACAAGGCTTGTCGTAGAAGTCAACATTATGAAGATTTCAACGAATAATAGGGGAGAAAGGGCATTCTTAAGAGCCATGACCTTTCTATTTAAATGTCTTAATGGAGAACCCGTTTGAGTAATGCCCCTTTGTTTATTTGGGTTTCATCAAGATCTTTGCTAGCCCTCCGAAATCCATGATCATCTCCTGAGTTCAATGTACCCTCATTTCTATCCTGTGTAATAATGTTTGTACGAGTTGTCGTTGTGGATGTAACAGGATTCCAAAAGTCACTGGGCAAATTGTTTTCCCTACTGGGGGATACAACCATTCAAAGCCCCATTAGTTTCCATGTAGTGAGTAGGCTTTCTCCTACATTTTCCCTTATCCACCCCAGTCCTTAAAATGTTGGTGTATTTAAACATTTGAAGAAACGCATTTCAAATTGAGTTATATTGTCAATCATTCCTTATGAATTTTGCAACATATATCAATGCATTTTTGAAATAACTTTTAACTATTGAAATGGTTATGGATAGAATAATACACAGATAATCAATAATCAATTAATACTGATTTTTGTTGTTGTATCACACAAAATGTTTGCAATAAATTTACTTGTAACCAATATTGATATTTGACGTGTTTCGTTATTTTATCTTGCATTTCCATTGTTAAACGAACGCGGAATAATGCACGTTCTTTCCGTGCCTTATTGTACATCTTCGTTTTGCAATTAACACAATATTCTAATACGTTAAGCGCTCTCAAACTCATATATGTCGTTCCCTGCTTGGCTATGGCATATCAATTATTGAGATGGGCACTGCCTGGTGCAGCCGTCCATCATCGAACCCTCTGTGTCTCTTCTGGGGAAAGGAGAAATCTGTCGTATCGTTTTCGCTCATTTCCCTGAGTGACTCCCCGTCCGTCCATTTAACATAAGAATGCAGAAATCTATATGGAAAACACCTCCATAATTATTACCCGCCGGACATCCATTCTTTCTTCGTGAAAGGTGGAGCCGAAAATTAGAGGTATTGCAATGAGCGACCTTTCTTAGACAGTCATCATAGTAAAGAAGGGCATGAACATGATGGACGACGTGTTTGCTTGTTTGGAATTATAGCAAACAGCCTTTCAGAAAACTACAATTTTACCGTCACAATGATTGTTGTAAAGCAAGATGATAAAGACAATGCTATGGTAAATGATTATAATGCTTGTGGCGTACAAAGTTTACCCCATTTTTGACACCTCTCACAGATTTTACCGTGAGATTTGTAGTTCTGATCTTTTTGGTCAATGTCGTGAACCTTGCACGGAAAAGCCAGCAAAAAATAAGAATATTTAATATGATTGTCGTTTATGTTTAAGTTCAAGGTATTTTTCTATGCCTCCGCCACGAAAAGGCCAAAGACACTTTGTTTTCAAGTTGTTCCTCCGTCCCAAATCCGTTTACTGAATATCTTGAAAACCGTTCAACAAATTTGCGTCAAATTTTAAAACTGTGTGTAATCCATAAAACCAATCAATTGTGTAAAAATGTCGTCAAATCGGACCGAGGTCAAAGGTCAATTAACATTTTAGGGAAAGAAACTACATTTTCCATATCAAATACAAGTTTAATGGTCTTCTTGCAAGCAAGCATGGATCAAATACAGATCACGACATGGAGGTAAACAGGTGACATTTTTTTTTTTTTTGGGGGGGGGGAAATCCGTCAAAGATCAAAGGTCACTGATGAAAGAACTTATTACAAATTGCCAAAATTGGCCTAAACGTCATTGTTCCACAAATTTACTTATCCAAATCCAACCAAACTTCATAGAAAGGTGTATTTTACATTCAGATGAGAGGTGAGATAAGATGTAAATTTCCTCAGAGATCAAAGTTCAAAGAGCTTGTACCAAATTAGCTTAAAATGTGAAATTTCTTGAAATAACCATGATAACTGGATATTCAATGATCCAGGTTCAGCCCAATGTGGAACAACGATGGATTACTACATGGACATATATTAATGTGATTAGAGGTTGACTTATCCAGATGTCAAAGGTCAATTAACTTTCCAAAAATATGAAAATAATTTGTTGTTCAATAAGTTAGAACATAATGATACAATTTCAACTAAACGCTTTACGCAGATGATAAAGACTGATGAGATAAGTGGCCAAATCCATGAGAGATCAACGGTAAATGAACTTTGGCACTATAAACTGGAAATTCAATTGTCAAAATTTTAACCAAACACACAATTTTTCTGAGCATAGATCATTATCATTACAAATAAGATGAAGCAGTCCATATATATGCCTCCGCATTCATGTAAATAAAGGCGGAGGCATATTTATGATCTGCGTGAAAGTCGCATTGCTCGACTTTGTTTATTCTGAGGGTGCTCGGGGATTCCGCTTGTTCAAACAGCACTCCACTTTACGCCCATTAGGAGCTGTTTCACGGGTGAAAGTGAGCGATTTCTTGTTTCAAAGTGAGCGTGATGCAACTAGCCTTATCGTGCTTCGATCAATCCAGTACTCGAATTGGCACTGAAAAAATGTTACAATCCTTTAGATAAACCTCCTTTCTTCTCCCGGTATAGTGACTCTACCTTGACAGAATCCCTCTCACAGACTTGGTGCTTTTGTGAATGGGGGATAGGGAGGATAGAGGGAAGATAAAAACATGAGCAGATTGTGAATAATAATAGCAGTGTAGAGTGGGTGACTCATGAAGAGAATTTCACGTGCGTTCTCTGAGAAACCACATGGGAAAGCCATTGTATTCACATTTGTTTGTTTGGGTTTGTCAGCAGATGTCTTATCGTCATACTGTATGATAACCATTTATTGGTTAATTCCATTCCATGTGGTGATGCCATTGTGAATGTGTCCATTTCTTTCAGGTGGAGGGGGCTAGAATGCTAGGGCTCTATTTGCCTGGCTGCGTACGTGTCTGTCTGGGATGGATAGCAAAGGGGAGGGTCTCCGAATGGTTTTAATCGACATCGTTCAGACCAGTTTACCCCGACGACCACAGCGGGCAATGAAGCTACATCGATCACTCGACTTCCACTGCGGTTGGTGACTGTTTACGTTAACCCATTGTCCCCGATCAGTCATGACTACGAGCCCTGACACGCACTAAGTGGTATCCCAATAAGACCGACCGTCCTCCCTCTTTTTTGGATTCTCACATAGTTTACTCTTTTAATTCAAACATTCCGAGAGACATGCTAATTCTTCAGAACCAGCCAGGATGGGATTGCATTTTTTTTTAGAAATAGCGTTGATAAACGTTCTGCAGTCAAAGTTATGAAGCACTGAAGTTGATCATAAGTTAGTGTTATCATCCGTGCATTTAGGCAGCAATTCATTTCCATTTATTCATTATAATCATTAACATTTCACGGATATCAAGCCTTCTCTCAAGCTAATTTAGCTTTTTTTTACTGAACCGTTCCAAAATTGTGTAATGCCTTAGAAGAAAACCTGACTTTCATAAAAATACAAATATAAGCACAGAGATAAAAGCTTCCAAACATAAGCTCCGATAACATAAGTATGCAAAGCACCCTGGCTTCCACCGGTACTAATCTTCAGGGAAATCGTATTTGCATTTCAATTCACGTAAAACGGGTGGAAAAGGCTTGTAAGTGATGCTGTTGACTCAAGAAGATTACTGAGCGCAATAAAAGAAAATGATTCGTGACATTTGGAGAGAGGTTGTCATGTCGAGTTGTCAAAGGCTAAATATCACTTCGGATCTAAGGGCTCTTGGGGCTACGAGAGGAAAGATAGGGGAAACAAAGTTAATCATAGAAAAGCGGCAGCAAATTTTCATTGCATTTTGCTTAGAATGTGTTTTGGAATTAAGGGCAGAGTTTTTGAATTCTACCCAACCGAATCGAGGCAGGCGAAATTCAAACCTTTCATACTCCAAAGATAAAGATCTACAGGCGTGAAGCATGTCGAGAGCATTGACTAATGGGAGAGAGAAATGCGGGCAGGATTAGGAGAGGGGTATAAGGAGATGAGAAGGGGCACAAAAGTTCCTTGCCACTTCATGGTTCCGACTCGCAAATGAAATTTCCCTTTCAGGGACATGATCTGGTTGCCGATAGGGAGCAGAAGTCGGTGTCACGTGTTAAAATGAGATTGGGATGCAACAATTGTCGAGCGCGGAAAGTGCCCAGGGCGTTAGAATGGCGCGCGATGTACCTGGAATGGATGCTGTAAAAAGTAGACCGCCGGAACTAGGGTGAGGCCGTAATAAACAGTCCGTGTACAAATACTCATGGATGGTAACTCTTGGATAACTTAGCTGCTACACAGAGCCGATTTTTCTTCCTTTATTTTGTACTCTTTCAGTCACGTTAACAACGCGACATGCCTCAAATACCACGTGTAACAGAGAAATATCACTACCTGACAGTGAGTGACACTGACTATGAAGTGAGAAATCCAATTCATGTGATTGTATAGGTCTTAAAGTATTTTAGAAATATGGTAAGTCATAACAAGTCGTCATGATAGCGTACAAATCGATCATAGGTATAATCGTTTTTCTCAAACATAGGGTTATTAATGTCTTTACTTTTGTCTATTTCCTCCAACCCCCCACCCACCCATAAAACAAAATGTAAAGGAAAAACACCCCCATTATCTATATTGGTGCGTGCTTCAATCGCATTCTGTTTGAAAATCCCGATACACTAATCAATCCATTATTCTGTATTGCTCATGAACCATAGACCGTAATGGGCAATTATGGTATTAATTTGATAGTTTAAATGAGATAATGGAAAACAGATTTACGGATTTATTTATGAGGAAATATTTTCCCTCTATGATCTTTCATATAGTAGTCATATGAGTGCCAAAGCCACTGCTTCGTTTGAGGTGTACTGATCGTTCTGTATGCACGGCGAATTTTAGAAATGCGGGAAATGTGGCAAGGGAAATGATCGATCCACACACTAAACGTACTCTCAGATGCTGCTGCTGTGTCTTATTGTAATTAAAATTTTCCTTAACTAACCTACTGAACCCCAATGTCGAATGCAATCAGTCGTGTATAGTGTAACTACGTTGTGTTACATTATTTATTTTCCATGAAATTATACACGTTTTAGTGATGATAACAATGAAAGTTGTTGTAAACCTACTTAGTTACAGTGGGGTCTCGGAATTAAAACAACTTATCAGGTAAAGTAATAAGTACTCATCTTGCTACATTAGGTTGCCGAATAGAAAATACCGATAACCAAACATTCTTAATATTGTTATCAATTGTATATGGACAGATGTGTTTAACGCTGTGTATATCGGATGTGCATTATGTCACCAATAGTGTATACAATCTACATTGGGCAGCATTGTATCTGGCATAAAAGGGTAAATACTGACCATGCATTATTCAAAATTAAATGTTACATCAATTAGGTAGCGGGTATGAATATACCTCTATATCATTGATTAAGACTACATTCAAAATTGGATATAAAATTAAAGATATTATAACTAAACACAAAGTAGGTAATTGAGTTCCTGCGGTGACAACAGAGTTTTAAGCAAAAAAGGAGTTTCCCTCGCAGTCTTCACTTTTTCTTTGTTGAACTTCAAACAAGAACTTTAAAAAACAACCAAAAACCCCACGAGAATAACAAATCGTAAATGTCAATCCAGGTAGAGTTGAAATAACCACGATAATCTTGGTAAAACAAAGAAAATGGTTTATTGCTGGGTCATAAAATGTACTCCCCACCAAGGCCAGAGCTGTGACGTAGAAGAGAGGTCAGACTCATTTTAATGTATTTCAGAACAGCGAATAGGGATTTATGTAGAAAGTGTAGGTCAGCAATGATGTCACTACTAAATGTCCAAGAACTTGGCCCATGTTTATGTTGAGGTAGGCTCGAGGTTATCAAAGGAAGAAGAAGGGAAAAAAAGAACAATAGAGAGAATAGTTTCAGTTTATAAGACCAGTACTGACACAAAGCGGTTCGGATCCCCAGCCCCAACCAGCTCACACCGTATGTCGTATCGACCCCATTATGTGTACCGGAGAAGTTAAGTTCAGAAGGAAATAGTCAACAATCTTACAGTAGTAATCACAACCCTTGAGGAAGAAGAACATTTGCGACCGAGAGAACTGAGAATCCCTTCAGAGAAAGAGCAACACTAATTGATCGAGCTCTTCATCCTTGTCCTCGTTGTCGTGTATCCCGATTGTTCCCAAATTTCCCAGAGTGCTCCTGAGTTCCAAACCGACTATATGCTGTGACCCTAATTTCCAGTTTAGTCGAGCCCTAGTACCAGAGTGGTTTCTCGAGTCGTCCCATCCCACGTCCAAGTTGAAGGAAGAACATCCCCGGGACCATCCCAAAAATGTCCTAAGAGGTTCCCCGAGAGCATCTCCGAAATAGCAATCGTGATATAGTATGTCAGTGATACCTGACTAATATTTCCAATTAATATCCCTCCCCGTAACGTAAGGTTAGAAGATCGATGGTAAGGATAACTACAACTGAGTATACATTCATGCAAGATTAAGTTTTGAGGGCAGATTATAAGAGTTGAATTCGTTAATTAAATAATATGAATCAGTGATACAGTAAATCACCCTTGTGCTTAAGCACATTTCTCCTTTGCCCCTTTAGTTTAAAACATAACGGTGGTTTCAATTTGCTATTCCCCGAGTTGGAATAGCGAACCACATAGCCAACATACCACATATCTTGTTCCTTCTCGGTACTCCTCTTCACTGCACCTGCAATGATTAACAGGAGCTTGCAATGGGTAATACAAGTAAAAGGGGAAGTATCTTACCTCTGTCTCTGAGTACTGGATTGGTCGTTCGTCGGTCACGTGTGTGGGGGGCCGAAAGTGACACAGCAAGGGCGCAGAAGAGCACTACAAAAAGAAATAGCCTCAGCTCCATCGTCGTACTGCAAATGCAGAATTAAAAAGCAGAAACATTAACTTTTGTGTGCCAGATAAACTACTGATTTGTGGGATCTGTGTATACTGTGAAAAGGGTACATGTGGCACACACCGAGTTAAGTTTACAACATTGGGTCATCAAATATCAATGGACTCAATACGATCATTGCACTCTTAAACGATGTTTATTCAAATAGAGAATATGGCGGACAGAGGATGCATGGTAACACGTAAAAAAGAGAAAACAATGTCGACAGAGGGAGAGGAAAGGGGATTAGGGCGGCGAGAGGGGCTGAAGAGAGAGAGAGAGAGAGAGAGAGGGGGGGAGGGGGGAAGAGGAGAGATGGGAAAAGAGAGGAGATGGGATGGAAAATACAATCAATTCACCATGTCTTGCACGTGAACTCACGTAAAGGAAGAGAGTCTCCAAAGAGCATAAGCAAAGAGAGGGAGAAAGAGGGAGAGAGGCCTGATCAGATTCTAATATAACTGTATTATGTCGTTAAAGGTGTATTAAAAAAGAGAGTCATGCGGAGAGAGAAAAAAGAGGGGGTGGGAATGTATTAAAATCAGCACTCAGTCATACACATCTCATTCGACGCTGGAAACCCCCAAATATGATTAATTTCCTTCACGTCAAAGATGGGCCAAAAAAGCGTCATCCTCTCTTGGGATGATAAGGAGAAGAGGTCGTTTGTAATACATGATATTGAGCGTGTTGTGGATGCTTTGCGTACATATATATGAGATCATGCTTGGTCTGATTAACAACAGTTGTGACTCTAGTTTGATTTAATTTCTGCGTCAACCAAAATCCATTGGGAATACAACAGAAACGCCTAGATTGCAAAGAAGGAAGACCTCTTTCAGAGCTGATTCATTACGGGAAGAGCGACAGGAATATTATCTTTACTCTACAACTTGTTTTTATTGGCGTAAGTATGTGTTTGCAGAGATATCAGACCACTGTGATTTCAACCTTTAATAGGTCCCCTTTAAATACGACCAAGAGCGATTAGGCGTCTATGTTGTCGTCACGGTGATGTTATTCTTTTTCTATGTCTTCCTTGAGCTTTTCCCTCCTTATTTCGCTTTTCAACTGTAGCAGACGCAGATCAGCCAGACTATTTCGATGTAGCATGATATGTCTATGCTCCCTGCGCAGTTTAAATTCAGTTCGCGCATTCATAATTGCTCGTACAGTCAGTTGCCGTCATGTTCTTGGCAAGTAGACAAAATAAACTGAAAATAAATTGTTAATGCAATCATGCATAACACACTCAAACCGATTCAGCAATTCTTATTCCCCACTCTGCCGCGTGAACTGTGCTGGTCAATGGAACGCTTCAAATTGTAGATATCCACCTAGAACCTGTTCTTTTTTGTAATAGCCCTTCTACGAAATGAAGCCCATTGCGGATGCTGCACATTGGTCATTCGACTTGACACGAGCGATTAGGCTCGCAGCATTGGGAGAAAGTGATCAGTCACGTGCTATACATTAGTGCTGACTGCGAAGACGCCTTTGTAATTACTCTTCGATATCTAGATATCTGATTATGCTCATGATGCAGGTTTCAGACAAGTGAAACCGCAACGAAACGCTATGACAACCAGGATGACGGACAAGTGTAGCTTTTGATTGGACGGTCAGACACAATGCTTTTACAACTAATATGTGTACTTCCGTTATAAATTTTTAAAATAGATTAATGAAATATCTCTCTGAGGTCAGGAAGCTGGGACGACGGGAAGTAAAACGATAGTGAACATGGTGAATAAAATTACTGTAGATTACAACAGAGGCGTTTGTACATCATATGTTTAACCAACTGCCACAGAATAATAGCGGCACAGATGTGTTCATCATCACAAATTAATATGTGCAGATATTCTTTCTGAGTTATATAAAAAAAAACACGTTCAGTAGCAACAGCGTAACAACTGATACCGAGCATGGCTCTTCATATTAAACCACTAAAATTCACATGGCATTGTAATATGTATAGTCGGATTGTAATACATGCAAAACGCTATATTTTTCGGAACTTCCCCTAGGAGGTCCTTAAAACTTCCAAAATACAAAACCTCCATGGACATATAGATGAAGATGTAGAACGGAACACATCACAAGACACAAGTAAATCAAGAACAGGTCATCACTTCATCATTCGATATAGAAAATAAGTTATGTGTTCACTGATAGATTGCATCCACACTGAATTAACACTCACGCCACGCAATCTGAACCAAATAGCGTAGTGATGTGATTTGTAATGTTAAAACCAATGCCGTAACATATGAAAAACGCATCTTACAGATTATGTCGCTGTAAACGAGATGATCATCATACCGATTCCATACCATTCCTATGGGATTCCCCCTGCCCATGGTATAGCATACTACTACGCCTAATGTGATGACGGAATCTGAAATGCATATCTAAAAACGCCGTGGATGGCTGTTTGTACCCTAAAATGGGATATGCGATACCCTGCATCTACGTTGCCATGGGTACCAACTGATTATGATGGTGGAGGATTCACTGCCAGACTGCTTTTGGTGCTTATGAGCCTTACTCAATCATAGCCTCCCCTTAAAAGTTTCCATACCCAGTTCTTTCTATTACCCCGGGATGAGGAACAAATAAAATACGTGAGTGAATGTCACTATCCTCCCGGGTATATTTATAGCACATTGATAGACACCCCTTAGCGAAATAATGTAGTTGACACCAGGTCGTGTCATTTTTACAATGCTTATGGCAAGAGGGATTTACCTCATCTATATTCATGTTTCTCCTCTTTATTTCAAACATTTTACTTTAAATATGTTCATGTCAATGGCGTGAGTATTGAGGTTACGAAGATGATAGTTTCATTGAAGAAGAGAAAGAGAGAGAAGGGGGAGGGGAATTATCAATGACTTTTTTTTCAATACATTATCATGCTTTCTGTGTAAATTGTTTCGCACGGAAACTGACTTTTGTCTCTTTATTACGCAAGGACTAATCGCCTGTATATTTTCTTTTTTTTTAACATGAGGAACCGCCTGACAAAAAATGGATTAACTAAATCCATATTACTCCCGTCACAAAAAAAAGGATTGATGGACAACCTTTGGACACAAAATAGCCCCATCACTTCTTAATCTTAACTTACACCAAAATCAACCTCATCACCACCACCATTGTTATGCAGCTGCCAGTAAAATGTGTAAAAGATGTCAAGGAGGACACTCCCCCCATGTTTTGCTTTTTGTTGTTTTTTATCGTTTGTGCTCTTCTACTTCGTTACTTAACAGGTAGTCCCCAGCCGGTCGCCATCATTCGGCTAGCTGCGGCAGGCTCGCCACCCAGTCACTGGAATCCCAAACCCACGGAGGATCAATGCAGCTTAGGGCGAACTGGAGAGGTTTGATCATCGATTACACCAAAAAGAGCACAAAAAAGATGAGAATGGGGAGCAATGATTAAATCAGAAATGAGAGAACAAAATCTTCCCCACTGGCAGTCTTGCGTAGATCGGACATGTATCACCGCCAGCGGCGAGAAACGGAATGTTTTCCTCGTACTATGCAAGAAACATCTGAAACATTAAAATCCTGTATAAATGCAAAAGAAGGAAATATCCTAAGGAATTGATTTTGCCCCTCTTCCTGCAATGATTGATCCTCACCAGACGTCCACCCCTGAGATAGAATTTCATGGATAACGTGAAAAAGAGTTCTCCACGAATTCACACTTTATTAGAACGTTCTCCTTGTTCGTTCTTTTTCTTCCCCTCTGTGCTGATAGGCCTACCTTTACTATAATATCCTAGTATAATACGCAGCCTGCTGCAACAGGTCGCCTTCTTCTTCTTCTTTTCTTCTTCTTCTTTTCTTCTTCTTCTTCTTCTTCTTCTTCTTCTTCTTCTTCTTCTTCTTCTTCTTCTTCTTCTTCTTCTGCTCTTGTCTCTATCAAGTGCAGGGGTGCATGGGCAGTTGTAGAGGTAATGTAGATAAAGTTCAATACTATACTTAGATGAGATTTCCCCAATTTCTTGTAATCATGAAAATTGTCGTAAAAACTCCATTTCTTCCTACATGCTAGGCCTTTGTTACACCTTTCATTAAAACCAAACAATTACATATACCCCATCTCGCCTTCTGCATTCCCTTCCCTTCCGTTGTAGCAAGGTTTATTTATGCCTTCTGTTTCCCCCTTTTCATATTCCTTTTGCTCACGTTTCCTCGAGTTTTCTGACCATCCACTTTATATGGAGAGAATGCTGGTTCTGCACATGTCCTTGGGCGGAAGTATGATGATTGTAAAGTGTTCCCAATTCTGCCGAGTGATCGAGGTTACTGACCTAGAAAAACGGATAATGTATTTCAGCACTGATAGAATTAATGCATTTTTAAGTAGGAACTTTGACATTTAAACAGATATTCTCAGTTTCTAAGGTGAAATTGGTACTAATTGCCCGAGTTTCTCCATCACAATAATTAATTTGCAACATAGAGAATGGCCGTTTTTGTGATGGCTAGATGTCGTTATCATTGATATCATTATCATTACCAAGATGTTACTTGTTTACAGGGTGGGGATGATATTAGCCGAGTTTCACAGTACAACATAGTTGGGTTTGTTGTTTTTGAATGGCAAGAGGTGCTCCGAAACAGCGAGGGAAATGAGTGAGGGTTTAGAGGAAAGATCTTTATCATAATATTTCATTCTGTGCATGTTCTAGTACTATTGCTGCTGTCAACTTAGACTGAACCTCTATAAAATAAGCAGTCCAATCCAAGGAATTACAAAGCATATCCATAGATAGATTGGATTCGATAGACGGATGCTTCATGTCGCAATTTCTGTAAAGTATAATGGCAATCATCTCTTCACCAAGTAGGTTATTTATTTAAACACATATTTGCTCTTTAAGTACCACGTATCTGTATTTCTTCGGAAATGTACTTAACAAGAAAATATATGTGTGTTTTTCAAATCAGAGGAATCTTTTGAAAGGTTTCACTAAATGAAAATTATTCAAATGTATACTTGCAGATATTTAGGCTTATTGCTGTATCCATATAATACACTGCTCTCCCTCCAATGTAATTAACAGCTTCATCCTGGATATTTATGATTAAATTCCCACCAACTCACTCCTCCGATCGCGATTACGTTCGTGAGGAGAGACCCGTTTGTGGTTTCATTTCTACTGGCTTCTACCAAGGGGATTTTTCAGAGACTGGCAAATATAAGACATAATAAATTGATATGTTATACGTTCATGCGTCATTGACGGTGGTAATGGCAGTTTAAATAGTCTATGATAGGACAAAATCACGCTGACTCATTGCAAATATTTCTCTTCTAATAACACGAAGAAAGCTCTTATATCATAAATGATTATGGGGTAATTCGTTATACACTTGTTCTAATACCTGCACGCTCAGGTGCCAATAGAGTATTAAGTTAGAAAAACGACATGCTCAATGTTCTTTTAAAAATACACTGCATTTCAATTGGGATGGGACGCATGAGAAAGTAGTCAAATTTTATAATCTTTCATCTTTAGAACTGATAAAAGTGCATAAATAGTAATGTCTAATAGTAATGTCTATACATAATATGAATATGAACGAGGTAATACAGAGGATAACTACCATGAATTCAGGTAGAAAGCACTTCAGCGAGGCATGATATCTCACAATTAGGCCAACAAAGAATCAATGTCCATACTACGCCATCATTTGCCCATTTCAACAATGATGGGCAGATTCAGGTTATCCAAATACTGGGGAGGTCTGTCTATCCATAAACCTGAGGACAGAGTCAGCTCCTTCATGTCACCTTATGAAGGCGTTTGTATGTGAGGACGATTGGTAACTCAGCAGGAGATGAGCGGTATTTAAGGGTAGTGCGGCGCCACCTCGGTGAGTCAATACCTTACACTTTTTCGGTCAAATTTAAATACAAATCCCGTGATTTATCGATTCAAGATGCACACTGGAAGCTGTACTTAGACACAATAATTCGCTTACCGTGAGACTCTTGCTATTTTTTTTTCTCATACCACTACCCCCACACCTTTATTCATTCGAGTTTGAAAGACCTTCCTTCTCCTGCATTGTCGTGCAGACAATTTACATCCAATATGTATAGACTGGAGCATTTGAAATACACACGTTGGTCTATATTGTATATATTCTGTTTACAACATCTCCTTTCACTAATTTGACCATCAAATATATCAGCTTTGGCAATTCTGATAGGATCTGGTTAAAAGCTTATTCTAATTGCATCGATTCAAGGATGATGTTGTGGATATGACGTCATCAAGGGAATAGTCATTAATCTGATTTATGCTAAAGAGCGCTCAATGCCAGGTAACAATGTAATACGTGTACTCTCTGCATGCGGTTTTTGTTAAAATGTTCATAAACGTGTAAATTAACGTGGTTACAAGGCATATAATCTTAATCAGGGTATGTTTTGCTTCATCAGAATAATTTATCTTTGTGACGATATGTGTGTAGCATGATATATAGTAGTCATTATCATATTACTGTATACACATCCATGAAAACACAAAATACGAATGTAGAGTAATAATTAATGTATCAAAAAGGAACGAAATGCGTAAAGATTTTTAAAACGAAAACCGACTTATTTATATCATATTTTAAAGGGATTTAGAGTGATATACGCAAAATAGGATCTTATTTCGTTCAGGATTAACGGAACAAACTGTGATATGACATCTGCATTCATCAATATCCACTTGTACTATAATGGAACTGCACGTAAAATCATAACGAGATATTACAGTATTGGTTTTAATGCAAACATAAAACCAATCAAATTCATGTGTGATTCTATTCTTATTCATGGTAGCGATCGTGATCAGATGACGATAGCTGTTTGGGGAACGCCAGAACCGTTCTGGAAAGTACATCTTTGCCACTGTGACATAATAGACAGGAGGTCACCCATGAAAGGGATGGAAGACCTTAATGATGGTCAGAGCTCCTACTCCACCGTATCTCTAAATACGAAGAATACGCGGGGTAATTATCGGAAATGAACTTGCTTCAGGAAAACGAAAGTTTTCGAGTGAGGCGAATGTTTACCGATTTGATATCCTCACGTTCGCGCAGATCAGAGCAAAGTGGACAGCACTATTACCCCGAACATCGGGCATTGTGCGCTCGCCCGTCCAGAACAGAGTTGTTTGCAATGCCTTCTTTAGTGTCATCCTGGTAATTAGAAACGGAGGAATGATATCTATCCTTTCATTCGTCAACAGCCGTGCAAGGACATTTTCCTTTTTTGCCATTTTGCATGCGATGATGTCAGCAAAATTAAAGATCGTCTATATAAGAGAAGGATGAGTGGTATGTTGTCTTGAAGATGCAAAAGGCGGCTTACGTTAGCCACGTCATGGTGTCGGTATCATGTTGCGTGAGGGAACATGTCACCCTTTTCAGTGTTATGAAGCCTCCTAGTTATTACAAGCTCCCTTCTTAGCCCATTGTGACAGACAGAAATTACTCGGATACAGTTGCAGATTGTACTTCCATCTCAAATTTGACCTGCGGAAATCCCACAGACTTTCCACAAAAGATTGTCGCATGTTTCCTCTACACTCTTTGTCCTCCTTCTGGCCGCATTGTCTGCGATTCCGTACCATCCTCTGGGAGCCCACAAACTGGTTCTTAGAAAACGGTGGAAGATATTTATATTGCAGACGTGTGTCATGATATCTTAAGATTTCTGTTGTTGTAGATCAACATGTTAGCCAACATGAAACGCTGTAACCTCCCTTTCTACAAAAAGTACTGTAGTCTGCTTTGTGTATGATAAAGCTAGATCACGTGGTACTTCGTCAGCCAATGAACATGCCCAATAGTCATTTAATGCAGGGCAAATCGTAATGATATCTGGCGCCAGTGGTCTTTACAAATATTTGGCAGAGAGGCATTTGACATGTTTGATATACGTCTACGTTTTCTCTGCTGAGGACAATTTTCACTAGAAATCTGGCAATGAAGAAATGAGAAAACTCACTGCTGGTGATTTCCCCCTATCACTGTTTACCCTCATTAGTGATAACATGCATGCATGACAGACGGTTAATTTGAATTACTCGCGAAACAACTACCAATCGTTCCAGGAAGAATATACAGTATGCGCAAGATTTCTTTACTATGATGTCCCCTGTCGCCTAATGTAATATGGCACGCGATAATGAGCACTTAAATACAGTATCTCATAAGGGAAAATCAAAATAGGAATCTAGCAACGGAGAAATTAAAGATCCCTTTCTGGAGATCTTCCATTGTTATTGTTTGCCCTAATTAGTGTAGACATACATGCGTAACAGACGGTTGATTTGAACCATTTGCGAAACGACTTTTAAGCATCTCGAAAAGAACATGAGGCGGCGTTTCGAGTTTCTGATGGTAAAGCAATAATAAGCACAGCAAAAGACTGAGTACCACGGGGTAAGGGGGAATATTTGCTTTCTCAGTTGCGTAAAAACACCTCCTCACATGCAGCACTTTGAACGCAGTGGACGGGGAGCTGACGCTGTGTAACTTTCATATTTGTTTTGTATGAAATCTTGTTATACTTTTCATATTTCGCAAGTTTGTGCTTGTTTTCCAGATAAAAGACGCGCACAACTCTGTATCGATGTCTCAAAGACCATGAAGACACAGGCCTAAGCAATGAGAGACGGGTAAATCCAAAGAAGTAGATTCTTAATGTCATTTTTGGTATAACCGTTCATATTTGACCGGACCCATGGCCATAATAGTCTGGATAAAATTCAATTTCGCAATTCTTGAGATCTTGATACTTGAGATCGATTTATTATTTTCTTTCAGTGTGTCCGTGTATATTTCAATGACGAGTCTTTTATCTTCTGCGGCTTGGCAGGTGCAGATATAAAGTCGGACGTCACACAGCTGATCCGCGATGAATATGTCTGCTAGCCAGGGTGGATCAAGAGACGGTTACTCCATGAACGAACGCCGAAGCCCTCCCGTCCAGGTGGTTCGGTAACGATGGTTGTAATGGGCTTTAGGGATTACCCAGCATCCCATTTTATTGGATATTATTAGTAATAAGAAATTTTAGCGCATCATCCCTGGCCGTTCGATAAAAAATGATCAGTGCTACAGTTTACCAGTGATTATTTTAACGTAAGCTTAGTCTATTGTTGTTGAACATCTTCGCACCAATCCTGCGTTTCAGCACCGTGTGCTTACGATTAATGAAGAGGTCAACATATCGCCTTCCACTTGGCCCCCATACTTCCCAGAAATCAAGGTTTCCAAGTCACTAGTTCAATGTAACCTGTTGCCCTCGTACTCATCTTCATCCTTATATCAGATAGAGCGACAGAGAGCAAGAAAGAGATACATAACGATGATAGGAATTAGAGCGCTTGGTTGCCCCACTATTCCACTTCCTGGGTTCTCGCGGCAGGTGTGGTTATCGCCCGCGGTAGGGCAAGGAATTACAGAACTGCTCTTCATACCTTCGTTCACGTCGAACTTTCCATCTTTCCGCCCTGAACAAAGGATAGAAGGATAATAACGACGATGGGTGTCTATGGTGTGGGGAGATGGCACTCCAAACAACATCACCAGTGTTAAGGGGAATTACAACCCTCTCGCGGTTATATTTTAATTGAAAGAACCTTTTAGAGAAGCAATGTTCTACCGGGAACTTCAATTAAGGGTTGGTAATTGACATCCGCGCTGGCGTTTTAGAGCCGCAAATATCGCTCCAAGATTAATTTTAAAATATCAACAGGAAAGCCTTAAAACATTCATTTAGAATATGAATCCCAATTCATGCGCCGTTAATATTGAATGTCACGTTAACCTTGCGGTATCCTTTGCACGGGTAGCAGTATCAACTGTGAATCTACAAAATATGAATACCATGTAAAATGTGGTAAAGTAAAGCGATGTTATGTCAAAAACAACCATTGCCTTTTATGGTTTCTATTTGTAAAAAGAAAATGTTTGCACTCACGATAGAATACATCTAGAGACTGATCGGTGTAATTCAGTGTGTAAACCGTCAAATATTCCACATCTTTTGAGGCTGTGTTAGCATAATGTGACCCTCTTTACACCATGTATTTCCTTTCATGTCACTCTAGCTGCAGTCAGCTGCATGACTTTCATCGCCTTTTATGAGCATCCCGCATCGGGATGCCATGCATGAAATATTCCCACCCGACGCGCCATCACAAGATACGTTTTATCGATCAGGGAGATCATATGAAAGGAGAACAAGACTTTGGGCGCGATTCAGGCCCAGCTGCCGCGGATTGACATTGATCATTATCCAGCAACCTAATAATCACTATATCATCGAATACACGATTTGTGATAACGAATCTTAAAAAGAGGATTGCAATTTATTTATGTTTTGACAAATGCAGATTGTGCGCACTCAATGGTTGCATTAACCATGTTTAGTTGTATATATGCTCTAGTTCCTTTCTTGTTGCCCTGTATATTCCATGCAGGAAATTGTCATTTGATACAAATATGTTATACTTTTAGTTTACACTGACGTTGATTCCATCTCCAGAGTAATTTTAGCAAAGGATCTAATTATTTTGTAAATAGTATGATGAGTCCTACGTATTAACATTTCTGAAAAAGGTGCATGGATTTTGAAGTATATGAGTATAGCTAGCTTAGGTTTACAATTTTATTTCAAATGAAAAATAATCTTTTGAAAGCTCTTGTGGGCAAAATATTCCTCGTTTTGGGCTGTGGGGAGGGTGGGTGCAAAGACATTTTCTTCACACAACAAAGATATAAATATTATATTTCCAGCAGAATATCTCTCCGATTTCCACCCGGGATAAAGAGACGACTACAGTTAGTATAGTTAGTATTCATTAAACCAACCAGTTTTTATCATGAGTTCACCAATGTGCTCGTACAATTTCTCTCTATCGAAAGTATTTATAAAATATAAGGAACTTAACAATCATTCTGTAGTCTGTAAATAAGGACATGAGGCTTGGTTGAGTAAGGTCGCGAAGGTGGCTTGATATCCAATCATCTATTTCAGAAAATATTATGATAATTGGAAGACCTTAAGGCAAAGCAAAACAAAAATCCTATTAGTCACGTTATTGTGGTACTGGATCGTGGTATCGCATGATTGATGCGATACCCTTCTGGAGAGAAGCCACACACAAATCACTTACGTTGAAGCACTTCAGCGTAGAAAGTACCGAGAAGAATGAGAGGTAATTAGTACTTATCATGAAGGAAAATGCAGTGATTAAATTAACAGGCTTCAGGTATTATTACAACTATAGCAAGCTTCCGATAGAAGATGGAAGCCTGATTGAAACATTGATCTGCAGACGCGCAACAAGCATCTCTCTGTCCTCTTGATTTTTGATAGGATGTTCTTGGTCACAAATGACGTCTCAAATGGCGCACCACTATTACTACAATTATACAACCTTCGTGGTACGTGTAAATAGCACATATTGTACTGACGATAGGGAAATTTGTATAGTCTGTACATGCTGATAGCTGCTCATATCAAAGCAATATCATGCAGACACGACTTTGTCTGGTCTGCTGCGCACAGTTATGTATATAATTATCGTAGGTGTATATGATTATTAAACTATTGTCTATAAGAGAACACATTTGAAATATGCGTTTCAAACAATAAGATGCTCATTGTTAAAACTCTTTCCAGTGTTTTTGTGGGTAGAAACAATTAATAGATTTAGAATGCATTCTATTCACTGAAACGCTATGAGGTGAATATAATATGTTATTGCTATATAGACAATCTGAAACGGTTTAAGAATTTTGAACAATACACAAAAATAGATTAATCAATCACTGTCATTGATTGTTGAAAGAAAACAAACGCTTACGAACATTAACAGTAACAATAACACAGTCCAGGAAAATGATTGTTAGAATACGTGTGACATAACCTCCGTTTCTGCAATAATTATCGTCCTCCTATTCCCCATGCTCGTGTATTTATCATTCCTCTTCCTCTCCCCTCTCGTTCAATCTGACTTCTCTTCATATTCGCCATCCATCTCTCAGATGGACAGATACGTATTCAAAATTGTTAACATTGCTAAACATCTGAAACAAAACAAGAACTTGTAGTGTTAACCCCTTTCTCATTTTCAGAAAACTTGAACAAAATAAAGCGTATTGGTATACGTCACCTTAAAACGGTGCGTGCGTCAGACATGTGTGATATTGGCACAAAATTGGTGCAAAATTTACCAAAATTTATCCTTGATTTTAGGCGAGATTTGAATAATGTAAGTGCATAATTGATAAAGATGTTAATATTTTGACGTTTCAGTAAATAGAAAAAGAATGAGTGTCGCTACTAAAAATCCTCTTGGTAAAAAGAGGAAAAACAGACTTACATGACGTGATGTCATCATGCCGTGACGCAACAGATATCGTGACGTCATCTAACGTCCTCTTTCCTAGAGGCACGTTAGCAAGAGATGACGTTAGAACGAATAGTCTTCCACCACATACACTTCCTTGCGTAAGTCTGAACTTCTTGGTAATCATCGCAACGTGATAGAATACCGTTAAAATTATATGCCATTAAACTACTTTTGTTTTTAAATTAACATTAAAATATATATATAGGCCTAGCTCTTCATTTCTCATTTCACATGTTACAGGTCGTATCCTTGGTCAAGATTTTTCAAGGGATTTGGGATGTACATGTATATCCAAAATCTTCTATGCAATAACATACCAGGTATGCAGTACAGTAGACTTGCAAAAACACAACCAAATTCTATCATTAATAATCATTCAGGTGGCATTCTGATTGACAGAACAACTTAAATAAGATCCCTTCCCGCTTTACTGAGTGGCATTCGCCTGTCATGTTCCTTTTGCTCCTATCTGGAGATCATCTCTTTCATATCTGCGGGCTGAATTCCCTAGCGATACCAAACCAGTGGACAAGGATATTTACTTTTATCCCCCGGCACCGGAACATCCGACATCAATCTGCTCAACCCTAATAATAGCCTACCACGCACGGTTGCCCACTGCGTCGTGTCATCTCGGATAAAACTTAATTTGGTGCTTCGCAAATCATGACCGGTTGTGACTACATGCTTACATTTCCAGTGAAAACACATACGCTTGAACACTTCTTATTGACGTCTCAAATGGCGCACCACTATTACTACAATTCTACAACTTTCGTGGTACGTGTAAATAGCACATATTGTACTGACGATGGGGAAATTTGTATAGTCTCTACATGCTGATAGCTGCTCATATCAAAGCAATATCATGCAGACACGACTTTGTCAAATCCACCTGAGTGTTACAATAGGACACGCCCTTAACCATCCCCTTAACAGTAGACAAATGGCGATCTTAAAATAACTTGGAACCGGTAATTATATCGTCAAAAAACTGTACCTGACAAAAAGCAATTACTAGTAGTAAGGGGAGTGGCGATGGAACGGTAAATGTAAACGTGCTGATAAAACATGCACCTTGATCTGAAGAAAGAAATATTAAGAAAAATAAATAAAGAGAGATATTTGCACTCGAAATCTATAGTAAGTAATTATAGGATGGAAGGTGCTATGCTCTGAAGTAATACCTATGCATGGATTAAATGCGTTTCTATCGTAACGTCGTCAACTATATTCCAGATAATGTGATATTACATTGAGCATAATGAAAATATAAATTGTATATTGAATACATCATATGATACTGAATTCATGTGTCGAATCACACAAAAATCAACGATATTCATGATACTGATGCAAATAAACCGCGGATGCACAAATTTTTATCGTCTACTGAGTTCACCATCTACATAATATGATTATGGACTACGCTGCAATTGTTATCAATCCTACTAGATGCCTTTCTTCACTTTCCCGTAATAAAAATGAACAGACGTAAACCCTTGGCAAGAAATGTTATCAATAATACACGGAGGACTAGTAATATTACCAAAGTCTAACGGTTAGATCTTTGAACATTCATGACTATAACTAACATTGCCTAGAGGACACGCCATACGATATGCTGTTATTGAATGTGATTTGATATTGTATCAAATATGATGTAGAATAATGTACACAGCCTGAATTTTACCCTCTGGTGCAAAACTCTCAGCTCATGTACAATGACGCATTCGTGGAAATACCATTTTGCTCTGTAGGAGCTCACGCAAGATTATGCCGTTTCACTCTATTTATTCTCTTTCTCGCACCTTTCTCATTTTGACGCACTCCCCAGTGAGTCGATCCATGAAGAGTTGATGTCCTCGAAATGTGAGAGTCTAGGAGTACATACTTAAGGGACGTAATTAAAATACACAGCTTGAATTTCGAAAAGATTTCATTACAACCCTGCAGCCTGTGATAAAATGTAAATCGTGAATCGAATTGACGCAGAAGCTGCAGACAAAAATGACGTGTTTACTGTGGTGGTAATGTTTGATTGTTTTGATAATTACGATGCCAATTTTGTCTCATGTTCTTATATTATGTTTTGAAGATCTAGGGATTTCAATGTTTATGTTTGGTATGATTTGTAATTTGTTGATATGCGTGTGTTCATGTGCGTGTGTCTTTGGGTTATGTCTTGTTCTCCATTCACCTGATGTTTTGTTGATGTTGTTGTCACGATATGTATACCATAATATACATAATATACCATATTTGCATATAATGTTTCATATATTTATAACTTTACACATAATCACATGGTGGAATGAGAGATGAACGTCGTATCATATAGTGAAGTGTGTGATTTGATACCGTACAGAAATAATACCATCGTGAGCAGACGTCCATACTCTTCGTCATGTTGCTGTAAGGACATATGTAGAAATGCATAGTTCCGTGAACTCTTGGATATTTGAATGTTCCTCTGAACGCAATTCAGGAAACACAAAGCATATTTCTTAAATGCTCCTTAATGCGAGGGTATGATCATCGTTAAGTGAAAAATGAAGATCATCAAGATTACTCGAGAGCCTTGCCGATCGGGGCGTTACTCTATAATGGTCTCCGTACGAACCCGAGCTACGCAATGAGGACGCAATATGGTGTCATTAGACGCTGTCGGTGCGCAATTGATCGCATAGGGAGTTCCCGTCTCGCGTACATGGAAATGCCGTGAGGACTCTATCAACGTCTTATTATGTCACCAAGAACATGGTGGTGACATTCGAGGATCCTTTCTAGTAGATTTCGAGATTAGATTTCTTTTAATCCAAAGTCCTCAATGATCATCGCTTCGAGCTCATTTAATTATAGATCGTAGCATTGCGTTGCAGTAATGTATTTGCGAACAGCTGATTTTGCTTCAATTAATTCTATGAAGCTCCGTTACTAAAGATATGAATGATCAAGGTAATATGGATATTGCGGGAGAGTAACAAGTATATACTTCATGGAAATGCCTTTTCACTGACATCATTCCGACCCAAAAATCCTACAATCACACATAAAAATACGATGTGTGCTGTATTAAATGCCCATCAATATTCATTAATGCCCCACTCCTTTCAAACTCAAAAAGTACTTTGCTTAAGATTAAATAAACACAATTGCAAGTAAATATCACATACCTTCATACATACATTCATAGACATACAAATTCCATTGTTAACTTGTTACGCGCATTCGAGTTGTTTTTTAACGAGTAATACACATTCTTTAGACAGGGCGGTATGGGGTGCGACAGTGAAAAATAACAAAAATAGAAGAAAGGATGCTTTTACGGGGGAGTTACTAAAGAAATGGTAAAAAGGATCCTCGAACAGCCACAATTATTGAGTCTAAAAGATAAGTGAATCGTTGAAATGGATTATCTGAGAACCGTTCTGAAATAACGAAGACAGAAATGTGATATCGAAAATACCGATTTTAAAACCGTTTGATTACCTTCCAAATATTTTTCATTAAGCGACCTGGATGGGGGATGATTGGTATTAATGGAGAACCTGGGCATGGAATCTAAAATGTTCGTAGCAAAAGAAAAAAAATAGCAAGAACAGAGCGTCGTGAAAATATGCACTTTTAAACTTTGTAAAAATCTATTGACGATCTTATAAATTACTGAGCAAGGAAAAAAATGAGAAAGGGGTGATTGGACTTGGAGATGATAATCTCTTTGAATTGAAGTTGATCTGTTTGAAGTAGTTTCAAAGAAATCACAATAATCTGACCAAATGGGTGCGATGATACAATATATACAATTTTAGAATACAACTTCTGTAAATAAACTATGAATACAAATAACATTTCAAGTCTTCTTCATTTGAAAGGATTTGTAGGATTTTGCAGAAATGAAGGAACAAATCCACATGAGATGCGGAGACAAGACTACAGATCACATCTCGTGGATCACATTCAGTCTCCCGGTAATCTATTCGAAAACTGTTTGTGTTAGTTCAAGTTTCTAATAAATTCTCGATGTTTATTAAACCTAGAATGATAACACGCATTTGTTTTTAAATTCCACGAAGAGTTTCGTGCTGTATAAAGATGTCTTGGTAAAAAAAATGTAATAACAAGTACGCACCACACAATGCCATCAATGCTCACAAGTGCAGATGTCTACATGATGAGCACCCCGTCTGAAGTAATTACTTAAATGGTAGACTGTAAGCATCAACCGGCGATATAAATTATTGATCTAAAACGATAATGTCCAGATAACATTGACGTTTTACTTACAGTCTATGTATATATTCAGTAATCTATTGCTTCGCAGGAATCGTCGTGGCAGCAGCAATGAATAATCAAGTCCGTGATTTCCCTTGAGAAGGAGTATGGCTTTCAGACCAGACGCCACAAAATGCTTGTGTGCGACCATTGTGGGTTGGGGTCACTTTAGTGCGAGCAAGTGTAACTTTGCTCCCCCTGATGATGTGTATGATGATAAGCGCTCCATCCGCCTTCTAGCTTACGTTAACTACTAGGGAATAATAATGTAAACTAAACGAGAGTTTGATTGCCAATGATCGAGGGTTGGTACCATCGAATGGCAACGTGCGTAAAATATGGCGCATTACTTAAGTTAAAATATCCATCCATTGTTGTGTTAAATTGCAGGGGAAATATGGTATGGAATAAAGGTATGCTACGCGTGAAGAGTTATTCAATTTAGTTCAATTCAATAGCTCCCTGATGTCAGGCAACGCCATGTAATAATAAGTGTGAAGACGTTTCTTTAGCACCATGATTACATTTCCCCCTTCCCATTTCGAAGATGAAATTGTTTTTACCGATGCGAACTTGTTGACAGCATGGCAGCAACATGTTGCGCTTCTGAAGTAAGTGTGTGGTGTATGTTACATGTATCATTTACACATGCCAAACAACTTTGAACCTAGCGTATTCCGTCACATACTTATTTGATTCCATCACTATCCGTTCAAGCTGTGTAAACACGGTATAATCTTTCTGGATGAACTCTTATACAAACCTGATTGAATACCTGTTCGGCTTGCACATTACAGTATATACTTAGATGGGCATGCAAAATATATTTTAGAGTCAACTTTAGAATGATTACAAAATTGGTGATCGCCTTGTTCAACTATTGCTTTGGTCAACTGTTTTTCGAAGATATTGCAATAAGCCGTTTTGTTTTGTAGTCAAAACTTTCTCTCTAACGTGTTATGATATTTTCCTTTACCTAGGGATTCTTTTTCAATAGGTGAATTGCACTTTCAATGATTTGCATGTTCCTACTCGGACAAACTTCGGAAAAACGTTGGGGTTACTATTATTAACAAACTACTTTGAAAGATAACGAAAATGGCTATTAAATTAATCATATCTTAGTCCATCCAGTGAGGTGTGAGGGAGGAAAAGAAACTTAAGCATAATATTCCAATATATGTAAGGGTAATAAGACGTGCTAATGAATGTCAAGAGCATTCCACACTCATGACAATCTGTGATGTCTCATGCTCAGCGCGCGCCGACATTCAGTGGATGTCAACTTGGAAAGAAATATCTTTACCCATTATGTCTCCAGAAGCTTTGTTCCTTATCACATTATCATACAACTCGACTTAAGGTCTCCATTAATAAAGATCCTGTATTCAGCTTTTTTTTCTAAAAAAAATAATGAATGATGAATAAACGGACACAAAATATCTAAGAATGACTTACAAAATTGACTGATGTCTTTACTTCCAGGATTTTTCCGGAGTTGTGAGAATCCATCATTATCCAAGTGATATATTTAGCCGTGTATTATCATTGTAGCTGAGATATTTCACTTTCAAGATTTGTTTATTTGCTACTGATACCATTAACGGAACTAGAAAAGCAAAATAAAATTCTACATTTTGTTTTCTCTGAAAAGCTGTTGCCACACAATCATGTTCGTAATGGTTTTAACACATAGAAAGCACATGTTATGAACAAATTACTTTTCGGCGGCGTCGAGCATAGGTTCAAAGAAAGAAGATTGATTCATATCCTCGCAGTTTACCTGGTCCAGCGAGCTGAATACGTGTACTCGTTCTGCAAATCGCTTTCATGCAATGAAAAATAAGATTTACTTTGATATCTAAAACCTAGAAAATACCCACTGGAATAGATCTGCTGCAATACAGTATTATCGTGATCATCATTAAAATTTGAAGCTGATGTGTAATCATCATGATCTGTCTAAGACTATTATATTCTATTATATATAAGAGAATGATGAAAGAGACGAGTGCGAGATCAATAGAGGAAATTGAGTACCATGAACTTATCTTTAGGGAGGGAAAACAATTTCATTTATGGTATAAAGATGGTGAAGATCAATTTGACATATCATCAGCTCACTCATGACCTTTATTCTAACATCACATAGAATATTATTTAAAAATAATAGCATATCGTTTCATAAACCAGAGAATGAGCACTGTATCTTCCGATCACTTGGGGGTTATCATTTGTTGAGCCATAATTTTAGTGACACTTTGTTTAAAGCGATCTGATTAAACGTCAGAACAATTTCATGTCGGATGAAACGCCTGACACCAAACGCATGAAAGGAGGAGAGGGCCGGTGCACGGCGTTACAATAAGCAAAGATCACAAGGTGTGTATGCGTTCACCCAGAAAATGGGGCGGAAATGTCCTCTCCGTGCCATTGCAAGTCCCTCTCTCATCGTATTTAATCTTATTGTGAGGAATACGTGAGCATGTTTGTTTTGATACCACAATCTAATTACATAAACATACCTCACGAAACCATCACAGCATTAACGATTTTTGCTTTTTTATCTATTGTAAACATAAATTCAGTTCAGTTATCATTAAGGGAAAGCATGTTTGATAGTATATTTACATTTGGCTGTCCGCTTATGAAAAAGATTATCTGAGTGTGTTTTCCTATGTAAGAGGTAAATCAATATAATCATTTGCATCGCGCCTTTCGTCTCTAGCGATTATAAGCTCAAGTAGACATAATGATACTAACCATTTCTAAAGATAGAATGAACATACTACTTCACCGCCAAATGATATATCTTGGTGTTTTTGTTGCAAAATATTTCCTTGCAATGTCATGAAACCTGAAAGTATATGAACAAATTGATATGAGTAATCATATTGAAGGTGTAACTTCTCAAAGGCCAGGAGTATATATCCTTGCAATGTCATGAAACCTGAAAGTATATGAACAAATTGATATGAGTAATCATATTGATCATGAAGGTGTAACTTCTCAAAGGCCAGGAGTACATAAAGTGATGCCCATACGGGAGCATTCGAGCTATCTAAGTTTGTCACCTATTGTGATACAAATAACAAATAGATGAGTGAAAACATAAAGGAGAAGAAATGTGCCCAACGTAATAACGGACAAATGCACATTTTCAAACTGTATCCTTAGCTTTTTATGCGCCAGTGAAAAATCTTTGCACTGGTAATACACACTATTCCTGTAGGGCAGTATGAAATTTAACAGAGAAAGGGTTAAACTAAGGATACTATTTGAATGATACAATGGGTCTCTTATATCTGCCTAAAGTGAGTAGTTTGAATCTTTCTTTATTTCCCAGGGGTCAATGTTTGTACCCAAATCACGAATACATTCTAGAGAGCAACGTTTCATACCACACTAAATCATACTAATCAATATCTGATGACCGCTTCACAAAATGTCTCACATGCCACGCTTCGTTCAAATACAAAAATATTAACCTTCAAAAAGAAAGCATTAACTCTATATCTGCTAGACACAATGCTTCTCAATTGGATTTTAACATTTGACGGTTGTAAAATTGCACTAGTGTTGCTTAGGGAGTTAAAATAGCTTTTGCTTTCGAAACGGTGTTTGACAAGGAGAAAGGGGTGTGCATATTTATATTGTCACCCGTGTTTATATGGAAATTAAACATGGCTGGAGGACATGTACTTTCACAAATAAGAAGAAAAGGGAATGACAGCAGTGACTCGTAAAAATTAAACACTATGACAGTGATGAATTGGGATATGTTTTCATCGTACTTTGTTGCAAATACGTTACTATTTCTATTCATATCAGTTATAATGGTTTTATGCGATGTACACTGAATCTTACCTCCGGGTTCCTGATATGGTTCATTTTCCAACTTGAAATCATTTAATCTCTGTCAACACTTGTCTCCTGGCTGTTAGCTCTTTCTAAGTTTATATTAGCATGTAAAACTTACCCACAAGACTTAAGGCCCTCAAATGAAATGTTGTTTTCTAACTATTTCTTATGAAGATGCTCTAAGCGATGTTAAGTCGACAAGTCCTCATATAATTCTAGCGCACTTGCTGACATGTCTGGATATTCGATATGGAAAACCTGAGCGGATTTCACGTCTTAATCGGAATACTCGTAGCTTGTCATAATCATTCATTCGATCACGTTCTCTGCACAAACAAAATAAGTATACATGAGCACCCTATGCTGAGTGATTTCACCCGTGCTCCGGGCGGGGATTGCGGAAATAGATCCGCCAGTTTGTGGGGTTTGTTATTCCACACTTGTCTCGGCCGCTCATGGTAAAACCACAAATCCCGCCATTAATACAGCAGCAGGAGACAATGGGGTAGCATCCCGGGAAGCGCGGGAAATGAACAAGCTCGTTCCCACACGACAAAACTGACAGAACACAATGGTAAAAAGACTCGACGAGAGGAAAATCTCTGAACGCTCATTATAGCGGAGTTGTACGTTACATGATTGATTATTCTGGTATTAGAGCTCTCGTTATTGTAATTCACAGAGGCCTCGTGGTTAGTCATATCAACCAAAACGAAAAAAAAACAGGTGTTAAAACTTTTTTGTATGTGAACTTTGAAATTATCGACATACATCACTAACTTTGAGAGAATAAATATAATTGTCTTCTTCTGCCATTGAATATCAGCTTGACTTTCTTCGAGTTAAACTTCATGTTAAACTTCATTTAATTGCACAATGGTGAAATGATTCGAATACTCAAGATCTGTTAGCTTGACTTCCAACTTTAATTCAAATGAATACATAATAACTGATGCATGTGGATTGGCAGATAAAGTTAATTACGGGAGTGTTTGCTTCTGAGTGAATTATATGATACATATAAATGTTATGATCACGATTTGTCCAATGTTGAAATCAAATTGAATATTCAAAAGACTGACGCAAATATATGAATCGACGAAATTCTTTAAAAAATACTGCATCTTTAAACCTTAAAATCTTTCAAGTTAAAGATGTACACATTTCAGCTTAATGAAAGTTAGAAATATCAATCTATTATCAATCAAAAGTGTCAAACTGTTTCTTTCTCATATAATCCTGAACACATAACATGCCACACGTGGTGCCATAACTTTCCTCTATTTGAAATCCACAGTTGTAAATACGGCCATGAAAATCATAAGAAAACGAGAAGAAATCCTATTAAATTCAACCATGCGAACATGAATTCCACGAAATAAGATGGATGGGCATCGCAGAACCTACCTTGTGGTCATCTTGCTACGATGTATGGGATGTCTGTTCCCCCGATTAACCTGCTGTCACTTTCTTTTTTTGTCCGTCAGGCAAATCAGTTTCTTTAATCTAATTTCAAGTCGCAGAAATCGGGTTGTGTCCGCTTTTCCCCGGTTCTCCGCCCAAAAGAGAGTGAGAGCGATTGTTTTTAGCACCGTAACTCCGTTCCGTGTCAGTCCGCCGTTTCATCGGGGATATTGTTTATATATCGGCTTCCATCGTGTTCAGCGCGAGAGTCACGTCCTATAGGGATGCCGGGGGAAAACACTAATAAGTGCACTTTGCGCATGCGTGGAGACGACACATCTGTACCAATGGGAGTGCCTCGGAACAACAAAGTGACATGATTGGCTAGTGTACCTGTAGTGACGTGGAAATGTTGCTTGTGATTTCTCCTCCCCCTATATACGCATGTATTCTAAAGGAAGCCACAAAGGTAACTAAAGGTTTTCATGTTAGTCAGATTTGATAAGCCTATTATGATATGAAAATTGTTTCATTATAATAGAGATTATGACAAACCATATTTTTTTGTTTTGATTTCCCACCCCTTCTTTCCGCCTCTTTACCCTTAAAGTGATCACGAACACTGATCTCCATGCATGATCTCATACATAATGGGTAGTAGAAAAACACTTTCAGGGCTCACGCCAATTAACCTACTTGTACGCTGATTTATCAACCTTCAAACACGGTTTGTTTTCTATCTTCTGGTTTGGTAGAAGATTAAAAAAACAGATGGTAAGTATTAGATTTGAAGCTTAGTCTCGGAGCTTAAAAGTGTGGTCCTACTATTGCACATTTCTACACCGCCCCTTAAACTTTTCTGAAATGATTAAAAGTCAATATTCTAAAGATTTCTCATTTCGTTTCGTCATTTTATTTCATTTTATTATATTTATCCACCTATAGAAAAAAAGCCAGTAGCTGTTCTTCTCGTCAGTGTAACTACATTCAAGCACATTGAAGTACACCATTTTGATTAAATCAAAATAACATTTTCATTTATATTTCAGTTTACAATTAACTCAAATTGAACGGAAGAAACAATCATCATTCAATTCACGCTTCTGAATTTGTCCTTGCTTGTTTTTACATAATTTTTACTATCGTACCCTTTGTCATGTTTGTGAGAGAAGTCTTGAGACTCCTTCATAAGTGATTAAGATGTTAAGATGTTGCTGTCGTGCACAAATTCTTATCTAGGCTTCTCTAATCAAGGATGAGTTACATAATGCACATTGTTTGCGGAATGTTGTAAGTCAGCATGAAACATATAAGAACAAAAAGATGAGGCTAGACAAGGGAAAGAAAGATGGGCGCGAATCAGAATCAGAATCATGGAATATGTACAAGTCGTCGTTAATTTTCTTTCCTTTCTCATTCTCTCTTTCTCCCCTTTTTTCTCTCTCTCTATAGGCGAAAGGAATGTAAATGCATTCCCTGTTGCGTGGCTTCATTCTCATCCACTGACTGTTCCATGATGATTGAACAACGGAACAGAATGGAGGAGGTTCTATTGTATGTACGCACCGATATCGGTACCATGTTTCTTGTTGTACAACCTTCATTATCAAATTATCGAATGATTAATTCTCCCAATCAGATTTTATATGCCACCTACATATGCTTTAGTTTGTGTTATATTATATGCAGTGTATTGGGTTACATAATTATGATAATGTGTAATGAAACATACAAGGGATACATAAAATTAAACATAATCATCATCAAAATATGAAAATAAAATCAACTATCATGCAGAAGAATCTGACCCTACATACTAACATATACGTATTTATATGTATGAAATATGTAGAAATGTGATTTTTGTGTTATATTAGCTACGTATTCAATGTACATAATATTGTGCCATGGGATAAATTTGGGACTAGCTTTGTATAAATGTAACTTTCGTGCTAACCAATGTATGTTGCGAGTATGGTCGATACATCTTTGAAATGTATCAATGTATCTTCTTCATTTAATCAAATGCCATTTGTGTTCTTAAAAATGTGCCTTTTTGGCAAAGATCAAATCCAACGCAAAATATGTCTACGTGATAGAAAAAAAATATTGCATTTTGACATAATTCAAATGAAAGGAACTTGGTCAGCAATATGCCTACTGACCTATAAGAATTCTGCTGAAATCCTGGAGTGTGACGCACTTCTAACACACTCGAGATTGTGTAAGACCGGTGCATTGTGCTCGTTGGGGTGTCATCAACATTGATGATATTGAGATCTCATTTAGATGTTTTAACATGAGTGCAACCCCATCAATCTCAAAAGGTTTGGAAATGTGCTTATGGACAAATCAAGTTTCGTGTCAATATCGCTACGCTCTTTCAAAAATTCTTCAATTTACGCGGAGCATCCTCGTTAATGTCTCTAGAAGACTTCATTAATGTTTTGGTTACTACAGTTTAGTCCATTCCCATTATATCATATGCTGATCTGTCAATTTATCTTTTTGATCACCCTGATTCGGAATATCGCCGGATAAAGCAAAAAGCATATAAATCAAAGTAACATAAACAGAAGTCATGGAGGTAAGACGATAATAGAGATCAACGCAATACGCCATACGCTTCAATGCAATACACAAACTAGATATTGTCTGACCCAGATCAAAGCAAGACCATACACGTTCATTCAATGCACAAGGTACATATTGTCTGATCTAGATCAAAGCAAAACCAAAGGTAGATGTTTTGAAATTTTAAGTTCGGCTCAACTGTACGTGACATTTAAATATATATATATTATATTTTGTCTCAAGTGGTACGGGTATATCAACCATTTCAACGAGAAAAACACAATAAAATGACAAAGGAGAAAAATGATGGCTGCAAATATCTTATTGCTTGAATAAGATTTAAATCGACTGAAATGTCCGTTTATTTCTATCATAGAGCATACATTCATATTGAAAGCAATTTTAAGAACCACAATGATAGAGGAGAAACTCACAGAGTGCATGCATCATCATAACATGAATATTCGATTGCATCCGCCATCGTGTAATTTCATGAATAAATATTGTAAATGATAGTGTAATTAACATTTTAAGTCGTTCATGCATTTCCGCTAGTCTGAAAATGAAACAAATGTTGTTGTTTTTTTAAATCCTGAAACCTAACTTAGTTAGTCAAACAAGGAATACATCAATCATCCAATTGATGTATCTTACTGTTGTTTTACTGCGCAGCATCTACAAGAACCTTGATTTCAGTATTTCTCGTCAGTGCGGACGCATTGGGTTGGTGACGTGAATTCGTCATGGGGAAACAATGTTGATAGGCCGACTCTCCAAACGATTAATTTACGACACCACACTTCTTTGGGAAGCTCTGAGGGTAAAAAGGACCTCTCAAGAGAGTCATTTATTGCACACCTCGGCGTGAAGCCACTTAAATTAATAGGGTGCTTGTCAAAGTGCAATTAATTCTCTTTCCTACAGACTACAATCATTCTTCCCATCCCTCTTTGAGACATATAGTTGAAAATGTTGTGTTCCATTTCTCTTTCAGTGTTGTCAATTTCCACAGGCACGTTTAGCGTAGAATGGTGTTGGAAAGCCTTTACATGCTAATGGAATGTTTCCAACAATGGGGTAGGCGAGTAAACAAAACTGGAATTTAGCAAATTGATCAGTGTATTAAGTTGCAATTGTTTTGATTCACCGAAGCAAGTCGGGGTACTGATCCCGCGCGTCAATATGTGAAAAATGTCAGTTTCTCCCTCGAAATTTGCAGATGTGTGGCATGTTTGTTTTCTCACCTGTCTATTGACATTCTTCGCTCAGATAGAAACAAATCTTTCCTTACCAATTCCCAACCAAGCAGTACATTTTACAATCATTTCGTATTTTAAGAATTACATTCCAGTTACGGGATACTCATAGTCCATTCAAAGACACTCGTCTTTCTTAAGTGATATAGGTTCGATTCACATATTCAGTGCAATCACCATTCACGACCCACGCGTCTTCCGGTCTTCAAGCCACATAAGCAAACTGTTGACGATACATCCGTGTTAACCGCAATATATCGTTATTTTTGCTCGGTCAGAGTATAGCATGGAGGATATGGTTTGCTAAGCAATATGATATCTGAAATACAGTTCTTGTCGTTTCTTCTATTGCCACCTGTGATAGTAAATCATGCATCTTTTTAAAAAGTTTGCTACATTTTCAAATTTACCATAGTATTATCATTAACTACAATTCGAATAATGCAATTATGTAATCATACATAAACGTTACTATGAACGTGGCCTTTTGTTACGTGGACACAATTGAAAAGGGGTCCTTTGAAATTCTGTCCGTGTAACAAAATTTTATGTTCATAGAGCATGTACTACATCTAATCATATAACCTTACTTTTGATCCATATGAATTACGGCATGCATATACATCCTATTATGGTATGAGAAATCCCGTCTAAATATGAAATTTTTTCTCAAGATGTTTGCTCCTATCCATATTCTAGAATGAATATAGAATGAAAGCTCCGTACGTAGGAGAAAAGCTGCTTAAAATTCTTTAATGGAAAGATTCTTCGCATACTCTTTATAGTCGGAAGGTCATAGAGAGAGCGGTATTGTAAGTACGGTATAAATGAATGTAATAATGAGGAAAACTCGTATTATCCGTTAGCCCACCCATTAACACATTCTTCTTCTTCTTCTTCTTCTTCTTCTTCTTCTTCTTCTTCTTCTTCTTCTTCTTCTCCTTCTTCTTCTTCTTCTTCTTCTTCTTCTCTTCCTTTTTCTTCATTTAGGCGATACAACTAAATATTCATTTCAATTCCTATACATTCTCATGAACAGGTATAAGGTTGGTAGCTTCATTGTAACACCAATTCGACATTTGATAACATGATTTAAGAGAGAAGATCCCATGCAAAGTGTTGATATGTGGCATTTCCTATGGGTGCTTTATCCCCGTCGCAGGAAGGACATCACCCATTCCACATGAAAATGTTCAAATTATACTGATGCATTTCATCAATATGTTTGCCCTATATAAAAGGAAAACATCGAGGCGCAAATGCTCCTGTGACGTAACTAATGTATATATTTCTTATTTGAATAATACGATTGATTTATCGATTGAATGAATGAATCAATCAATCAATCAATCAATCAATCAATCAATCAATCAATTAGCTTATTGTGCATAATGGTTACATGCATAACTGTTTTACACGGATATATACCAATACCCGTAGCGCCTAATAACAATATGCACACTGAACTCGTACCGTCAATCAGAGAAAGATAGCATGCAAGTACAGTCGTTAAAGGTTAGTGGCTTTTACGGTCGATCTGAAGAGAGCAGAGCTAGGAGAGGGAAATTAAGTGCATGAGCTAGATAAATCTCATTGGAAATCTAATTTAAAATCATTATAGTCTAGATCTAATGACAGGCCCTGGGTCGAGTATGTGACTATCTGTGCATGCCAATATCTAAACGTATTCCTTACATCTAACTGACTGGTCGGTACAGCCATATATATTTATATTGTCAACTTTGTATTGTATATATACCTTAAACCTAAGGCTATTCACATTCGTTGCCAACTTAAAAGGAACGACGCATCCAGCTCGATTAAAAAGCCCCTAAACACCCTTTCCCTGTCTCGAGAAAAGCAGACAGATCACACCTGTATGTCTACACCATCACGACTTGAGTGGCCCTAAGTTCGCCGTCATGCACGATAAGACACGTGATTGGGTACAAAACCTTTTGACCAGTTCATGGCGGCAATTCTTCGCAAGTTGAGCAAACCGGACACGGTTGTCTTTAAAACGTTAAATCGTATCTCATTTGAATAATATTCATGATTTGTTAAATAATAATAAGGTTAATCCATGACGTCCAGCCAATTAGGAGAATGTGCAATGGGGAATATCGGACGGATAAGTTATTACCTCATCGTGCAGCGATTTCCCTCATTTTGATTAATTTCGATGATTTCTTCAATAAATTAACAGATTAAATACGATCAAGTGAGGTTAGGGTAAGGATCCGGACTATAGAATAAGGTAAGGTAGGGTAGGGTTTAGTAAATGGAATACATGATTTAATAGCAATTTTGTGGCCCCAAAACGAAAAAAAAAATAGTTATGCAACAAATCATTGTTTGATTCCTCAAGTATGTATAGTTCTTTACCCAATGATTGTAGCTTCAGCTTTGTACATTCTGCAAGATATTGATAGTCCACGTTCGAGCTTGGTGGGCGATAGTATGTACGCAGAAGTATTGAACTTGTGCCAAGAATCTTTAATTCAATCCATATTGCTCAGTGTGTCACGTTCAAGTTCTTGCTTTCGCACGTACATGTACAGGGCGACACAGCGGTGTCGGTAGTTTCGTTCGATACTGTATACATCCAAATGCAGTTCTATGTCACTGACTGAATTATCCAGGAGCGTCTCGAAGATCGTCAGTTTATCAAAGGTTTGCTCTATCAATATTTCCATCAAATGATCATGGTCGCAATAAATTATCTCCGTTTATATGCGCTAATTTTTAGTCATTTAGCCTTTGTGTCTATATTCAAGATAACATATAGCAGCATTGCCCCAAGCAAGGAAACCATAATTCAAGTGGGGTACAATTCATGTAGAAAATGATAATTGCAGAATTAATGGTGGAAAAGAGTATCTATTTAGTACGCTAACATTAATAACATTATTAACATTAATGCTAAATATGTTATATTATAAACATTGAAATCAATTTTCTTATACAATCTATATGATCTTTCCATGTCAACTTGTCATCGATAAAAAGACTGAGCAACTTTATTGAAGACACTCTTTTTAGAACAATTGCATTAAATATAACATCTCCATCAATGTCAATCAATATTTCACTAAAAAAAACATGTAATAAGTTTTATTTGTATTCGAGGACAATTTATTCGCTCCAATCCAATCATGCAAATTTTTCAATTCATGATTTCCAATAGGCAATAGTGTATGAAGATCGGATTGAAAATAGTGCAAATGATAATTGCTCAGATGAGGTATAAAAATCAGTCATGTTTATCACAAACAAAATAGGTGAATGGTTAGTTTGTTTTCAGGTTATTCTCTGTTTATATATGATACATTTCAATATGTTCAGTATATTGATGCGTTGCGTATCATATTTGTATTTGCGTATTTTATTTCTATAGGACCATTTGGAGACAGACTTTTGTTCAATGGGTACTCTGGTTCAACATTAAAAATAAATAATACATGAATACAAACGAGGTTGGAAAAAGGATGTCAGGGGATGTAAAGTAGAATATACACGGATATTAGAATGTACTCCAATTTATCCTTCCCTGCCAAATGCAGTACGTACCCCGTAGTTTAATAAGCAACAGGCGAAATAGGTTAAATTCAATAATTCAAATCAGCAGATTTACTTAGTCCATACATACAAATTCCAATCAAATCTTATCGTCAACATCTTGCGATCTACTTTCTTCTGTAAGCTATTTGGTGGAAAGTTATGGATTTCACTTTCACGACTTATCGAATATTCCGACCTAATTTATGGATTGATCCGGCTCATTAGAAGACAGTAAAGTAAAATTGCAATAAATGGGTTACTAATAACACCGGCCGATATTTTTCATGCTTAAGGTAATTATGCTAGACTAATCAGATTTATCAGAGGAGATGTTGGGAGCATGTAGAAGGAGAAAAATCGAGAGAGAGAGAGAGAGAGAGAGAGAGAGAGAGAGACAAAGATGAGACGGGCCAATTTCTGAGCATTGCTACCGATAATCCCCTTTGGACGCTCCCATTTTCACAGTTTCAACAAGCAACAAGCGACATATTATTGGTCTAGGCCAACAATGCGTCCTTTTTTGCCACATAATAGATAATGAGCAAGTATTGGTTATGTTTATCTTTGTTCCTGTCACCCTTGGGAGGAACTGACATGTGTCATCAAAGTAATTTGATCCGGTGTATTTTCCTTGTCCCTTGTCATATCCATACTGAGCAAATTTCTACCTTTTAATTTAGATAATTTCCACCCGTTCCCATCCTCTACTCAGTCACTTGGGATTGTCAACAAAGATTATCAAAGGGGAAAATGCTTGTTCTTCTCTTCAGTTTTTAGTGCTAAATTTTGCGAAGCATTTTGAAATATCTTTTGAGATGTATCTAAGACTAGTTTTATTCATATTTGTCCTCATCCCCTTTTCTTCGTCATTACCTTTTATTCGTAGCGATGGTGGTTGTTGAGTGAAACAAATCAAATGTGCTGAAAATTTAATAAGTAAAGGAGGAGGGCGCAAACTATAGCAACGTGTACAAATTTAGGGAGGTGAATAAACTCATTTTTGGCACATTGTGACCATGGTGACAATGTAGGCATTTATCAAGATTTACTCAAACTGAGCACATATATTTTTAACGCATGGGTTAAAGTTTAGAAATACACGTATTGCTGAGACGTGTGCCAATAATCGAAAATGTGTACATGATCAATATCTGCCAAAACATTTAGCCGTGCGTTTTTACTAGGCCTATGGGTACTCAAATGGCGTAACTGTGGTCCATACTCACTTCACTTCCTCATGAAATAATATTCCTACAACTTTGAGGTATCATCATCAAATTAATCAAATGTGTCCATCTCTTCATGGTCGAGTGGCGAGAAACGGTAAGAGACAGGTAGATTTTTAAAAAAAAAAACGTAGAGAAAGACACTTTAACTATGGCATCATACTAATAGGTATCGAGAAATACATGTATGATAAATGCAAAGTACCTTCCAATAATATTCCATCATTATAATATGTGATCAGACTCATATAAATCATCTTTATTAAAGTCTTAACTCCCATGCCCCACTCCCCCCCTCTCCTCCCAATCGTATTTGTAACTGACAGTTATGAGTGGCACCACAGTTCTTCAATAAATGGTGGTAGTAGCTCTAGAGATTTAATTTCATAATGGTACAAAGGCTGTCCATTCCGGAGAGTATTGACGAACTTATCCCAATGGCCTATGGCAATGGCGTGTTTGGTATTAATTGGCGCTTTTGATATTTCCAGGGTGATAACAATCTATGTAAATTATATTAAAAGGCTTCAAGGAAAATGTTGACGGATTTGGCTTTTCTTTCTCATTGGGGACTTTATTGGCACGAGGGAATGGGAATAAAAATAGAATATCAACTGGTCAGATTATCAGGAATACGTGAACGTGCATGGTGGGAGACTAAAATAGTATTACCACATGCCAATTGGGTAGCTGTGGTAATTGTATTAACTCAGCACGCGAATACCGATGATCTGCTAGTAGAAGATGCATGATTGGTGCAAGATTTTGTTGCACACAAGCGAAACTCTCATAGGTGCTTTACACGACAGGAAATGAACAGATAGTTTATTCATGCACTCAAAATACCATAACCTGTACGATGATTTAATATCTACGGATGATTTTGCAAGCAAACTAAAATGTTTACTTCGGAACAGAAATATAACCGCTCAACTCATAACTAAAGAGCACGGAAAGAGAAGGGCTGATAGGAAAAAAAACAAGAAATAAGGGGAAGTCTGCTCTAATTACACAAATATATGAATTAAAAAAGAAACAGTGCAAGTGGAGAAACATTGAGACAGAAGTAGGGCCAACTATTGGGGAAACTATAAGAGGTGAAAGTAGGAAACAAATGAACAAGAATCACTGTACAAATATGGGAAGTAGACTGCGCAATATGCCACGGAGGAGAAAGGAGCGGGGTATAAATGACCGCCATACAAGGAAGTGTGCTTGAGAGTGCTAAATTGGTGGGTAATGCCAATACAGCAGGGGAGGCCGTTAATGGAGTATCCCTGGTAAAAAAGCACGACCGGGATCACTATCTTAAATCAGTGAGCTCGTCTCGGCAGGAGCTCGGCTGGGCACCGCAATAAGCCTGTTTAAATAGCATCGACACGGATGTTAAGTTACCGCCCTTTTCAGGGATCAATCCCCCTGTTGATTTTCCATCACGGAGATTTTCTTGCGCACGGGCTTTCTGTCTGCTGAACATGGCGGGAGACGTGGATACCGGTTATCCCTTTCCCATAATTCCTTCCTTGGGAGATTAGGTGACTTAGCTCACTCTCATAGGCGGAGTCACGGTCGCTTACAGTGAGCGTATCACCAGAGCACATGGTGAGCGACAAGACCGACCCATATATATATATGTTTAATTGTGGTTGGTCACTTGCATATCGACACACTTACGACTGCGACATCGATCTTCAACCGTTGAAACTGGAATGGATACAAACTATTGTATTCCTGTGTCAGGACTTACCCGTATTTGGAATGCACCAGTTTATGAAGTTCTACTCCTAGACGCTTGAAAGTAAATCCTGTTCTTCTCAAATTTGTAGTTCAGAATACATCTTAAAACAGAATTACACATACTAGATGGGGCATTGATTTGCATTCCACAGTGTCGATTCATCAATAATCATGCGCGGAAAGTATTTATTTATGTATTCCCGATTTTATCACTCATCAAAAAATCTTGTGTAAGGAAGACAACATGACAACAACAACATACAAAACCATTGGGGAATGAGAAAAGACGATCTAAGGCAAAATATTTACACAACTCCTTAAGATTGCATTCAATAGGAGAACACTGTTATTAAGAGCGTAACGTTTTATTATGATGTCATATTTCATGGATCGACTAGGGTTGGAGTTCAAGGTAGTTGTATGAGAGATGTTACCTGCGAGTTACCATGCTTGCATGCTACTGCATAAGACTCAACTGTCTTCATATTATATGATACTGCAATGACTCTGTGTGGGTGACATGTTCAACACAGCGCAATCATATTTCATTCAAGGTCGAGTTGGGTATAACATAAACATTCCAAGAAAATGCCCCCGAGGTCTTATACATGTTATATATGTTTATGTAGGTACATGAGGTATGCACTTTGTGTGACGCATATAAGAGGAAAGTAGAAATTATATCCGCTTCATGTGCATTTCAATTTGAGATTAATTTGACCTCGAAAAAAGCAGACGTAGAATAGAAGTAAGTGATTGAAGTCTCGTGCAATGACGATGATTGCTGAGACATAATTTGCCCGGATGGCATCGCTATAGTACAGTAAATGTTGCCCTTGTCCTCAGGCGTGTCTTGTATACTTGTACATGGGAAGTAGATAGCACCCGTATATAAACAATTAGTTCATATCCCTTCTGGATTCTTTCAGATTCACACATAGCCAAAGAGGTTGAAATGTAAAGTAATAGCTTGAAAGTTGTGCATCTCAAAATTTATAGAGTGTGGACTGCTATTCCCTCTTATTGCTTGCTTGTGGATATCTTACACATCAATGAACCTATTTGTATTACCATGTAGCCGGAAAATCAACAGAAAGCAATTTCAGAGAGATATATCCAATTCATCAATTGCGTTGTTGAGAATACTAGCATTGGTAAACCAAAATTTCATAAAATTAGAGTTGTGAAAGGGATATATTGCATGAGAGAAATATGTCTAGCAATATCGACAAACTCTTTACCGAAATATTTAAAGAATAATGTAAATAATCTGTCCATTACATTTGTTATTGATTGGTTATGAATATTTATCATGGATTTTACATATTGTTTACATTCCTCATGTGGGAGGGTATGTGGCCATATCTTATCAGCAGTTTTTTTTTTCTTCTCATTCTACGCTTACAGACGTTGAAATCTAATTTTCCCTTAGGATAAAAAATATGAATTTGAATTTTGCTTGAGCCATAAAAAAACTCACTTTATGTTCTCCTACATCCTAACCAAAACCATCTTGAATTAGATCACCCAATTATTGGAGCCCCATTTAAAGACTTTGCAATAGCTCAACCTGGATCTATCTTAAGATGCATTCAAAAATCCAATTATTACACCGGAAATGGTGCGCTTTCGATTCAATAAAGGAGAATTCAAAATTAATGGTGCGAAATTGATCATGGCACCCCTGCATAATTGTACAAGATAGTGAACGTAAATGTGATATTAACTCTATCGATATGACTGCCTGGACGACCGATTCAAGGAGTAAGTTCATATCTGAATTGGATAAGACTGTCGTCATTTCTCAACCAAAAACATTATAATTACCAATACTTGTCTCGTCTACAGAATCGCGCACGTACACATACATAAATATACACAAATTTGAAGTAGAGCATTCAAAGAAGTTAATTTTTAACCTTCACTAAGTTTACTATGTGTTTCGAAGAGGCAGTTCGGCGAAAGGGGGACGGTCATTTTCTTTCAAATTACATGTAAATTGTGTTGTGAGAATAACAATGACTCTATTTAAAGTAAAAATAGCCGGTGAAATATTTGACTAAATGCCACGCTTGATTGTGTGGTTCCTTTCATTTCCCAAGACAATAGCACAAGTAATCGCCTATAATATACGTTTGACGTTGCATCTTAAGTAATCTTACTGATGTAGTAATAATCATAAGACTCCACTTCTCAGTAAAAACATAGAAAATAGCGTAAGATGCCATTGTGACTGATGCCTCATTTCCACACATTCATCAGTTTTCTATTACTCCAGGACTAATTTCCTTGACCGTTTTACAGCAATTCGTGAACTATCTTGTTTCAGTTTAACCTATATTTCTGATTTCCCTCGCGATGCGATAAATGATCCTGATCCAAATTATTCCGCGGCGATGTTTCTAGCCACGTGGTCGATCGCATTTCTTCCTGTCACATGATTGATCGACAGAGCTTTCGTAGACCCCAGCGTCAGGTGATCGTAGACGTCCACTGTCCACCCACATGGAAATATAACGAGTTCCAATGTTAGGACTGCCATTCGAAATCTGATAAAAGCAAAGTAGTAAGGGCATTGCATGAACGAACAAACAAACAATACGCTCTTACTGACTACAGGTGTAAGTAAATTAAAGATTAAATGTCTCATTTATTTCATTTCAATAAAATATAAGATTATTAAACTCTAGTTAAATGTCAAATCAAATATCTATATCGTTCCCTCGTGTTCATGTAGACAGTGTAGCTACAAATAATAAAATAACACAAACGGTCCGGGAGAGTTTAATTTCCCTTCGCAGTGCTACTTTCACAAGAAGGATAAGCCGAGAGTGGCCGCTTGGTTTGCCTATTTAAGTATACCCTCGAGTGAGATGAGGAAAAACGGATGTGGTTGACTTCGTGAAGTTTGAACCAAATTAAACGGTAATCGGACCGAGAAAGGGAAGCTGCCATGGTAACCCTATCGCTTTGGCGAACTACATGGCGGAGCACATCAAACGAGCAATTTAAAATGTACGGTGGAGAATGACAACAGTAATGACTAATTCATTGTCTACAGTCTTGGGTATCTTCGGGTTTCCTCCTCTAACAAAGCGTTTCATTTGTCATGATAATTTGCAGTGGATGATTTTATAGCAAATATCTATAGCTGCGTACATATTTGTTATGTTTTATTATCATCTCGTTATACAACTACGCAGCTGAAAAGTATATATTCAGTAAGAAATAAAAAGAGAGTGATCATGCTTGCCATTTCGTTCACTATGGTAGTTTGGATTTTGATTGTTTGGTACCGACATTGGACAAAGCGTTGTGTAAGTAACATCGAAGCTTTCACTAAATTGTTTGGAGAGGATAACATATCTCGTGGAAATGATACTACACATTCATAAGATTAACACACATAAGATTAACACAAATAAAGGATGGAAACGTCAAAGATTCTTCATTTGTTCCATCACCACAATTTAAATTGATTAAAGAAAAACCCTCAACAAGTGGGGTCTATGAAGTGGCAAGATCCGCCTAATGGCAATAGATACAATAGAATGAAGGAAAGGAATACTGAGTAATCACGCATGATACAGTGAAGAAAGATTCGAATACAAAAACAGGATATAGAATGTCAACTTGATTCGTCTGAATACTTGCATACATGTTTACAGAACATAAAGATAGGACGAGCGAATGAAGCGAGGAAGCTAAAGAAACTGAAAATGCATATTTTCGTGGCTTATACAATCCTCTTCTCCCTTTTTATCATTTTTTTACAGGGGATACACATAATTCAGACATAGGAAGGGAGGTCGAATGAACAATATGAGGAAGAGCAGAATGGTCAATGTAATACGCTGACCTCTATGCAGTCGATCGCCATCTCCCGTGTTTTTATTTATCGCACTTATGGTTTGTTGACATATTCTCCATGTAAAGACCCAGGAGAGATGTGCTGGAGTTGGTGTTTAAGAGAGCGGCTCGAAATACTCATCGATCGCTCCGATACTCCCTAATCTCTACCAAGCCATTAGTTAGGGAATTCCCACCATTCATTTCACGGCATATCTTAAGGGCACATCTCTCGATTTACACTCGCCTGTGGTTGATGAAAAGACGTGATTATGGTCAGAGTTAATCTGAATGAAGATGAAAATATGACGAAAAGCTTTTCTTGAACTATTGTAAATATTCTTCAATGCCATCATAGTTTGACTTTATTCAATTATATATTGTCTAAGTAAGAATTCCATTAAACTGGTTTGATGGTAAACTTAATAAAAGCTATCATTATGATAATGACAAAATATCAACAAATTGTATTTATAAAGCGCATTCCCTGACACTTGTTAAATCATTGCGCTTCACCGCTTTTACCAACAAATCAATTGTAAAATGCAATATAAACTGCTAACATATGACACATTGCTACAGAAGAGCAATGACGCAACAAACAAATGAAACGTCCATTGGAATTATCTTCATGAACAATATCATCAACACACCATAGAGCATGTATAAAACCACAACATCTCTAATATCCGTTTTTAGGGCTTCAACCCTGAGAAACACCAAAGTAGTTAGGAGGATGGGGAGAGGCGTGTTGGATGTTATATAACTCATGCCCAAATATCGCATCCTCTTCCATATGTTGAAGTTTAAACCCTCATTTGTCATATTTCCCTCAAATCCCATGAAATTATCAAGTTTATATGTTTTCATCAAAGTGCTATTTCTCTGACTGTCAATTATGTGATAATGTACGGGGATGAACAATACAATTTCTATTCTCCAACTTGTCAAACAGAAAATACATGACCTCTAACTCTAACGTTAACTTATTGGTCAACTTCGAGACATTAAGCACATTACTTTTCAATTATTTAAAATATTTTGTTAATCGTTGATGAGTGATATAAAACAACTAACCTATGGGATGCTGAATTCTGGTAATCGGTACCTCACTGGGTTTAAATTACCATTACCTTCGGCTAAAGCCTCGGGTAATGATAATTTCGACCCCACTTCGGTATTTACTTGGTCATAGCAGCCCATAGGTAATAAACGTTGGTGTGTACTATTTCACAGTAGCTTCCAATCCCACTTATTTATTCTTAATGACATATCTTCTAACGATCATTGCGATATGTGAATGTGGGCGAGTGTTCGTGAATGACTCGCATTCTTAACCTATGTATAAACAGTATCAGATTTATATTGCAAATACCCCCATATAAAAGCAAAGTAACATTTGGAGACCGGTCATTATATTGTGCAGCACCTACATTATGGAATGAATTACCACTAGATATGAGGTAAGCACCATCACTAGAAAAATTTAAATCAAGACTGAAAACTCACTTGTTCATGTAGTACGTACACGACAACGAGCTCTTGTATTGCAGTATAATATATTCGTATAGTTATTACGCTTTACAAATGAATAGATAAGTATCATTAATAGAGTCAATAACCCCTCATGTGTTAATGAAATGAGCTTGCTTGTTACATGATGTGACGAAGGTTACTTGACACGCCTGGAACATCTTTATTAAAAAGCAAGTGTACGTATATGATTAATCTGTTTAAGGAAATCTAAGTAACCTTTGACGCTAAAAGCCCGAAAATGAATTCAGTGACAGCGGATTAACTCGTGATTAATTTGAAGTGATTGATATACAGCTTCGCGAAAGGACACCGCTAATCTTTAATACCAAATAAAAGGAACGTCATCCGCTTAAACAATGCTTAATGACAGGGACAATTGCTGTTTACATGTTGAATTAATTTGAATTTATTTTGTATTTTCTCCTTGATGTACAAAAAGGCAAACATACAACAATACAGAGTAGAACAGTAATACAAACGCAGATGAATCGAATAAAATAAAGCACTGAAAATTTTAAAGACAGGGAAGCCCATTTGCATAAGGCATGAAACGCGGCAAGAATCAAAATATCTACCCAAACTATAACGGTATGAAATCTCACAGTCATCGCTTCACGAACTTTTTCAGGAAAAAAAACTAAACCAAAACTATGTTTGAAACCATGGTGCACATTCATATATTGTATTCCAACTTTCACTGCATGACTGCACGGTGCGAAAAGCCGCGATCCGCGCTATTGCGTATCGCGGTATATGGTATCTAGGCTACTGGAACCGCTAGATTTAGGACGACCCATCCAAAACCTACTTGAAATCTAGCTATCAATATGATATCATTCAAAGTCAGTTTCCAGGTCTGTTATTGGGATGTAAGTTCTTATACAGTATGTTCTTTCATTTCCCTCTTTTTAAATAGAGAGATGTATTATTTGTTGAGGCCTTCAAAAGAGCTACGCTGTCTTTGAATTATGCAATTACTTTAAATGGTTATATTTAAGGGAATACCTATTGAAGAGACAATAGTGTTATTTCATTCTGGGAGACATTCTTCATTGCTGAACGAGTATGGAATTATACACGTTATCTCGTAGAAATAATCATATCAGTCATTCATACCGATGTGTCATATTTCGGCGCGAATCAATCAATAAAACGTTTAATGATGTTTATCTCAAACGTCCGCCGTTTCCTCAGAGATTCGCTTTAGCAGGTGTTCCAACAAGCTAGATGACGAGAAGTTAATCTCAAAATTCGATACGAGCTTGCAGTAGTCCTTTGTTCTTTTATGGAATACAGCGGGATATTTCCTGGCAATTTTGATGCTGTCAATCTAGCAAGGTTAGGGGTTGATGACATATAAGGATCACCAGATGGAGAACTGGTTTATAATGACAACGGGTAGATTAATCGTCGAACTGACTCTGCCTTACATCCTGAAATCTATTTATATGGAAGAACAATAAATTGCCATAGATGCACACCAACAAAAAAAAGTACATTTGAGTTGTTTTTTTTTTTTTTTGCTGCTGAACTTTCGCTTAAATCGTTTGAGAAGTATATTAAAACATGATATGACGCATACAAATGCACGGTGACACCATCAATTCAATAGAAATCGGAGGCAACGCTCAAGAAAGCTCATATAGCGTACCTTCAAATATTTCAGAGACTTGTCTGAATTAGTCACGTATAATGTGCTAACAAAATGTAATTTATGTAATTGGGGACCAATTTCATATAATTCTGAGTTACTAATATTCTGAGTTACTAAATATGGTCTGCGTTAATAAAAGCTGATCAGTTCGATATCACGAAGTATATTCTGGTGATGAATTTATATTGAATGTAAATAGAAAAGGGAGAAATGGTCTCGAATAACCCATGATACGAGTGCGGCTGTGTATGATCGATATTGGTTCGATCTATAAAGTTACTGACTTCGTGTTGAATGATTGAAAGAGTTCCATAAAGACGTCTTCGCGTTGGTGCGTAGGATATTATTTTATACCATGGAGGCGTTAGGAAGGAGAAGACACTCAAGCATAATTATATTCAAACATTTTTTGAATTTCAAAAGCATTCCATATTCATGACAATGATTTGATGTTCCATGCTCAGCACCGACATTTAGCGGATGTCAACTAGGAAAGAAATGTTTTGGATGCCCATTTTATCACTGGAAGCATTTTTCTACATATTTTTCTTTTGCAAATTTTACCGAAGTTAAGGGCAACACTATGAAAGATCCCGGAAGCTGCTTAACAAAGTTATAAGGAATAATACAAAAATTCTACCAAATTGACTAATTAATTCACTGTCCGACATCTTGTGCATTTGTGGGATTCAATCATGATATCTTGAGCTGTTATTTTTGTACAGCGTTTGCGTGCGTTTGTGTGCAGCTTTCTTTTTACTTGAAAAATGAGACTCTACATGTTCGTTCTATCTGAGAAGCCGCTGACCATCGGTGATATCGGATCAGACGAAGAGGAGAGTCCGGTATTGCTTGCCCAATAGCCGAAGGCACACATATTCATGTGTATTCGTAAAAATTGCTTTGAGTTAAAGATAATCAATGTGGTAAGGGGAAACATATAATAGACGTGTCGTCATGTAGTGGTTGTGAACTGTGACTGAAGATCTCGAGGTCCCACGTTCAAGACTACCCATGGCACTTGTGTCCTCCAGCAAGATACTTAATCCATTCACACAGGTGTTGGATTGGATACCCGGTAAAGGAATGTAATAAGTGCGTCTTACTCGCTGCCATTAGGCTAATAAATGATTCCCTTGAATTGGACAGGTGTCACATAGACTACAAGCATCCGATGAGAGGAGTGATGATATTGTAAAGCGCTGAGAGATGTATACTGTTTATGCTGATTATTGTTATCATTTTCATCATCATTAACATTTTGAACCGGTGAGGAATTCCAGGAGGGTTTCCGTGAAAAAATCAACATAAAATGTTAATCTTTAAAAGAGCTTCATCATTGTTAATATAAGCCTACGGGCCTAAATACGTTTGTTTTAGTTGTAACGGTAGTGGACGCCACTCAGATTCCTTGACATATGGGAATTAAGCTTTAGCGTATCCTGTACGTTGAAAATATTAACAGATCTCCACAAATCGTCAGTGAAGAACCTTTAGATAACTATGACGCTTCCAAAACACTTCCCGTCATGCCCATCCTTGCTATCTTCTTTGCCAGCCATGCATGACTGTGACATCATTAGTCACGTGACCTCATGTGTTGTTAATCCTTATTTCACTCTACTGTTTATCACCTGAAATTGTCCCATTCAACACACGCCATGGCTGTTTAAAATATTCCAAGTTTCAAAACTGAACGCTATGTGATGGTGTGGTTCGTCAGAAGCGGCTGTTTAGGGAATCGTAATATAATGAGAGGTGGGAAGTAATTTTTGATTGATATTTTGCCCAGGAGAGGTAGAGTTTATTGCACCGGCGGCTAAACCGGGTCTGAGCTCTTGATTCGCACCCATACGTATGGCTCAAGCAGTAATCCCATTGGGGCTTTGGAAGGACGAGCAAAGACGATGGGTAATCAATATTGCGATATCACAAAATAGGAAAATTGTGTTTTGTCAAGATGTCTCAATCTGTCCTTGACCAGTCTTCCTTAAATGACTTAAAATGCTTACGAATTAAGGGTCACGGAGGTCTGTAACCTAAGCCTTTTGAATGTGGTGCGATTAAAAATAGTTGTTATGGTAACGTCGACATAATTTCCATAACTTGTTTTTCTCCATCATTGTGCAGTCGTGTAATTTTAATAACTATAATTGGCTGATTTTCCAAAAGTAATTATGCATCTATTATGCAAAAACATAATGTAGAAACTATACAAATACTACACAAATATGAATTTCAACAAAATGAACAGAGACCTTCAATTCATGGAATTTATGATGTCATACAGACGGAAGTCATTATGTCTCAAAAAAAAATTTTGTTTAGAAAAGCAAAACAGGATGAGAGATACAATCATATACACGTCAGCAGTTTCCTTGATTTCAGTCGATGCTCACCAACAAGTTCCTCTCGAATGCAATGACATTTGATGTACGGAAAAACGACGAACAATGCTCGAGTGTAATTAAAATCTCCCAATATAAAACTTCATTCAAGAACATCCGAGTATGGAGTACCTCAAGGATTCGTATTCCGTATTCCTTGTATGTATGAATGATATGACTCAGGTTTCCAATGTATAGCAGTATGCTGATGATACAAGTTTGTTTATGTCTGAAAATGATTGAGAGAGATTGGTATCAACATTTAACAAAGAATGACAAAATATGTCATATTCGTTGTCCACAAATAAGTTGATTTTAAATATACATAACAAAATTATATGACTTTTACGAAAAAAAAGATAAATGATGTCGATATTGAAGCAAAAATTAATAAAACTGTTTTAAAATGCTGCAATTCATAGATATGTTTGGGTGTTATGATTGATTTTAAAACAAACATGGCATGTTCACATTGTATCCATCTATACACATTCCCCAAGCTATTAGTATATTGGATAAGCAGAAACATCTTTCTTGTAATATATCATTAAACTATGCTGTATTGTTGTTTCCTCATTTAGATTACTGTAACATAGCTTGGGATAATACGAATGACTATAATATGACAAGATAAGTTATAATAGAGCAGGCCTCTGCCGTACAAAGAATTGCGATTGATCGCAACTAATCGTAACTCCGTATGATAAACATAAGGGTATTGGACGATCACTTCATACAAATCACAATAATTTGGACATGTGACAAAAAAAACGCATATTGAAATGTACTAAGCAGGTCCTCTCCGTAAAATAAGAATGCCCCTTAAATGCGCATATTTTACATTTGGTATACTATTCCGAAAGACATGTCAGGGAAATTGTAATCGATATCTAAGAGATAAATAAAACAAATCTAAAAAAATTTGGAAATGGAGGCAGAATCAGAAAATAAGAGGAACAGTAAGGTGGAAGTTTCAATAAACTCAGACAAGAAAAAGGGTGTGTGTTTCGTTCTAATTTGATAAATTCTGTGAAAGCCAATTTGTTTTTATGTTATTGTGATAATAGCAGCTACAGTAATTGGTATTAGGGACCTGTCGCAAGACTACGATAATCAAGGACGACGGTAATTCAACTCACCGTACCCTTAGTTCTCGTACTCAAGCTGTAAGCTCTTCCGCTAAATGAGAACGGTAACGTTTGACGTCATGAGTTGTGTTCATTTTTTTTTACGCGCATGCACACTTTCATGTTTAATTGGTTCAGCAGTTTTGGGTTTGATTTGGCAACGAGTTACAATATTTCATTGATGTAAACACTCGTGCACGGGAACTAATCAAAATTTTGAATGTAATCTTTACATCTAAAATTGATATGTATGATTTGTATGAAAAATTTCTTATTGAATGATTGTTTTAACAGTTCTCTTTATTATCTGTCATACGGTCTATCCCGCTACCAGTTCAATATTGTTCACTTTTCTCTTCACCCCCGCCATCCTTCAAACACACACAGACACATTCTCTCTTACTCACTTTCTCTTTCTCTCACTCACTCCCTGTCTCTTACACCAAACAAAATGATCACTTGCTCTCAAAAACATTTATACTCTTGCACTTTTCCCTCTTTGCTCTTCCTCTCCCGCCTGCCCGGACGCTTCCGCCGGTCACCAGCCTGATTTTGAGCTTATTCAAATTTTGTTGTGTTCATTGTGATGAGATTGATGTCATTTACAATTAACCGGATCGTTCAATATGCAGTTATACCGCACTTAACTTTCACACGGGACGTTATGGGTGGACAAATGCAATAATGAGTTATATTGCACGCAGTTTCAAGAAATTACGACGCTCCCTTATACAATACGCAAATACAATTTCAGGGTTGAGAAGCCAAATTATTAGAACAATATCGGTGACCAAAAGAAACCTAGATTTAAAAAAAAAGAGAGAAAGAAGAAATTTGTACGAAGACTGGCAAGCACTGTAAGTGTCCCCACCGCCTCCCGTTTACCTCTCTCTATATTTCTTTCTTCCTTCTCAAAAACTCTGTATAAGAACAATAAAACTGTATCTAGGTGCTTTTTTCTGTCGATGTTTAACAATGGTGTGTGTGTGTGTCTAATTACAATGTGAAAATAAGCTGTAACTTGATTTTGCAGTCTTCCGCAGATTGCTCGTTGTTCATTCATGCATGCAAAGATCCAAAGGATCCTAGGATGATCGACCACTCTAACAAGATATTAACCATTTACCCATGATAAAAACATTCATGATTTAAAGACAGCCAGTCCCTTTTTCAGATCACCACAAAACCATCGAAACATTGGCAAAACATATAGAGAAGTGTTAGCAAGCTCTATATTCAAAATTTGAAACTGATACGTAGTGTAAAATTCAAATGATGCACGTAAACAACGTCTGATTAATAGTCTTTACCTCAGGCTCTTAGCAGTTTGTGTTGAAATATCTGCTTTATTGATTAATCTGTTTATTAAATTATAAAACGCATTATGAAAAAAATTGTTCTATGGAAGGAATCATCTCCAAAGTTTGGTAGTTACTCATAAAATTAGGATTTCACACACGCATAATAACCACATAGATGCTGTAACAAAGACTAATACTTTTTTCGTGGTACGAAAAAAGTCGGTTTGAAATTTAACGGCTGAATTTTTTTACGTATGCAGAAAGCTTCAACATGCTATATTCTTAGAAATGGCCTTGAATCACACTTTCTTCAATTTACGATTGTGATAGACGATTTCAAATTTTAAGCTTGCAAAAGGGACGGACAATCTTTAAGCGAGACAACTTTAAAAAGATGGGACATTTTTTGGACTCACTCTGCAGTTTAGCCCATAATGCCTATAGGCATCCTCACACACATGGTTTAGTCAACATGTCGATCATGCAGTGCATTGAGTTCGAAAGGTTCACTGTATTCCGCATTTGGCATTCGGATCCCGTGAAACACTCGTAAACTCCTAAAAAACAATTATCACACGTAGTCTGCTTTAAGAGTGGCGGTTTTCAAGATCACTATGTGTTCATTTAAAGCTTCTTTGCGATTCAACTGCACATAGCTCTTCAGTCGCACAGTCACACCTCGGGTAACAAAATAACGTTTCTAGTAGTTTTTTTGGAGGTCCAATAAAACTTTTGCTAGAGGTCAAAATGTGGTAGGTTTTAGATTTTTTTGAAAACGTTTTATTAGACTTTTTAAAAAAAAATTTTTTTTTAAACGTTTAAAGAACCTTAAACATTTTGGAAACTCGAAACGTACAAAACCTTTTGAAAACGTTCTGTGGACGTTGTTAGAACGTGCAGAAATCCTTTAAGAAACGTTTTTAAAACGTTTTGAAAACCTTGAAATGCGTAAAGGTATAGTATTTTGCGTTACCGAGACGACCTAGAATGACTGGGTGATATACTTTGACAATGGACTTAACCCTCCAGGGTCCATGCTTTGAAGAAATATATTTTTAACGCCAAAGTCTCAGTTGTGAAAATGTACTGGTCCAAGGGCCGTTGTCATGCAAGTGCCAGGCATGAAAGTGTGTTTCTAGGCAATTTGCATTTCTAAAAAGCCCTATTTTAGAAACTGCTCATACATTTTCGCTTAATTTTAGTGTACTACTCACGCCATGTCCATACCAATTGTGACAGAGTTTTTACCTTATCAGTGCAAGCTCTTTATTTTCCAATTGTTTTGTTGATAGACGATGAGTGATGAAAAAACAACTATAAGCTGGGCTGTTGTGACCTGGTAAATCTGGTACCTCAGTGGGTTTAAGATTACCATTTCCCTCGGCTAAAGCTTCGAGTAATTGTTATTTCGATCACATTTCAGATATAGAATATTCCATTTCCCTGCGATTGACCATGAATTGCCATTAAAGGCTCGATATTTACTGGTCTAAATAGGAAAGAGGGCGGGATTGCAATTATGAATTTGATATCATCTGGATATCAAATTAGAGTATGCTCATGCAGTGGATAATTGTGTTGCGCGCAGGATTTTTCGTAGCGAGATTTTTTGACATCGTCAAGGACAAATGTATTCAGAGAACGTGTGGGGCTAAATATCACTTGACCAAATAGCAATACAAATCATTTCCACTTTTATTTATCCTTTCTGTCATTATCATGATCACGTTATTGGCTTGAAAGGTACATTGGCTGAAACTCTTACTTTAAATCCATATACCTGATTGACATGAACAAGATCCAATAATCATTCCGTTCATTATCAACTCGGTATGATCTTTCTCTCTTGGTCTCGTTGTCTCGCTTGCGATTATCCCAATACATACTGAATTTATCCATCCTTTCCCTGCATTTGTTCTTCATATATCAATATATTGCCATCAATCTGATCGGCAAGATATGATATATCACTTTTTTTTCATTTCCCTCTATAAATTTCGTGCAATTGAATGTCTGCCTGAATAATTAGAAATAAAGACCTATATACAAACACGTAATGCCTAACTTTAAAAACCCGACATTTCTTCAACAATTTGAGCATACTCGCAATTTCCCTGAATGCTTAGGATTTATTTGGAATCAGGGCGCCATTTGCTGCCACGGACAGGAAACGGGTCCTTCAAGAAGTTCTCCCACACGACATCCGCCCAAAGGAATGACGTCATGAGCATGCCAGGACTTGGAGAAGGGAGAAGGGCTGGTTATGGTTCGCTCGTATATTACCCGCATACATTAGAAACTTTCATCACAATGGAAATAATGGATTATTGTTCCATCAATTCATTGCATTTCGTGACGCAAATTAATGGTATTATTCTTAGTAACAACTTATCGATCTCGTATCCTGAGAATGTTATCTTACCCTCGTTCCTAATTCGAGGAATTGTGAATTATATCAGAATCATAGTGTATAGTGATGTGAACAATTATATTTGTTCAATTAACTTTCCAACTAGTCCGATGATCTGATCCCAAATAAATTATGAATTGAATGTGAAAAAATGTCGTGTTGTGCACTGAAATATTCATTTCAAAAATTAAAATGCGAATGAGAGGTATATATATCTTCGGAAGCATACTTCTTGCTGCCAGACCACCAGATAGGTTTCTCTCCTGTGTGAGTATAGAGAAGGTGACGGAGGAATATGACAGACACCTCAAGTCAAGCGGATCGTCTTTTATAAGAAAAGGGGACTGTTTGAGACGAACGTATAAAACACAAATGATCAGAAAATTCGAAAACTAGTGATGCTGTATCTCTCCCATCGTATATTTCATATGTCTATGGCCAAATCATACCCGTTGTATTTTTTTTGTTACATCGTGAAGCGCCAACACCAACCATCTGGAGTACAACGGCGAGAAGGGAACGGAAGTCCACTTTGTTATTAAAACTACTCTATCTTGGAAACCCTTCTTCTCCCCCTGTCGCCCTCACTTGGCGTACATAAGTTGATAATTAATAACAGGATTTCTGATCAAATTTATACAAACTCTTCCTACGCCTCACAAATCATTCATTGACGTCTCCGTGAGTTGAAGAACGGACGTGATTGTAGGGGACTCGAAAGCCATGGGTTATTCTTGACCTTCTTCGGGCCAAATCGTGATGCTGAAGCTCGCCCCCTCGAATTCGGTAGGCACTGTGCACTCCCCCTCCTTTTCGACTTAGAGGGTCTGCGTAATGCCTGGAAACTGTCTGTGCTTGCGCATTACAGGGTGGATTCTTTCATACCAAAGTAATGACGGAAGACATATTGCATTATGCTTAATCCTCAAAAGGACAATGAATATGCCTGCTTCCACGGGCCTAAGAAGGATTGTGAATTGAGCGGTTTGGGAGGGAGCAAACGCGTATATCAGTTAATTGCATTTATATGACGGTATAAAAAGCACACACATTTTTTTCATTTCAATGTTATAACACACACACCAACGCATCACTAGTAATGCCGTCACTGATGGGTCTGAGGATCGTCATAAGTCATGTAGATGTTGCAAGTCACGGACAATGGATGATAAACGTGCCGGTAACGCATAACCGTAGTAACAGCTTAACGTTGGACTTATTTAGGATCAATCCAACAACTAATTGAGATGTTCGACTATTCTAGTAGCGGTAGACTGTTAAAGATGTTTACACCTCGGGATTGTCTTGCTCCTTCAGGAAATTGCTGCGCTGTACTGGTAGAGCATAACAACCAACCTTAAGCGCGTCGAAAGGATAACGCAGCGCGACTCTCCGCTGGATTGACTTTTCAAAATCTCATTTGTCAGTTTCCCTTGAATCCCATGAAATTATCAAGTATATATTTATTCATAAAAAATGATAGTGCTTGTAGTCTGACTGACTGATGTGATAATGTCAAGGGGGTAAAATGGATTTAGACGAAATGGTTGGTAGACGAAATGGTTATAGACGAATTGGTTATAGACCAACTAGTGATTAGACGAAATGGCTATTGGACGAAATGGATGGTAGACGAAATGTTGATGGACGAAATGGCATTATTTAATTGTGTTAGTTTCATTGATAATAAGTAATGAAATTCTGTTTTGTGATTGAAGGTTGGCAACGCTTTTGATGTGAGCTTCATTTTGGGAGCAGTTTATAATTGCCATGAAGATTCTACTCATCATGAAACCATATATTTGATACCTTATGTGAGGACATATCTAGTTTGTCTTGTGATCTAAGTTTACCTTTTATGTCTGATCGGTGACTTTAATTCCAGAACAGGAACACTGGATGAGTATGTATGTTTCGAAAATTATTGTATTACACAAGATATTGGTATCGACATAATGAACACGGATTCATATATTAATTGTCAAACATTTGAATCACTTAGTATAGAATCGACCCGTGTAAACCAAGACAAATATGAATAACAACGGTCGACGATTAATTGATATGTGTAAAAATGCAGACTTAAGAATTTTAAGTGGTAGATTTGGATCAGATAAGGTTATGCGTATACTTGAGAAAAAACGAATGGCAATGGTACAGTCGATTACGCGATTTTATCACCCAGTCTCTTGTCGGTGGTAAATGATTTCAAAATTCACGATTTTGATCCTTGCTTGTCTGACGTTCACTCATTGCTTGCATTGACACTATAGTGTTTCCCCACAGAAACGAGCTTCCGACAGGAAAAGCCAAATGATAGTTCTATAAGTGATGGAATAGCAATCGGTCTATAGAGTATGAAGAAAAATGTATTGCCAAATATATTGAACCTATGACTTCAAAATGGAGAACGTTGATACCACGAATGCGAATCAAGCAGATGTTGATGACATTGTTAATAATTTATGTAATTTATTCTTGGAACCAGCTGAGTCGATGGATATAGTTATGTTAAACAAACATAAGAAAAATAACGAAGAATGCATCAACGATAGTAACAAGCCTTGGTTTGATAGCGAGTGTAAATCTAGAAGATCTGAATATTTAAAATGAAGAACAAGTTTTCGAAACAGAAACGAAAACACTACAAATAAAGAAAAAATAAGAGGCCAGAAAATACACAAGATTTACTAAAAAAAAAAAAGACACGCAAAAGGTACTTTCGAAATTTTAATGATCGCATTCGGAACTTGAAGTGTGATCCGAAAGAATACTGGAAAATTATTAATAAAGATGTTAGTACTCCCAAAAGCGTTGGTAATATCACAATAGAAGCATTTGTTAACCACTTCCGAGAATTAAACCATGATTAATCGATCTCAGAAGATACATGTACTTCAAAACATAAAAATACCTTTGACCCAAGAAACATTACGCAGTCTTTAAATGAAGAAATTAACAGAACTTTTTCTTCTGAAGAAATGATTACATTAGTCAAAGGATTAAAGAATAACAAAGCAAATGGTATTGATAATATTACAAATGAATTCTTAAAGAATTGTCCAGATTGTGTAATATACATAATTGTTCAGTTGTTTAATTTTGTATTAAATAGGACCTACAGGAATTGTCCCAGCAGAATGGTGTGTTGGAATTTTTGTACCGCTTTTACAAGAATAAGGGATCCATCGATGATCCTGATAATTATTGTGGCATATAACCCTTTTAAGTTGTTAAAGGAAGTTATTTACCGCCGCGATATGCACGTCTGACATCATACATCGAAAACACTGGTACTTTGGGCGATGAACAAGCAGGTTTCCGCGCTAACTACTCCACAATGGATCATGTGTTTGTGCTCAATAGCTTGATAGATCTATTTAGCACAAGGTAGACGATTATATTGTGCATTTGTGGATTATTAAAAAGCCTTCGATTTAGTAGATAGGTCATCGTTATGGAGTAAACTTATTGCAAATGGTATCAATGGTTAAATAATTTCCGTTGTGTATAATCTATATGACAAAGCAAAATCACGCGTAAGATTAAACAAAGAGACATCGACTGTAATTGTGGTGTTCGCCGAGGCGACAATTTGTCTCCTTTATTATTTGCAATATATCTAATATTTTGAATATTGAATATATATATTGAATATTATAGTAGTCGTTCATATAAAGGTTTAAGTATAGTTGTTTAGGTGATAATTAAATTGAGGTATACCTACAAATGTATGTATTATTGTCTGCGGATGACACTATCATTATGGCTGAAAATCCTGCAGATTTACAAACAGCCTTAAATAATTCTTTAACAAATTATTGCCTTCTTTGGAATTTTACTGTTAATACCTCGAAAACCAAAGTCATTATTTTTTTATCGTGGGAAAATTTGTAACAAACCATTATTTTCCTTCGGTGATAACTTAGTTGATGATTACATTTTGGAATAACCATGAACTATGATGACCGATAGAAAAAAAGGCCATATCAAAACAAGTGAGTCAAGCAAGAAGAGCGATGTTTCATAATTCTTGGTAAAATAAGACAACTACTTCGGCCACCATAAATCGCCTGCGAACTATTCGATAAGGTTGTGGATTTGGGGCTCTGAAGATATTACGCAGATTGAAATGTTTTGAAGGTAAATAAATCAACAGCTAGTTGCATGATTTACGGAGAAAGTGGTAAATATGAACTTTTGAATATAGTTGCCAAACAAATAATAAGATTTTGGTGCAGATTGCTCAGTGGTAAACAGAGTAGGCCCTATGTTCAAATTAATTAAATAAATGCATGAAGATGTTGAATGTTCGTTTACTTCAAACTGGATAGCAAATATTACTGATTTGTTAGATAAGTATGAATTAAGCCATATCTGGTTAGAGCAGAAACATGTGAATGTAAGCTGAGTGAAATTTTTAGCTTTAGAACAACGAATTAAGAGATACAGAAAAGCAAAACTGGCACAACGAAGTCCAAAATAATAGCCAGTGCATTATAGGATAGTAAAGAATAATCTTGAATTCAAATCATATCTCAGAAAACTGAACAGTTATGATAGGATAAATAAAGAATTTTGATGTGGTAATCATCATCCGTTATACATATATGTTGCAGATAGATATAGATCTGAAAGGAAATGTAATTTATGTGATCTGAATGCTATAGGAGATGAATTTCATTATCTGTTGGAATGTTATTACTTCTCAGATGATAGAGTAAAATACGTTTCTCGCTATTATGTGATTCGTCCAAATATCTTGAAAATGTCCTCATTATTTAACACGAGAAGTTCAAATAAATTATCTGAACTTGCTAAGTTCATTTAAGTCATAATGGCGAAATATAAGATATAAACTGATTCAAAATTTCGTATAGGCCTATGTTATAAAAAGTAATACATAGCTTCTGTGAATACTGGTAAATATTGTAAATACTATGTTGAAACTGTTTTTTTTTTTCTTAAATAAAACATGTGTTTAATATTCTCATACCTCGAAAGGGGTTGACAGAAAAGATAAATAAACTTCAAACTTTAAACTATATGGTTTTCGAGAATATTACCTAAGCATGACAACATCCAAATTTGTTAGATAATTCTTTTTTACACATGTGCCAAATTTGGTGCTTTTAGACAAAATTGCGCAACAATATTATTCAGCTGTGTAGCTTGACTTCCATTGAATCTGAATGATTAGATACAAGCAAATGTTTCTACGCAGCTGGGGAAAGTTGTAAATACAATTTAAATACGGACACTTTTTATTTTATCAGCTTGCTACGCTTATTTGAGCTTGAGACAAGACTACGATCAATTCTCATCATCACGCTACCACCATCCATCCACCGGGCCGTCCGTGCGCGTTCGATGATCCGTTCCCGTACGTCGCACGCAGTGGGCCCGGAGGAAAGCAGTAAGGTTGAGACTTCAACAATATCCAAGTTGTACTGTGAATGGTAAGAACAAGCTTAACGTGTGATGGGTCGTCATAAGATAAGAAACAAATATTTCCTTTTTGGCTATCATGATCATCTGTCTGAGATGTTGGGGAATTAGAGGAATAGAGGGAAGGTTTTTCCTTTGCTTGCCGAAGTAGACATCATTTTCTAGTTACAGTACACGATTACTAGTGTGTGGGCGCCTGGAGCTGACTGCATATGCTTATGCATTAATTGAGGCTTGTCATGCTTGTGGCCTGTTTCTACATTAGAATGCCAGTGACATCTCATTTAGAACTCACGCTAGTATTAATGATGCTAAACCATTTCTCAAAGAGAATGCTAAGGGATTTTCAGACAATTTGATAGCCTTTCTCGCGAAGCTTCGCAATATCATGAGGTTGATAATTGATAATTACCGATTGTTTGGTTAAACCCCCATTTTCTTCTGTTAAATCAATTCATCAATTTTCTAACATGCTTTTCATTTTGATCATATTCATGTGGAAAGATACCATGCTAATGCTAGTCTAGGCAAACGTGCCATACTTAAAATGAATGTCTGAATATTGTAAAAAGTCAATAAGTGCATGTATTGCATGTCACAGCAGAAATTTTTAGCATTGTTGGCTAAAGAACTGTAGATGTGATAGGCTGATAAGTGATAGTGACAGATCAGTTCCAGCAATTAGAACTGAAGTTGAAGCTGGAATCGCTTTGTAAATGCTTCCATGCTTACTAACCCTACCCCCAATGATCGTAGGAAACCGGGATTGCGCTAGCCTAGCTGGACACCCAAGTACTCTTTATCATTTTTCAGTCTTAGTGGAGGGCACAAAATGGTGTTCAGTGAATGCACGGATCATTGAGGAAACTTATGGGTAGTGCTCTCTATTTTTATGAATAATTCATCAAAGTGACATTCACGATTAGAATTGATTTACTCTTGCTGTTAGATATGAATAGGCAAAAGCATTGTACATGTACTTTAAATTTTCCTTTTTTACCAGGAAAAGCAGACAGACAGAGGGAGACTTTGGATTGTGAACCCAGTGCGTGCTAGATAGCAGGAAGGGGCATGTTGGACCAGCTGTCCACCAGGCAGAAGGTTGCCCTGGTTGTGGCCTTACCAGCTTCCATGGTTCTCCTCTACCTTCTCTTCAGACAGAGAGATGATGGTAAGTAGATTGGGACAATTATATAGCTCGATCTGGGGTGATATTCTGAAAGAAATTTAAGTTATAAAATGAAGTCCAAAACTGTGCACCCAAAATAGGCCAGTCACAATAGCAGATCGTAGAGGATTTATCTCAAAACTGAAGTCAAAACTTCAGAATACCATCCCAGAGGAGTAAACATGTATATATTTTACGATCTATAGTGCATATTTGTGGATTATGCATATGTATGGATAATATAAAAATTGAAATGTGTAAAGCTTTCATTTTTGGTGTGAAATCATAATTATGTAGAAATTATAATTCTTCTTGAAATTGAAAATGAAGATGGTGTGGAGTTGAGTCAGAGTAATCACAAATAATGACTATGTAGATATTAGGCTTGTGAAAGCACCAAAGGTTGTCTGAGGCTGCTAGTTTCCAAGAACGATATGACATATAACAAAGGAGTATTTACGTGTGTATAGTTTTATATTTTGTTGACTTTATTTACTTTCAGATGATGTAAAGCAACCTTCCAAGAACCCAGTTGCTGGCGAGAGGCAAAGTATAGAGATGAGCATCCCATACAACAAAGTTGGACCTCTAATTGGAAGAGAGGGCTGCAACATCAAGAAGGTTAGCTAGTTTTGCACACTCAGCTGTCGACAAACTGTCATTGCAGTGAAGGCGCATGTTATGTGCTCATGATGAATCTTTGGTTGCCACTTGTGTATTTGTTCACAAGTTATATACAAACATCTCATAATGTGCCATTTTGACTGGTCCACAAAGGGTTGAAATAGGATTAGTCACTAGTGTGGCTCAGCTGGAATGCAGAACTGTCAAGGATAAATGAGATAAACTAGAAGTAAAGCAACCTCTTTCCTGGCATTAGTTCCATAGATCTTACTGCTTTTTACCAATTTGATTTGTGTTGGGAGATTCACATCATGTTGACTTGATTGATACAGGAAGTGCCAGCATTCTACAACTTTTTACAGATGACAGTCAATGGAGAGCCCACATAAAGCTGCCCATATATACCATGCATTGCCATAATTTATTGCTAGTATATTGCAATATTAATTGCAATAGCCTGCTGTCCAAAGCACTGATATTAGTGCAGTAACTCATGCAAAATGAACTGACTGGATGAGACATCAAACACAACAGAATCAAGAAGTCAAATGTCCATAAACTTTGCAAATCTCTTCAAAAAGTTTGTCACATTACAAATTATTTATATTACAAATTATTTCAATCCAGTAAGTGAATTTTAAGCAAACTTGATACAAAATGGTATCACCCCATCATGATGAAATACTTATAAGATTTGGGATCCATGGGTCAAAGTTTGAGAATTTAAAAACATGGTACGTCTTCTGCATATAAAAAAAAAAAAATAAAATCAAGTGATCGCTAGATTTCAAGTAGGTTTTGAGGCAGGCGTCCAAAACCTGGGGGTACTTGAAGCCTGGAGATCTGCACCACTGTACATGCGTTCAATTTGTGCAATGCCTGCATTGTGCACTAACAGGGACAATGTGACTATGAATGTAAACTATGCTCCCTATGTTTCAAATGTTAGAAAGGATAGTTTTTCATTTTTCCTAAAAAAGCTTTGTGAAGCTATGAATGTGAGATTTCATACATGTTATAGTGGTGGTGAATTGTGGATTCCTGCCGAGTTTCATGACTTTTGTAAATGGGCCAGCTTGTCTTTAAAGTGGTCTCATTCCATGCATCTTATGAGGTAGATAGTCATCCAAACCACGGCATATTCATTGATTGCTCACAGACGATTTGCTCTACAGATGATTTATTAATTGATTTAATGTGGCAGATTCAGTCAGAGAGTGGAGCAAGCGTGAAGTTTGCTGATGAGACCAGGAGAGAGGGCACCGATGACCGAGTCCTGAGAATCCATGGTAACCGTGACAGCATCCTCCTGGCAGAGAGGCTGATCCTGGACTTCTTGGCTGAGCAGGCAGAGGTCATCACCAAGGTCCTCATGCTCCCCCAACAAGCCGTGGGCAGAATCATTGGTGAGTGTGGGCAGAATCATTGGTGAGTGTGGGCACAGAGTGGCCAGATGGCGTTATGGTTCAGGATTGTCCATCTCTCTATTTGTCCGTCTGGATGTCATTTCAGTGATCATTCAAGAAATAATCAACCCCATTTCATCGAGCTTGTTGCAATGATGATATATGTGTTGGAAATTAAATGATGGGATTTAGGGTAAGTTACATGTAGGTCTTAGGTCAAGGTCAAGGTCAAGGTCACAAAATAAGACCCAATTATATGTCTTTTCCAGGCAAGTCCAAAATATCAATGTACTTTCTCAATAATGTAAGTGCCCTGGCAAAGCTAAAATGCACAGAGCTCATTGGACTTCCATTGCAAGTGTGCTTGTTTCATTCACAGTTATTTTGGTAGAATAACCAAAGAAATGTGGCTTAATTGCGCCCTATAAGGACTTTGAAGTTTATTCATAGCCCGCCTTCTATTGTCCGTAGAGCAGATTGTGTGGGAGTCGTGCTGCTCAGTATCTGAGTGGAAAAAAGCCAGCCCACAAAAGTGCAGACTCAGTAAAGAGGAGGTTAAAGCTTCTGGAACATCACCCTAGCGCACTGCAATCCAGTATGTGTTCTCTCATGGCTATTGCCTGAAAGCAAGTAAGTACATGCCCCTATGGTTAATCTGAAACTGTAAGCTGTTGCGCTTTGACTACGACTAATGAACTGTTTTGAGAGGGATTCATCAAATGCCCTACGTATTGAGAGTGGTGTCTTGTTGCGGTGTGGTTCTGCGTAGGTCGTCAGGGCACCAACATCCGGAAGATCCAGAACAGCAGTAAGGCAAGGGTGAAGATAGACAGAGAAGGAGGAGACTCCATGGACATGATGAGGCGCTGCACCATCTCAGGCACAATCAAGCAAGTTGACATTGCTGAGGTGAGCCCATGCCAACTCCAATGCTTAAGCACTTACTTTTAGAGATATCAATATATGTTATATGATGTGTTTCTTTGAGAAAAATGATTGGAAATACTGCTTGTGTATAAATGAGCTAATGCATGATGATTGTTAATTAGATTATACATTTTGACTATTTATCATTAGATATTAATTTTGTAGAAGACACTAATAACAATTTTGAACAATGTTTATTTTACACATTCTAGGGAGAATTTGCCTCTTTGAGCCATTTCTTTCACAAAACGGGTATACCCCCTCCCAGAAATGAACCAACCTCAGCTTGTTTGAACCAACTCTGCTTTGAGTACTCTGTTTTTAAGTAATATCTGAATCCGTTTGATGTTTTCAATCGGTAGTTCAATAGTTAAGCTTCCGTTTAAGATCCTATTCGTGGAACCTTGTTCCAGAAATGTTTTTAAAGTAGAATGAATATTGAATGTCCATCTTGGCAGGAAATATTCCTACCACAAGGCACATTGTATACATCGGGCGGGACTTTTTCAGTATAAACTCAGTTCAAAATCTCCAGTGGACACATATATGCTTTTCACACTGGCAAAAATTTCCTTAGCCCCGTACTATAGGTGGGGCTAAGGGGGGGCCTTAGCCCCACCTATAGTACGGGGCTAAGCTTAGACCACTTTCTGTTCACATTGGTTTTTACCAAAGTAGGCTAGCCCCACCAATAATCCGGGATTATTTGGCCCTGCAAAAAAGCAGGGCTAACACCGCAATTGCAGGGCCAAGCCAAATAGTCCGGGGCTAAGAGCGCCAGTGTGAAAAGAAACGAAAAATAGTACGGGGCTAAGGGAATGCCGTGTCAGCTGGCAAGGCCGAGACGCCGAGACCAATCAGATAAGGCGACGGGCGAGTGACCTTGATGCGGAGTGGTAAAGAGCCGATGTGCAAGACGTACACTCATGAATATTCATAAGCTGTCGAGAAAGTCCGGGGCTAACGATTTTGAGTGAGAACAGTGTGAAAAGCTAGTTTAAGAAATAGTACGGGGCTAAGAAATGCCAGTGTGAAAAGCTTCAAAAAATAGTACGGGGTTAGGGATAGTACGGGGCTAAGGATAGTACGGGGCTAATTTTTGCCAGTGTGAAAAGCATAATATTGCATTGGTGGCACATTTTCAGTATAAACACAAAGCAAAATCTCCAGTGGACACACATTGCAATATTTCTGTCACTGCATGCACTAGTGACAACCAGTTATGATTGATATTCACTCTTTGTTTATCAATAGCGTGTACACACGGTGTACAGGGTAGGCTGGGTAGGCTAAAATCATCTTATCATCTTATTTTAGGCAACGAATGCAGGCCTTACAATCTCGTATTTTATGAGTCAATGCATGGGGCTTCCAAATATACTTAGTCAAATTATGCACTGATATATACTTTTCAATCTGATAGCAATATGTTGCTACGCCATCAGAGTAGTGTTAAGTAAAAATCTGCTATTTGTGAAAATTAAGTACTGATTTCAGCATTTCTTGGGCATTGCATATGAATATCATATTTCATGGAAAGGGAAAATTTAAACGAGTTGGGTCACAAGAGGGAGAGTCATTTCACACGGCTTTGTACTTTGCAGTCTATGATTCAAGAAGATGTGAACGAGATGGAGGACTACAACCAGCGCTTAGCTGAGGCAGCTGCTAACCGCAAGGAGAGGCCCACAGGCAAATCACCTAAACTTCCCTCTTCAATGGACTTCTCTGTTCACACTGCACAAGGTGAGAGTTTAAACATGCTCAGGGAAGTAAAAATATTCAGTGATTTAACCTGATTGGCAGCTAGCAGCTTTTTAATATATAGGGGATACAGAACAGAAAGTTCTATATGCAGGAAGTCCCAGGTTGGGGTCAATCTTCACAGGTCATGAAGCATGCTTGCGCATGCGCAGTGTCACGTTTCTCTCTCCATTGAGCTAGTAAAAAAAAAAATTAAATTTGGGATCGCGATTCACTTCTCAAAATGACTGAGTGTGTGAATGCCCCTAATATGCTCTTTTCTTAAAGGGGACCTCCGGGCATTACAAAACCAGTGCTTTGTTGTTTTGGTACTAGAATTGAATATCAGTCATCATGCTGTGTGGTCTCATATGTTTCTGTAATTGCAGAAAAATGCAATTAATTAATACAACGCACAGAACTTTGGCTGTTTCGATGTCCTGCCTGTCTATTTATTTTGCACGTCCGCTCGATCAATACGCATACGTTATAGCGATCTACCGCAAAGTGGAAACAATAGTTAGTAACGCTTCGCGTGAGCTCGCTTGAACTTATATATAACTTATTGTAGCTTGCTATAATGTGTACACATGCAGCTCGCGTGATACATAGGGTTGTATACAAGTACAGTACACAGAACCGGCATTTTCATTATCCGCCATATTGAAAGTCACTCAAAATGTTCGGGCCAAATGTTACGATCAATTCACGACAGAAAGGATCGCATAAAATTATACATCTCATTTAATGGCTACATGTACAACTCACACAAATTTATAACTTACATATTTTGAGGATTTGTGATTTAATCACTAATTACTACAAATTTGAGTGCAAATAACTTTCAGCATGTTTCTAAAATGGACAATACATGAATTAAAAACAATTGGCAAGAAGATTGCTCACGATCACCCTTTTGAAGGCTTTTTGCCTTCCCAGTACAGTATATTCCCTTTAAGTCTCACTAAAGTTATTTCATGAATGTCAGTAGAATCAATCCTTGATCCTGTACCTTGATCCTGATTGCCTGACATAGAACCAGAGAGGCAGTGGCACATTGAAGCAACTACGGCAACAGTCACTCCACCCCCAACCAAGGAGTTCTTCACGGTCTACATGTCAGCAGTGGAGCATCCCCAGCACTTCTGGCTGCAGATCGTTAACAGCAAGGCCCGCCAGCTGGACCTTGTCAGGGAGACAATGACAGAGTTCTACAACAACCCAGAGAATCAGAAGGTACAAACAAATGGAACATCAACACCAAGGCTACTTTAATCCTTGTCTGTAGAATCAGTCAGTCAATCAGTCAGTATCAGTCATTCTGAGGAACCATGCAGCTGCACCAAGGTTACTTTAAAGTGTGAAGGGATATTTATTACATAACATATCAGAGAATAGGAAGGAAGAGACCAGCAAATAGCTGCTTCAAAACTACTTTTACCTGTAAAGGGGTGATACAACAAGCCATGGAATCAAAAGGTATGAAGGAAGAAAACAACTATATCAAGGCTCATTTAACCTCTAAGGCCTGAATTTACAAAGGCGTGGTTTATTATTTTTTTTTAATTCATTCAAGTTTTATTTACATTTATGGGGTATAGTCTCATTCAGAGCTCAAGGGCCTGCCTTTTAAGAGAGCCCTGTAGTTATACAAAGACATTTTGCTAAACAACATTGAAAGTAATACATAATTAACCATATTTGATCAAATTTAACATGATTTTAACAAGATGACAATTTAACTACACACATTCACACATGTGCACACACACACACATACGTCCAAAAGAACAAGATAATCATTCTAATGTAGTAGTCTAATTTGTTGTTTAAATGTCGATAATGATGGGGAAAGTTGTACACTAATTGGTAGTTTGTTAAACAAAGAACATGATATGTATGCGAGTGAACGCTTTTTTTAAATTCTGAAGTTTTTGCGTTGGATGCTTAAGTTGAGCGAGCTACTATGGTTTAGTCCAAGGTTTATTTAGATTCATTTGATTAAACTGTGGTGTACACCATAGTAACGAGCGTTAATTTAGCACTTTACGCAATATGCTCACATTCATACAACAGGCCAGAGAATCAGGAGATACAGACAAACAGCTCCACCAAGGCTACTTTCATCTGTAAAGGAAAGGTTTTGAACCAACAAGCCAGAGAATGTGAACATACAAAACAAACAGCTCCTCCGAGGTTACTTATATATTTTATTTGGATAGCGGTATCAAGCTGGCCTATATTTTTGAAAGAAAAACAAATTCTGTGACGTAATCATAGGTTTTTGTTTGCTTCAACATGAATTAAAATCTTACTGGAACTATGATTCTTGAACCACCATGTTGTCTTGCCTTTTAACAGTTAAAATTCACTAGATTCGCTCTCCAGACTGAAATGTGTTATGGATGACAATATACGCTTCCTGTTTTTTTATTGTAAGATCTACTTCAACTTTGTTGAAAGAAATTCTTGTATGGATTCAATCAGAATGTTAAATTTAAGGAATGAGAAAAACACAGCCTGATGTGAAAAAATGTTAGTGCAATTTTGCACTTGTGTGTCATCTTTGTCATTAGAAGACTTTCTTGTGTGAAAATGTAAAAACAGGAAACAATAGTGCTGATCATTGTCCTGTTTGTGGGTGATCTATTTTTGTCTCGCCTGAACGAAGTTCCGCAGAGACCTAGTGAACACTTTTCCTGTCAGTCTGTTGGTCTGTTTCAAAAATGACTATGTTAAAGTTTTTCTTTAACTTGCCCTCATTTCTTTATTTCTGCATCAATTGTGATCAAACTTGGTAAAAATTATCCTTGGGTAATACCACATGTGTCGTCATAAGGATGATGTGGTCAAAGGTCATCTAGGGGTCATAAAGTCAAATGATATGAGGCCATGTGCATCATTTTTGTCTCGCCTGAACAAAGTTCGCTAGAGACCTACCGGTAGTAATAACTTTCCTGTTCGTCTGTTGGTCTGTTAGTCTGATTGTCTGTTACAAAAAGTTTAAAGTTTTTCTTCAACTTGCTTTCATTTCTTTATTTCTGTATCAATTGTGATCAAACTTGGTACAAATGATCCTTGGGTAATACCACATGTGTTTTCATGAGGATGATAGGGTCAAAGGTCATCTAGGGGTCAAATGGTCAAATGATATGAAGCCATGTGCATAATTTTTCTCAAAGTTTTCATTTGACATGCTCTCATTTCTTTATTTCTGCATCAGTTGTGATCAAACTTGGTACAAATGATCCTTGGGTAATACCATGTGTGTCTTTATGAGGATGATGTTGTTGAAGGTCATCTAGAGGTCAAAAGGTTTAAAAGAAATATTAAAAAAAAACTTTGCACTGTTTATCGATTGCGAAATTAGGCTAGACTCATGCTTCGCGAACCACCTTGTTTATTATAAGCTTCATCTCAATAATCTTGTTACGTGATTGGTTGACAGGTACTTGATTTAACCATCCTAGCAAAAATACCTTATTTGCATGTACAAGAAATATGTGCAGCTCGATACATTGATTGGTCAGGGTTGAATCATAACTGAGGTTGGACTTTTGCTCTTAAAGGTAGGCTAGCCCATTTGCTGGTAAGACAAACAACCATTGCGTAAATGTCACAGAAAATGGAAGAATATACTGTATGAGAACTTTCCCCACATTTTAAGAAGTGGAAACTGACTTTAAGCAGAATTATATTAATTGCTAGATTTCTAGTCAAGTTTTGGATGTGTCGTCCAAAATGTGAGCAGTTCTTAGTAGTTTATTAAGGGGTATTATTAGTGGTAAAGACTACTGCACACAGAATACTGCCCTTCGGATTTTGACAAAACAGATAAGAATCATGTAAAAAATATAAATTCATTGTAATTAAACAAAATCTTTACCCAGTGATTGTGGAAGGAAAGTTTGATTATAGCCCCTAATCATGACCACTACAACCCCTTACATTTAACATCCTCCACATGCCAAAATGACATTGCTGATGATTTTATAAATAAAAAAAAAATCTAAAAAATCATTTTTCTTGTCTTTACAGTCCTTTGCACTAGACTCCCTGCAGGTTGGGGAGATAGTGGCGGCCCCGTTTTCGTATGACCAGGCTTGGTATCGAACCCGCATCCTGGGTTTCCTTGACGACGACATGCTGGATCTATACTATGTGGACTATGGCGACTGTGGATCCGTCCCCAAGGCATCTGTATGCACGCTGAGGTAGGTACCCTGCAAACTGGTTGCTGACACCACAAGTATGTTGGCTTACTTGTGCTGCAGAAGCGGAAGGGATGATACCCTCTTGATAACACAGTGCTGTATGGCTCGTACGTGTTACAGAGAGGCTTAAACTTCTCAGAAATGAAAATGAAAAGCAATTTAATTAGTGCATGTGTGTGTGGCAAAGGTAATCAGAGGATTAAAGGATTTAATGGAGAACAGTCAGGAAAATAGACTGCCTGTAATGAAAGCTTTTCCAAATTTGATCAGTTATACAATAACTGATCAACTACTACTTTGGGACATATGTATATTAAGAGAAGGAAAAAAGAGTGAATTGCACTCAGTATTTTCTAAATATTTCTGTTATTTCCTGTATTTGAGATGCCCTGAGGACATAAGCCATACTGATTTTGCAACCATACAAAAAGTGTTTTTTTGCTTTTTCGCATGGACATGTCTTAATGCCATATCTGAAAATATGTGATCATCTCATAGTCACTGTTCTTGTTGTTCATATGGTTTCTGCATTCGTTTAGCATTTCAATCTGAAATGGAATAGTTGAAGATTTACTGATAGAGAACGAGATTATATAATATTCTGGGCTTTTTTTACAAACTTTAGAGTGAATGGCAAAGAACTTAGATGTTGTGTGGCACATGTGGTGTAATAAACAGAGTAATGGCCCCACCTTGCAACCATTCATCCCCTTGTGTTTTCCTTCCTCTTATCTAGATCTCAGATATTGGCTGTACTTTTAGTGCAAGGCAACTTTGATCAATGTGCTTTTAGTTCTCTAGTTGACTGTAAAATCCAGACTTCCGGCGGACATTTGAAACCGGGGATGGAAGTCCATTTTAGATTGCTTGGCTAAGAAGGAAATGCTTGAAACTGCTTTCTTCAAGTCCAGGCATCATATGTTGTATTACGCTTTATAAGGTTCTTTTTATCTATTTCATGAAATCAGGCTTGAAAATTAGTTGTTATGTTTTCCCTGGGACAAATGATACTTATTGCATTGATACGTCTGGTGAAATGAAATTGTGTTCATTGTTCTAGTCTATATTTGACTTGTGACTTGTAATTCATGTAGTTGACAAAGATTTCTTTTTCGCTTTTTGTTTTTCTGCAGGGACGACTTCCTAAGTTTACCATTTCAAGCGGTGGAATTTTCACTGGCAAACTGTTTTCCAACAGGTATCTTTATAGCAATAATAGAGACATGCATGCAAGTTTGAGTGATTGATTTGGCATTAATTAATTTCTTTCAGTTCTCCATTTCATTCAGTGTGCAATCAATATGCTTTTACAAAATGCACATTTCATAGAACATGTCAAGGATGCGATATAATAGAACATTTCACCTCACAAGTTGCTTTCATCTCATTGTGTGTCATGCTCACCATGCACCTATTATTATTAGGAGCATTTAAAATTAAGGTCAACATGATATTGCCTATTATGATTCCAACCTGATACCTATTGCTTGTCATGAGCCTAAAAGTATGCTTATTGATAATTGCCATCTGAATGAGGAAATAGTTGGGCTAATTGCTGATGTCTTTCACATGAGCAACTCATTGTTTCATGTCAACATGCAGTGTCTTACCATGAAGCATGCATGATTTGCTATTAGGCTTTATTCCTTAAAGAAAACTCTCTCTTGAGCAAGTTTTCTACAAGGTGATTAGTATATGGGAAGAAAATGATTTATATTTTACAGAAATATTGACTCTTCTCCACGAGTTTTTATTTCATTGTCCTTTCAAATGAGCTTTTAAAAGGTGTTCTTTTTGTTATTGCAAAATAAATGCAGAAATTGTTTCTATTATTTGGTATACAGGCAAACCCCACTATAACGAGCATGGGTATAGTGAGAACCCGCTTATTATGAGGACATATCTTGGGTCCCAATTTTTATGCCTCCGCCACGAAGTGGCCGGAGGCATTGTGTTTTCGGGTTTTCCGTCCGTACGTACGTAAGTCTGTCCATCCGTCCCGAATCTGTTTAGCAATATCTTGAGAACCATTAACCAGATCTGCTTCAATCTTGGTACATGTGTGTATTGCATGAAACCAATGAAGTGTGTGAAATAGGGTTCAAATCTGATTGTGGTAAAAGGTCAAGGGTCAATGAACTTAGTAAAAATTGCCCAAAATTTACCTTTTGCACAATAAATCCAAATCCAAGTATGCAATTCTCATTAAACATGGTACAAAGATGGATCACTACTTGGGGGTAGACTGGTGACGTTTTTGGTAAAATTCCTGAAAGGTCAGAGGTCAAAGGTCAATAAACTTAATGAAAATTTGCCCCAAATTGACCTTTTTCACAATAAATCCATATCCAAGGATGCAAATCTCATTAAACATAGTACAAAGATGGATCACTACATGGGGATAGACTGGTGACATTTTTGGTGAAATTCCTGAAAGGTCAGAGGTCAAAGGTCAATAAACTTAATGAAAATTTGCCCCAAATTGACCTTTTTCACAATAAATCCATGTCCAAGGATGCAAATCTCATTAAACATAGTACAAAGATGGATCACTACTTGGGGGTAGACTGGTGACGTTTTTGGTAAAATTCCTGAAAGGTCAGAGGTCAAAGGTCAATAAACTTAATGAAAATTTGCCCAAAATTGACCTTTTTCACAATAAATCCATATCCAAGGATGCAAATCTCATTAAACATAGTACAAAGATGGATCACTACATGGGGATAGACTGGTGACATTTTTGGTGAAATTCCTGAAAGGTGAGAGGTCAAAGGTCAATGAACTTTGTCCAGATTGGCTAAAAACTGCTGCTGGGTAACTGAGCCTCCCCACTGCTTCATTTGTCGGCAAACGGAGACATTGGTGTTATTTATTGACATTTTCAACTTACCACTAGCTGTTAGATATTTTAGTGAATTTTTAGCTAGTCAATTAATTTTAATATGCTTACAATACTAGCGGTAAATATGTTATTTTATGTGTAGTCCTGTATGCATACATTTCTGTATGTTAATTTTGATCATGTAGTGGTATAGCGAGCAAACGGCTATAGCGAGGAAAACATGTGGGTCCCGCCATCTTCGTTTCTACGGGGTTTGCCTGTATTAATCATCAAATAAGTTTTACTGCTGTTACTCTACCGGCTATTTATAGAGGCCTTGAGAAATTAGAATTAGGCATTGAAAGTTCTATAATTACAAGAGTTGAATGTCTTGAGTACGGTCTGATTTTCCTCTCTGAAGGGGACCAGTGGTCTGAGGAGGCGATCATCTACTTTGAGGAGCTGTCTGCCGTTGCTAAGTGGAAGCCTCTGCAGGCCAGGATAGTGGACTACCACAGCTCAGAGGCTGGCACCATACCATGTGTGGAGCTCTTTGATACAAACGGAGATGTGGTAAGTACTGTTGCAGCAGGATTCGTGTGGTTAAATTGATTTTACATGATTTTGCCACAATTCTGCAGTCAAAAGATCCTACAACTGGAAATGTGACAATTTAAGCTTGATTTAAGTAGAAGTTTATTTTAAATCATTTTTAGAAAGTGTCAATAGTTTTTTAAAACCTAGTACATTATTTTGAAATTATGCTTGACAGAATTCCAAAACATTTGAGACTCGTGTTACAAGTTTCAAGGTGGATAGAGCTATACTTGTATCAATGCTGTGAGGGACATGAATATCAAGCAAATTCAAAGTGAAGTTGCTATGCCTCCGCAAAGAAGTTCGCGAATGGCTGTATGTTACCGGGTTGCCTGTCCAGTCAAATTTTGTGTTAGATAGATTAAAGGTCAAAGGTCAAGGTCTAATCCTAAAATTTCACTTTTTAAATAACTGTAGAAATGATTGATAACGTTTCATCAAACTTTGTACAATGAAGAAATGTGATAGGTCAATTAACTGATAAGATATTGGCACATGCAGGTCAAGGCCAAATCCTGAAATGTCACTTTTTACATAACTTTAGATATTATACACTAAATTTAATAAAACTTGGTATAATGATGATGTATGACAGGCCAATTCAATTGATTTATTATATTGTGTGTAAATTATGTTAAAGGGCCACAGGTCAAATTCAAACTGAAATGTTGCTGTTCGTGTAATAGATTGTGAAATATTTGACTAAGTATGGTACAATAATGGTATATGAGGGCTCTCATTGTATTAAGTTGTATTTCATAGCCAAATAGGAAGTTTTCCAAGCATGAGAGGATAACATTTTACTATGTATTAATTACGCAATTTGGCAATAGTTCAGTGTCTGCGCAGGAGGGAAGAGGCATACCAGTTGACTGTGCGCAGTCAAATTTCTTTAGTTTGTCAGTAATATTCAGCATCATTGAAATATTTAATTTAATTGAAAGTTAATCACATTACTAAGGGCATTGTTAGATGAATTCTTCATTTATTTATGTTTTTTTGTTCTTTTTTTCTTCAAATCATCACAGGACATCAACATTGGCAAGCAGCTCCGTTACAGGGGATATGCCAAGTCAAGTAAAGCAATGAAAGATCAAGAGAACAAAGTAACAAAACTGTCTGAGTCTGCCCCTCTGTCTTCTGGCTCATCTGCTCACTCAACTGGTATGGGTGGAGATGGTGCACAAAACTTACCAAGCGATGCCCCCCTCCTATGATGAACCGTCTACAAGCTCCAAGGGAGCTTTGTTCTGCGCTGAATCATGTTAAGTAACTTATTGTCACTTATGTCACTGTGAGTTTTTTATGCCTCCGCAACAAAGTTGCTGGATGACATTATGTTTGTGGGCTGTCCATCCGGCTGTCTGGATCTCGTTTTACGCGATAGCCCTAAAGATAATACAGTAGATCAAGTGTTATCAAACTTGGTGCAACGATAATACATGTATATGTCATGGAAATCAAATGAAATGATTTAAGGCCATGTATTTCAAAGGTCGCTTGTTGAGGTCAAGTTCTAAGATTTCATTTTTTAAATGATAACTCGAGAAATAAACCAAACTTTACCAAACATTTTTCTATGTGATTGTATTTATGGATAAGGTTACATGAGAACATAATTTATCAAATTTGATCAAAGTTTTTGCAGTAATGATATGTAACTAGATAATTAGTGGAGTAGTTTGTGGGTCATATATATAGGTCAAAGATTACAGTTCAGTGTCAAATCTGAAATCGTCATTTTTTACATAAAAGGAGAAAAAATAACACTGATTTTTTTAAAACTTGATGCAGTGACAGGACAGTTAAGTGATTTTAAGTTGGCTCTGATAGGTCAATTGTCATAAGTCAAGGTTGAAGCTCACAGTTCCAGGTCAAATTGTGAAATATTTGACGAAATAGCCCCAAACGTGGAACAATGATGATATACATATATTTTATCCAGTTCAGCATGAAACACGATGCATTAGCCTACAAAGCATCATGTTTCATGCTGAACTGGACAAACTATACCGCGGTTTAACACTGCAGCTCCTTCCCTTTCTTCCCTTTCCCTATTCCAATTCCTTTGAGCTGGAGTGTATGACAAGTCTCACTTTGTTAAGTTTTATGTCAATGCTGTTGACTTTTCAGTATCCTTCCATGAAAAACCTCTGTATGTTTTCCTTTTTATTGAAGGCTACCCTACATATACTGTTTCTTTCTTCAATCCGCTGTCTTTCATGTACTCTCATTATGCTGATCATGCGCTTTACACAGATATACTGTGAATGAAACAGATTGCATAATCAAATATGTCTAATCATACATAAGAAAATTAAATAAGCAGAACAGAACAGTGATAGATGCAAAGAAATTATTTGTTATACGGGTATATTTGGTCAAATTGGAAATAACTTGATCCTGTTACACAATTATTGTATACAAAGTTCTTCACTTTTATTACTTATATGGTGATGCATCTTTCTTACCTGATGGGTAATATCGCCTTGAAGGGAGACAGCACATATCACTTCAGGGCCATGTTGCATATATAGGTTTTCAATTATTGTAACTTACCATCAATGGTAACTACCATGGCAACAGCCAATGAGCTCTCAGCATGTTACCTGTTGCCATGGTAGTTACCAGTGATAGGTTACAATAATTGAAAACCTGTTTGCAACATGGCCCAGGTTGCAAGCTTTCTGGAATTGTATTGTGTGGTGACTTGTCCTCTATATGCCAAGTTGTGTATTAAGCAGTAGTACATATCTGTCTACAGGGGTTAGGCTTTAACCATTACAGTCAAGGGGTGAACAGTGGATGTGTCATACTGTATATAGGGTGGATTACTATCAACCTTCACATCTCAATACCCATATTTCTGTTAGGATGTAATAACATGTCGAGTTATTAGAAGTCATATATGTTTATCATTTGTTCATAGCTGTGATGCTTCCGTATGGTCAAATACCATACATGTATCAACTTTATCAGTTCATAGGGCTATTTTTCAGCTAATACGACTATTAGCATGTGATTTAGACTTAAATACAAGATTGACAAATAGAAAATATGTGACCTTATGAATATGAATAGATAGAATTATCTGTCTCAAGTATGATCTTGACAATGATAAATCTGGTTGTTTTGTTGTTTTTGTCATTTGTTACATGGTAACTGCTTTTACCTCTGCCATAAAATGGTCTTCCTGGAAGGCACTGGTTTGATTGGTGGATGTAGATCACCATCCAGGGCCCGGTAACATGAAGGTTTGGATCAATCGCAAAATGGCAATGGCCAATCAACATCATTGTTGCGCGCACTTTTTGTTCAAAAGACTAACCAGCAACCAATCAGAATTTGTCTTTCAAATTTGCAGTGGATCACAAACATTTCTGTTACGGGGCCCAGGAGATTGGCACTGAATTCTGTAAACAATTGTTTAAATCTAGTCTCTTATATTGAATGACCTTTGTGTATGCTTCTTTCTTTCTAACTGTCCTACAACCTGTACATGATTTTTTGTATGCAGTTGTGTATACCCCTTTGTAAATTGGACAACATGATGTGCAATACATATATGTACATGTGTAGCATCAAGACAGACAAGACATTGTCCTGAAGCAAACTTAACTGTAGGGCCCTGTCGCATAAAACTTACCATTGATGGTAACTCTGCCATGAATGGTAAGTACCATGGTAACATCACTCAAGAGCCAATCAACTTTCCATAGAAGTTGACATTGATAGCACAGTTACCATCAATGATAAGTTTTGTGCAATGCGGCCTTGATGTAACAAACAGAAATAACAGTCTCATTTGGGGATTTTTTTTTATCCTAATGATGTTTTTGATGAAGGTGGAGCGTACAGAGGAGCCACATGCAATCCCAGCAGATGAAATGACACAACAGAGACTTATATTTTATATTTAGTTGTTCCATGGTATGTGAGAGCAGCATTAAGTTTGAATCAGCGTGTGTGAACAAAAAGTTACAATGTGATTCATACCTTCGTCCACAGCTAGTTTTCTCTCATGGTCTATACAAGTTAGGTGGTCAGAGTGGTCAACAATTTCCCTTGCAAAGTGCATGTTGTCTGCATGTTTTTTTCTTTATGTTTAATGCATGCTCATTTTGATTAATGGACAGAAACGATGCTGGACAGATGTGATCTCATTAGGGCAGAAGTAGTTTGTTTCATCTTGACTAGATAAGAGTGTGGTCTGCCTCAATAGCAGTTAAAATGTCTCATTACCATGGGTGTGCACATGTGTAATGAACAGTGGGGTTTCCAAAGCTTGTTAACGTAAGGGTAAAATGTGGTGATTATGAAGGATATATTTTGTAGTTCTTTGCCTAACATAAAGCTTAAAAGCTTGAACAAATTTTGCGCACATTGTTATAAATTGTTTACATCCAAGATGGATTTTTTTTATTGTACAATTTGTATTCAACAGACAAGAGCAAAGAAGAGTTAAATTTTCTAACACCAGTGTAAAGCACATATTTACGAACAAACATATTTTAAACTCATTTACTTTTAGCATGTGTAAACGATATCAAATGAAACAGTATATTACAGACAATGGTACTGTATTTAAGAACACTATATGTACTTGTTTTTGCATGAAATTTCTATAAAAAGCAACTGTAAAACGAATCTAATGTAACTGCTACATGTACTTGCAGACTTTCATACCAAAGAAAGCTGGTGAATGTACTGTATCAATATCCTAATGTACTTCACGTTGAGAGTTCATTATATAATTGACACTCATGATCATAATTCCCCCTCCAGTTGGAATTGTTGGTGTGTCTATGGAAGGGTTTGTTATATGAGTCTCTGCATGCTGGTGCATTCATTGCTTGTACATGGTATCTAACTACTTGCTGTAATAAAGGAAATGTACTTGTTCTTTAAATCTGCTGCATTTAAGGTATTTTGTTGAGTATAGATGGAATGTATTACAGTCGTACATTTTGATTTGAATTAATAGTATTGAATGACACTTTAACAGGACTGGATGGAATGACTGAGGTTTGCTTTACTCCAAGTATACATCACACAAAGATAAACAAATATGTAACTAATCAGTTTAGAAATGACACATTACAAAAACATGTACATGTACCTGTAAATAGTGGGCAAAATCTGCTAGAAGTGGCATTTTGGAGGTACATATACAAAGGGAATGTTTGTATATCAGAAAACCGTAATGCACATGTATACCAAAAAGAACAACACTTTACCGTTTTGAGTTTGTAATAATTGGTTTGCAGTTGATCAGCTTCTCAATGATGGTCACAATTGAAAAAGTATCTATAAAACAGGCATTGCCACATGTTTGCATCTGGTGTGCACACAAAGCAGTTCATATGGCATGAGAGTTAAAGGGTCGCACAGGAGATGATGACAGGTGGATTCCTCAGTTGATGCAACCATGTTAATATTTACATCAAATAACTCTAATCATGAACATGAATGTATTGATGAGGACGAGTATGGAACTCAACACAAAATAGACTTATGCATCTATACACAAATGGTCTCAGACTTTCTGGCTGTTCATTGATAACGGTGGTGAGGATCAGACACACCCATATCCCTCTGGGTGACACTATTGAACTTGATAGGTTGTCCAAGACCCTGCCTTATTATTGGTGGCTACTCGACTTGAGAAAAATATCATGAACATACGGGATTTGATTTGCGATGGATTCTGATCAATTGTAACTCTTTATGAAACTGGGCCCGGGTCCTGCGAGAGAATAAGCACATCATCAGCAGTAGCCAAGGTTCTAGGCTCCGGAGTGCAGATTGTTACTTTATCATTTAACCTACCCCAACATTAATGAGTCTGGATACAAAGACTTAAGTTCCAACTTCTTCTCTCTTTCCACGTGCAACAGATGAAGGAGAGGTAGAGTAAAGGAACGATGTAGATTGTGTGTCGTTGTGGTGTCAGTGTAGAGGAAAATATATCCCAGAGCCTGGACCCGAGGCTACATCAGCAGCAGAAGCAGCAGTTGTGGCAGCAGGGCAGACTGTTGCATTCCTCTGCGATGCCCTCCAGGAGCATGTTCTTCACCATGAAGAATGTCAGAATGGAGGAGAAAGCGATGAGCATGGAGCAGGTAAAGATGGTCCAATCCCAGAAGCCGTCACCACCTGCTCCGTTTTTCTCAGATGGAGGGGGTTCTGGTATGCTCTGGATTGAGGCGGGAGGAAATACATGAGATGCATGTCTCCAGAATAATAATACAATGTGGTCTTTTTTTACTCAGAGCAGCCTCATCAGGGTGAGCACTGTTTCATGACAACCGTGTATTATTAACCTACTGGGATGGTATTCTAAAAAATCACCTTCTCCTTTGAAATATCCTTTGTTAAATCTTTATAAGATAATAGCTTGCTAATATTGTCGTAAGTTGGTATATGTAATCTGAAAATTGGACCGCCTCTCTGTTGTCTTTGGAAACGCGCGTGCAACGCGATCTTCGCGGCGATCTGATCTTGCCAAGCAGCGTGAACTGATGCAACGATTTAAGTAAAAAACAGAGGGTACACTGCCGATCATATACGATATATCCTCGGGGGTTATGACTTTCGTTCATTGGTTATCTGTTATTCTGTATCGCATTCATTACTTTACTTTGACATAGCTTCTATTTTATCCCTCATTAACATATTCCAGTTCGTTGACTGGTTGAAAATATGTCACATGACTACAAATATTTCAACTATTTGCGAGAGACAGAGAGAGCGAAAGAAGCTCAGAGGTAGAAAAATACTCTTTCGTGGCGTCATCGGGAAAAAAGACTATTTCGTAACGTCATTAGAAAAAATAGTTCTCTTTCACTCTTTCTCAACATCGGTTCATCCCTTGTACTTTTTACGCGACACGCAAAATTGTTTCCATTGAACGCATGCACTGTGGAGCGGACCGATGCGGACCACAGCGCACAGCGGTCGATAGGATAGGTTTCGGACGGGCCGCCCCAAACCTCAAAATCTAGCGATCGCTATAATTTTGCTTTAAATCAGTTTCTAGTTCTATTATTAGGAAGGAAGTTGTGATACAGTATCTTCTTTTTTCTGTTGTTTTTACAAAATTATATTTTTTTGACCTGCAAAAGAGACACCGTGTCTTTAAATCTCCAGCTTTCAAGTTCAGTTACTGCAAAGTGGCCCTCCTTTTGTTCATCGGGCAATGTACATTGCATATTTAGAATGCTAGTTCATGCATTTATGTACGTTGTTTCACGTACGGTTGATACGTCTTTTGTTTATGCGGAACGTTCCTTAAATTGTTCTTGTTGCTTACATTACTGGTGTATTATTGATCATTATAAGTAATACCTTTACTTTTTGCATAGACAGAGTAATGTATTCCATATGATTATATTCACACAGATTCCTTTTTTTTTTTTTTTTTTTTTTTTTTGGAGTTTCCCCCTTCCCTCGAAATATTTACATTAGTCGCCCCTGTAGCGTGAGATAACATCCCTGGGGTTTTTTTTCACCAAGCCGTTAAGCTACGAACGACTTTACGAACGACTGGTGATCCCTTCTAGTGCTAAGACGTTGTTCCTCTGTTTAACATGTTGGGAGTTAATTTCCAACAATCCTAAGCTTTGTATTCAGACACTTGTGAACAACAAGAATTTTCATTTATAAACATTAGATTTGAACTTAAGCTGATGGGAATCAAAGTCATTGAGCGTGTGATTTAGCACAAGAAGGGGTTACCAGTCGTTCGTAAAGTCGTTCGTAGCTTACGAAGAGCTTGGTGAAACACCCCTAGCTCTTACGTAGATAGCCATTGACCCGGCTTGCCCATGATGATTCTCTCCTCCGATGTCATCCCTCCCACCCTCCGCGCCTCCACTTCCCCTGGCCGTTCTACTCCGTCCAAGTAGTCTGACGATGGTCCCGCGGGATGCGTTCACCGTATCGTTGGGCGACAGGGTAGCTCGCCTGCGCCGACCTTCTGTGGGAAGTGTGACGACTGACGTTTGTCCAGAAGATTCGACCACATTTGAAAGGACTGCAGATCGTATGGTTTCACGTGAGGAGGGGGGGGGGGGGGGTAGGCCAGGAAAGGACAAAATGAATAGAGTGTAATAGATGCCCAAATATATATAGACATTCTTTGTGATAATCGCTCTATAATGCCGTTAATCATTATTATTAAATGAAGACGGCTACGGTTGGAAGGTTATGGTCTTAAAAAAATAGAAACGTCTGGTAGCACATATTCCGCCAAGAAGAAAAAACGTTTCAAGCCTACCGACATAAAACATCTTAACTTTACGCTCCTTAACTCCGCGTCAACAGAAGTTTCAACAAATCATCGTGTTTTGAAATCTGAAGGTATACAAAATGGCATTCTTTGATGAATGTCGAACTTGCATGGCAACCAAAACCCAAATTTTGTTTTAAAGAATTGTTTGCTGTTCGCCCGCTCGTTGACTGCGTTGGTCACCGACAGAGAATGTATGGACAGTTAAGGGGATCGAAGTCTACGACTAAGTTAAATAGGTATTGATAATCGTAGCAGTAAAATGAAAGCAACACGTACAATTGTACAGGTTTGACGATAATTCGTCAGAGCATTACGAACTAACGACTTTTTAAAAGCCACCTCAAATTTGTGATGTCACTTGCAAATCGCCCTTCCATACTTAAGTGCTGTATTGATTCCAAAAATGGTCCCTATTCTGTTTTTGTGTGTAAAGACACACATGCACCGGTAAAAAAAATACATATTCTTTTGAAAAAATTGACATTTTCGAGATAAAATAGGACACAACTTTCTGCAATCGAGGGCAAATCACGAACGCTCGAACGCAAGTTGGAAAACGGGAGATATTTTGGACGAAAATGTGGAATATGATGTCCACATGGGGAATTAATATATATAAAATACCCACAGCACAAATGACGCATCCAACCTGCGATAACGCGCAATGAGCAGATCTACACGGCGTGGTTTCAAGCAAGTAACATTCGTTTGTTTTACCAAGTCACTATGAAATCGAACACAAATTCGATCAGTAAACGCTGCACAGTATATAAGGAGGCATACCTCTTCGGTTTCAAATATTGACATGCACGGCAGGTTGACAGTTTTGCCCTAAAATACAACTATGATGCGGGTGCCTCAAACCTGCCCCATCTTTTATACATGTATAAAATCGGTATAGATATTTTATTATAACTTTAAAAGCATCAAAGTATCCTAAGAGCATATCGAAATGTGTTTTCATCTCAAAACAGTTTGAATGGGCACCATCATACTGCGCATATATCACCTCTCCTGTCACAGTCAATAAAATAAGAATTTAAGTAGTCTTCACATTTCACTTCAATATTATTACAGCTGATGAGATTTTGTTAAAGCATTAAATATTAGTTGTTAGATGCGATCATTATGCCTACAATACGATATCAATAAAAAGCTTACCAGAGAGACCCAGAATTAGAAAGACAATATATCGTCCTCCGAGTTGCATGTCATAACATTTCTATGCTAGGAACGTGATGTCCTTCACAAACCTCATTCATTTTCGGGAAATGATTGTGCATGCAGAATGCATAATTTCAAGCGTGATAAAGGTGCGCGCACTATGACCATGAAGACGCAATCTCGAAGACTTGTCTTTTAACAGCTAGGTGCGTTCACATTACTAGTGAAAAACTGAACCGGTGTTCCTCATGGATATTTGGGTTTCCCCCATACGTGCAGCCCCCTAAGAAGTGATGATCAAGTGCCGTATATGAACAATAGCAAATGGAGAGTTAATTTGACGTAATGAGTTAATGAGATTCACACTTGTAAACGATATGCATGACGTACTGCGTATGCCGTTCATTGCGGATGCCTTTATGTTGCTGATCTCATACATAATGCGCGTAAACACACCGGGCTGGCGCAAGCCTAGAATAGTCATTCCCATATAATGATCTACAAATTAATGCAGATCGAGCCATCGATATATCAGAGCCAGTTTTTGCCCTTCATAATCGTTGACGAAAGATGGCGGAGTTTGACCCCCTGTTTTTGTCAAAATTAGGGATGAGCCACAGGATTGGCCACCATCTATCTCTTTTTCATACCCCCTCCCCTCTCTCTTCTTTTTCCATTTCTTCATCTCCCTCCCTCTCTCCGTCTTCTTTCTGTTCTCATAAATGTTTACTTGTTTTCATCCCTCCCCCTTCTTCACCTTTGTCTCCGTCCCGTTTTTATCTCTCCTTTCTCTCTCCCTCTTTCTTATTCTTCCTCCGCGCTAACTTATACATGTACATGTATTCTTCATGTATTCTCAGTCTCCCTTTCTTCATCTTTCGCATTCGTGTCCACATCAATATTTCTTCACCTCTCAGTCTACTTCTCCCTTTCTCTTTCACTCTCTCCCTGCTCTCACTCATTTACACCTTCTTCTTTTTTCTTCGTGTCTTTTTTTATCTGCCTTCACCCCCCCCCCCCCCCTCTCTCTCTCTCGCTCTCTCCCCCTCTCTTCTCTGTCTCATCATTTTCCTCCTCCGTTGTCTTTCCTCACCTAGAATCCAAGTTGCCACATCATGACACATGTCTTTAAACTTTATTCAACGTACAGGTATATTTATGTCAATATCTTACAAAAGTGGATTGAATTGCCCGTCCGTGATACATCAATGAACAAAAACCAGCCATAAATATGGGTTAATACTGCATCTTCATTCTTGGAATGGCAGGTTCAGGAGGCAATTCTAGATTACTCAAAGCCAGTTTACATAACGAAGACCACCCCTTTCTTTAAGTTATGAAAAACATTCATTGCAACAGGAACAAACTTTTATATTCCACTGAAAGTTATTTAAATACTAGTTTAGCATAAGGATCACTTCAAGATCGTCACACCAAAATGGTGAACACAATAACCTTTAAATTTCATCATCTTGTTTAATCACGAGAGAAGTTTATCATCTTGTTTATTTCCAGTATGCTTGTGGTATTGAGTAATGGTACACATTTTATCAGCATACATGAAGGCTAACATACTCATTCCAAAATCTTACATAGGGCCATGGTGACGGATTAGCTCAAATTTGGGGATTTAGTTAATGTTATTGCATACATGTGTTTACAGACAAAGGTCATATTTTTTCCAAACTGACCAATGCCTCACTAAACCTAAGAAAGAAATATCATTCCGGGATGATATTATGAAAATCCACAGAGACAAAAATTTGATCTCCCCTTTGATGTCCCTAAAAGTTTTATCTTTGGTATTCCAAAACTTATTGAAATTTTAACCAATATTAATGAGCGCATGACCTGGGCTCTTATCCCCAAGGCAGCCAGTAATAAACGTCCTTTTAAGTCTTTTGCATACAGTAATACCGTCAAGCTGATGGTATGACGTCATGCAACTGACAATGACACTGCACGTCAATGTGTTTCAATGCGCCTTATTACATTTGGTGAAGAACTATTTTTGGATTGAAGATTAGCGAGAAGCTTATAAAGCTAGTGGCGAGAGAAAACGATGACACCAGGTTTGTTTGTGCGATAGATGCCGGTCAAGAAGCGTGGTCTTCGTGTGAGAGTGTGAAGCAGAGGAAATGCAACTGGTGAAGTCTATTCGACACAATGTCCCACACTGATCGGAGCCACATAGGCCACGGTAGCCGGCCCGGTAAATTTGGAGAGATGGGGATTAAATGACAACAACCAGTGCAAGATCTGTAAGCAGAGAGCTGTAACAACCCATATTCTAGCGGGCTGCCCGACCAGCTTAAAACAGGGTCGTCATACATATGGCGACACAACCGAGTTCTTCGGACCATGGGCAAAGCGATCTCCGCGCGAGTTGCTGAGCACAATCGTCAGCCGGTGCAAAAAACAACTCCCTAAATTCGCTTCGTCAAAGAACTGCAGAGAGCTACTCGTGCTAAACTGCAGAAAACTTCAGACTCATCTCTTCGCGGAGCAAACAACTGGGGAGTACTAGTGCATCTGGACACGAAGTTGGTCTTTCCATCACAAATCTATGACACGACCCATCGTCCAGACATACTCGTATGATCACCCCATAATGATGATCATTGAGCAGAAATACGCGGTGGACGGTTTCAAGGGTAGGGGTCGGATTGCGGACCACTTACTATACAGGGCGGTCACCTTGCCAACTATACAATTCTGTATTTTGCTGTCTAAAAATCAGTATTCGGATGAGATCAGCAATTCTCCATTGAATTAAATACATGTATAACTACATGTACCACAAACATGGGTGACACAAATCGGTGTGTTGGGGTTGATTTTTTGGTACAAAATAGTAAAAATCTATGGTAGTTGGCACGTCTTTACTTGTTGGGATTAGACATTGGACAAAGAAAGTTGGACAGATTGGAGCAGATTTCATGAATACATCTCATGCTAAGGACTGCTATTTCACTTTCTTTCCATTTATGAATACAAATACATGTAATGGCTTCATCTCATCATTCACTGCACTGTCAATTTCAATGCCATATTTCCCAACCATGCTTCTTTTATATTTCCTTTACAACACCATGAGAGTAACAAAAAAATATTTTTTTGAGTGGATAACTACCATTGTGATCAACTGATTGTGTACTGTGGTAAGCCAAAGAATTTGGAGAGGCATCGAGAACTAAAGGAATCAAACTTGCAAAGACCTTAACCCTATTCTGACTGGGGGGGGGGGGGAGAGGGGGGGAGACCCGCCTCCTGTGCCAAATGCATGCCTAGCGTGCAACCGCTGCACATCGTGACATGCATTTTCTGGACTTCTGAAATGTCAAACAACTTTTGAGACCAAGTTTGAAACAAAATTGGACACGCCATTTAGAGGTTACTCCACACTTTGTTGTCACATGTCAGACCCAAATCTGACAAAAAGTTACATTTTGCAAAGGTCTGTGTACAATATACTGCTTTTCCTATATTGCTTTATATCACTTTCAATTGTGCCTTCTATGCCATTTGCTTGAACCAACTGTTCTTGAAACTTATAGAAAATTAAATCAACAATAAATAACATAGAAACTGATTTAAAGTTTTTATGTTTTTAACACAATATTGTTGACTAGGCACCTCGGCATATCACAAAAAAAGTTTGACCTTCATGCCATCTATTTTAGATGAAATATAAATAAATATGTAAAGTACAAATCTAATTTGCATATATCATAATTTACACAAAATTGAAAATTCTATTCCTAAAAAACAATATGCAGCCGTGCTCTTTGTGCCATCACCTCCATGCAAAATTTCTTGTCAATACAACTTTCCGGGGCGAGAGATTAGGGGGAAAGGGTCAAATAACAACCCCCATCCTCCCGACAGTCAAAACTTGCCCGCAAGAAGCCCAGTCAGAATAAAGTTAAATCATTTGGCGATACATTTAAAGAGATGCATATGTTTATCTCTTAACAGACAAAAGAAAAAATACAGTATCTTTCTGTCAATACTGAAAAACTGATAAAATAGAGGTACCAGGTAACGTTTATAATTACTGGCTATGCTTCTTCATTATATACTTCACATTGATAAATGGAACATGGATTTAAAAAAAAATCATTAGTTCACAAAACAGAAACCACACAGTGGATTATATATTTTAGCAGTTCAGCAAATGCAACAAATTCTTACATGAATAAAGACCTTGCACATATGGAAGGAGTAGGCTTGTCACCAAGAAGAAAACTTATAGAGTATTGAACACTCACTTTATCAAATAAATAGCATTTTTCATTATCTACAGAAAGAGTAAAAAGGGACCCCTCAACAAACAGGTACTGTGCACAATTCACATTACATGGAGAGGGAGGCTAAAATGCTTTTCCTCACTTCACATTACTGCCCTAATATAGAAAACAACCATTTTGGATTGAAATCAAGAATTTCTATGTTCATGGGATGGGCTTCTCTAAAAAACAAAATTATCAGTATTATCATAGATTTGGAAGAGCACAACATAACTTTTGGCTCAATTATATTTCTAAAGGATATTTCATGCTCAATATATTGACTATCTGGCAGCTCTTATCCTTGATTTCATTACTTATTTCTTGTATTCTTGTGTAAGTTTTATATTAACCAATCCACGTAAAAAGCTTTGTTTGCCCACTAGGTATAAATCCCCCTGCATTTGTGAAATAATATTTATGAGATAATTTCCAAAGACACAACACAAATTCATCCAACTGAGGATGCAGGATTACTATGACATTATCTAGTCCATAAACATAATTATAAAGACCATAGACAAATGCGATTTAACATATTTTGAAAGAAGTGGGATAAAACTTTAAACAGTTTAGAGTTCAAAGCCAGCTTTCCAATTTGTCCTATCTAAATTTGATTTTGGCATAATCACAATATGTATTGAAGGATTTCTACAAATGTTTTGCTTGTCAAAATTCATGGAAAATACAAAAAATACAATTTGCTGTTTGAAAAGGTTCAGTTGGGTCAATTTTTTAACAATAAATTGAACTTTTCAAACAGGAAATCAAATGATTGCAACATTTCAATGTTTAAAAAAAGTGCAACAAAATATTAAGCAGCACTCTTAAGCATACAAAAAGTTATTTTGAATCTTATAAATTTCAGTAGAAAAGCCATATACAAACAATCTCCAAATCCTGTACAATCTGCTCAATCGACTTCTTCAGTGACAGCTTTGGTATGTCTCTACAAAAAAAGTATTATGCAAACATTTCAATGTATAAATACATGTATTTGTATTACAGCAGTGCAAAGCATTCTCCCCTAGCCATACAACCAATGACAGCAGCTAGAGAATACTCCACTATCTTCTGGTTGCCAAACCAAGCACAGCTTCAGTTATACTTTTGTGAGCCCCATCAGTATATCACAGAACATTTGCCAATGTACTATGGAAGAATTCCTCTCACATGTATGTAGTCCAATACAGTACATGGTTAGTACATTCAATCTATTCTGACATCTGGTGTCATGCAAAAAAAAGAAAAAAATAGGCAATTTTTTTTATTTCTGTCTCCCCATCACTTCCCTGTATCATTTTGTATGGTTTGATTTCCAAAATTTACCAAAAATTCGCCAAGATACTATTTTCCTTATGATAATGCCCCAAAGAGCAATCTTTGTATAACAGCATTCATGACATTCATAGTAATTGTCTGATTCTCATCAATCCTTTTTTGCTCTGCTCCTATTGAAAGCAACTTCTTTTTTGACTGGAATTCCCCCTTTTTTTTAAGTGGACTTAAAAGGTTGACAAAAATTTGTGGAGCTTTATATAATTTCCTGCTCCTACTCCTATTACCTTATCAACACACTTTAAGGAACTTAAAGTTGGATTGAATAATAGTAGAAAATCAGCAAAAGAGATTAGGAAAAGTTTGGGACAAACTGACACAAGTTATTCCACTTTATAAACCTCGCACCTCACACGGGACGTCACAATATTAAAATTTCAAAAGATCATAACTTTCTTATCCTTTGATGGATTTTTGTCAAACCTTCACTAATATGTTTCTTTTATGTTTCTGCTTTTATGGAAACCAATTATCTTCAGCATGAACTATCCCTTATAGATGCAAGTAGAATATCATTTGCAAAATTACTTTCAAGGAGATCATTTCATTTACCAGTAGATATGTTCCTACAGAATTTGATATACCAGATGGATCTTACTATTGAACATTTTCTTGTCGTTCTAGCTACCTGTCCAGTACCTCAGAGTGCAGACCATAAGAAAGGCCCAAAACTTCTTTTCTTCTTAGCTTATCGCTACAGTCACAAACACTGCAGAAACTATTTGCTAACTACCTTTGTTAATGAATTAGTGGTTACAGTTTTGAGAAATCAGATAAGGCTACTGATTTTGGGGAGGCCAAAGAAGATTTGTAATTTATGTTCAATGCTCACTGGCTATCACAACAATCATGTTGAGCCTGGTTAAAGTGAGGATGGGAATGGAACTTATAAAATCAACAGCTAAGTACTGCAATACCTACTGACGTTGTTGAATTCTGCTTTAACCCTATTCTGACTGGGGGTGGGGTGGGGAACAAAAACTATGACTCTTTATGTAACTTTTTCTTTTGAAGTATCTTGCAACTTTCGAGAGTTAATGTGAAAACATCAGACATTCTGTTCCAAGGTTACACAATGTTATGTAATCGTATGTCAGGCCAAAATCAGACAAAAATTGAAATAGATTTGTGCGCAAAATACACCTTTTCCTAGATGGCCTAATAACACTGCCAATTAGAGGCAAAAGTAAGACACACTCCATACTACTACAAGCAAAAAAATGAAACAGGATTGGATCAGATAAATGTATGTATGTAAAGAAAATTGTACAGTATGACCAAACATACACCTCATGACTGGCTTTTCGTAGTATCCCTATGCTATGGAAATTAGATTCGTGCCTCGTGTTTGCCTGGGCTAATGCTGAAATATTGTTTCTACTTGTTTCAAATAATCACATAAACTGATGGGGTGAATGTGAATGATTAATCCTCTGAAACAGCAGGTGTGAGTTGGTTACTACAAAGTGATGATAAATCGCCTGGCAGAAAATAATCCATAGCTATATGTTGTCCAATACTCATGTACGCAGAATCCAATTATCGCATTTTTACACTTTTAAATCATGAAAACGATGTCTTTCCTTGTTGTCACCATGTCACATCTTGTCACTGTTCTGGGGGTTCCATCTTACGCATAAAATGCTTATTACTGTATTTAAGTTTTTCATCTGAAGCCCTGGATTCTAGCAATTAATCTGGGGCCATTTTCATAAGACCTTACTAGCCTAGTTAGTTACTTAAAGGGGAAGTTCACCCTGAAATTATTTTGGTTTCAATAAAAAGAGACAAATGAAAGAAACATATGAGTGAAGGTTTGACGAAAATTAGTCAAAGGAAAAGAAAGTTATTTGATTTTAAAGTTTTGATTTTGTGACGTAACGTGCGAGGTGCTCTCCCATATGTTGTGTACAAAATAAGTCGATAAATTGCTTTTTTCTGTTTTTGACAACGGAATGATTTTTTTTCATTCAGGTATGTGTGTAAAAACGTATTTCTGATAATGTATCAAACGCACAAGTAAAAGGATGCATATCTTTGTGAGAAAATGCACATTTTCGAAAAAAATTGTACACAACATATGGGAGAGCACCTCGCATGTGACGTCACAAAATAAAAACTTAAGAATCAAATAACTTTTTTTTCCTTTGACCGATTTTCGTCAAACCTTCACTCATATGTTTCTTTCATTTGTCTCTTTTTATTGAAACCAAAATAATTTCAGGGTGAACTTCCCCTTTAAATTGCATGTAGCTGATCCATTTTAGGAACTAACTAGTAATAGTAAGATTTCATGAATATGGCCACAGGTGTATATGACACCTAAATGTCATACTGGCATGAATATCTGTGGCTAAAGTGCTATGTATTTTAAGAACTACATGGACCACAACCCAAATTCATGCCACAATAAATAGCAATGAGTGCAAAATGCTTTTTTAACACAATAACTTACTTTTCAGTGAACTTATCAAAACGGTAATGGTCAAGCTATCAGCAATAACAAAATTCCCAAGGGCATCCAAAGGAATCCAAATAGCAACATGGCATGCAGAGCTGCACACAGTCTTCCACTCATTTCAGCTTGTTGGCAAAGTCTTCCATTCCAGCATCCAATCAGCTGCTGCTCATCACCATTCAACAATTCACTGCCCCCTTTGTTGGTGCTTTGTTGGTGCTCTGTCACATATCTACTATACATATCCACAGATGAGCATGGGTTCTATTCACAAGGAGTTCAAGTACATCACAGTGTATTCTAGTCTGTAGCACTGAAGCACTAACAACACACGGGTGAAGGTGGGCGGTCTCAGTTCTGCTTAAGTCTCTTACGGGGCAGGCCCATGAAGGGGGGACTTTGTGATGTGGCCAGCGCCCGGAATGCGTCTGCCACCAGTCCTGGATGACTATGCACCATCGTTTTCCATCCACTCGTCTCCATTACCTCCGTTGCATGGCTAAGCAAGGAAGGGGAAATACGATATTAACGTTTCACAGCATACAGAATCACAGGTCATAAGTTTTGTATTTCCTCAACAGCATTCCTTTGATTTTTTTTACAGGTACATGGCAACATAGGCATGTTTATTTTATATTAAAATGTGTTGGTTTGATATAAGCAAAAAGATAACTTAAAAACTTCAAACAATAATGTATCCTTTTGTACAGACTTGATAGGACATAGCACAGAAAGCTTTATTATGGAATTTGTACCCAACATCTTAATTCTAGAAGAAAGCCGCCTGAAGAAGTACTCTTCCATAAGGAGGTGCTCACTCTCAATGATCATTAAGATGTGGTTTCACATAAAAGAAATCTAGGATAGACTTTTTCATCTTGTAATTCCCTTAACAAATCAATAAAAAGGCTGTTTGGTGTTTCTTAACTTCCTCATACATTTCTGCTACACCATAAAAACACAAAATCACTGCACATTGTGCTGCCATTTCTTTTTCTTTTCTTGTATTTTCCTCTCCAAACTTCTCATCCTTTCCATTCCATAATTGCGATATAAAGTTGAAATAACAAAATATACCTATTGGTGTAATCAATGGCGACTGCCTTTAGCTGGTCCGCGCTATGAAGATCCGCTAACACCAAGATGTCTGCAACATTGTCTATCGTTAGGTTAGTACACAGGGCTTCCTCACACATCACCTTTAGTCGATCCAGGGCGTACTGTCACACAATTTCCAATATAAAGAAGAGTTGGATGATTCATTTGAGTACATTGTTATTCAAATGGAAATATTGTGATAACTAGATTGAATAACTGATTACTGATTTATCACACACAACATAACCAAATTTTCAAAGAGTTTTAGTGCGCACATTTCTTTATAATTTTTATGTTTTAATTGCATTCTAATGTGCTGACATTCCTTAAATCAGACGTGTTTACATTAATTTGACTCGGAATCAATTCATGACTGATAGCAATACTGCAATGTAAAATCCACAGGATTTAGTGCAATCATATGCAGCTGAGCATATTCACAGTAAGATATTACCAAATCAGATTCAATCATTAGCAAAGAAATATACATGCAAATCCCACTGAATTTTCACGCAATGTTGTTGAACAAATACATCATTTCAATAGCTAAAAAAAATGCTTTCTCCAAATTGTGCCAAATCTGTTTTATCATATCATAATGATATGAGCCTTCTTTAATACTTTCCAGGGTAAACAAAGTTGCAGGGTGCTACATAACTGTTTTTTAGCACTGGCCCCTTCGGGCAAGCAGATTTTGAAAAAATGAAAAATCACTTGCCCGAAATGAAATTTCACTTGCCCGAAAAAAAACACATTAATGCTACATTTCTTACATAAAATTCAATTTAACTATTTTATGGGCCGTATACAAAAACCTATACACTCACAATAAATAAAAACACACACAGACCACTGTTTCCTGGTAACAAAACACTTTTGCTTTGATATGTTCTTGTTTTTTAATCGAACATGAAGAAGATTGTTTAGCTTTTTATGATTACAAAATAGGAAAACTTGCATTTTGATTAGCTATTAACTAGCTGTAATAATCTGCTTGCCTGATTCGGGCCAGTACTTTCCCCACAATCATCAAAATAGCTTGCCCGAACGGGATTTTCACTGGCCCCGGGCCATCGGGCAAGCGCTTATGTAGCACGCTGAAGTTGTTTATTGAATTTCACTCTTTCACCCTTGGGTTACATTTTTCACGGAATTGCCCATTATGTACTTAGATGACTGAGCCTATTTTCTTGTGATGTACGATCTTCTTCCAGGTAGATGGGCATCTCGTACTTCATTTTATTTCTCTATTCTCCTTTGTTCCTTGACAGCAGAATGAAAATAATTGTTGTGTGCAAATAAGCTTCCCAATGATACCCAAATAGAAAACCAATCTATGTGCACTTAAAGGACATTACCACAACACCCCAGAACACCTGCCAGTGCTTCTTGCCCACCTTGTCAGCTGCAGCTAGAAGATCATCCGCCATCTTCTCCAGGTTGGGGGCCTTGCCCGTGTAGATAAACCTCAGGATCTCCTTCATTACTTCATGGTCGACATCGGTGATCTCCACCCGCCCATGCTTCTTCTCCTCCATCTCATGCTCAAACATGGCATTGAAGACTGGCGATCTCGCTGCAGGTGTTGGGGGAAAATATGTGAAACTTAATCAATACTTGCCTTAGTGCATGCTGCTGTTCATTTCCAATAATTGATGAAGTATTAGTTCTTAGAATAATTACCGATAGAAAAAGAATGGAACTACTGTGTGTTACTCCTCACAAATCTGCAATTCACACTTAAATAGTGAACTGCAGAATATAAACACTGCATCTTTATTAGTAATGATAAAATATATGTGAAACTTCATCAATACTTGCCTTAGTGCATGCTGCTGTTCATTTCCAATAATTGATGAAGTATTAGTTCTTAGAATAATTACCGATAGAAAAAGAATGGAACTACTGTGTGTTACTCCTCACAAATCTGCAATTCACACTTAAATAGTGAACTGCAGAATATAAACACTGCATCTTTATTAGTAATGATAAAATACCATAAATCATGTATCAAAACAAAAAAATGTATCACATTTCATCATCATGCAACTATAAAATTGGGTCTTAGCACAGAGTACTTTATAACTAATTTGCTATGACACGGGACATTTTCATTATATTACTAGATTGATGGATCTTCTTCTCTATGAAGCCTAAAGACAGGCTAACATGTCTACATGTATACCACACATCATTCATCAGTAATTTATCCAGGATAATTCAGATGTTCTAACAAGCTCTATATTTGCCATGAAAAAACTTGTTTGAAATAAAAGGAGGAGTGACCATGACTTCTGATGACTTCTTGCTGCTAGGTAGCAGCAAGTCTCAAGGATCATACCTGCAAGAATGGCAGTGTGTGCTTTGAATTCCCTCCCGTTGACGCAGAGTGTGACATCGCTGAAGGCTGACCTTTCCCATAATGCACTGAGGTCGTCCGCTAATCTGCATTCTGGTACCTTGAGCTGTGACTGGTTGGACTGGCCCGCGATGTTCACTGTATCCGCCACGACACTCACCTATTGGTATGTCAGAAGAGCGAGGACATTTAAGAATTGTTTGCAACATGAACATCAATAAAGGTAAAAGGTGTACATGTCACATCTATCAAAGAAGGAACCGTAGTCCTTGCAGACTTTTGGGGTGGTTTCCGAAATGCTCACTTATGAGAAATGTTATCTTCACTCTAAATTTTCTAACTAGTATTCTGAAATCTCTCCAAACTATCCTCCTAACTTCCCTACCAAGTTTTCTCTCAACTTTTTTCAAATTATAAAATTAGAAGAATAGGTATTCCAGAATGTGGGCATGAGAGGATTTAGGAGAGCCATCCCCGGTCCTGGCCAATCATAACACACAAAAAAGACAAGCAGCAATCATATGCGTAGACGCGCATACCTGATTGATGTGCACACACATATTTGCGCATCCACAGAGTTAGAAAGAGATTTCTTGATTGTGCTTGGCTTTCATAAACAAAACACTACTATCCATTGGTTAGGAAATTCACACTAGGTGTGGTCAAACCCCTCACTAATTTGCATCAGGAGCATTCTATGAGGACATTCTGGATTACCAATGTCAGCTCTCCTAGGCACCTCCAAATTTGGAGAGTTAGGGGGAAAAATAGGAGGAATTTCAGAATACCACCCATCATTTACCTCACAGAACAGGGTGAGCTTGTCATCAGGCAGAAGCCCATTGGCCTCATCCATGAGGAAGTCTCTCCTGATGAACTTCTTGAAGCCCCAGTCCTTGCCCTGTACAAACTTGTATGCGCGTTGGCTCTCTGCAGTAACAATAAATCAATAAAGAAGAACTGAGTCAATCACATATTTTTTACGGTGTTGGTACACGGACATTAAACCTGCTGGATAAGAGTCACAACTTTGATGTGTTCTCTCATAATGATCCCCTCAATTTTTTTCAGTATTTCCAGTTTTGCATTAAAATTGTTAATTTTTTTTTTTAATGTTTCTTTGATCTCCAGCGGTATACAAGAGACTGTAAACACTTCCGGGTTTATGGTCTTGTGTATAACACTATCTCGTGGCCGGCCACTGGAGATGAAAGAAATAGTGGCGGCTCTCATCTAACGGAATAAGGCGATAAGGTAAAAAACATGTGAGCTACACAGAAAAGCTAATGATTTTGGATGACCTTATTCATACATCCACCTTCATATCCAGTTCTTCAAGTTACTTTATCCCCTTATGCGTCATTGATGCATACACATAAATCCCATAGAAGAGCTGATTCTGCGATTTTGCATCTGTGGGGTTAATGAATCAGGGGGATGACATAAATGTGACTCACCCATTGCCTTGGTTTCCTCCCTCTTGGCATTGAGGATGGAGAACTTGAACTTGGCCCTGACCTCAGCCTTGTTGCAAGAGACCAGCAGCAGATAGAGGGAGAGATAGTCCTTACTTTCCTCGTCCAGACCCTTGGGATTCACCCGCAGACACCTGACAGGGACAGGGGTGGAGGGAGAGAGAGTGAGGGAGGGATAGAGAGGGAGGGAGGGATAGAGAGGGAGGGAGAGAGAGAGAAGGAGAGAGGAGGAAATGGGGTGATGAAATGGGAAAGTGGGAGAAAACAAAGAGACAGATAGAGAAAGGAGAGAGTGACAGAGGAGGTGGGAAAGAGAGAGGGGAGAATAAAGAGAAAGAATGAAAAGAACAGATAAGAAAATAAGGAGTGAAAGGTTGGATGAAAAAGGCACACATTGTAAAATGCTTACAATTACTGGACCTACATGTAGCCATGTGCTTACAGCCAAAATCCAGGATGATTTTGGTGTACCCAGCCACTGCACCTTGCATTTGCCCAATATTGATAGAGAAAATTGATATTGATCATAACTGGTTGCCAGCCGCCTTGAACATTGCTATTGTGTCGACTGGTTATTTTGTATTGTGTTTATACTATAATGTGCTGCTACTTCACACAATGTGTCATCATCATTATCATCCTAAACCATCGTCAACCCACTGCAGGGTGAAGGCCTCTCCAAGGTGACGCCTATCTGATCTATCCCATGTCTTTCTCATCCAGGTCACACCAAGAAATTTTGTAATTTCACCTCTATACCTAATTTTCTATCTTCTTGGGTGCCTAGTACCATTTCTTGGTATCCAGTCAGTGACCAGCTTAGTCCACCATCCATATGATGTTCTAGCTAGGTGACCAGCCCAGGCCCACTTCTTTTGTTTCACTGTCTGGATGACATCAGTGACTTGTGTCATGCTTCTGATCCATTCCATTAATCTCTTTTGGTGATCCCATGCTGTGCTGAGCCACCTTCAACTTCTGCTCCATTCTTGCAACAAAAACACAAGCAATTTTTTTTTGCGCCGTCAAACGCCTCCCCTCACAGGAGACTGATCACACACGCTGTGCAAGAATCCATACACACATGCAAAATCGAGTCCACATTGCATGCATGCCATACTGCATGCTCCGACCTTGACCGCTAACTTTGCTAGACACATAGGGCAGAGGGCGTATTCACACAAGAACAAGAGCCTCTATAAACATGTTACACTGTGTATGATCATTACGAAGATTTATTTCATTGTGTGCAATCATTCATTGTGTACACGCGTTCATGCCAGCAGGCATAGGTAACCAAGTCTCCCCACTGCATCATTTGTCGGTAAACGGAGATATTGGAAATGTTGTTATTTTCATTTTCAACTGTGCTGTTAGGTATTTTAGTGACTTTCCAGCTAGTCAGTTCAATTTAATATGCATACAAAACCATTAAAATATGTTACTTGATAAGTAGTCCCATATGCATATATATTTCTGTATGTTTTGATCATGTACTAGTAATCTGGTATAGCGAGCAATCGGCTATAGCGAGGAAAAAATGTGGGTCTCAACATCTTCATTATAACGGGGTTTGCCTGTACTCATTTTTTATTTTATACAGGTGGATTTAAGAAGGTGGTCCTTCTGTACTTACTAGAACAAGAAGTAATTCATAGCTCATACTTACCACTTTAATTTATCATTAGCACCAGAGGAAAATGTTGAACTCTTTAAAACTTCTCCCATCTCCTCTCGGCAGAAGCTGAAGTTATTGATTGTCCACATGTAAGAGAACTTCACCACTTTCACCTAGTGTTAAAATAAAACAGATTCACGCATTATTCCAGCTATATCATTACATGACTTTTACTTGGTCCACGGGTAAAACAACTTCACCACTTTCACCATTTTGGCATCGACGTTTGACTTTGACCCAAAATCATATAAATCACTCTTTCACGTAAATGATTGTACTAAATTTGATTAAATTCTCATTTTCATTAGTTTGAGCAGTAATATTGACATATCAGAATTTAACTACAGATGGTAAAATTGTCCCTAAATCCAATCACTTAACCCTTTGCGTTCCACATAAAATTCCTGCTCCATTAACTCTATATGTGCCATGTGATTTGTGTGTATCACAAATTGTGAACAAAGGGTTAATTGTCCTGTCATTCTTTAGTATTGACCCAACCTGGATACAATTCTATCACATATTGCTGGAGTGATCTAATTACAAATGATCTTGGCACTTGGATGGGTAACCCAGATACATATTGGCACTGGCCACTTTGTGGCAAAGGCATACAGTGCATACACTGTATGTAAATGTAGAAACACACACACAATATTTTTTACAAATGTTATGTGCAGGCTGTGCATCCATTTTTCACCTGGGTGAAACACCAGTTCTCTGCCACGGGACACGACATGACGTCTGACGGAGGAGGACTTGGCACCCGTGACGTCGCCAGTTTGAAAGCAGGTATCAACACGTGACCTGTACCACAACCAGAGGAGATGGATGGTTTTACATCAATCTCAGAATCTGGAAGAGAAATGATTGTACAGAATAAATCATCTTAATTCACTACCAGCCCTTGAAATCTATTATTCATCTTCATGTCTCCCCATGGATATAAATGTAGTTTTCCCTCCCCTTAATGATTAAAAGGCATCTTAAGGGATAGTCCAGCGCAGTACTAGAATTCAATTCAAAGAAGAAATTGCCAGCAAGTTCAGCTAGTGCTACCAAGATTAAGGAAAATAAAAGGAAAAATGGAGATGGAAAGAAATGTGGGGCAAATTGGGGACAGGAGACCAAGGATTTGATGGCAATACAATCGCAAGGTCGACATACATGGCACTACCACTTCAAGAAGATACTCTGACTAGCTAGCTAGTGCGAAATTTTCTGGCATTTATTTTCTCTAATTATCCATTGAAATAAAAGTGAAATAAAAGTGTCTGTCAATACAATATACTACCATACTCATTGAATTTTGAATGAAAGATCTAGAAATAATTGAATTTAGACTTAGACATGTTAGAGCTCAACTTTAAATTAGAGCATCCCAGGTAAGGTTTTGACTTAGCATAGAGTCTACATAGAGTTGGAGAGTGTACAGAGGCGTGCAACTAAAATTATTCCGGGGTTTAGTCATTTGACTTATCGTGAGCGCCTCATGAAGCTCAAACTGCCAACTCTTGCTCATAGGTGTAGGAGGGGTGATATGATAGATGTTTTTAAGTACTTGACCGGAGTGTACAACACTGAACATAATCTGTGTCACCTGGCACACAGAACGTCTAGAGGTCACAAATTGAAACTAGACAAGCAGTACTCTCGTCTTGACATGAGGAAGTATTTCTTCAGTAACAGAGTTGTTGATTTGTGGAATAGTCTTCCTGATTGTGTTGTCTCAGCAACTTCTGTGAACTCCTTCAAAAATAGGCTTGACAAATATTGGAATAATAATCATGATCTTCTTTATGAGCCTGTATACATGTATTTTACACACTGTCCTGACCCACATACATGTTAATGTGATAAGTCAAGGAAATTGTTTCAATCTACGATCGATGAACAGGCGAAGTCCTACAATCATCGTTGGATTAAAGAAAAGTAAGTAAGAAGGTACACACACACACATAAGGACGAATGCACACTCAGACTTGGACAGGAATAACCGTCTCATTCGGGGCATTCTCGAGATTACATTCGAGAATACCCCCGCCCGAATAGATAAGGCGTTCAGAGGAGCAGATGCAATCTCAGCGGATCCAACGTCCTACAGAGACTGATTTTTCAGCCCAACTCAGACTCGGCTGAGCTTAGGCCTAACTGACTCTGATATAAGCCGATTTCTCAGACTAGGGTCTCAGCCTCAGGCCTGGCAGGGCCTGCCCGGCCGGGCTGCCCATGCCAGGGCACTGCAACAAGCGACGAATCATACTATTTATTCACTGCAGCTAGATCATACTAGATGTAAATTACTAAATTGACGCATTACAGGTATACCTCTCTAACAATTAACAACATGTCATTACCGCAAGAAGAGATCGAAAGAGCTACAATTATGAATTAAACACTCACCTTGACTTGTGTGAGTTCCTATTATCGTCTGATAGAGTGCACTACTACAATTTCAAGTGATTTCTCTCGAATTCATCGTATGCCTTTCGTTTAACACTGGAGGAAATAAGCAGGCACCAACGAATCTTCTATTTTTTGCCCTAACAATTCGCCGAATCGGTACATGATATTGCACTGCTACAAAAATAATGCATTGTGCTCCAGCGCTCCAGCTCCACATCCGGGTTATGTCGATGAGCGGGCGCGGCGCGGGCCGCACCGGCACGTACGCGCGTGTATGATCGCGATACGTTCGATATCGCATCGTTGCATTCGTATTGCGTGTCGTTTTGATCGTACGATATTTTATACACGAAAGTTATGATAAGGTGGTTGGCTTCTTGGCAGAATCTTGGTGATTTTTAGGCATTTCTCCATGACACTTTAACAATTTGAAGACCATCCGAAAAATAAATGACACAATGTTTAAGTTGAGAGTCACCCTTTTTTTTTTAAATCTTCTAAATTCTATATCAATGGGTCACTTTATCAATTTGGGATTCATTCCCAGGACGAAAAACTAGTAGAAACATGCAGTAAAGAAAAACCTTTAGAATTTCTACTGGTTTCTTCTGGAAATTTTCTACTGGTTTGAATATGGAAAGTGAAATGATTCCCAGTAGAAACCATTAGAAAATACCAGTAGAATACCAGTAGAAACCAGTAGGAATCTCTACTGGATGCAATAGAAGACCAACAGAAGACCAGTAGAAACCAGTAGGAAGCTCTACTGGGTCCAGTAGAGATTCCTACTGGTTTCTACTGGAAATTTTCTACTGGTTTGAATATGGAAAGTGAAATTATTTCCAGTAGAAACCATTAGAGAAATACCAGTAGAATGCCAATAGAAACCAGTAAGAATTTCTACTGGATCCAATAGAAGACCTGGGGGGTATTCCGAAAATCCACAGAGATAAAAATTTTATCTCCCCAAAGATACAATGTCCTTAAAATATTTTATCTTTGGTATTCCGAAAAATATTTTAGGAAGATTTTAACCAATATTAATGAGCGCATGCCCTGCGCCCCTATCCCAGAGGCAGCCAGTAATAAACGTCCTTTCATGTCTTTTGCATACATTAACACCATCAAACTGATGGTGTGATGTCATGAAACTGAAAGGGACATTGCGCATCAATGTCTTTCAGCGCGCCTGATGCGCTCATGTGCAAAAAGTTGAATGCGCGAGCCGCGAATTATTTTTGCACGTAATGCTATGGGTCTAGGCGCGTACGTCTGGAGATAAAATTGCTTGGGAGCAGTTTTATCTTTTATCCTAACTTTTTTTCCTAAGTGCGTTTCAGAATACCGATTCAGCTCATTTGCATAAAAATTTTATCTCGGAGGCTCATTTACATAACAATTTTATCTCTAGCTCATTTGAATAAAAATTTCATCTTTTATTGTAAGTTGGCTTTTCGGAATACCAAAAGATAAAATTTTTCCTAAGTCCCTGAGATACAATAAAATTTTTCCTAAGTTCGTTTTCGGAATACCCCCCCAGTAGAATAACAGTAGAAACCATAGAATCAACTGAAGTTTGTCTTTAATCCAAATTATGGCATGTACTTAAATGGTCACATGAAAATGAAAGAAAAGAAGGACGAAATTTATGTTGATATTGATGAAATTAGTGGATGGAACAGTAATATAATTGGATAGCTGCATTGTTCATCTTTCCAATAATGAGCGCCAGTCTATGTAATCATGCACGTGCAATTTCCCTGAATATAACAGTGCAAAAGTGAAATGTTGCAAATGTTGAAATAAATGTGCGTCGATCGATTTTTTTTCCCCAGGTGAAAGTGAATGTATTGAAAAAAAAAATCATAATGGTGCAGTGCTTGGATGATGTTCACGGTGGCCATTTGTGTAGTTTGACAACATGAATCGTGCACTGCGTCTTTTCTAATTTGGAAGATGAATTTTGCCTCCATTAATGTTTGTGAGATGTAAAGGTTTTTTCTGAGTTGTTGTGTGTGTGAAAAAGGTCAAATTTGGGGCAATTTTTCACAAAGTTCATTGATCTTTGAGACCTCAATCAGAACTTCCCCCACGTACGTGTACCACTGAGTTGAAGCAAATGTGCATGGTGAACGGTTCTCAAGATATTTCCTAAATTCGGGACGGACGGATGCATAAAAATAACACATTCGTGTGCAAAAGCAGCATTGAAAATAGTAGGCTATTCAAACAAACACATTTAAAAAAAGAAACCACACACGCAATAAGACATACGTTAAAGCTTGCAAAGTGAGATAATTATAGACTTCAAGCTATTGTACATAAAATGCATTCAGAAGTCGAGAAAGAGAAATTAATAAGAGAGAGAATGGGGGAGGGGGGGGGGAGAAAATGACCGATTACCATTTAACGAACTATATAGCCTAGGTCCTGGGCTGTGAGGTGTATGGACACAACCCTATGTCTGCATGGTGATATAGACGATGCTTTTGCCTATCTTTTTCGGGTTGCATGGTTTGGTGGTTTAGGTAAGACGGGTAGGCCTACATTCTCATGCATGATGGTCCATGAAGGGTCATGTTTGCAACCATCTCTTCAAGAAGGTCAGGTGGTATTTTCAAAATATTTTTGTATGTCTTCGATCGGATCCGGAAGCACGGTCGATAGCTGGTCGAATCGTCCAGGTGTCTTAATAACCAATTTCTCAACCTTGCTTTTCCACTGCCTACGTCTCTCTTTCTGTTCCTCTTCTAGATTCGTAATGCTCCTCAAGAATGATTAGACACTTTCTTTTCTCTGAGACAGTGTTCAACATTTTGAAACCACCTTCTTATACGCTGATCCTTCTCAAACACCCTAATGCGTAAATCATTTTGTTGCAACTGAATTATTTGTCAAAATATCGCTTTGAATTGGTATTCATTGATAATCATAATGTGAAGTGCCCCAAGGTTCCATACTCGGTCCATTACCATGATTACTGTAAATCATCTAAATTTGTACAATTTGCAGATGACACCAGCGTGTTTATGTCACATACTAGTTCGAAGGTATTGGTTAATTCGTTCAATCACGATCCGAATTGACTCATTTGAATAATAAATGGTTGATTGATAATAGATTGATATTGAATATTAGGCCTACAAAGACTCAAAATGATAGGAAAATTGAAAATAATGTTGTTGTGCACTTTAATGGTAAAAATATAACGCGTGTCTCGTGTTTAATGGTGTCTGTATTGATGACGCTCTGTCCTGGCATGAATACGTTAATTGGTGCCTTAATGGCCAAATGTGTTCTTTATCCTTTGAGACATTTTCCAAGAGTTGTTAGAAAGGAGAAAAAAATCAAGCATAATACATGTATACATCTATACATCTGCATGGATACCGAAGCGTGCTAATGAAATTCAAAAAGCATATTCCACAAACATGACAATGTTTTTTGTACTGTACATCCCATGCACAGCACCGACATTTAGCGATGTCAACTTAGAAATAAATCTCTCATTGCCAATTTTGTCAGATAGAAGCTTGGTGCATGTTTCATCATTTTGGGGGCATCTTTTAGGGAAGTTAAGGGCAACATTTAATAGATCCTCTTCACTGTGTTTCTTTTCTTTCCAAGTATAAGATTTGTGTATTACATTACTTACAACATTGACTCATACTTTCCGTCATCTTGCGAATTTGTCATTGTAAACATATCTTGTGTGCGTTTGCATGCAGTTGTGATATCTTAATTTTTAAAGTACTTAATTTTTGGGGTTTTTTTGAGAAATCGTTACCACACAATTAATCATGTTCGTAATTGTTAAAACACCTGAAAAGCACATGTTGAGAAGACATTTTCAGCGGTGTCGAGCATGGGTTCAAAGAAAGGTGGTTGAATCCCCGGTTGAATCATATTCTTCCATGACACATCCCTGTTTATATCACGCAATTATCATTTCTCATAAAAAATATTGTAACATCGTTTGGTCAAATCCAAATTACTTATTCAATAACCAAATTATTCTTGCTTCAGAAAGATATTCGTTACATTATCAATGCACAGTTGAATGCTCATACATTTTCTATACATGTATTTTCGCAATTAAAGCTTTGCATATATTTGATAAATATTTCAATTGTCACGTCTTTGTCCTTCAAAGGTTTATCGTCTACTTTCCTCACCTCAAAATTCGTACTGAAATGTAATGCACATAACCATAGTAAACGTAATGCAAATAATTATAATTTACCCAAGACTTACAAAAAACACTTCGATTAACTCAATCTTTATAAAAGGTCCGATAATATGAAAAAATCCCAGCTGATCTTAAACACATGCCATATCTTAAAAGTTTCAAACATTCCTAGAAATTTGTCCCTCTAAATTTGCATTCGTCTTATAATTGAAATTTCACTTTGCACATATTTGTTTGAAGTTTGTTGCTTATAACTCACTTATTCCTTTTGGGGTCAGTTAACAAGGCTAAATGTTTTTTTTTTCTGTTAAACCCTTATTCTCACAAACTCCTTTATTTGTCGTATTTTGTGTTTTAGCTAATATTTGTTATATTCATTCGTGTTATTGTAGTTTCATGTTTTGTTCTTTGTACATGAATGTATCTGTAAGTGTAACGTAAGTACGTCATGCATATTCCTATGCATACATTTAAGCTTTCGCTGGTGAAAGATTGTCACCAAGTGCTTATTATGGAAATACTAGCTTTGGCCTGGTTTGGCACATTTTGTCATGTTACTTTTCTGAAAGGAAATTATCTGAAAGTAACGTTTCCAGCAACTTTTTAATGGAATATCATTCGGAACATTGTGAAATTGAGACTTTTGTACCACTGTGTACTGCAACTTGAAATCACATTTAGAGACTTTTGTTTACATTATTATAACAATATTCCCGGGTTGAATCTTTATAGATGAATGTCACAACTGCACAAGGATAGGCCTATTGGGTGAAGATATTTCCCAAAATTCTTCTGCAAATCCCATTTTGTTTACACGTCAAATCCAAGCAAAAATTATCCAGATAATCAGCGGCTTTGAACATGGGATCAAAGAGAAACTCTTTGTAAAGCATTTTTTGTGACTAGAAGAGGAGTACAATGAATCTGTATTGATAAAATGGTTGATGGTACTCCACGTAACATGAACATCCTTGTTTTAACTATTTCAGTTCTATTCATTCATTCTCTCTATCGTCAGACTCATCTCCACCATCAACCAGCCGATTATCACAAAAATATATTGTGCAACATGAAATCAGGCACACATCATAACTCACACACACTCAACCACGGTATTAAAACACCATCTGATACATACTCAATGGCGGACACTTATACGTTTCTTACAGTCTCTGAGTCTTTAATAGAGTACTAACGAAGGGCACAACCTCAAGTGTCTCGACACGTTCTGCCTCCCCATCCTCCATACAGCATTGTATACCCCACACCCGTCACCATATCATATTACACAGATCGCCCTCTAGTGGCTAGCGTGCATCAATTTTCATTGCAATATCGACATTTCCAGTGTGTTACCAAAACAAAGACTCTGTGATCAAATAAAGTTTGAAAATAACATTTCGCTTTGAAAAATCTTTATTAGTTGATGTACATTATATTATGCATGACACTGGAGACTTTTTGGGCTTATAATACTGGTGTAATGCGTTTTGTGCTGACATAAGGCATATTATACAAGGACTTATCAGCCTTTTTTTGAGCCAATTCAGAAGTGTAGACTGTAGATATTGCCTCCAGTTTAAAAGGGGTATTTGTGACACAAAAGTTAATGCATACCTTCATTCAGGAACAGCTAAATCTGACATCTCATTGCTCTCTTGGGGTGAGGTCCCACATTTGTAAATACACTTTACATAATTCTCTCAGCAAAATGGTTGCTTTTTATCACAAAAAAACACTGATATATTCCAACAGTTAACATCTGCACATTCTGGCATTCATTAGTAAACTAAAGCACTTTGACTACCACTCAGTCGATAATTATGCCTCCACTTCTTTGCTGGCTTTATTTAGATTTATTCTCAGAAAATATGTATATTTGGTTGGAAGTGTACCATTGAACTCCTATGTTAATGAATATATCATATTCCGTTTTTCCATGTTTTAGCCAAGTTTGGCAATGTTCATTGACCTTTGACCTCTGACTTCTTATCTGACCAGTCTATCTAAATTGAAGTAATCCATCCTTAATTGTATCAAGCTTGTTTAAAATTAGCAAATTGTTGGTCAAATTTACCCAATCTTTTACCAGTCTACCTCCATGAAGTGATATATCTCTCTACCATGTTTGGCTTGCACTGAATCATTAAATTTTGATTCAATGTGAAAAATATCAATTAGAGGGCAATTTTTAGCTGATTTTTTGGCAAATTTCATTAACCTCTGACCTTTCTGTGATTTCACAAAATAGTCATCAGTCTACCCCCAAGTAGTGATCCATCTTTGCATCATGCTTGGTTAGAATTGCACCATTGGATTTAGATTTATTGTGAAAAATATAAATTAGGGGGCAATTTTTAGCTAATTGTGGCAAATTTCATTGACCTTTGACCTCTGACCTTTCAGGAATTTTACCAGACATGTCATCCATCTTTGTACCATGTTTGGTTAGAATTGCATCATTGGATTTGGATTTGGATGAAAAAGGTCAATTTTTTGCAATTTTTCATTAGGTTCATTGACCTTTGACCTTAATCAGTATTGGCCCCTATTTTACACACTTCATTAGTTTCATGCAATGCAATGACTGCAATGCCAGCCATATCGAGACAGGATTCCCCCTGTCTCTATCTTGTGTATAGTGCTAATCCGGGCCCGGCCATCCCTTACAGTAGGGGTACAAATATTGTTCCGCACTCTCCTTCTTTGCACTCCTCTGTCTAGTTCTGACATACACATACACGATGACAGGCTGTGATGAGGAGTGATGGCTGATTAACATCGCTAGGTTTCATCTCGCAGCACCAGAAATGGTTAATTTGGGGTACAACGTGACCTTCGTCTGCTTGCTTCAAGTGTATGACAGAAGGTTGACCTCATAACTGCCATCAACCTACAGATGAAAAGATGGGTTAGGCACAAATATGTATGTCAGGAAGGCCTGTCTGAATAGTTTTACACCTTTACAAACTTATACATAGATGCTAACACTTGACCCTAAAATCAGGCTGGGTACTTGAAGTCTGCCTTTCATGAATTTCATATGCATTTCTTTGTTTTTTAAACGGAACTCATAACACATCAATGTTGAGTGACTAAAAGACAAAAATTAATGAATTGAAATGAAAAATAATTAGGTTTCTGTGAATTGGATGAGAGTAGACATTTTCCATTGGGTTTGTACACAAAATCACAAAAATGAGCCAAAAATTTGGGATAACATCGTCTGGCCAAAACGATGGTATACCTGGTAGGCACAAATATCTTCTACTAGAAATAAAAAAAAATCAAGAAACCTCACAGCCATGTCTTAACTTGATTAAGAATTATTGCTCAAAAATGGTGAAGGTTGGGCCCATTATACCCTCACAGTCACCTTCCTAGCACCCTAAATTCAAACAAGAATGGGTAAAATGGTCAAGGCAAAACAACACTCCATTGAATACAGGTACCTGTCTCCTTACCATTAATACCCCTCACCTCTAAGTTTACATCTTTATTAGCTACTGATACTTCAAAGAAGATACCTACAGCTTCAAGCAACAGCTAGCACAAGCCATTGCTTCTTCTCATGCATACATCTTTCAATGATGAGATTGAGTGTGTTGCCCATGACTCACATCAAACCTTCCGAGTGATCTCTCAGTCTGCAGGCCCTGCTGCTTGGTTGTTAATGCCCACAGTCTCTGCAGACCTGCTGCTATCTCATCAGCCGGCAAGGAGCCCTCGCAACAGCAACAACACAAAACAAACATCATGTAAAGGAAGGTATTTGAAGTCATGATGAGCAAACATTCACTGATTAAGTAAATACAGCTTACTCTCGATATAACGAGGTTGTCGGGACCAGGGCTTTTTCTTCGTTATAACGAAACCTCGTTGTATCCAAACAGAATAAAAAACAATAAAATACATTGAAAACATGTGTGATTGTGTGTTCATCGTGTTTTACTATGTTTTCATATCCATAGCCGTCTTGGAAACATGCGTTTTCAAACTGAAAAGGGATATGCGCTTTCAAACTGAAAAGGGGATTTATTTTTGCTCAACACATTATCCTACCTTGATACATTTTGACGTTTGAATAACTAATTGCATTCAATGAATTATAGACCATTCCCGATACGATGGGTGTTATTTTGCAGTAAATTAATAGGTCAATTGTTCTCGTAATCTTCTGGACAAGAAAACATGTTGTTTCATTGTTTGGACAAACAAGAGAACAGGCGGCGCAACGGGTTGAACGGCCGGGATATGAGGGGAAGGTGGAGTTAGATAAGAGCGTCTCGCTCGCCTGATAGGTTTTGCACAACGACGTAGCAACACCGTTATGATCTGCACTTTCTTTGTGGGTCATTCCAAAATTAGTAAGAGGGGGTTCCACGTTGAAGATTAACGCTGCCCTGCATGCTCATACATGTATTTCATTTAGTATCGTGATGATTTCCAGCGGTATTCTAATTTCAAGAAGAATTTTTTATTATCTCTTCAAACCTTTCAATGTCATATTTCAGTGCATGAAATATACTTCACCCGTCCGAGATCACATTTGTTTTTGTCAAGAAACCCAATCAATCGCTGCTCATCAGACACACAACCAATCCATGCCAATTCAGCACGCACCGTGTCATTGATTGCCGCGATGGGATCGGACTTGCAAACCATGTGCTTTCAATGTACGTACGCTGTGCGAAGGAGTGATGTATCACAAACTGTGCACGCGCCGTAAATCATTGATTGCCGCGATGGGATCGGACTTGGAAGCCATGTGCTTTCAATGTACGTAAGCTGTGCGATCGCGAAGGAGTGATGTACAGTATTAGAAACTGTGCACATGCTGTAATACACGGCCACACAACGCAATTGCGTTGTGTGGCCGTGTATTACGAGATGCGTGTCTGGCTCCTTGCGGTGCCGGTGTTTTCATGTCTCGAGTTTTCCTTCCTCGTTGTAACGGGACGCAATTGTTATGTTTTTCTTTGTCTTGGGGTCAACAGAATAAGCTCGTTATAACGAAATCTCGTTGTAACCGTGCTCGTTGTAAGCGACGTGTTGCACCATAGGTCTGCATGTAGAAACATTTGGGACCGAGAGATTTCTCTCGTTATAACGAAACCTCGTTATATCCGTGCTCGTTGTATCGAGAGTAAGCTGTATGACACAACTTGTAATTTCCTCTTAACCCAAAATGTGTGCACCAATATTGTTCACAATAGAAACACGGTCAATGGAACTTTAGGATAAGTGTCCTCCTTTATCAGCCACTTCTGCAGTACCCATCTCGGGATGCCATGATGAACTGGAGTTTCCATAGGTTTTGTACATAAACGTGCTTCTTATCGTGCATGACGGCAAACTTGGGGTGGCTCAAGGCAAGGTTATATTCTTGGATTATAGCCAACAAGCAACATAGGCTCACTGATATGCGCATGCATAGCTCCTATCTCACAAAATCCCATGACATGTAGTTCTGAAATAAGATGCTGACATCTTACCTTGGAGCCAGTAGGGGATCTCTGTGCCAGATTGTGTTGGTGTTTTTCCAGCCATTCTACTACAGGAGGTATGGTCACTTTCTAGAAAATCAAGAAAAGATAAAATAAATTACCTGTGTGCTGCATGTTACATGCATGCATCCCTAACTGTCTTTTAAAATCTGAAATATCATCACAATAAAATGTATAATATTACAACTTTTGGGGTCAGTCTTTCCTTAGAAGTCACCCCTGATAATATGTTTAACTCAATCAGAAAAATCTATCATTTAATTGTACATTTTTGAAAATCATGCTCAAAACATTTCATGTGCTTTATTCATATTGCAAAATACCCTCAGAAACTCAACACACCTTTTTGTATGGCTTATTAGTTTAAAGAGGCCAAGAGGCCAAGAAAACTCTTTCCCATTCTTACCTCTTCGTTGTACTCAGTGATTACAATGGTATCGATCCCAAAGTTGGCCCAAATAGTTGAAGGCTGCTGAAGAGTTAATCGCAGTGCAGTAACTCTGTCTGGTGTGACAAGCATCTGGGTGAGAAAAACATCAACACATTTTGTAGAAATAACACCTTGACAGTTATAACGGACCTAATGAATAACTTGCTATTTTGTGTGGAAAGTAGATATGCTATTTGTCGCACTGAATATTTACTTAATTCACACTTGATAACTGTGATTAATGAAATAATACCATATGTCAAAACACATTCATTGGAGGTTGGACACACACAAACAATTTGAAACCCTGCCAAGCAGGACATGCAGACTGTTCAATTTGCATTTGTTGTTCTCGAAAATAAAGGTAAATAAGTTGATTGGAATAAAAGCAGGACAGGGAGAGTAACTGATGAACAATAGTTTGAGAAAAATCAAATGTATCATCAGGAGCTTAGTTCTGTTTAAAGATATCAATCACAAGCCCTATAAATTTGCACTCTAGATGGAAGGTAAGGCAAGTGATGCTCTTTGTCTTTTGTCTTGTTTATGCAAGGTTCACAAAAACGGAGGTATGAAGGTCAAACTTTTAAATGATATGCTTGAAAAGAATTCTTAACAATGTTGTGAACAAGAAATTTGAAAACATGTTTATGATTGTTAATTCATATGTCTTATGCATTGAACTGTTTTTTCTTCATTTTTCTTTATTTTCATGATTTTTTAAAGAACAATGGGATCTAACAATGTTGCAATAATTAGACACAACATCATACAATGTGTGAGGAGGTCATCTTAAAGCATACAGACACATTAAATCATAACAACCAAAATTATTCTTCCTCTCAGCACATTCGTTTTTTTTTTTATTTCATCATACAAATTTGATTTTTTAAATCTTAGAAACAGGGTGTCCCATTTGCAAAAGTCATGAAACTTGGCAGGAATCAGCAGTATATACCCTAACAATAACGTGTGTGAAATCTCACAGTCATAGCCTCACAATTTTTTTTTTTAAAGTGAAAAAGTATTAATGTTTACATTTGAAACCAGTTGTAGTTGTACGTACATCTTAGGATACAATTCTACAAATTTCAAATATTGAGTTTCTTTTAAGAGATACATGCGGAACACTATAATGCCTCCTAATTGCACATTGGTCAATATTTCTTTACAAATATCTTGTGAATTGTTTATTGAGAGTTTAAACTTTCACCAAAACGACCTCAGTTTCGTGCCCGGAGATGTCCAAAAAAGTTACAGATCAAATTCTTTCTGTAATTTTATCAAAATGTCCCTTTGCTTACCCTCAATCTGGTTCACAATTTGTGTATTAAGATCAGCTATGAACTCTCAGTGAAGGCTAAACAACTGACATTAAACTTTTAGTTTTTTTCATTCATAGGGAAGGCATTACCTAATGAGAAATAAGCGTATTGTTTAAAAAACCTGAATGTCTTGAATTTTGTTTCAGGCAGAGGTCATGTTAGATCAAAGGAAGTCATCCGAGCACAGTTCCAGCCATAAAAGGTCCATGTGGTGACTTACCTCATCCCGAGTGATTGTGAAGTAATCCTGAGAGGAGATGTCACAGTGGACATCAGGCATGAGCTGCATGGGCCGCACACACGTCAGCCACTTGGAATCTCCTGTCAACCCAAAATGAAGAAAGAAAATTGCATTGTCTCCATCATTACACATTTGTTGCAGAAAGCTGTCAATACAAACAATATTTATTGTATCTATCATTTAAATGCAGGGCTCTACAAACCCACTTGCCCGATTGCCCGGGGCAAGTGAAAATGACGCCCGGGCAAGCATTTCTCAAAGACACTTGCCCGTCCGGGCAAGTGGTTATTTTTCACCAAAAAATATGAAAATAACATTGTTCTTACGCATATGCGAGAAAATTAATGTGCATGTGTCTCCTATCATGTCAAACGAGGCAAACATAGCCGAAATTGGAGTGAAATCACTGAGATTTTGTCATGAAAATGCGTCTGAAACTCCGTTCCGTGGACACTGCCATCTTGAACTGAAAAATAAATTCTGTGCATGAGCGATACCCGCATTACCAGAGCACTGGCTTGCGATCGCGAATGCGCGCATGAGCGATGTGAAATTTTTCGTAACAGCTGTCTTTATTTGTGTGTCTCGCGCCCACATACCGTATTTACGTGGATTACTACATATGGGACTGTAATGTGAAAACGTGTGTAAGCGATTGTTGTATGAGTTCAGCACATATACCTGCCGTGGAGCAGCAATGATTTAATTGATTTGCCCATGATTTTGATTGCTACCAGTACACTTGAAACGGCAACATTAGCACATCTACCAAGAACCCTACCCAGAAATATCGGGCTGATTACTCTAAGGTTTTCTGTATTGACAAGCACGAAACTGGGAGATCATGCCGCTAGTTCATAACTACTTGTATCCATGACAGCCTACGGCTATGCGGCTAGTCACGGGTAGCTAGCCGCCTAGCCGTCCCGGGGCTATAGTGTCTAAACGAACGCTAATGCAGACCTAGAAATCACTTTTTGGACGAATTCAACAGCAAAGAAGTTGTCTAGGGTTAGACATTTTACTTTTGAAATGTGACTGTTTATAATCCTGTCAGCGTGCTTACGAGTTACATGTATTATGACAAGCTTTGCCACCTACAAATTACAATGCAATGTGGTGTAGTCAGTGTCATCAATATGTGATTTTTAAATGCCTCTAGTCTTGTGAAAGTGTCCTATACCTGCCTACATGTAGTGAGCAGAGTCTGCTCCCAACATGCCCAATTATTAAATTAAGGGAGGTCAGGCGTGTGCTTCATTTCGAGTGAAAGCAAGAGTACTATAGTTAGGAGAGTCAGTGCTAAACATGATGGACTCAGATGATTAAAAACAAACACTAGTAACTTGTCAAACTCTGTGTAAATACCTATTGTTAAGTTCAGTTGTCCTGTAAAGTATGTTACAATTCGGCAGGATAAGGTATGCCACTTCTGCAGAAGAATTAGTGAAAAACAAAGGTTATAATAAGAAAAAAACGGGCAAGCAGTTTTTCCTCCAGGGCAAGCAAATATTTTTACCACTTGCCCGAAAGGGCAATTGGTAAAAAAAATTTTTGTAGAGCCCTGAAGTGTGTCTTATTTCCTGATCACAGCTCCCTCCATGTGTTTTGTTAGCCTATTGGTAAGTCTGTAGGTAAGCTTCTTTCTTCAATATTGAGGATTGGCATATATATCTTGGAAGACAGAACAAGCAATAGAATGGGCTAACTAAATCTTTTAAATTGTAATCTACAGATACACACACAAACACACACACACACACACACAACTTGCACTTAATTAAAGCAGGTCCTGATGAGAGACTCACACATTGAATGTCATGAAAGGAAAAAATGTCTTATTTCATTGAAGTACAGTTCAAAGAACTAATCAAACTTGAGTTGGGCATTGAGCACAAAGAGTTATGAAATAAAAACATTAATACATATATTTTTTTGAAATCTCACCTCCTTTAGAGTCATCCTTGATGCATCTCAGTCTGACAGATAGATAACCAGTGTAGTTATTCTTAAATGTGATTTCGCCTATCTGTAACAACCAAGAAAAGAATTGTGAAGAACTTAATACTGTCACCTTCAAGTCTTCACAAACATGACAAATTTCTATGGTCTTCTTTTTTTTTAATGCTTAAATGGGTGACAATTTTCATTTAAAATTCATAATTTAAAAGATTGCTATATCATAGCAGGGACATTTCATACATTATCTTGCATGTTTTGATCTCCAATAAACTAATTTATGTGAGAATAGGCCCTATTGACTCAATAGCCCATTCATAAACCATAATCATGGTGATAGCACTATTACTACTGATGCACACCGGTATTAAAAGCTTTCAGCGAGCCTCTAAAAACACTGTTCATATACACCAGAAAAGCCATACCAGTAATACTGCCATGTTTTGGACAGTTGGACTCTCCCACCACCCCGAGCAAGAGCAAACGTGCAGTGGTAACATGTTCTTCTACGCCATACAAGTGGTGCCTTTAGCGAACCATATTTTATGCCAGAGCACGATGCAGTACGGACGCAGTTTACAAGATTCGCTTTCCTGCAATATTACTATTAAAACACAGGAAGCAAATGCCCCGTTCTTGTTCATATACTCAGCTATCGATATAGACCGAAAAATCAGTCTCTGTAGCTAGGACATTTGGATCTGCTGAGATTGCATCTGGCTCCTCTGAATAAGCGTCTCATTCGGGGCATTCTTTCATCGAAATTACAGCCAGGCCAGATGCAATCTCAACGGATCCAACGTCCTAGGGCTACAGAGACTGATTTTTCAGTCTATATTTGGGGGTATGTCCAAAAACGTAATTTCAATTAAAGAATGCCCCGAATGAGACGGTCATTCCTGTCTCGGCGTACTAGCTGGTGCTGCATGCTGATTCCTGCAGTTACAATGACATATGCAAATGGGCCACCCTGTCTTTAACTTGTTAATGTTAGATGAACTTTTTGTTAGCTCTACTATGCAGTTAAATACTCACATCAACGCAGTCAAAATTGGGGAAAGTAATATCCACAACGCTTACACCACATGATCCCGTCTTACATTTACTGTCTGCATTTCTGGCATACAATTCGACTGGCTTCTTAACTGTGCAACTAAGCACAGTTCCTCGTTGATTTTTCACTGACATCTTGTTCTAGCCGAGGTCTACCTTAGGCTAAGCCGATGGTCGAATATAGAACTTCGCGCCGAACAATGTCGTGAGAAATTACAACTTAAACAAAATCAAAGACCAAACAGTGCGAGCTCGAGGTATCTTCACTCAAACTACCCACAACAAAACATGAAAACAACACCGTGCAACTCGCACTGCAGCATACTGCGCGATGCGTGCACTGCATTAACACTGCACTGACCAGACTAGGCATGTAGTAGCTACGGACGCGTCGGGGCTCGTGCTGTGAGGTCAAGAGTATGGTGTCCGTAGGGTCAAATCAAAAGGATTTTTTTTTTTTTCAAGAATACTGGGATTGAAAGACGATTGCAAAGATGTCTATAGATATCTGTTTCGCAAGGCGAAATTTATTTTTGTGACTTTGTAAAAGCATAGAAGCTAATCGTTTTGAGAAAATGGACATTTTCAACAAAAACATTGTACACAACATGCGGGAGAGCACCTCGCACGTGAGGTCACAAAATCAAAACTTTGAAAAATCTCATCCTTAGACGAATTTTAATCAAACCTCTATTATGTTTCTTTCATGTTTTCGCTTTTATTAAAACCAACTAAATTTCAGGGTGAACGATCCTTTTAACATGCTTAAAGCAGCACTGTTCACGGTTTTTCAGACGATTGTACGATTTTTTGAACGTTTAGTACATTTACAAAAATACATACTCACAAGTGCGCATTATCAATACATGTATGCTTCAAAAAGCACTGTATATTCCTTCATATCTTTATAACTTCATAAACTCACTAACAAAATAGTATAACCTGATTTTTTTTCATGTCCACCTTTTTACCCTTTCTCCATTTCTTAACTTCTTGAAATAAAATGTAGCTTTGGGATGGTGTAATAAATCACACTGACGGATGTTGATAATTCGGCCTACTCAAGCGTGACGACCTAGGCGCCATTTTATAAGGCCTTTACCGTGATATCTTCAATTATGCGGCAGACTCCTATTAAGTGGTATAATTGTTGTCCTAACCGATCACTAATAATGCCATCTTCACGGTTTAAATTCACTTTAGACAACATATAGCTCTTCGTTCAAAACGAAAAAAAAAATACTTAACACACTTGCGGTTACTCCGTAATACTTTGGTCACAACCATGACAACGCTCGTCCGCTAATGGGGGCATATCGCGGATATCATGTTTGATATGCTTCCATAGAGTTAGAGAGTTCGGGTATACATAACTCTATGTATGCTTCACGTACGTGCGTTCAATTTTTTGTAAGTCATGCAGTAATCTTCGAGATACATCAGTTTATCATATTCGAACTCTTTGGAGATAACCAGTTGTCTTTTTCGCTTTGCGGTTTTACCTTAATCCAGTTTCCTTTTCCACAGATTGAAGAAAATTGAGCTTCTTAGACTGGCAATGGAAATGAGAGCCTGGAATTTAGCGGTCGCCAATGTCACAAGATATGGCACTTGGCAGAGAGAGAGAGAGAGAGAGAGAGAGAGAGAGAGATGGAAACGAACGGCATTATTGAAATGGAAAACTGATGAGGAGGCCTAGCTCCTAATTCAGCAGTGGAGAGAAAATAGGTTAGATAGCTACATTCAAATAGAAAATGTTCACTGAACCAATTTCCACTAGGCATGTGATCACATACGCCGTAAAAATGAAAAACGTAAGGAATCCGGCCCTACGAGCTCTTAAAGGGCATATACTGTACTGGGAAGGCAAAAAAGCCTTCAAAATGTTATTGTTAGCAGTCTTCTTGCCAATGGTCTTAAATTGATGTATTGTCTATTTTAGAAGCTTGCTGAAAGTTATTTGCCCTCAAATGATCCAGATTTGGAGAAATTAATGATTAATGATTAAATCCTCAAAATGTTCGGGCCGAACATTTTGAGGATTTGTGATGTAATCACTCACTACTCCAAATGTAGATTATTTGAGGGCAAATAACTTTCATGAAGCTTCTAAAATGGACAATACATTAATTCAAGACTATTGGCAAGAAGATTGCTAACAATTACATTTTGACGGCTTTTTTTGCCTTCCCAGTACAGTATATGCCCTTTAAATCCAAGTCGCCGCGGTGAAATTCATACGAGGCCCGGTGTGACCTATACAAGACTGTTATTCCGTACTTTGACGAAAAGGAAGAGCTAGCGGAAGGAGTAGAGGGGAAGAAGGAGGAGAGGAGGAAGAGAATAATGATGGAGTAGAGGGGAAGGAGGAGAGGAGGAAGAGAATAATGATTGAGAAGAGGATATGGCGGAGGAGGAGGAAGACGACGAGTTGTCTCACCCCCCCCCCCTTTTTCTCCTCATTTACCCTTCCTTCTTCTTCTCCTATCTTCACTTCCTTCTTCTTTTCCCTCTCCCCCTCCCTCCTTCCTTCCTTCCCCTCCCTACGATCGATCCTCCTCAATCCTCCCTCTTCTCCCCACCCTTGTTCCATTTCTCCCATTTCCTCCCTCCTTCCTTTCCTCCCCCTCATCCTCGTACCCTAGTCCCTTTCTTATCTTTGTCCGTTTCCGTCCACCTTTTCCATCTCTTAACTTTCTATGTCCTAGCTCCCGTCTTTTACCTGCCACCTCCACCCCCTACTTCCGCCTTCATCCTTACACTCCCCTTCCTTTTCTCCAATTCCCTATCATTTCTCACCGTCCTATCTATCTCATCTTCCTTTTCGGCATTCCACTTCTGTTCTTCGTCATACACCCCACCCACTTCTTCTCAGATGGATAAATTCGTATCCATCGCTTTATTACCGAGTCGGAAGTATAATAAACAAACAAAAATCCGTCTTGCCTTTGATCAACCACTTTTTCTTCTTCTTTAAAGCCTTCGTAGCTTTCGAACTTTAAACTTTTCTCAATTTGAGGGTGATCAGACACTCGTGTCACATGATTCTGATTATAAGACAAACAACATAGAAGACATGGTCATTGTAATTAACAAGCACAATAGAATAATTGACGCGTTTTTTTTTTTTTTTTTTTGATCCAGTGACGGAATACATTCTATATGCGCAGATTTCAGAACCACTTCATGTACCGAAGTGCATGTAGTAGTACATATTATAATGATACGATTCTGTGAATTTCAAGTTGATGAAAATATTGTGCGACAAGTCATGGCGCATACTTTTACAGACCCTATTGAACGTTTGGAAAGCAGCTTTACTCGATCTGGATTGAAAAAGAGAACACTTCAGGGAACAGTTGGAAGAGGAAAAAAGACTTAATGATCGATGCAAAAAAGGTTGGTACGAATGGTGACGTGAATCTGGAAATTAGTCGAGTACAAACAGGTGACAATATACCTTTTCGTTATGTAATGCAAATTTTATTCACGTCGTTCAAACAATATGTTATTACATGTACATGTAATGGTAACCTCAAAGCTTGTCCGAGGTTTGAATAGCAACAACTGATAGATTTAGAATGCGTTCCACCCATCGAAATTGAATTACGAAATAAAGGTGAATACAATAACGCGTTAATAACAGTGATCTCTCCACTAACTGAGAGATCAGTGGTTACTACACAGTATAAGGGGGAAAGTTGTGAAACATTACAAAAACAGCGGATTATCTTGATGACGCTGGCTTTCGTCTTTTTTCTTTTTTTTTTTTTATCTCCGGAGTGCGCAATATAACAGAATCTGGTAGAGTTTGCCAAATGTATAAGATTCGGAGGACAAACAGAATCTCTCTAAAATTATGATTTTCATGGTTAACATGGGTAATAATCACTGTACACGGCTTTTTAGTCACTGAAGTTCGCAATATTGCATTATTTGGCGGAGTTTGACAAATGTATCGGATTCGGAGGACTACCGGTAACTGAAACGTTTCCGTCACTATCGTTCAAACTCTCCCAAATGATGTCGATTACGACAGACCACCTTACAATAAATTGAATGTTCTTTAATTTGACGGTCAAATAAAAAAGTTGTTAATATGTGTTTGTGTGTAATTCGAATTATTCCTTCATTGATAGAATTATACCATTTGTAATGTTTGCATGATTATGATAAATAATGTCACTCATGAAATGTCAATAAACAAGTTTACTAACCTGTTCAAATTTTATGCATACCAGTTTAACAAAGGCCCCTGACAACCGGAAAGCTTGCCCGAGGTTTGCCCGACATAGCAACAAGAACTGAAATACCATTGTTAGGTACAGGTTAATGGAATAACTCGTTACTAGGCCCCAAGGGAAGAAACATCCATGACTACATTAGTAAACCGGTTATTGCAAATTGTGAATTGTGAAATAAATACATGTAATACCCTGTACTGTACTATAAAAATAAAATTATAAAAAAAGTAGAGGAGGTTAGTGATAAAAGATGTAAGCTACGTGCCATTCTCATTGGGCTTAAAAAAACCCAAAGTTAGGGGACAGGGACAATAGGACCATTCGGCTTTTGGTACCGTTGCAACTTTCACCCTAACTTCGCGATTTTTCTAACTTTGCAATTTTTCTAACTTTGCAATTTTTTTAAGCCCAATGAAAATGGCACTCTAGAGTCGAAAGAGTAGTTATCATGAGTACATGTACTACGTCAGCTTCTCAAAATACAACTGTTCAAGCATAACTGACTAAAGAGATTATGTATGCACATGTATTTTTCATACCTGTATCTTTATTTTTCCAAATGTACTGTGGATACTGGATGGTCATACACAAAAATATGTATTCACCTGAAAACATCACCTATAAATCTTACAATTAACCCATATTACAATTACCACATGAATACACCATAAAGCATTGCAGTCATTCTATAAAGTACTTATCAGGAGAACTATGACTTGCTACATAGTCTGCTTTCACCAATTTATTTTTCTAAGAAAGGGAAAATAATACATGTACATGTAACAAGAGAATGAAAATGCATGTAGAAAGACATTTATGTATTTACATGTAATCTGATGTGATTTGATGGTTATATTCCACACACATGTATTGTTTTTTTTTTCAATTACCCTTCACCTATTATGACCTAAAAAAATACTGGTACATGTATTCACTTATGTATTGGAATAGTCGATACATACGAAAACATAAAAAAAATGTCTGTTAAACTGTTTTCAAGATGTTGCCAAAACAGACCGGGCACCAATGCAGATAGACAGACAATCCAACAACATGTTTCCATCCAATTTGTGGGAAATTCATAAAAAGGAATGATTTACACTAAACATAAAATATGTTACATTCACATAAAATGGTGTATTATATGTAGCCTCAAATTGCATGCAGAAGATTGTTTACTCTGCAATCCAAATCCTTATAGGTGGAAGGACATTAAAACAACCTACCAAACACAGTTTGTGTTTTCCCTCATAACAATGAAAGAAATTTTATGAGCTTGATGATGTTTGAACACACAGGAAAACTTTACTCAACATGATGAAGGCACTTTTAGATTCCAAAGAATTTATATCATGTCAACATTATACGTAACACTGCACAAATATTATTTCTTTTCAGAAGGAACACAAAGAGGAGCAGCGAAACATCTGAAAATTATGTACACAAATTTCGTAAAAACATTGGATACTGAACACACGCACTTAGAGACAGAAACTCGACAGGAATCAGCAGTTTACCCTGATTAAGGTTTATGAAATCTAACAGCTTCAAGAAAAAAACATTTCAGGACGAGAGCAATTTGACTGCCATGCATTCAATAAATATGCCTCCGCTTCTTTGCAATCTTCATTTAGTTCACATTGATAATCCTCTCAGAAAAATTGTTTAAAATTTTTTAAAGAGTTCATTAACCTTTGACGTCTGACTTTCACAGATTTTTTTTAAAGTCATGCATCTGCCTCCACGAAGTGATTCATCTCTGTACCATGTTTGGTTGGAATTGCATCAGTGGATTTTTTATTTATTGTGAAAAATATCAGTTTGGGGGCATTTTTTGGCTAATTTTGGCAAAGTTCATGGACCTTTGACCTCTGACTTTCCAGGGATTCAACCAAAAATGTCATCAGTCTTCCTCAAAGCAGTGATACATGTTTGGTTGGAATTGCATCAGAATTGACCCCTATTTTACACAGTTCATAGGTTCCATGCAATGCACACATGGTACAAGTTTGAAGCAAATTTGGTGAACGGTTCTCATGATATTGCATAAGTGGATTCGGGACACACAGGCGGATGGACAACCCAAAAATATTATGCCTCTGGCCACTTCCTGGTGGAGGCATAAACAGGAGATAAAGCAAGATTACCTAGAATACTCTGCAGATGGGTCTTCTTGATGACAGTTTGAGGACATGCATCGGACATTGATATAAATCTAACATCTATCATCCTTCTAGATGATGGTTACATGATTCACACATTCAAAATAGATGTGACAATGTGTATAAATGCAAAATATACAAATTTCTCCATCAATTACAAACTGCCTCCTTCATCACAATAAATTCTTAATCAAAACAAGATAAACATTTGAAATAGAAGTTTAGATGTTAAATAACAAGACTATGATGAGAACTAATGCTCCTACATGGAATAAACATATATCTATCTCCCAAATTCTTACCAATATCATAAAATAAATATACTCCATTGCTTGCAAAAAACACTTTCATGTGTTCACAGTATGAGTAATATACATGTAAATCAATGGATGTACCTCAACGAATAGTTGAACCTTTCATCATGTTTGGAAAGAAAAAAAAAACATTTCAAAGAACTTGGAATCTTCTTTTAGGGCATAATATGTAGATATGATACGTCTCAGCTTGTTTCACCATGGTGTGCTCTGCCAAACATGCTAAACTTTGTTTGATTCCACACACAATAACACAATTTAGAGTTATTCAAAAATGCTTCGAGTGGGTACAGACTCAATGTGTGCACATTTCGACAAGCCAGGGATGTTTAATGCTCCTCCGTCAATCAAAAGCACTCTATGACTACCTGAACGTGAAATAAAAACTTAGTACTTTAAGTTCTGTGCATGATCGATAGCAAACATGTGTTCTGTTAAAGGAAAAACTTCACAAGTAGAGCTTATCGCAGAATTTGAGCAGGGCATGATGGAATTCCAGGGGTTTGTCCAGGTAGCAGGCATGACCTGCCTCCTTCAGCATTACAATTTCATTGCTCTTCAGGTTCTTCAGCAGTAAGGCAGACCTGGTGCCGATGCTTTCATCTTGCTCACCATACACAATGAGAGAAGGAATCTGTGATGGTTGTGATCGGGAGATTGCAAATAAAACATTATTTAAAACTAGTGTTTGACTTTGCACACACACACACAATGCAAATTAATCACTTTTAACTCTATCTGTGTTCACCGGTAAAGAGGCGTGTGCCACACACAATAACAAGAGTGCATGCATTCTCTATGCAGTCTTTGTGCAAAAGTGGGACCGTAAACAGTCCATGATTGTGCATTTAAGCGTATGAAATGCACAAAGAGTTTTAATTGATAGCTTTAAACCTCTCAAAGACTAAGAACATACAGACTAGTAAAATTTTGAGGAAAATCCCTCACACAATTTAGGGAATTGTAATATACAGTCAAACCCCGTCATAATGAGGGGGATGAGACCCACACTTTTTCCTCGCTATAGCTGATTGCTCACTATACCAGTACATGATCAAAACACACAGAAACAAATATTATATTTACCGCTAGTATCGTAATCTTTTAATGGTTTTGCAAGCATATTAAACTGAATTGACTATCTAAAAATTCACTTAAATATCTATGAGCACAGTTGAAAATGTGTATAAATGACACTTCAAACGTCTCTGTTTACCGACAAATGAAGCAGCAAGGAGGCTTAGTAACCGGGCCGTGTTTGCTGGCATGACCGCATGTAAACGATGAATGATCATTGAACGCAATCTTCATGCACAGTTATACACAGTGAGGATCTTATGCCATGTGCGTGCGTGACTGTGTTGGTGGTTCAGTGTGGGGCGTGCAGTGCCGCTCACATGTAATATGTGCATGTGTGGTCATGTGTGTGGATTCTTGCATGGTGTGTGTGATCAGTGTATGACGGCATGAAAAAAATTGCCTGTGTAGTTGTTGCATTTCCCTCGCTGGGCGGCGTGGCTGAAGGTAGCTAGTGCTCGAAACAACGGGGTCAATTTCCTTTGTTTTTCTTTATTCTTCGGCTGGGAATTTTCCTCGCTATAGCCGATCTTGTTATATGAAAACAGAATACACGAAGGTCTATCGAAGAAACATTGACATTGACGCCCAAGAAATATCCTTGTTATAAGTGGGTTCTCGCTATACCCGTGCTCATTTTAACGGGGTTTGCCTGTATAAAACAAATTACTTACAGCCTCACTCTCGATATAACAAGGTCGTCGGGACCAGGGCTTTTTCCTTGTTATAACGCAACCCCGTTGTATCCAAACAGAACAAAAAAATAATAAAAAACATTGAAATATGTGCGCTTGTGTGTTCTTTGTGTTTTACATGTTTTGATATCCATAGCCATCTTGGAAACATGCATTATCAAACTGAAACAAGGTGGCTCGCGAACCATGAGTCTCGCCTGTTTTCGAGATCAATAAACATGCAGAATTAATAAAAAAAAATTAGAGCAAGTTAAACCAAAACTTTTCAGAACAAGCCCCTGCACATATGTGTCAAGTTTGATCCGACCTGAAATAAAGAAACGTCCTTTAGTTAAGAAAAAACTTTAAAAAATGATGGACATGGCCTCATATTATTTGACCTTTTGACCCTTAGATGACCTTTGACCCCATCATTCTCATAAAGACATATGTGGTATTACCCAATGATCATTTGTACCAAGTGTGATCACATTTGATGCAGAAATAAAGAAATAAGAGCAAGTCAAACAAAAACTTTCAGAAAAATGATGCACATCGCCTCATATCATTTGACCTTTTGACCCCTAGATGACTTTTCACACCATCAGCCTCATGAAGACACATGTGGTATTAACAAGGATCATTTATACCATGTGTGATCACAATTGATGCAGAAATAAAGAAATGAGAGCAAGTCAAACAAAAACTTTGAGAACAAGGTGGTTCGTGAACCACGAGTCTCGTCTGATTTCGCAATCGATGAACAGTGTTTTTTTTTTTTCAAATATTTATTTATTTATTTATATGGTGCCGAGAGCAAGTCAAACAAAAACTTTGAGAAAAATGATGCACACGGCCTCATATCATTTGACCTTTTGACCCCTAGATGACCTTTGATCCCATCATCCTCATGACACATGTGGTATTACCCAAGGATCATTTGTACCAAGTTTGATCAAATAAGGAAATAAGAGTGCATGTGACATGTGACACTGTGTGCGATCGTGTATGAAAATTAATTGCGTACAATCATTCATTGTTTACACGCGGTCATGCCAGCAGGCAGGGGTCACTGAGTCTCCCCGCTGCTTCATATGTTGGTAAACGGAGACGTTGGAAATGTCATTTATTTACATATACTGTGCTGTTAGATATCTTAGTACCTTTTCAGCTAGTCAATTCAGTTTAACATGCTTGCAAAACCATTAAAACATGTTATTTGATGTGTAATCCTATATGCATATTCGTTATGTTTTGATCATGTACTGGTATAGCAAGCAATGCAGTTGGCGATAGCAAGGAAAAATGTGGGCCCGACATCTTCCTTATAACAGGGTTTGCTTGTATATATATTTGTTTTTTTGGGGGAGCATACAACGGACAAGTGCCCATTCAATTAGTTTAATCCATTTAAGTGCCTCTTCATCTGATAAGATTCAAGTCCACATGCTCTTAAAACATGACATAGTGCAGTGGTGGATCTAGCATTGTCTGCTATGGGGAGGAGGGGGGGAACTGACAAAAATCTCATTAATTTAGTACCTGTCATCTCTAACTGGCTGCTCCAAGAGCTGATAAGCAGGGGTATACACATTTTTTCTTACCCGGAGCAACCCAAGGTTAATCAAAGGGATCGCATATGGGGTTCATGCAAATGCGATGCAGTGTGAACAATAATAATGGTACTAGTATTACGTACTTGCGTGCGTTCATACATTGCCTGCGCAAAGAGAATGTACACTAGAACACATTGCATGACTTGGTCATCCCGCCAGCGAAGTATGGTGTGTGAACGCAAGCAGCAAATAACGTGGGCATGGGTGTATGTTCGTGCGTAAACCAGAGTACATTTCGGCAGTGCAGCATACATGCCAACAGCTAACATTGAATTTGCTTGAATGGTGCTCTCCCGGCCCAGTAAACCTCCCATACATTATACACAATACAGGTCATGAACATGATAATTGACTGTCTGCCATCAAATAATTGAAAATATTTTGAAAATCATTCTTCAGCACAATATCAGGTCATGCCCTGTGTTTTGCCTCAGTTCATTGTACCACTTTTGGATGAAATTGGGTTATTGAATTTCTAGTTATTCTATACAGATCATCACTTCCATGAAATACAAAAATAAGTAATTTTTATTTGAGATGGAGTACATCATAATTCTGATCTTGTTCTGTCTTGGGCATAGGTACATGTTCAATCGCTGTGTGTTATACAAGAATTGCTTTCATTTTTTTAAGGACACCTTGAACCCTCCAGTCCGTCCTTATATCAAATGCAATCCAAGTTAATACCAAGAAGAAACCTACATACCTCAATGGTCTTGTACTCGTCTTCGGAGAGCTTTTCTGTGCCGACGGGAGCTACGGGCACGAAGCCCTTGAAAAGCTTTGGGTGTTCCTTGAGGAGCGGTATGGAGAAGGAGCCACTCATGGAGGGGCTGATGATGACTGCTTGCTTCACGCCCAGCTTTGTCATCAGACCCATCATAAAGTCGTTATTGCTCATGTCCACCTTCTTGGACTCACCGAAACCTGTGGATAATAAATGAATTCTTAATAGTAAGGAAGGTGTTAATCATTATGGTGGTAAGATGAGGAAAGAAACAAGTAAATTGGTTGTCTCATGTTGTATGCAAACTGGTGTATTACGACGTTTCGGCTGCGAAGTGCTAGCCTTCATCAGGCAATGTGGACTGATCGCTGTGCTGCGAACATGTTACATACTGCCTGAGAGGTTTCTGTGCACGAAACGTCGCAATACACCAGTTTGCATACATCGTGAGACAACCGATTTACTTGTTTCTTTCCTCATTCAAAAACCACGCTGATTAACATCTTCCGTACATATAGGCGCCTTAGCTACAATAAGGCTTGTTCGTAGACATGAATGCTGTTCGAAGAAACTTGCGCGATTCTCTAACCACCTCACGTTTGTATCAAGAATAGGCATAAAAATACAAGCATTTTCAAAATAATCATTGTCATTTTCTTTCTTCACTGTGAGACTTTTCAGGCAGATAACATGTAATGACGAAAAAAATCATTTAATGTAATTGTGCAAAATATGTTGCCAAAATTACATCTTTCAAGGTCAAATTGCACTGTCAATGGCATATTAATTTTTAATTTTAAAAGATATTCATTAATGAAAAACAGTTGCAACTTTGGATGGTATGTTCTGACCACTAGTAAGTTTCTTTAAATTCACCTGGGAGGTCTACTGCAACAGTTCTATAGCCATGGCAGGCCATGTAGTGCAAGGTACCCAGGTCCAACCACGTTGCCGAGGAGAATTTCATACCATGGAGGAAGAGCAGCGTGCCTTTTGTACGAACACCAGGTGCTGGAAGAATCTTTAAAATGAAAGTGCAAAACTCAAATTCAATAGAGTAGCATTCATCCTGCATTTCACCTCATGAGAAGAACTGATTGTAATCAATGAAAATTTGTAAAACTTTTGAGAAGTTTTATGAAAGAAACGACAAATACATGTTGCATTTACAGCACTATATGAGAAATACAATTGTAGGAGACATAATCTGTAACCATCACTCTGCATGAAATAACCCACTATCTATATTCAGTTATTATAAACATTAAAGGGTTATTTTATTGTCCATGACTCCAGGTGTCTCACTTTACATTACCTCTCCTCTATCACTCTGTGGTCAAGTTCATAATAATGAATAATTATCCGCCAAATAGTTGATGTAATTTGTAACCACTTTTAAAATAATGTCAGTTTTTCTGGAGCAGTTCCAGATCCATGTTAGTTCTCAGACTTCTATGAATGTAAAATCAAACTAACGGACGTATACCGGGGCTACCTCATGAAAATGTGACCAAATGAACAAAACGGTCTCGGCAATCATCACATTTTAAAGGGTTTGGCTTACAGTTCCGTTTTGGTTATGTTTTTTAGTTTTTTTCAAAGTTGGCCCCCGAATATTCAGTGCTTGTCTTTGGCAAATGTCATATCTCAAATGATGGGAAGTTCCCACTTACAATTTTTTTAAAATGTTTCAAAGGGGACAACCAGGAATTACAAACCCAATGCTTCATTGTTTTGGTAACAGAATTGAATATCAATCATGTGTGATCTGATACGTTTCTGTAATCTGAGAACAATGCAATTAGTAAATACGGCGCGCGGACCATCAGCTATCACGATGTATCACGGGCCACTTTGTTTGCACGTCCGCTAGATCAATGTGCGTACATTATTATTGTACATTAGAGATTTATCGCACAGCGGAAACGGTAGTGAGTGGTGCGCTCGATTAGAGGATGGTTAGGTGGTATCGTTATCGGAACTGCACTGACAGAACTATCGAAACATGATATTAAAAATGATTCCCTAGTAATGAAGAAGTAAACTCAGGATCTCAAACTTGTGTTGAATGTTCTAAATCTTTGATGTAAGAGAGCTAAATCTCTGCCACGTGGTACCCTTTGATGATATGAACATTGATCTTCGTTGGAGAGAAATTGGCAAGTCAGGAATGAGGCTGTGATCTTGAAAACTTGCTTTCCTAATACCATGTTGCATGTTTTTGATATCCAGAATTTTCCCTTTTCCTCAAAGAACCTTATTTCTTTCTCTGTCTCATTTTTGATTGATGGAAACATTCTACTGCATGCAAACACCCTCAGACAATGTGATAAACATGAAATAATGAATGCCTTTAATTTTCATCGATATCAAGTTGGTATTCAATATTTTTGTTTTATCAAGCTTTGGTAACCCAGTGACCTTTTCCATATTAATCCATGCATGTGAATTAATGTGTTATGTTTTATTAATCAATAAGAATTGAGTGAAACAAAAGATCATGATGGACATCAAAACATGAAAAGAAATGTATTAGGTAAATGGGCCAACAAAGTATGATATGACAGCCTTAAGACCCTGTTTGCATATGCAATAACATAACAAAAATATTAGTGGTGGCACTCGTTGGTAATTGAAGGGTTAAACGCATAACGTCTATCAATGTAAAACCTGTAATTTTGATGCAAGTAAATTTTTGTGGCACAGCACAGCTACACCATATTCGAAAGGTGTTATTTTCGAGCGCAAGAAATACTTGCCACTAAAAAAAAAAAAAACACTCTGTACAACATACTCATCAACAAAGCCACAAACAAAGCATTATCATGAGCATTTAGTGCCATAAAAAAGCTGATGGCTGTGCAAGGCGTTACAGCACACAACACACAGACGAGTTGAATGCCAACACTACAACTCCAGAATCCCAGATAGACTTGCACGTCTAGCTAAAGATAGCAAAATGGTTTTAAATTTGTGCTTACTTTGAGTTGCGCGAAAAGCGCAAATGTATATGTGCGAAAATAACTGGTTTTACAATATGTACAGAGCCATATCTCTTTACTAACCTGTTTATAGTGAATGACAAAGGTGCCAAAGTCTTCTACGATGGCTTTCTTTACTTCCAGCGCGGCATTCTGGACAGCCTCAGCTTTAATGTCATCCCAACTCGATTCTTCTTCTAGGTCAATGTACTTGCACTTCTGAACAGTTTCTAGCTGACCCTGCACGTAAAAGAAAGAAAAAAGGTGAACAAAATCTGGTTTGAAACCATATTTAAAGGGGCACGTTTATAAGGATGTACATTGGCCCCTACTCTCTTTGCCCTATTCCTGGCAGCAGTTCTTGAGGTTTCCAAGAATAACAAACCTTCTGAAGGTGTATGGTTACATACAAGACAAGATGGTAACCTTTTCAACCCTCGCCGTCTGACTGCCAAGTCTAAATGCGTTAGATTTTGCTTGGAGGAATTGATGTATGCTGATGACTCAGCAACTGTAGCTCATACAAAAGCAGAGCTGCAACACCCGGTTGACCATTTTTCTTCTGCAGCCGCAGACTTTGGCTTGACCATCAACGCATCTAAGACAGATGTAATGTTTCAGCCACCTCCCGGAGCAGAGTATCATGACCCAAACATACTTGTCAATGGCACCCTACCTGTGACAAAGAGCTTTTCGTACCTCGGCAGTACCATGACTAATGAGACACCAACCTAGACAATGAAGTGAGCCGACAATACAGGCAGCCTACGAATCCTTCTGAAAGCTGAAAGATCGTCTTTCGAAAAGGCGTGGAGTAAATATGTCCACCAAGATTGCAGTATACATACTGTGCAGTCACACTACCATCACTACTTCATTCTTCAGAGACATACACCCTGTATCGAAGACACATCAAGAGACTCTCGCGGGCTCATCAAAGACAGCTTCGCTCCATCATGGGCATACGATGGCAGGACCGCATCTCCAAAAAGGAAGTGTTACAACGCGCTGATGTGACCAGCTTAGAGTCAGTTGTACTTCGATTGCAGCTTCGCTGGATAGGTCATGTCATACGCATGCAGGAGGATCGCCTACCGAGGCCAACCTTCTATGGGGAATTGCTGACTGGTAAAAGATCTACTGGACGACCCCTACTTTGCTACAAGGACACAGTGAAAAGGCATCTAAAACTAACAAAGATCGCCCCTAACACTCTGGAAAGCATTGCTTCTCAGCGTACTGAGTGGACACGTCTTGTTAATACGGCAGCCAATTTAGCTGAAGAAGAGCGCCGCCAAGCTGCTTTGATTAGAAGAGCTCCTAGGCATGCTATGGCATCTTCTCCCAATAACATTGACAAACCTTTTGAGTGTAGTGTCTGCGGCTTCAGCAGTGCTAGCAGAATTGGACTGTGGAGTCACTCAAGGAAACATTATTCTCTTAGTCATTGTAACGATGGGTTGCCAATGAATATAAGATATTTGTTATGGTAACAAACATGGTTTGCCATTGCGCAACATAATTTTGTACAGGTTGCTCCTCTGGCGCATAGTCTGTGCAATGCATTGTGACACAGTTGTGTTTATAAGGTTTGTTGTGTGGTATTGCTGTGTGGTGATGCTGTGTGGTACTGTGTGCATGGTACTGCTGTCATGTGTGCTTTGCTTTGTGGTATTTCTGTGTGGCACTGATGTGTGGTAGTGTGCGGTTTTGCTGTGTGGCACTGTGTGGTTTTGTAGTATGGTACTATGTGGTACTGCTGTGTGGTACTGCTTTGTGGTAATGATGTTTGGTACTGATGTGTGGCACTGCTGTGTGGTACCGCTGTACCACTGTGTTTGTCAAAAAAAAAAGGGAGTATCATGTGGTATTTTCTTATAGGTGGTATTTCCTGTGGTAATGATGTGAGGTATTACCGCAGAAGTACCACAGGATATTTTTGAAAGGGTAGTGAATCATACGGCTTAATCTGTAGATCTTATGTATCTTCATTTATGTAACTCAACATGACATTTGTAAACTGATGTACAATATTATAATAAGTGATTATATTACCATATGTAAATAATGTTGATGATTTTGTAATTGTGTTGAATTGGAGAAATGCTAACAGCAAATATACAAAATCAAATTTAACAATAAAGGCTACCCACGTCGACAACTGCTTGTGCTCCGATTGGCAGTCCTTCTCCCGAGACTCTGTCACCAGCTTGTTGTCCAACCCTGCTGAGCGAAGCTCTGCTGTCAGACTTTTCTGATGGGTAGTACAGGAAGATGATGGCAGCAATCAGGAGAGATGTGAAGCCCAGTGCAGCAGTCTTGAATGTCACATGACGTAGCAGGGATCCCATTCTACCAACAGGCCGTGGTTCTGGCTTGAACATGAGTATGTAGTTTACTGGTGTGGGCACTGCTCACTGCGTAATGTCAATAAAAGGAGGAAGGGAATATGAAATTAAAGACCCACAATGACACATTTATGACTCCATCTACAATCAATGGTGTAACTTTCAGGTTCTAATTTTCGAGAGCTACAACAAAGTTTGGGAACTCTAACTAGTATGATATACTGAAGGATTATTAACACCCATATCCCCACATAAATCTAATTAAACTGGGAGATGCAATGTACATGTACTGTACATTTGGCGAGGTCAAACAGAGTGTGATTCAGCTCTGAAACCTTTCATTCAATGCAATTTGACTTCTGTCAGTTCTGTGTAATATTTATAAAAAAATAAGCTGTTTTGTCTCCAATGAATGATTGTAAAACAGCCAATGAGCATACAGTACCCGGTATGTTGAAATGACTAAGTGAAATCACCCACGTTACATTCAATTATATTGGTTGATATCATATTAGCTGATTGCTGGTGCAATTGTGTTACCGGCAGCCTGGATGGCGTTGCTGTAACCAAGATCAACTTAGAATGCAGAGCAGCTCTGCTGTAGTCTGGCTATCCCAGCAATTTACCATCGCAGCCGCGGTCGGCTGCATAAGGCCTAGCGGTGGGCTGGCTCTATGGGCCGACCTAGGTTGGTTCACAGCTGCTAGACACCATCGTGGTATGTGTGTTTTTAAAATATTTTTTATCTGCATTTTTACTGTTAAACGCAACTGAATTAGGTTAAGCAATCAGCTAATATAATATCAACCAATATTAAAATGTAACATGGGTAATTTCAAATAATAATTTCAACATGCAATAGCATCAAAGAGTGGAAGATATATTTCCACTGAAATGTGGATAAGCAAAAGAACGCAGCCCTTCGTTGTCTGGATTTCAGGGAGATATACCAGTTCACATTTATAGATTTATATTTATATCCCTCATTGCATTTCATTGATTAGTTAAAGGTGTGTCACATGACCACAAACAGTTTGACGCATGACCAAAAAGTGGGACTCGTAAAAATGCAACGGGATCACCATGAACTTGGGAAATCAGAGTTTGACCTCTTTTATCTCATTTGTTTGAATTTTTAGTAATTCTTTCATGACAACTAAATATTTTTCAAAACTTTTTATGAAAAGAAAGAAGAAAGGTGCATTACAAGAATTCATGTGAAGAAAAAGTGGAGCGATCTGACCAAAAAGTGGGGCAATTTGACCAAACTTGGTGCGAATTGGTCGTGGAGTGAGTTGGTCATGGTGCAGGTCCGAGTTGACAGTGATTCATTCCTTGTACTAGTCATATATCTCCCAACCTAGACCAAAAATTCAGTCTCGGTCGTGCTCTAAATCACTGGGTCCGCTAAGATTGCATTTGGCTCTAGCTCTGACCGCCCTACAAAGCTACATGTCAACAAATGTAATATCAATTAAAGAATTCCCTGAATGAAACAGTTATTCCTGTCTACCTACCAACCATAATTTTAATTTGTGCTGCTCGAGTAGTGATACAATTTAAAGGGATAGCTCACCCTGAAATTAAGTTGGTTTCAATCAAAGCAGACACATGAAAGAAACATATTAGTGAAAGTTTGAAGAAAATCTGTCAAAGGATAGGAAATTAATGATCTTTTGAAATTTAGATTTTGTGACATCACGTGTGAGGTGCTCTCCCATATCCAAGGACAGATCGTTACCTTGTTACCTATCAGTCAATATTTTCACTCAGCTAATTAAATTGGCGCACATTTCGGAGCTGCAAAGGTTGTAGAAATCTATTTAGAACCTCTACATATTAACCCATAGCCCGATGAATAGAGCCCAGTGCCATGCCGCTAATCCCCATTGTGCCCCCCCCCCCCCCCAATCTGCTCTGTGTCAAGTTTATCTTGAGGCCTATTCAGTTGTGCTTTATTTTCTGTTTTGGCATTTTCGAACCACGTTATTTTGAAGCCTTTACACTTTTACAGAAAAACTTGTACATAAAAGTTGTTGGAAATTTGATGAGCTTTATCCTGATACCAAGACTGTATGGCAAATTTGTACTTGTTTATCCATTTCAAACTGATAATAAACACTAAGTTGCGCAGGATCAGGCACAAGATCAAGGTCGATGAAGCAACTCTGTATCTTGCGAGGGGGAGGCATAATAATGACATGAGATGTGCGAATCATTCAGTGACAGTGCAATAAGCATGAAAAAATACTGCTATTACAAATGCTTGGAAGCACTCACATGGCAGTGAAGCAGTGGCTCGCTCATGTGTACAAAGCAGCCTGATCGATATAAAGCACCATAACAATAGCGCGCATGCGGCACTATGGCACTATGAGAGTTAAAGAATTGGGATATTTCCCCAAAATGTTGGAAATAATCTAGTCTTTCAAGATTGATGGCGATTCTTATCAAAATTCTCGAGTCTCAAAGTTTGCAGCCAAATTAAACACAGAAATCAATAAAAATATGCAGCCATCAAATACTTTTCTGAAGCGGTAAATTACGGAGCTCAGTAATCCTTGATCGATCTTTTCTATTGGCATCACTTTCGCCAGCACCCAATCAAAATGCTGTAAAATTCTCCTCTTTTGACACCATGCACGGTTGTCAAGCTGACATGCAAATCTTGACTGATGGGTAATAATAGCTGTCCGAAGTCATGCAGGTGTAGACCTAGACCGAAAAATCAGTCTCTGTAGGACATTGGATCCGCTGAGATTGCATGTGGCTCTCTGGGGGTATGTCCAAAAATGTAATTTTGATTAAAGAATGCCCCGAATGAGACAGTTATTCCTGTTTAGTCTAGACATGAATGTAGATGCACTTTTTTAAAATGAAAATGTGCATTTTTATAATATCAAAAAGATATTGCATCCTTTTACGACCTTTACCTGTGCATTAGATAAATTACATCACTAGAAAAAAAGGACAATGTTTATACACACGTCCCTCTGTAAAAAAAAAAAAAAAATCTATCATTAAAAACAGAAAGAGCAAATTAGATCTAATTATATTGCACAATACAGACAGGATCAGGAATAACTGTCTCATTTGGGGCATTCTTAAATCAAAATTACAGAGCCAAAGGACCGCTATAAGCTAACTTCACCCAACTCATCTCAACATAGAGACCTCCCCCACCTCATCAAAATATACTTTGTCAAACTCTTTGTAGACGTAGGTTTAGGGTTAGGCTCAGGGTTAGTTCAGTATCTTCAGTATCTTTTAGTGGGATACCCTGGCTTAGTCCCCTATTAACTGTCAATTAATATTTAGGTTATTGAGATAAGTTGGGTTAAGTTAGCGGTCATTTATGTGTGCAAATAATTAAGCCCCCAAAGCCAAGGCCTAAACTCAGGATTACCGCCCCGGGACTGCTCGGTGCTCCGCTCCCGAAAGCTGGAGCACTGCGTGAGCGGGCTGGTCGCAGTAAAGTCTACTCTATACTTGCCACCAAGTTTGAGCTTTTGATGTTTCCTAGGCTAATTTCCAAAATGTTCAATCGAAATCTGGACCCCTCTGCATGTAGCACGGTAAGAGATTTCCAGCTAGCTAGCCACTGACATGTCATAGCTCTACTGACAATGTACTGATGACTTGTTGCTGGTTGATATGATCATGTCCACGTCGTCTCTGCAGGCTTTTTTGGAGTCAATATTAGCATGCATGTACGTGGTGGGGATGGGGGGATGGGGGGGGGGGGGGGGGCGATGGAGTTCATAAAATATTATCTTATCGCATCTTACCCAAAAAGAAAAAAACATATTTTAAGAGAATGACACCACTCCTATAAATATAAACATTGATTATGATTATAAAAAAAGGACTTCGAAACAATCATGAATGAGAACGCGATAGAGATTTTATAGACCTCCAGTGAAGTCTAACAGTAGTAACAATACAATTCATTATATCGATATCTCGTGCGTGCGATATCGACGATATCGACGTAGAAAAATGGACGACTCTATGAAGGACTCCGAACTTGAAAATTACTTGGACGCTCTGAATGGTAATTTCCCGAAATGATTTTATGTTAGGCCAACAAGATAGAAGTAAATCGACATGAAGCTTTGAATCTAAGTTAAGAGATATTTGATAAGCCTTGGGTATGTAGCTAGCTCAATTGGTTGTCTTCGTGCATGCTTACTGTGTTGGACCATGGACCTATCATGGATGGACTGCGCTCGGATAGACTTGCTTTGATCTATGAGGTCCGCCGCCTCATAAAAATTCAAGACATTCAGGTGTTTTAAACAATTAGCTGTATTTCTAATTAGGTAGTGCCTTCTCTGAATGACAAAAGAAAATCTGTTTTGAGAAGTACGTCAACCGTTCAGCCTTCGCTGGGAGCTCGTAGCTGGCTTTTTACATCACGCACTGTGAATTAGTTTTGGGGTGAGCGAAGGGAAATTTTGAAAAAAATTGTAGAAAGAATTTGATCTGTTACTTTTTCGGACACCTCCGCACACGAAATTGAGGTTGTTTCCATGAAAGATGAAACATTCAATAAACGATTTACAAGATATTTTTAAGGAAATATGATTCGGAAATGTGCGATATGGAGGCATTTCTCTGGTATGTTTTCTACAGTATTCTCCTTTTATCACAAAAACGAAGAAACAATACAATCTGAAATTCACACAATCGTATCTTAATAACATGTAATACTACTGCACATGCACTTCAGTTCATGAAGTGGTTCTAAAATCTTCTGCGCATACAGAATATATATTCCTCAAAATGCATCCTACAGTTTTCATGCTTGTTTGGCGGCGGATCTCCCTCGATCAAAAAGCCAAACGCGTCAAATATTCCATTGTGATATCAATGCACGCGACTGCTGTCGGAATAAATTACACTTCGTGTGCTGACTCCATTCCTTACACCTCTCTGGTTGGACCTACTGTACTGAAGCCGTCACGATGGAGCTAATTTTAGTACGTTACATACATAAGCACATTTTCGGCTTAATAGAGTGTGTGTGGGCCGGGGGCAAACATGCGCCGCACCATCATAAGATTGGGGGTGATATGCAGCTCTTCTTCATCTTTTTCAATTTAACTTAGTCTAGACTACTCTATTTTACTTAAATCCGACAATATGCGTTTGCGCCTGTCCACCGATGTTCTCCGATGGCGGGTATACTTGATCCTTGGAAAAAAAGGGTATTTGGAAATTAGATCTAGTTTTCCTCATTCTGAATTTTTAATGTTGATTGTCTTGATGAATTTGATAGATCCAGTCTAGACAGCTAAAACTTGGTTAGGCCTTTAGGGTAGGATTTATAGATGTAGGTCTAACTTACATTACAACATGGGCTTTAAATGGCTTTCCATGGCAATAGAAAGCAGATTTTCTTCGTGTACAAAACAAGACTACAGTCCACCAGCACCAGCGCGGTGTGTAGACTCTATTTTCGTACCTGTGTCATGTGGTCAGTGGCCCATTCTCACTGCGGTCTACTTAGTAAGTTTTTTACCAGATGCTCTGGCATAAATGCGTATTACCGTAGAATCACTGCCGTCAAGCTACGCAATTGTGAGTGAAAAAAACACAAGTTTCATCATGATCATCTGTTGCAATTTTAAGCTACAAAAACTCACAAACATTCAGCGAATGTCAAAATTATATGCCGACCAGAAAGTCTATTTTTCCCAAAATTCTTGCTGTACACCTGCTCGGTCGCCACTATACAATGTGCATGCCTTGCAGCACTACATCATGCATGTTTCGAGAAAATATGATGGAAATGAAAACTCTTATTTTTGAAGTTCATGGCAGTCCCCTTTTTTTCGGACCTAGTTCCATTAAAAAGACGAGGGTAGCCTCAAAGAAAATAGAATGCTGCTATATAGAGTTCACTTCAAACGAAAATTACATGAACAGCAAACTACAACTTTCTCTTTTTTTAGGTGGTCTGTCATCAATGACAGATCACCTCTTAAGTTTGTCCAAATTTTCTTTCTTTCTTTCTTTCTTTATTTTTATTCCATGGCCCTTTTCTTGTGGGATGGATATCTCAACAATGCATGTGCCATGTTTTATCAAATGTTTATCATCTATAGGTATATATGTGAAGATGTTAGAGCAACATTTTCAAGGTCATTTCATAATCGTGACGTCATGCACAAGCAATTAAATGAAAATCTATTGTCTCTAGAACTGGTCATATCTGTGTAATGAAATTTGGCATCCATAAAATTGATAACAAGGCAATTAATTTCAATGAACAAAAACGCGCGCGTACGCGTATTTTAGTGCAAAAATGCACACGCAAAATTTTAAAATGCTCCAAATCAACTAGAAATTGTTTTGCATATGTTTCAGGCAATTTTGAGCATTTCAAACATTTGCGGGCGTGTGCGCGTGTTTGCACGTTTTTTTGTGTGTTGAGCGAACGGAACATTGGAAAACTGTTTTTTCAGTGAATTCATGTTTCTGACACTACATACATCACATCCTGTCATTTTGAGCCATTTCCATGCTGTAACAAGGTCGTGCGGGTGCGTCAAAGTTTTAAAGTCTGCGCGTGCGTCAGTGCATTTTTGTGTGCAAATATTTCAAAAAACATGACTATCTTCCAGGCCTCGAAAGTCACCTGTTTTAGGGGCAGGCAACTTTTAGTTTTGGGGGGCACTTTTTTCACTTTTTTCAAGGGCAGCAAGTTAGGTCAGAGGGGCACCAAGGCAAAAACCGACAATTATGAAAGGGCACCAAGGCAAATCCCCAAAATATGAAAGGACTCCCAAACCCTTACCCCCATTGGCGGTGGAAACATTCAAAATTTTTGTTTTGTTTGTTTTTTCATTTGGCCGTAAGGCCAGGTAAAATTGATTACATGTTGATCGTCCGGATTTTTTTAAAAAGAGGAGGGTGGACCATGTTATTTGATATTTGATAGTTTTCCCAAGATGGCTGCCGCATGTAAAATAGTATGAATACGATGCACATCAACCAACGTTGCTGTAGTGTGTATGATTTGCCCCTAAAATATCAATTTTTTTCAACAGGTTTCTTTTTGTCTATTTTTAGATATTAGATGTTGCCTTTATTTTAAATATGAAATTACATTTTGTTAATTAATATATTGTCATTTTTTTCTTGATTTTGTAATTATAATGTTTTAACATATATGTAAACACTTTCATTGGAAACCTTGTTTTTCCTCAAAATACACGGAACAGCAACAGCAATTACTCCAGAATCTCAACAAAATTCAAAGATTAGATGGCCACAAAACACGATCTCACTTCACTACAATCATGATAATCAGACTGCACTATTATTTAGTAATAGTATTTGATCATTAGTTAGTTAATTTGCCTTATGAAGTTCATGATTTGTAAATAGTATATATATGCTTTCTGTGTTATCTTTGTATCTTACTTGTTTGTTATTCTTCCATGCCCCCTGGCGGGGCCGTTCAAGAATAAAATTCATTGTCATTGTCATTGTCATTGTCGACTCCAGCGCACTCGATTGTACCCCTCACCCTGGCCTCGCGCGGGCCGGGGTCGGCCGCATGGAAAACATGCACATAGCGTATATAATATATACGGCTCTGAACACAGACGTGTGTTGCTGCCCTCTACGTTGAAGAAATCGCGATATCCGAAATGGCGGATGGGCAAAAATCGTTGACTGATCAGAACGATGTCAAAACCCCCCAAATTACCCATCAACATTCCATTTAATCGTGACAAAATGCTATTAATGTGAAAGGTGAGGATGTATTGATGTTAAATGTGTTTGTCAAAATCTTTTTTGTGCGCCGATTGATCCGATTGAAGTGGATTGTAATGAGTTGTTGGTACAGTGGCTGATACAAATTTTAACATCGCTACTCAATGCGTATTGACTTTCTGTGTAAACTTTTTCATGTACCGCTTCACAAAGTCTATGGGGAAACGGAATGTCCATTTTCACCTGCTGAAACGGGAAAAGACCATATGGCCTAATGCCCATTTTGTCATGTTTCAAATATTTTTTCGCTTCGTCGAATAAAGCCAGACAATTTATTTTTCTTCAAACGCAAATCGATAAACTCGAAACAAAATCATTCGCTCGTATTCATTCACAATCTAGATCAACGAGCCGAAACATCGCATATGTAATGTAACAGCCTGTATCGAAACTTCCCCCCCGCTGTAAACTTTACTTCGATGTACATACGTTGACACGAAGGGCACAATAATACGAGGGATTGAGTTCAATAAATGGAATGTCCATTGCATTTGTTTACGAAAACTCTCCCATCGCATTTACCTCCCTGAAGTTGTACTCGGGTACGTAACGTACATAGGCTATTCGGACGAAGGTACGAGGGAGTGAGTTCGGGTAATAGAATGGCAGCGTGTTTACAAAAAAAAAATCCCATCCACTGCGGTGCGAGCATGCATGCACGAGTCGAGTCGGCTGCAATCACGCTGAACGTTGATGGTGAATTGCAACTGAACCGACACTGCTCTGAGTACTCGTGACGACAGACAAACAAAGCTGTTATTAGTTTAGTGCGAAAAAATGTTGTTTCCGTACGTTTAGGGGAAAAGGGCATTACGGCAAACTGAAAAAGGGGACGGCTACTAGTTGCCGTAAGTATCATAATTTTGAGAGGGGCGACGCGGCAAGTAGAGGGGGCATCGCGGCAAATTGCCGTTTGCCGGTGGGTAATTCGAGCCCTGATCTTCAATAGGCCATAGCTCCTCAGAATTTCAGGTGACCCCCAATTTTTTTTCTTCATATTTTGAAAGAATGTGAAGTGTAGATGCTATTTCATGTATCATTTGGTTGTTAAATACATCGGGACGTCATCGTATTGCCATTTTTTCATCAGATGTGGGGATCGTGGTGAAATTTCATTTTGAATGTCGATTTCTAAGTCATTCTAGCCCCTGCTGGGCATTACGTGTTACGTGAATGGGAAGATTTGTGGTTCAATGGGTAAGGCGCAGTTTTAAGAACTCGAGGCCCCCGGTTTGATTCCTGCAGTGGGTAGGGTCAATTTTTGTATTCCTTTTGCAATGTTTATTTTGCCATTTTCTTCTGTTCTATCCCTCACTTTGTCATTCTCTTTGAGATTTTCTTTCTCATTCTTTTTCTCTCGCCCCTTTATCTTACATGACTAGTAATTACATGTTAGCATATTTAGGCCAGTTTCTGAAATGTTAGTGTATTGTAGGTGCGCTATGAGCTTTCTTGAGAGGTGTTTCTGACTGCTTATGAATAGATGGTGTCACGATTGAAGGTCCATAGTGTCACCATGCACTCACCAGAGAGTTGACCATCCGATGTAAATGTATCATGTATTGAGCTCGCCTTTGTTTGAGTGATGGCCATTGTAGTTGCTACACTGCTGCTACATTGCTGGAATAGCAGTTGTCGCTATAGACAAAGTGAGCATATCTCCGCTTTAGCTATTTGGTTAAGTTGATGGATCCCAGATCTCACAGCCATACTCAAAAATGGGGCGTAGTAGTGTTATGGAGCAGAGTATTTTCATATGTCTTTGGCAGGATCTAAGATTTCTCTTCAGGAAGGCTCTTGTGGAATATGTTTTTTTCGGAAAGTTGGTTTGTGAGTAGGTTTGTGAGTGCTTCTGCATTGTTACGCCAAAGTACATTGCTGATTGTGAGCTTTTCCAGAGATTTGTGGTGTATGTTGTAGGTTTTTGGACTGGTTTTCTCTTCTTGATGATGTGTCTGATGAAGTATAGATTCCCCTGTAAACATACATTTAACTAGGACTGTGATGTGTGCAGTAACTAAAAGTTAAGAGTCTAGGTGTCTAGAGTCTAGACTGGCTTAGATCTAACTTTTAGATTATTCTAAATCTAACAAAAAAAGTTAAAGAAGACTCTAGATCTAGTTGCAGATTCTTGTAATCAATGAAGCCTTAAAGGATATTTTATTTAAAGATACTGACTATTCGGCAAGTTATTAATTCCTTTTAAAATCTCGCACAATTACAATTTGCTTCATCATGATACATGCATGTACTTCACAGTGTTTTGTAACCCTACAAAGACCCCATGCCTGTACATGCGTGTGGTTCTTCGTAATGCCAGGTGTCATGCAGAAAAAACAGCAATGGGGCCTTTTACACCCCAAATGTTGTTCGGATATCATCCTAATGTATCAATACTATGCATGGATACCGATAATGATGTCACATGGCAACGGACCTGTGGGAATAAAATGGCTACCTAGAACATGGTAACACGCCTTTGCATTGCCTCATCATTTATCGACATTAGGCCCGCTCTACAAATGTAAGAAACTAAAAAAAATTAATGTGAAAGTTAAGAGTCTAAACGCATGTTTACATTTTATTAGATACAAGTAGTACGGATAATTTGTATAAATTTGGCGTGAAAAACATATTGTTACAGTGCAAGGCCGCTTTTGTGGCGTAATACAAAATCAAACTTACCTTTCATTTGATTTTTCCTCTAGATTTCATGAAAAAACCATCAAAGAGTATACCGGATCTGTTGGAGCAGTTAATGCTAAAGATAGCTCGCCATGGTGAACCACTGTAAGTAGTATGAGAATGAAAATGAGTATGAGTGAGACTGAAAATTGTAACTTGCACTGTATGTTTTGTGTACTTGACATTCAGTTATTCATTGTACAATTTTGAGTGTATAAACTGACTGATTTGCAAAACGCTTGAGCCCGAGTTGTTTAGTATGTCATGCTAGTTCTTGTTCGTTGTGGTCAGGTCCTAAATTTATATTGGCTCAATTTCACGACAAAGTAGATGTTATCAAAATCTAAAACTTGACAAACCATAGTAATTTTGGTATCACATGTTGAAGCTGAATATTGAAGTTTTAAAAAAAATGCAAATTATATGTCATTATGCTACTAACAACCCAATATACAATATACTTGTACATGTATGCATTTCTAATTAACATGATAAAAAATTGTATATTTGATGAAATGCTTTAATTATTTAATACTTTAAAGCAGGTAGAAAGAAACATTGAGATGAACACAAAGCACATATTTGTTTGGTAAAAGAAATACACTTCCATTGAACAAATATATGCTGAAATATGCTGTGGCAGAGGCATTACGTTTTTTTTGTTATCTATCTGTCCATTTGTCGTTCGTCGCAAAGATTGACTAAAACTTTTGCTCCCAAATTGATATTTTTCACCAAAAGTACAAAGCCAATAGTGCAATTCCAACCAATCATGGTACAGAGATTTATTATCACATAGGTAGACTGATAACATATTTGGTAAAAACTCCTTTATTCTTCCAAACTCTTTATTCTTATTAGTACTGTCAAGTTTCTTCATGGCAGGGTAGGACATATAAGCCCTTTGCTGATTAGTACTTGGACAGACACCCACAAGTGGAAGGAGTTGTATTACAATACTGTTTCACTATCAATTTTGTCCTGCTCAGAAGAATTTAAGTGTTCTCAATCAAAATCGGCAACAAATATGCTTGTATGTTATTTCTTAGAAATAGAAATGCTATGATTGAAATTACTAGATGTGCCCATGGTGCCCTCTACAAGTGAGCCTCGATTAATGCTGCATGTTCAATCTTCTCTGGTATTGTGAGCATATGGAATGTCATGACTAATATCAATCAACTCATATCTTCTACCTTTATCATTATTTCATTTTCTGCTCTTAAGATTTCCCTGGTTCAAGCTGAAACCATTGATTGTGATGAAGTTGGAGAATGTCATTGAGGAGTACATAGAGTTTAATCCTCATGAAGAAGTACCTGTACTACCAAACGTGGAGAATGTGCGCTTTGATGATATGAGGGAACGCCTACTCAAAGCCCTTGAATCCTTCAACAGGTAAAGTATATTTTTTAGTTGTTATGTCAGGGAAAATTTAAATGTGTATAATTACAGTGTCCAATTGTGTTTAAATATCAGATATCATCAGAAATGGCAAATTAAGGCGTAACATGCACATCTCTGATATTGTGTTTTCCTCCTGATTATTCATCTACGAGGTGTAAACTCTAGGGTGGTGTGAAGTGCTCATCCTTGAGCAATTTTAGATTTTCAAAATAGTGTCCAAGATGGATGATGTGAAGAACTAAAATGAGGAATTACCCCTACTTGTATGTTATCTATCATAATGTAGTTTTGGTTGATAATTGTCATTGGATCCAATAAAACATGGTTTGAGAGTACAGTTACTATGGAAACTATCCATGTAGTTATCATGAAGCCTGATGTTTTTATGTGATTGTGACTGTTCATTATCAGCTGTTTTGTCAGCGTGTATCTCCATACCAAACCTAAAAGATTCTGTCTAGGTTCTTTACTAGGGAGGCAAGTTCTTTGCCAACTAAGTGTCTTTGCCAGCTATCACTGCCATCAACACAGCTGAGGCTAGTGAAATGCTGACTGATAGGGCCATATGTGTTCATGTAGAATGATTCAAAACACAAAACATCAGAGAAATACATATGTGTCACCTTAGCGAAACATTCAGAAAGTGTGTCTGTTCAAGAAACATGTTTTTTGTGAGTGTGTTTTTCACCTTCAAATTGTTATCAAACAGTGGCCGTAATAAGGAAGTGTAAACCACCATCTCGTGGCTGCTGGAGATCAAAGAATCAATTGCAGCTCACATCTAACAGAGTTTGCTAGTTTGAATCTTACCTTTCTCAGCGGTATCTTTGAGTTGTCTCAGACAAATAATAGTCCTGGTGCTTTCTTAATAACGGTAATTATGCTGGTAATGTGATTGAGATTGTATTACTGGTACGTCAATTGTTTCACTCTGGATGCCTATCAAAGGCATCTATTTCGTTGTTGAATGTTGTCACACAATGCATACCGGTAGTCCCATACATGTGTATACGTGTTAGTTCTGAAAGACCAAATTTTTTTTTTTCATTGCGTGCTCAAAGTCAAAGTGCGGGTTATCTGCGGGTGCGGCTAATAGAATGGTCAGTATGGTACTTATTTTATACTTTGTTTCATCCACCACCAAATTTGAAAAAAAAAATGGACCGGGGCCCAATGGTTTTAATAGGGAAAATGAAAGTGAAAGATGCTCAAGAAATGCTCTGAGAGGTAACATGTGCTTGTGCGTGATTTAGCAACATCCACATACACACAACGCATAGATACATACTCAGAGCACTAACACAAATGCATGCACAAAGACATCTCTATGTGTCAAGATAATCACAACAAATCGGGAATTTATCAAATCTATTGCAAGAGCTTGAATGCTTAGCATAGTTGTTGTGTGTTCTTGGAACCTTCAGGGAATGCCAAATTAAAGAGGATGAAAAACAAAGCAAATGCTTGATTGATGGCCGATCGATAGTAAGCAAATAATCAACGTTGGTGATTGTGATGGAACGAATTATCACTTCCAAGGCACATACTCAAAATATTGATCACGCGTTAGGACTGTGAGGAGTGAAGAGATCAGCGAAACCAGAAAGCACTATCACCTAGATTGTAACAAACTTTGCTTCTCAGGCGATCAGATGGGCAAAACTGCGCTTTATCACGTGATCAACTCTTGACCAATCATATAGCAACATTCTTAGTATGTGGAATAAAATGAAAAATAGCCGACCTTGGCAGAGGGTTTGCGCCATGAATGGAACTTGTTTACTAGACTGTTCTCGGGTCCCCGCTGGAATGCCCCTATTAAGCTCCTCATATGGATGAATAGGCGCGATTCAGTACCCTATTCTGCCAGCATTCCGCACACGAGTGTAAGGCTAGCGATGTGGCATGGGAGTTGGAATGGGGCCATGCTGTTCGCGACTAGGATGTGCCGAATGCTAAATCTACTGCCCTTTAAGTATCCACTATCCACCATGGAGGACACATTATCACCAGGAAAAGTTACATTTTAGCTTGCGTGCTTGTAGTACTATTCCAGTGTAGTTAAAAGAGATTATTTGGTGATATGGGTATATCTGCTAATATATATGATACATAATATGCTATATAAAGATATTAATATAACTTTGGAAGAGGGCAACAAAAGGCAGTTAATTTTTCTATTTTGTAAATGTCACATGTACATTCATTTGATAATTTACATGTAATATGTTTTTTTGCTTGTACCCCTCAGTGCGCCTTTCACAATACAGCGACTTTGTGAGTTGTTGACTGAGCCAAAGCGATACTACCGACGGAGTGACAAATTCATGAGAGGGATTGAAAAGGTGAGTTCATTATTATGACCCTCATTACTACTTTATTCATAGAAGTATGTTGATGTCTACTCCTCTGCAGTCATCACTAGTATTGCAAGTGGCATCATAATCATACTGTATTCAGATAAACTTTTACACATGTAGTGTAGTCAAAATAGCGCCTCTCCTCACCACTGATTGCAACATAATTTATTTCAGTGAACACCATACAAAAAGTGCCAAGAAATCCAAGCTTGGCAAATTGATAAAATATGCCTGGTACACAAATTAGCATCTATCATATAGAATCAAGGAAAAAAAAACATGAACGATTTGAGTGTGCAAACCAATGCTTGTGAGGTCGGTGAAATCATGGCCATATTTTAAATTAATACAATTTCAATGTAATTTGCATGATTACCCCTAAGAAGGGGGATAAACCCGATAAAATCCTGTTTTTGTAGTGATGTTGTATATAGGTTCAAGTTTTGTCATTGAAGCAAGTAAAGTGTAGTTTTCATATTTAGTGAATATGATACTGATATTGTTAATTTTATTTGCATATTTGCTGCAGACTACAATGTATACAAATGATTATTCAAAAAGGGAGGGGGGAGTAAGCAAAAAACTTATTTCACTATGGTACAAAAATGTACCTAAGAAAAACAATGAAAGGTAATGTTTTCATGGTCATTGAAATATGTGCACACCCCTTTCAATTGATGTTATTAATAAGTATTGCATAATGAAAATTTGCATTCACAACACCAAAAAGAAAAAGGTGAAAGATCACATTTCTCCAAATTAGCAACCCTAAAATTACTTTGGATTAGCTGGTTGAAACAAGCTGACTTCAAGATGTATTACTTTGTGGATAATGCTTATGGCATGCACAATTTGCTGATTAAACAGTTGAATGTGATTAGCACTATGTCAATGAGCTTCATCACTTGTACTTAAGCTATAAATTTGTACTGAAGAATCCCCAAAATGTTGGAAATGTATTTTGTCATTTCAGAATTTGTTTTTTGTTTATCATTATGTAACTCCCAGTTTTGGTATCCTGTGTAGTGTAAATAATTTCACACACTTTTTTGCAGGGGCGGAATCAAGGGTGGTGGTCATGAGCAAGGGGTCGTTTTATACAGGCAGTAATTCCAGCAAGGTTGACTCTAGGGTATACCATTTTATCATTTGCAATCACTGTTCTTGACAATAGATAAACCTTATGTCAGCACTATCTACGATCAAGGTACATATATGTACATAGCGTTGCTGTATGAAAATATACAGATGTCTACCATTTAATCATATATTTTAACATTGTTTCTTTCAGAACGTTCAAGTTGTCAGCACAGTCACACCATCAGGAAAACGCATCACATCCCTCTTTGAACTTCAAAAAAGCCCTCCTATGGTGAATGGTGTTGCTCCAGATTCAAAAACCGGTGACAATGGTTTTGCGAGACCTGATTCTGATGGATTCAACAGCCCAGGCAGTAGCAGCCGGGTGGATTCTCTGAATGGTGTCAACCATCCATTTTGTAGTGTTAGCATGGATGCACCTCTCCAATTTTCATATCCACTGAGTCAAAATACATCTTTGCCTGTCACCTCACTGCCTCAAAATGACATCAGAACCGACTTCACAAAAATAAATGGTTTGCAGGATTGTCATGGAGCTGAATCCACTTCTGGGACAGAAGTTGATGTATCTCCAGGGTTGGCTGAGTCAGAGAAAATGAGGACTAGCCAGGAGCCATTGTCAAAAGAACATCTCATGGATAATGAGACAATTAGTGTGGTGTCTTCTAGTGACGAAAAAAGCTGTGGAGAAGATCAGAAGAAGACTGGAGGCCAGGAGAATAAGAATGTTGATGTAGCATCAAGTGAGGATTTAATACAAAAACGTGACAATGAAGTTGTACAGAGAGGAGAAGAAGAAGCAGAAATCAACATTTCAACAAGTTATTCTTCAAATACATCAGACCAAGAATGCAACAAACAAGAAGGAGAGAAGGCAGTTCATTGTGATGGTCAAGTATCAGGTATGGAGTTGTACAATTGTAGTACCGTTCTCACCAGAGTACTGTATACGCCATATATATCGCAGGGTTTTATTTTCACGAATTTTGCGAGTCGGGTGCTATTCGTGAATTTAACACGCAAAAACATGAATAAGACGTGCAGGAGCACATGTACTAATAGTACAAGTACTCCATGATCGCGAATTTAACCACTCCTGAAATTGGCATGAAGTCCTGATTCGTGAAAAATTAGACTCTCAAAATATATGGCGTATACAGTATAGGCAGTGAGATTTTTTTTGTTGTAAACTATGGCAAAGTCTGGGTGCTGCCTTTCAAACAAAAACAAAAATAGATGCATACATATCAAACATTAGCAGATAATTATCAGCATGTACAGTTTAAATTATGTAGTGCAAAAAAAAATGTATTGTAAAAAAATTGAAATTGCTGCCGACCTCTCTATAGTGATCACTTTTGCCATTTCCCTTAACCCTAATACTCCTGGGGTATTTCAAAGCTTGTTATTACCGGGGGGGGGGGGCCCCCCCCCCCCCTGAGATCTCGGCCATGGGTCGCCCGATTGCCTCAAAATTTTGCACAAGGGTAAAGAATTATGTAATCTACAAAGTTGTATAGCGTAATTTACAAAAGTCCTATTATTTTTTTTTAAACTAATTAATTTATGTTAATTTATGCGAGAAATCATAGATTTTGGTATATCTCACTAAATAAAGCCTCAGGAATAGCAATTTTTGGTACGAATGTCTTTCATAACTCCCTCATCAATTCTTGAAAGAAAAAGATAGGTTGCGGTAATTATTTCTTATGTATTTTATTGTTTTGCAATTTCCTTATGTATTTCTTTGTTTTTCGTCAAGCGTTTTTTTTGCTATTTGACAAAATTACAACCACATTTCATTTTATATTGCTCAAAAATATTTGAAACAATGATAACACTTATTAGAAAAGTATTTACATAAATTGGAAAAGCTCCTGATTTTATCCATAGGATTATACACAGTCATATAGAGAAATAGCGAAATTTCAGTGACATGTGTTCGGTAAACGTAATCTGACACCCGCACGGTAGGTCCGATCGCCATAAATTTGGTATCAAAATGTGCGGGAAGGATCAGAGAAAAAAGTCAAGAAATTTCGTTTCGAAATATTGAGGCGTTAGGAAGTACCGACAAAACTTCGACAGGGGGGGGCCATAATGGCCCCCCCCCCCCCCCCCGGGAGTATTAGGGTTAAGTGGCCACCATAGGCAGATCTGTACAAAAAATGTACAGTACATGAAGTGTTGTAGCCGAGTGTGTGATGGGCACCCATTTACGCTGTCCAGTCTATGTCTGCATGTAATCATTCTCAGGTGGTTCTATATAACAAAACAAAATGGACACACCATCACAAAACTGGTTATGTTTCTTATTTGTATTCTGTTTGGTTACAACAAGGTCTCGTCAAGTTCATCGCTTGGTCCCAATGATGTCTTTATAACGGGAGTTACTTTCACATCAGTCCCAATTGCAATTTCAGCTAGAAGCATTGCTTTGAGTGATAAACCATTTTTAATGACATTGAAACAAAGTCAGTTAATTCATTAAAACAAACTCTATAGCACTTTTGTCTGTGAATTGAAATTTGGAATGCTCTTGTCAAGTAATGTCTTTTGAGCTAAATCCTTCAATCCAAATCTCACTTCTTTGTTTTTTGAGAATTTGTTATTTCTTGCATTGCCCTCGGCATATTATACAATATCAGAACAAAACAAAGAAATGAGATCATCATGAGAAGTCATCAATACTGTTCAAATTAGTACTGCTCCTGAACCGTTTCAAGATTAAATACATGACAGTAGAAAAACTAGGAATACTAACTTAAATGAATGATTTAAGTAGTGCTTTTAAACATCCTTTGATTGCCCAATGTGGTGATGTGATGATAATAAAAACTATTATACTGCAGCTAACTCTTTTCACATAAGATACTTAGCAAAAATATCATGTTTGATGGATAACTTAAAATACTATGCTAAGCCATTGCTCATGTATTTGAAAGTAACTTGCTAATTTTAAGAGAAATATTTAAAGCTTGAATAATACTGCATGTCTTGAACTCTTATGAATATTTTGTCTCTCAAATTACTTAGGATCTGGAGACAGTGGTATAACTGATGAAGGGAAAGAGTTGTCTTCAAATGCTGTGGCTGCATCAAGCGATAGTCCAGCTCCTAAAGATGAGAAAGAAATGCTGAAGGAAGCAGAATGCCCCCATTCAGACCAGGATTTGGAGAAGAAACTTCAAGTGGATACTGGCTCTGCTCACGATGTTGAACCAGCCGATTGTAGTGATAACATCAAAGCAACACATGCAGTTCCTATGATGGAGGTCACTGAAGGTAATTAATGAGAATCATACACATGCTGTATAATGTGATATGTAAATGTTGACTATGTAAAGATTCGAGAACAAGAGAGGGGTACAATGAAAACAAATAAAATGAGAAATGTGACATTTTAGTGGCAGTGAGCATAATTTCAAGAAATCTATATTTACTTCCAGTTTTGCCTTAATGCACTAATGTTAACTGATGAGCTAAACAGTATTTGCTACAACTAATGATCAGGTTATTTTTCTCTATGCCAATGAGTGTAACCCTCATATTCATAGAAGAAAATTCAGTTTTGTGTATACGTTTAGTGTCTATTGATTTGAATAAAATGCAATGAAAAAATATTGTAGCTACTGTACTTTTTTATGCCGCCACCAATGGGAGGCATGTTTTTGGATTGTCCGTCAGATGAAAAAAAACATAAAATCCTACCGCCCTGGTGTCCGCAGCGCAAGAATCGTCCTTGGGAATACCATCACGGTGACCGAAACGCACAAAAAGAATCTTTGAGGAGACCATGACAGTACCGATATCAACAGTCTTTCCAATTTATTAAGCAATAACTAGATATTCAATGGTCCAATTTCAAACCAATGTGGTACAATAATGAATTAATTCTTGGAGACAAACTGATGAGATAAGAGGGTAAATTCCTCCGAAGTGAAAGGTGAACAAACTCTGGCAGTAAGTACAGTAGGAATTTAATGGCCAATTTCAATCAAACGTACATCTTTTCTGAGAACGAAAGATTATCAAGACAAACCAGATGAAGCTGACATATAGGCATATTTATTTACCGTGGCACTTGAATTGCATTTTTTTTTTCATTTTGATTACTGTTATTTTAAATCATTGGAACAAAATGTTGAAAGTAGTGACCAAATCGTGAAACTGGATAAAAGTGTGAAATCTCCTAGTCATTTCATGTGTCCACCTCTCTAGGATAAGTGAAAAACTATCCGTGTTAGCATTTGAAACATTTAGTCTCACCATGGACCTTTCAATTAAGATATAGCAAAGTTTGGCTAAAATAGGTCAAGGGTAAAAGGTCATAGGTCAAGGGTAAACCCTTAAAATTTCTCTTATATGATAACTCAAGAAATAATTGATCACATTTTTTCAAACTTTATGTTTCCAGATTGTCTGTTCTTCATCCATGTCTCATTTACACAAGAAAAAATGGACCAAATGTTATTTGATTTGAATTAAATGATGTGATTGTGGGAAATAAGGTCACAGGTGATGGTAAAATTCTGAAATTGCACCTTTCATGTAAGAGCTCACAAATTATTGACCAAATTTCACCAAACTTTGTACAATGATAATGTATGATGGGAAAATGTACTCATCAGATTTTGGGTCATTTAGGTCAAAGGTCACAGATCAAGGTCAAATCCTAAGATTCAACTTGTACCGATAACTCTAGAAATATTTGACCAACCTTTACTAAACTTAATGATACTACAATGTATATAACAGGGCAATTATTCTTTTTTGGGTCAAATAAGTTGAAAGATCGTAGGTCAAGATCAAATCCTAAAATGTTACTATTTATGTGATAACTTAAGAACTATTTTAACAAACTTCACCTAACTTGCTACAATGACAATATATTAAGAGACAACTGAATATATTGAAGGTCACTAAGGACAAATGTCATAGGTGAAGGTCAAATTGTCAAATCTTGCTGTTTTTACCACCAAACAAAATATGAATGTCAATTAAGTTATTTTACAGCCAAATACACTCGAACATTTGCTAGGCATTGAACAGAGATTATTGCAATATTTAAGTGTCTGGGCACGAGGACAATGTCATACTGGTCAATAGAGCAAATTTTCTCTAGTTCTCTTCTCATAATCTTCTCTTTTCGTTGAATTCATTTTTCTCTCTTCCTTTTCACTCCATCTTGACCACAACCTGCCTCCTTTAAGAAGTGAAGGTGATGGTGGTGGACATTGACATTATAATAAGGGGTTTATATAGTTATATTGCACGTGTAAAAGAAAGTTCATTGATTTCTTAAGGTATGATGTCTTGTAATTTCCACCAGATGCAAAGGTGAAGTCCCCCAATGAAGGGGATGTTTCAGATACTTCTATGGGAGAGAATGCAGGGACATTGCTTGCAGATGAAAGAGCCAATACAGAGCAGAGCACCGAAGATAAACCTTCAGCAAATGATGCAGCTACAGCATTGACAGGGGGCAAATCTGAATCTATTTTCCAAGCTGATCCAATGAAGGAAAGAGATGAAGCAACAAGCTCAATGTTGGGTGAGGAACATTCTACAGAGGCAGAAAGTACAGGAAAAATGAGTTGATTGAAACATTACTGGATGAAAGCTTTCTTGTGATATAAAGACTGTTGCCTATATCATACTAACAGACGTTTAAGTCTGATTTGCAGCAGGTTTATTATGGGTTCTGGGTGGGTTTAATTTTGTTGGTATTCTATGTACTAAGTTCAACAGGACTTTAAAGAGAGGGTAGCCCATTTGCAAACAAACTTGGCCGGAATCCGCAGTTAACTTAACCAATAACGTGTGTGAAATCTCATAGTCAAAGCTTGACAAACCTTTTCAGGACAATTTAAAAACTCCTTGTTTACTTTTGAAACATAGTGACCATAGTCTACATTCATATACCGTATTGCAACATTGAGTGTATCTATCAACGCATTACTGCAATGGGAAATGCATATTGGGGGTTTTGGTCTCTAAGCTACAGGACCTCTAGATTTTGAATGACCCATCCCAAAACTACTTGAGATCTAGGCAGTCAACTCAAAGTCAGTATCTAGGGCCCTGTTGCTTAAAACTGACCATTTATAGTAACTTTGCTATCAATAGCAACTTCTATGGAAACCTTGAATTTGATTGGATGTTGAGCTGTGTTACCATAGTAGTTACCATTGATGACAGAGTTACCATCAATGATAAGTGTTATGCAACAGGGCCCAGGTCTGTTATTGTGAGGGAAGTTCTTATGCAGTATTTTCTTTCATTTTCTGTGGTATTTGTACAATTTGGGGCTACCCTGCCTTTAACTTTCAATTGCCCAATGCAGAAGTTTAGACTTGTTTTGAAGGTAATTTATCCCTTTTAAGATATTATTTCATTCTGTAAAACTCTGCATAAATCATATCAACATATTCATGTAGGTTGATTCAAAGAAGTATGATACTTTATGCAACATAATGCATAAAAAACCCCACACAGTTTCAGGACCACTGTCTTTTCCACAAAAAAAAAGTTTTTTGAAAGATGAGTTCCATTTGCCTTAACAGTTTGATCTTATTGAGTCCCTTCTGTTGTGTGTTGAAATTTTTTTTTCTGTATAATGGTCTACATGGACTGTACTATAATGAAAGCCCACCTAAGAAATGAAGTGATTAATTGAACTAACATAAAAGGGAAGTACCTTAAGTTCACTCAAATTGAGGTTTCAGTTTCTAGAATGCTCCAAAGGTAATGAGGTATAGGAGTCTCAGAGCTTGTATGCAATTTAAAGTTAATTTGAATGAATGCAATGCTTCAAATTGAATAGTGCATAACATTTATAACTGCCTCGCTTTCTAGCGCCATCAGTTGGTAAATGTATAAATATCAACCGCTCTGATTTCTATTAGGCTGAAGAAAAAGAAATCGGCTCAAAACGACATGTTAGTGTTATGAATCTTGAATTTTTAGTTGATTTGTATCATGTGGTAGATACAAGTTGTATAGAATGGAAGTAGAATGAAAAACACATTTTTCACTCCACTACCACTTGGATTTGGAGTGACAATAAGCTTATGACTTGTATAAGCTGGATGCTGCATATATTATGCAGTGCCAGGTGATTTGCATGTATCAAACTCAACTACCATTGTCTGTTGCTAGATCACAAAACTCATACCAAACTGGAAAATACCTTGCATGAGATAGCCAACTGATTAGACTCAGTTCATATGTCAGCTGGGCATGGAAGCAGACACCATTTGGGAAGGTTTACAGAAACTTAACCCTAATACTACCGGGGAGGCCATAATGCCCCCCCCCCCCCCCCCTTGTCATTTTTTGTCGGTTCTTCTGAACGTCTCAACATTTAGAAACAAAATTTCATGACTTTTTTCTTTGATCCTTCTTGCACATTTTGATACCAAATTTATGGTGATCGGACCTACCGTGCGGGTGTCAGATTACGTATACCCAACACATGTAACTGAAATTTCGTTATTTCTCTATATGACTGTATAATCCTATGGACAAAATCAGGAGCTTTTCCATTTTTTTGTAAATACTTTTCTAGTAACATTGTTCCAAATAGTGTAAATAATTACCACACACACACACACACCCTCACACACCCACACAAAAAAAAAAAACGCTTGACGAAAAACAAAGAAATACATAAGAAAATTGAAAAACAATAAAATACATCAGAAATAATTATCACAACCTATCTTTTTCTTTCAGGAATTAACAAGCTTTGTAATACCCCGCGAGTATTAGGATGAAACACCATTAAACATGGTCTAACTTAACTTTGCTACCAGAAACACAAATTGAATATGACATGTATTTATTATTTACCAAGCGTTATGTGTAGTAGAAGCTCAATTTAAGTTAATGATGATAATATGATACATGTCAAAATGTAAAAAAAAAAAAACTTGTGAATGTTGTGTTATGTGTTTGTCTTTATCTTTTAAGTGCTTATCAGAGATTTCATTTATGCCATGTATTTCCAGTTTTTCAGTTCTTCAAATGAATTTATTTGTAACTATCTGATCAATTGATAATGTGCTGCTGAATGTCCCCTTAATCATGTTATGATTCTGGGTTGTTCATACCTATGACCTCTGACCCAATTTTTGGTCCCATGAGATACTTGTACCTTACACTCATACATGTTAGTACTCGCTTCATAAGCACTTTCTCATTGATGTTCTGGTTTCCTCTTCAAAGCAAGTGCCCTCTTAGTTATTGCAATGATACTGTCATTCTTTTATTCCAACCCTCCACAATTTCCATTTGTGTTTCATGTTTTGAAAATAAAATTTGTAATGATTGTTATAAATGATGATTTCGTAACAGAATCATACTAAAGTGCATGTGAATTTGTTTTGATATGCATATTCCTAAAACTTAATTTGCTGACATATGTGATGAATGCATAGTGTAACCTCAAAAGCAGATATTGTGCCACAATGTGATGTACTTTGTATGTTTATGCGCATACAACTGTAGTTTTCAACTGAAAGTTTGTTGTACAATCATCTAAATTGGATGTCTCATCTCATAGAACATGGAAATGACAGAACCTCATATACAGAGGCATGTAGGAAATAAATAATACCATTCAAATGGCTTATAAATACCAGTACAAGTCTGGAACTTTGTGAAACAAATGTTTTATGCAGAGGGGAAATTAAGTTGGTCTTTTAAACGCAGTTCATACCAGTATTCACATAAATACAAAATATTGCCATTCATTTTGATTCCTGTACTGTAAACACATCAAAAAAGTTTGTCCCCGACACAAAATAACATAACTTTCCATATCAAAGAAGGTTTGAGCAAAATAACTTGGCAGGATTGTTCCTTCACTTATTGACTAACTTCTGTGTTAACATTACATAAATCCAATGAGTCATGCATGAGTAAGCGCACATTAAAGGCAAAAATATCACTTTTCAACACTCACAAGTGTCAGTTTTTGGGGTCTGTGAAACAAGATTTTGACGAATTATTTTTCTGGGGTATGTTCAATTATTGTTGTTGTTGGATATTCTAACAGTTTTCATCTTTTGTTATGGTCGACTGAGCGCAATTTCAAGGGGGGGGGGATTGCAACATTGAACCCTTTGATTGTAACATCCATTCACTTTATTAAATGAATTGACATCACAAATTGTTAACATATATCATCACATGTTAACAAAAGAGAAAGTTATTGTGTCATGGTTGAGTGAGCATACTTTACAGATGAAGCAAAACATCCTAAAACTTAAATGTTAATATGACATCAATGCATGTTCATTTACCAATTTTAGCATTGTATGTATATCATCATAAATGCACTGTTTAAACTTTCTCAAATCTTATCTGTTATTGTGATTGAATTTGCAAACTTCAGTGAACACAATACTTGAGTCACAATGGGGATATTCAATTGCATGATTATGGAATATCTTCAGGTAAAATAAAAGGTGAATGTCGTCTTTCTTGCTGTATGTGTGTTATCCTGTTAAATCATTCCATCATGTCATTCTTGAGTAGTTTCACAATATTAAAAAAGCCAAATATAAATGAGGAAATGAATATCAAATGTGCTGCGATGAAGGGCAATTTATAATCTTAGGATTTAATGCATGTAGTAGTATATCTACTCAAGTATGACATAATGGAAAACGTTTATTTAACAGTATCACACATATTCAGCAAGATTTTTATTTTACCTGAAAATACATGTATGCCATAATTTCCATGGTGTTAAATATCCCCATTGTTGCTTTAAAAGTGTGTTCACTTAACCATGCGTTGTTAATTACAGTATCAGAAATGGTTCGAGAAAGTTGATTTGATAATGGATATGATGATATAAATACAATGCAAATACAAAAATAAATCAACAGCATATTAGTAAACTAGCAGATTGTTGGGCAAAACTCGGTTTTAGGGGTCTAAATTATTTTTGGTTGCTAACTTCATCCTGCACCTGGGTTAGGGTTGGGACGTCCCTATATTGTTCTCAAGAATCATCTGATCAAGAACAATGTACATGTATGCAACAGTGTCTGAGCAGTTCCAGCATTTAGAACTGAGTTTAGAGTTGTAATAGCTTTGAGAATCACCTCAGTGCTAAATATCGGATTTTTAACATGGCTTAGAGTTGTCGTATCAAGAAACGCACCCCAGGGCTCAATTCTAGGTCTCTTACTGTTAAAACTTGATGTACATAAACGACATATGCAAATCTTTCACATTGTTATCATTTATACTATTCGCAGATGACTGCAATATACATGTATTCTTTTCACGTTCAAACCCCGATACACTAGTCAATGTCCTGAATAAGGAACTCAACAAGAAGAACCTGTTTTACAGCTCTCATTTAACATAGAACAGAATTTAAAAATGAATTCGCAAAATCATTTATTGTTTTTTTGTGTGGTAACTGAATTACTATTTATGAGGAAAATTAGATTACCACAAACATTGAACAAAATATGTGGAGCAGGCAAAATTAATTATGTTAAATTTTCTGAATTGGTTCTTAATGTTCATGAGGATGTAACTTGTATATATTGCATTCTAAACTTAGATCAAGAAGCCACTACTCATGAACTCGAGATGTACATTTGGCCTGTCAGTAATATTAAGATTTTAAAATGAGATCATGAATGAATATGAATGGATTTGCTTGTGCTATGGACTTGAGCACTATTCTGCAACAGTATTTTTATTCTTCCAATACATGTATTTGAGCATTTAGCAAATTGCAGGAATATTTCCTGTAGTGGTAGGAATTGAACATCAAACTAATTTATAATTATTTTTTTTTTACTATATTGGGGAACAAACATGTAGCCTTTCTCGAGCTATGTAGCAGAATGCAAAATATGAACCTCATACATTCTGATGAATTTTTATGCAGTATCATTTTCAAAATCCATGTTTGTTCATATTATTTGCTTTTGAGGTAATGGTTATTACTTCAGAGCTTTGAATTCATTTGTAGACCTGGTGTGGTATTCTTAGTATTGTTGTATCTAAAATTGTTGGATCTTGGACTTACAACAAAGTTTTTGGTGTTCTGAAAATTGTTTTATCTTTTCTCCTTTTCCTGCCTGAATTTTTTGAGTATGTACAACCAAAGAAAAAAAAAACACATTTAACTTATTTGCATAAGTGCATTATAAGGTAATACCTGTAGATAAATGGAAATTATGTCTTTTGGTATACAGGTATCTTAAATTGCATGTCATTTAATATCTCTTTCTCCATAATAATTATGACTTTTTTACTGCATGATAAAGCAGCACAAGCTAAATGAAAAATGGGGACTCTAAAATAAATAGAGAACAGATGCATTCGCTATTAACAATTTTATTCATTTTAATATTTGTGTGATTTTGTTTCAATGTTTCATTATTGTCAATCTAATTCTAGGTATTTTTTGCACTGTTGCACAGATAATGCGGATTACAGTACAGTATAAGGAGTATTTACTCCTGGAATACCCTCTGGTAGAGTATTCTTATTGCTTGCTCCTATAACCAAGGTGTCATTGTATGGTGATATGTACATGTATGATTATTTTGTAAACATTGGTCATATTACACAAAGTGAAACAAAAATTGATCTACCCATGTGCAGTCTAAAGTCTAAACTGACTAGCAGCAATGGCAGCATATGTGAGACACATAAGATTTTATTAAGCCTAACACAACCAATAGCTTTTCTAGGCATAGAGAACAACCTATTGGTTGACCAACATATATAAAATCAATATTTATTGGTTGGGTCTCAAAAATTGCCGTCAAAGACAGAGCTGCAACAATCCTCAAGAGTACCACCCCTGTATTCTCAATGATAATCTGATCAATTTATATTTACTACTGTACATTTAAATGTAAGAAATACTACTATTACTAGTAAAACATGTAAATACCTTTTCTGTAAAATATTGTAGTTAATCATTAAGTGGTGATTGTTTAAAAAGAATGAATGAAATAAATAAAAGTATGATTTCATGAAATATTTCTCCCTTTCATAAATCCTATCTGTATCTACCAATGTCTGTGTTTGGAAAATACAATTTAATCTCGCAACATGGAGGCCTACCACTTTGTAATGGTATACATGTGTCGATAGTACGTCATAAAGAGATTAACACTTTAACACTCAGAGGTTCTGTGAAACAGGCCAGCTTACCCTCAGAGCTACATGCCAAAATGCTGTAGGTCCAAACAAAAGTAAATCTCTCTGTAATTGATTTTTGTGAGTTCTGTTTTATTTTGAAGGATAAAAGATGGCAAATAAAATGGTAGGTTATTTGGGTTATCAAAATAAGTTTTGAAAACATAAACAGCCCAAATCCGAGTACAAAGTGCATGTAGATGTATTCACTCAGATTAAGAAGACTGGGATTACTGCACTGTCCACATATCATTTTTTGTGTAATACCTCAAAGCTGAATGAAAAGTATATGAAATATATGTTAAAATGAGCTAAAAAGGGTATTCAAATCTGAAAAACAGTTACCAATGTTTATATCACCCTGTGTGATGTGAGGTGTTTAGGGTTTCCTCGTCGAATAGTTATTGATCTTCTTCAGCAGAGAATGTCTGCGTTCTGTGTGTAGCCAGGGAGGTGTTGGGAAGGAGAAGAAACTCTGGCACTGTAAATTCAAATATTTGTTTGGATACTAAAAGATGCTAATGAATGTCAAATCATTCCATAATCATGACAATTCTTTTATGTCCCATACTCAGGGCTTATATTTAGTGAATGTCAACTTGGAAAGCAATATCTCTAATTGCCCATTTTGTCTCCAGAAGCTTTGTAACCACATGATTTTGCAATTTTCAAAGAAGTTAAGGGCAATACCATGTCAGATCCTGCACTTGTCCTCTAAAGGATTGAGGAATGATGAATAAATGGACGTATATACTTTCATTTATTACAAAATTGACAAATTTCTGTCACTTTTCTGATTTTTGTGAAATTGTTGGATTCAATAGCTGTCAACATGATATCTTAAACTATGGCTCATCATCGATTAGTGTATGGAGCTGAGATATTTTTCCTTAAAAATAAGTTCATTATTGTTTGCTGATATATTCTTAAAAGAATATTCGTAAAAGTATTATTGCCAGAACTAAAATCCCAGTGTTGATAGCTGGCAAACAACTACGCACCAGCAAAAGACGAGGCTGATAATTCTCTCAGACCTTTGCTCCTCTATGACAGCTTGACAAGGCCGAGGCCGAAACTCCAGAAGATCAGCAATCAACATCATTCACCAAGAAATGAATAGCTTTCAGGCCCAAGGACATCAGAAAACTTATGCAGAAACTGCACCTTGATACTGGCCCTGATGAAATGCCTGCCAGAATCCTGAAGGAGTGCAGTGCAGAGCTAGCAAGACAACTTTGCCTGCTGTTTGAGGTCTGCTTCTATAATGGTGTTTCCCTGAGCCAGTGGAAGATACTCAAAGTCATATCCATCTATGTACCACCACCATCTCTCTGCTTTGTTTCATGAGTAAGGTGATGGAGGCTGTCAAACAGCACCAACTTCAAAGTTACCATCTAGGAAACCTTAAGTATATCAGAGATGGAGAGTTTGGTTTCAGACCACGCCACATCACAGCAGACATCCTGAACATCCTCTCCCAAAACTGGTCAAACTCTCTGGATGGCAGCAACGAGGCATGTCCGATTTCCCTTGACATCAAAGGAGCTTTCGATTAAGTGTGGCATAATGGTCCTTAACTTTTCTCAAAATGAATAACTGGTAAACTGCTTTCCTGAATCAAGAGGTTCCTATTTGATCGTTTCATCAAAGTTGTGTTATGTGGCGAGTCATCAAGCACGTCCTCCATCAATGCTCCAGTCCCTTAGGGGTCAATACTGGGCCCAGATTTGTTCTCAGTCTTCATTGAAGCCTTGGTGATGAGATCGATTACTTGCTCTACCTCTACACAAATGATCTTCGGGCTAAAACAGCAAGCCTAAAAAGGGATCAAGAGAGAATGAGGATCTGGGTAGATCGATGGAAGGTGACCTTTGAACCATCCAAATGCAAGGTTATATGGAGAAAGAGAAACCCCACCCCGTCTGCATGGTCTTCAGTTTGGGACTACCAAATTGGATGAAAAACCTAGAGATTCTGGGAATCACAATCGACAGCAAGCTAACCTGGGTAATTCACATCCCAAACATTTCTTCAAGAGAAGGAGAACGAATGGGTGCTCTAGGGAAAGTTGCAAGCAAACTTTTTTTTTTTTTTTTTTCAAATCAAATTTATTCAAATATTCTCGAGGTATCAACAATAAACATTTCAACGTACGTAGAAGACAAGTTGCATGTATATACGGTCTTAAGATAAATTAATGACACTCCATCTGTCTGCATACATAACAAATTTGCATTTTCGGATATAAATGTACTTTTCAATATCTTTATAATATTTAAGCATATTTTTAAAGTTCGAAAGCGATAATACATTGTTTTTATATTTCGTGGTAAAGATGTAATATTTTGCATACAAAATAAGGAAATTGAATTTGCTGTGCTCCCGTGTTAAGAAACCAAACAAGAAATCTGTCTTATTCAATACAATATCATCGCCTATAAGAGTTGATTTAACTTCTTTTATAAATTTTGATGTTACATGACACTCCCAAAATAAATGTGAAATTGTTTCAACAGAAGCTGAGCAGAACGTACACATGTCAGTATCTGATCGACCAATTGTTAAAAGATATTTGTTTACACCAAGCAAACGATGAAGTAGTTTATACTGAAAATAACGTAAATCTGTGGAAAGGCATGATCTAATTGGAACCATGTAAATTTGTTTCCAATTAAAGGAAAAACCATCAATTATAGTGACCCATTTATCTTCACAGGATGGCGTCTTGAATACTTTATCAACAGAAATCTGGTGAATGTATTTGCATACTTTATGTACTTTTCCTAAATTACATAATAGCTCTTCTTGTGATGTTTTACTTTCGACAAGAAGGGCATTAACATTTTGTTTCCATTCTGTCGGTATTGCACAAAGTAAAGAAAGGAACTCTAGAAAATGACAATGAATATCAAATTTATGCTTAAATTCGTGGAGAGACAGAAATGTCCCGTTTTCATTTAGTATGTGACGAATACGAATAATATCTTTTTCTATCCAATGTTTTTTGAAAAACGTTTGATTATCTATACGAATATGAGTATTATTCCACAACACTTGATCTCGAACTTGCGTCTGTTCAATGTTTTCAATGAATGTTAACGTACACCAAGAAAATACAACTTCCCGAATAAAAACATTTTTTATACATGTATCAGTAATTTTCTGTTCACTTGGTTTTAAATTACAGTGCCAAACCAAATTTCCTCCAAAAGGGGAAAGATGATAGTCATAAAAGCATTTCCATTTCCCATTATTGTTATTATCTAGTTTGCAAGTTTGCAAATCAAGTTTGCAAGCAAACTTGATTTCAGTGGTAGAGCATGGCTTTCTTTGCGACCTCGCAAACCAATGGAAATTCAAGTTGCAACTCGGCCGCAACTCCGCAGGACTACGGCCGAGCGCGCCCCATGGCTTGCCCAAGGCCCAAGGCCCAACTCCCCCCGCCCCCCCCCCCCCCCAAAAAAAAAAAAATGCTGGACCCGCCCCTGTATATTTACAGATTTTGGCCAAACTCGGTTTCAACTCAACAGCATATGGCACATATTCTTTTGTCATCTGCGGAGTTATGTGTGTGTGTGTATATGTGTGTGTGTGTGTGTGTGCGTGTTTGTGTGCGTGTTTGTGTGTTTATGTGTGTGTGTGTGTGTGTGTGTGTGTGTGTGTGTGTGTGTGTGTGTGTGTGTGTGTATAAAGAAAATTAACTTTTGAAGCTCTACATGTACTTGTCTAAAATACAAAGTTTTGACACTAAAAAAACAAAACAAATTCTCCTCGGTCGCTATGCGCTTTTTTTTGTATTTGTTCCCATGTTTAGCGCTAGAGCATGCCTGCCAATGCTAACGGCCATGCCCATCGTCGTGTCGGCTGCTTCTGTTGGTGTTCTTACAAATAATATAAGAAATCAGTGTTTTATTCATAAAAAAAAGTGGATTCTCTACATAATTTATTGGATCGACTTTCTCCAGGGAGATGCATGGGCATTGAAGGGAGGGAGAAGGAATAAAATACAGTCACAATTCTTGGTGGTGGCGAAATGATTGATAATAGGGGAAAAAATCATGGTGGGGATAAGATGACAGGTGTGGATTAACAGGACATGATGTTCATGGCCGGGCATGCATGGTAATCTAATAAAAGTAAAGATGGTAGTAATGGATATGCTGATGTTAGTTGTGATGGTGGTGGTGGTGGTGATGGTGGTAGGTGATGAGGAAGATGGCTATAAAGTGAAAAACAATGGATTAAAACAATGTTGTACATGCATGGTTTGGGAGAATAAATTGCTGTTTGATATTGCACAGCTTTTTTTTTTAATTAGCGATTAGAAAATGCCTGTATACAGCTAATTAATCTAGAGGTAAGTATTATATTGATCAACATCGATGACGCCTCTCCCCCTTTCCCTTTCCTACCACCTCTCTCTCTCTCTCTCTCTGTCTCTCTCTCTCCCTCCCCTCCGCCCTCTCTCTCTTTCTCTCTTTGCTCTCTCTTTCCATCACTCTTTTGGATATGGAATCATTTGTACATCCTTTTTATGCGCAGTGAATAGTCGTAGTTCATAATGCCAAATGTATTTGTTTTAGGGTCAGGAATACCGGACAGTAGCAAGGAATACTGTACACTGACTTCTGCCATGTCCTGCTGCTATTATTTCCAGAGGGTACATACAGTACGTATGTAGTCTCATAATGTTGGTTTTCATTATGACAAGGCTATATAGGTCATGTACCCTAGCTACATGTAGGGCCTACATAGGCAGCCAGCGCATGACATAAGTCAGTAGTGTCCGGTATTCCATCCCTAAAAATGGAACGCGGGATAGACTTAACTTAATTTCAGCAAGGCGTTTCATGAACATTTTTTTCATCTGACAAGCTGTCTTTTTCCGACAGTTACCATAGTAATAACAGTCAGAGGCTAGTGCCTCTCAGCCAATCAAAACTGAGGATTTCACTGAAGTTGTCATGCAGCACTGACAATTTAGTCAGTGCTGACAACGTTCATGAAACGCCCTCCTGAAGAAAGAGTAAATATCAGTGTCATAAGCCTAACTTATCAATTTTTCAATCGATTTTTTATCACGTTTTCACCGTTTTGTTAAAAAATGTATTTTTTCTTCTGAAATTCTGGTGAACCTGTTCGGGGTTCCGACATACGAGAGTGAAGAACAACTATTTAGCAGACAGCTTTCATCTCATATAACTCATTAGTTAGTTTAAAAGAGTCATTAACAGCCTCGACAGTATGTACATGTATTTCCCGAGCATGCATTTCCCGAGCATGCATTTCCTAAGAATCCCGTGCGTAAATTGACCAAAATGCAGGTATGTTCTAAATTTGGAATTGGAAGACCTAAACAAAAAGTTCCGGTACGTGATATACATTAAAATGAAGAAAAAGTCTCAAGCTTTTAAATCTACTAATTTTCATTCTTCTTAACATGTCGTATGACAATCTTTAAAATCACCGTTTTATCGTGAAAACATTTGTTCCTCTTTTTTGTTTGACCCTTCGGACACCTTAGTCCCGCCTTTGATCGCGGCGGGCAGCACAGAGCTAGTTGCCTAGCAACGTGCCATTCTTTGCTTGTGTTTACAACCGGGTATACTGTGTGCCGTTGTGCGTGCCATTGATCGCTATACGACAGTACACTACACGCACTGTACTGCAGCACTGCTCACACAGAATCACACAGTCGCTTGACGCGTTCCCGTAACAAAATTGCAGCAAGAAACGGTCACTTCATAACATCGTATTCGGAGCAGTGCCAGCACCAGACAAGTTTGGTTTCTAATCTACATCTTTAATCCGTCGCCTTAACATACAAAATGGATTCAACTCAAGCCCAGGTAAGCAAGAAAAAAAAAGGGGGGGGGGGATTTTATATTCCAAAGCCTCAAGGCTAGCCTTCATCAGACAGCGATTTTCCTCATTTTTGACTCATTTTGGTTTTCCTCAAAGAGTTAACAGCTTAAAATTAACTCGACAGAGTATAGCCTATTATAGGTTTAACTAAGTTAAGTAAGATTAATACAAACGTGCCCATATGATTTGGTTGGGTCGGTACCTAGACCGAAATATCAGTCTCTGTAGGACGTTGGATCCACTGAGATTGCATCTGGCTCCTCTGAACGCCCCTTCTGCCTAGACAGGAACCGTCTCATTCGGGGCGTTCTTCAATCACAATCAAAAATAGAAATTACAGAGCTATACGTCAACCATGGCTCATTTGAAGATCATTTTAATCCATGTTGCATTTTTTTTTTATCGTTAACAAACTAAGTTAGGTCGTTCAGAATTACACGATGGCGCGCGTGCCATATTACATTTTTGGAACAGCCAAGATGGCAGCCTAAATGGACCTTGTTTCCAAACAAGATCTGTCAATATTTGTTAGAAAGAGATGTGAAGAGGAAATAGGTAACATTGCTCAACTTTCCAAACACTTTTAAAGTGCGAGTATACATTAAAGACAACCCACATGTATTGTGATAAAATTACTTGAAATGAGTAATTCATTAATGTGCATGGGTCGATTACATCAGTAGTCGGACCGGTCACACAAGGAAAATGATGACAAGCAATAGTCTGGTCCATAATACGGTCACATCGGCATTATTCTTTCAATAATAGAAAGCCAGATACCTGCATTGTGTAGTGAGTGGTCCACAAACCTGCTCAATGTGCATTATCAAAGGTTGGATGTGCGATAAATTTATGAATTAGGCTAGTAATCAAAATTATACAAGATTTTGGGAAGAAAACAAAGGGAAATTGTGGATATATCAAGATTATAAAAATGTTATCAGAATTGTGTGCACTATAAGATTTCTAATACATGTATGTTTTTCTTTAATCCTTCTTAGCATTGACATCTGTCTTCAACACTCATTGTTATACTACCTGCACTTCATGACAGAAATTTAATTAAAAAAACAAGAACTCAGGGCGCAGTGCAAAGTCAATTGATTCCGTTTCATCAGGATCTCAGAAAATTTATTTATGATACAATTACAAGTATGATTACTTTTGATGAAAAATTGGAATGGTAATAAATGTTTATGTATGAAATTTATACTTCATCAAACTGTTTGGTGTCTATAGCTAGGCCTCTATGTGAATAACTTTACAGAGGAGTCGTTGAAATTTGTGGTGTTGTAACTTAGGAGTGTGTTTCATAGTGCTTTTTTTTTTTAACAAATAAACCGCTTACTTATGATAACAAAACACATGTATTTTGGTTGTTCCATGCAGTCTTGAGTTGGATTCTTCAAGAAAGCCTAAAGAATTTCATTTCTCTTTGAATAGATGGGAACAGAGAGGACAGAGCCTGGTCAGGTCCTTGCTACCAAAACCATGGAGAAGAACTCTGGTGCTGCAACATCAGATTACTACCGCACAGAAAAACTTCCACACAGATTTGAGAAACCTGGTAAGTGACTTGTAGTACAACAATATGATTTCTTATGGGTGAATGGGACAAATACGAACGTACACATTTCTTGAGGATAGGGTGTGAGGAGTTGAAAGAAAAAAGGAAATAACAAGAGGACAGGTGACATATTCAACATTGTTATTTATTGATAACATGCTAGATGTCTTTTTAACACAATCTTGTTTCTAATGGGATGAAAGCAATAAAGAATTTAATCTGCAACTTTATATGCACTTACAAAAATTACTTGTACAAAGGTTCGAGCTAACCATCTACCAGTGTTCCTTCAAAAAAGCAGTTATCGACAAGTGACACTAATATGTAAGAATTGTAAGGTTTGTGAGTGTGTATCCATGGTATGTTTCTATTTTACTCATCATAACAGACGTATTTGAAGGCTACGATTCCAAGCCTCAGAACCCTCTATACTACACAACCAACATGAGATATGGCAGCATACCTCCGAGTGTCCACACAGTCCCAACATGTTTCCATGCACGCACAAATAAATTTTCTGAGGTAAGTAAAGATGTGTTTAAAATTGAAATATGGTAAGATCTGCACTGCTTGGGCAAAAGGGTAATTCCATGATTTAATGTGTAAGCACGGTGATTTTCTGCGATCACAAAAAAAATTAACAGACTTCTGAAAAACGGCTATTTGAAACAGCAAGAAGCTCACAGTTTCATGCATACATGTACATGGGAAATGGGAGGTATCTTAAACTAGCACCCTGATTTCAGGACTCATCCAAGTTTGAGAAGAAAGTTTATCTTCTAGATAAAGATTTTAATAATGTACTGTAATTATTGCTAAACATGTATTTAGCAGTCAGCGTTCTCTGAATTAAAAATATTTTAGTCAAACAATTGATACAAGTATGCTATCTCTCACATAAATGCAAATACTGTCAACATTTACACATTAAGATAATTTTAAATAATGCTTGAATAGCGAAAGAATAACCTTATATTAACTATACTACAACTTTGACTTATTCACCTTTTCTGTGTTTTGTCTTCATACTTTTCAATATTGCAGCATTTAGGTCAATGTGGCATGTACATTAACGAAGGTCTGAATACAAGCCAGGCTTCTAGTGGACAGTGAGGAAACACAAACTGCTACCTACATGCTGAGCATACTCCTGTGGTTGAGTCCTTGAATCTATGCAGGAATCTGCAAACATCTCACTGGGAAGTGCATCACTCTCTGGACACTCTTATAATGGGCAAAATATTTTCTGAAAATGTAAATGTTTCCATTCATTGTTGGATTGATATTCTTTTGCCATTATTGCCTTCATCCAAAGCTTATTTATTAAAGGAGGTATCATACGTTGTGAGATTTAAGTTGTCAAGATGCTTTTACACACATGTTCATACATATTTGTAAATATAAATATATTGTTACTTGTATACTGATGACCTTTTCTAATCATTGGTTGTAACAGATTAATTCTGCTCAGCATCATACTATTGTGAATTATTATGTACTCTAGATTTATAGCAGATGGTTTTAAAATACACACTCATATACTTGGTATATTTTTACATGGGAGCTTATTTTAATAAGCAAATGGTATACAGCTGAAGTACAGTTCAGACAAGACAAGACACCACTTTTTTTTCTGTGCTTTTTTTCAGCTACCAGTACTCCCATAGAACATGCAGATGAAGCCAGGTTTAAATTACTCCATAGTATTGAAATACATGTACATATCATTTGTTGAGCTGCATTCAACTGAACACATATTTGAGCTGGACAGGATCTGACAATTGTGTGTGAAAAGAAATGTCATATCAAATATGACAGAAAGAAGTGTGTAATATTAGTCTTTAAACACATAATTAGTGTATTTGTCAATAATGCTTTTTATTTTGTTGAATCGTACAAATTTCCACAAAAAAGTCCTTGGATATGTTGATAGAACATTTAAGCTTTGCATTTGAATTAAGAGCAAAATTGGATGAAAACACCAGCGTGGTATAAAAACTGTTACATCTTAAACGTTATGGACATTACACTTTTAGCAAGATAAAAATTTAATATGTTGAAATGGCCATTTTGCAGAAAATTATTATTTTCTTTGGGTATCTTTGGTTAAAATTATTATTTTCTTTGGGTATCCATCATGATAATGTAAAAATGAGTCCTCCGATCATTGCTATAGGAACATTACCTGAAAATCTTTGTGATATTTACTCGCAAATCACACTGAATTTTAATGCAGTGTGTTTGAACGAACTCATAATTCTAATTGCAAAAATAAAAATTTGAAATGGGCCACATTGCTTTGTATTATATCATTTTGATATGAACTTTCTGCATATACCAGGGTAAAATAGAGTTCTTTATTTTAATTTTGCATTCTTGGGAAACATTTTCAGTTTCATGGAATTGCATATTTGTTTCCATGGTACATTTTGCAAAGTGATCTAAATAGCAGCAATACTAGAAACGTGTACTTGTGGAGTGAATACTATATATAAAGAATAAACTCTAATGATTATGTATCCTTTTGATTCCCTGTGTGGTTCCATAATCATTTCAAAGAAAATGATATCTGTACTAACATCTGTACTATTCAAGATGAAGTGAATGGAGTTTGATACGTGTGTGCACGTGTGATGTACTGCATTCACTGCATGTGAATACATGACAACGAAAATACTAAGGGATATATGTGCCCCTTCTCACCTCTACTCCTTTCTCATGCAGCCATCCCATTCACATTTTGTCTTTTTTTCTTGGTAGATCTCTATAACTCATACACTCCCTCTTGTAACAAACAACATGCCAAGTTGAATGGACCTTTCACGCTTATATACAGCATCAACATGTTATTCTAACATATTTGGTACAGCATGTGACAGTTCCTCCCCCTACTCTGTCACTCTTTCTCTGTTTCTCTCTCTTTGGATTCTTTACCCTTGTGTTCGTGCACCCCTCTAAAAATCACATATCCCTATCTGAAATATATCTTTCATTGAAATACAAACACCAATCACATCAAGTGAATACATCAAATACTGCAATTTATTTGCACTCATTATATATCATTTCATCTTATATTCGGAATGGCTGTTAGATTCATGATGCTCCGATTCTTATCATTAGAATATTACTGATAATATATCATTATTTAATATTTTGCAGCTCTGATAAATACAGAATCGTTTTCACCATTCAAAATGAATAAAACACAAATGAAGATGAAAACATAGTCTCCATTTCTGTTGGCAAAAATTACCCTCCATATTATTTTTTGTTCACCAATGATTGTCGGTTATTGTGGACTTTCTAATCGCATCAGATTTTATATTTTGAGGGGAAATATTACAATAAAATAGACAAGCACTTGCATTGTAGCAGACTTGTTTTCAACTTGTACAAAATAAACTTTAAATATTTTTGTTATCTTGCACTCTGTGCAATTGTTTAAAACGATTTTTGGCAGGTTCACATATAATTTCAGAATTTTCGTGGAGGCTACACAGCTCCAAATTTACACATGTCAGAACTAGTCCTTCTTTAATTTTGCTAGTTGAATATAATCAAGTGGGGCCACATTCATGCAACCCCGTGAAATCTAGCTAGCTGCTTAAGTGTATTCAGCTCCATGCATTTTTAACAATCGGCTATGCTAGAAAGCTCCATGAATATGGCCTCAGTACATGTGCGTGTATGTTACTCTTACAGTGGAGTGCTGGTACATGTACATGTACATACCCAGGTTCTGATATGATTATAAAAATCTTTATGTGACTGATCTTTACATGCAAGGTGCTCTCCCATATGTTGTGTACTAATTTGTTTGAAAGGATATGAATGATTTTACATGCGCATTTGATACAGCATTAGAAATTTGTTTTTATAAACATACCTCTCCGGAAAAAAAAATATTCCTTCATCAAAAACAGTAAAAGAGCAATTTATAGAATAATACAGCAAACAACATATGGGAGAGCACCTCGCACCTGATGTCACAAAATCACCATTTTAAAAGATCATATCTTTATTTTTTTGATGGATTTTCATCAAACCTTTAGTAATATGTTTCTGCTTTGATTAAAACCAACTTAACTTGAGGGTGAACTATTCCCTTAATGTTAAAGTTAGGCAAAGGTACTCCAATCGCTTCCACAAATCATTCGATCAATGAATTAATAACTCTTTGTGTATTACTGATGAAACATACTTAAATGGCATTGTAAAGAGTTGAGCCAGGTCAGGTGTTTGTTAGCATCAAAATGCTTTGCCATTGCAGAGGAAGATCAAAGAAAAGTATATTCTCCCTCACATTCTTTGCACACTTCATAGTTATTTAAAAATAGAGAACCTGAGGTAATTAGAAAGATTTTCTGGTATTGATCAACTCATTACAATGGGTTTAAGAATCTCTTCAGAATTCTTCTACTTCAATTAATTTTCACATAATGCATTGACTTTTCATCAAAACACAAATTACCGGTATAAACATTTTTCTTTTTTTGGTGATGAAATTGCCAAAATCAATTGTTTTATATACACTTCCTTGCCTAGTGTGTGGTAATTCATCGCCATGCATCTGGAAAAAAATTAGCCACATGTCAGTACAATTTACCACGCATCAGTTTACAAATGATGCACAAGTTTGAGTGAGTCAGAAGGAATTGTGTACACAAGGTACCTCTGAATTGCCTGAACCCACAAGGCAAAGCTGAGTGGGTTTCGGAAAAAATTCAGAGGTACCGCATGTACACAAACTTAATAAATCCATGCATCATCTGCTTTATAGAACGGGTTCCGAAATCTGTTAAAAAAAGGTAAAACTCCCATTAACATCGATTACTGGTGGTATGGAAAAATCAGTAAAATTTTGTGTACTGATCCACTCAAAGCTGTGCATCATTACAATGACGGGTTCTCCTATAGAATTACTTTTCTACCAGATGCAAGTGACTCATCCCCATTCTTGCTGCACAAAATATATGAGCATTTTTTTGTCAAAGAATTTGTAGAGACTTATATACTATAAGTGATGAATACAATCATCTACATGTAGCAACTTGTGGAAAAATGCCCACACTTAGGCAAATTTCAACTGTGGTTCTAATTTTTTAAAACAGATAGACTTTTTCAGTAATATAACAAAGGACCAAAACCGATTTGATTTGAATAAACACAGAAAAGCAGAAAAGCATATCACACATCATGTAAGCTTGCTCTGCAAATTCACTGGTTGCCATAAATGATGCTCTGGACATTATCTCGAGCTCAAATGCATTTTGCACAAAAAAAAATATGTCTATGATACATGTATATATACACGTAGTCTGATTGAGCTTCCCTACATATCAACAGATTACGAGCTAGTAATAACAGTAGAAAAATATGACACTCTTACACATATTTCTCTCAATGTGTCATTCATCTGTCCCAGATATTTCTGTCTATATTCAAATGAAGGTTTTGGTCCTCTTAAACCTAACCTAAACCATTAACATCTTTTACTTGCTAATGAAGGCAAGCTACAGCTTTCTGGGCTGCATCTTCCAGGTCCGTGGCTGTCATGATGGGAAGACCACTCTCCTGAAGGATACTTGTAGCTTTGTCAACGTTGAAACCTGAAAAATATGGTGAATGTGGGAAAATCTAAATATCAGTTTTTACCATTCATCATTGTTGACTCACACCTGATGTCATGCAATGCATTTCAAAATGGATTATAGTCTCCAAGAATCATTGATTTCAATAATCATTCTTGTGTAGCAAAGTTGACGTACATGTAGTTCAGTGAATCCTGCTTTAGCAACCATCTGTACAGAAAGACAACCTACCTATAAAGACCATATATTTCTGTTTCCCCTGTACAATCTTGTGCAATGAAACGTATATCAAAAGGGGCTGTATATAAAGACCACCTGATCATAAACACAGCATTTCTTAGAGGTCTTTCTATTCTGGTTTCACTGTACCGGTATACTGAAATGTCTGAACTGTGTGTGGTGCTCCACTACTATTGTGACCAGAGAAGATGAAGTGGTGTATTAGATGTGCAAACAATACAAAGGTCCCCTGACATCCAAATATATGTTGGCTTCCATTGATAGCAAATTCCTAAGTATATTACAAAAGAAAGTGTATTTTAGCACCACTGGGGACCGAAATGGTGGTGATCTTACGAATGATACTAAAAAAATGCAAAAACGTCACTTTTCACAAGTCAAAAATGTCTATTTACGGGGTATCTGAAACCAAGGATGTTTAAAGAAATGGCTTTCCATCCCTTTGTTTTTGGTTATATCGTTGCATAGAATTACACTAGAAACAACTCTGTATATGCATGTATAGAAATATGAGGTATGCAGACTGTTCTGACTGCTGGTAGGTCGTTTTTAAAGTACTTCTACTGTACTCTCCTCCCCATACTCAAACACATATCCAGGCCATCCTGGCTGCATTCTGCCATTGTACCGGAAGGTTACGAATTACAGGTGATACAGGGAAACCCCGTTATAACGAAGGGGACGGGACCTACACTTTTTCCTCGCTATAGCCGATTGCTCGCTATATCAGTACATGATCAAAACATACAGAAACAAATGCATCTATAGGACTATACAAACAATAACATATTTACCGCTAGGACTGTAATATCAATGGCTTTGCAAGCATTCTAAACTGAATTCATGAGCTAAGAATTCACTAAAATATCTAACAGCACAGTTGAAAATGTAAATAAATGACACTTCCAACACCTCCGTTTACCGACAAATGAAGCAGCGGGGAGGCCCAGTTACCCGGCCGCGCCTGCCGTCATGACTGCGTGTTAGCAATGAATGATCATTGAACGCTATCTGCATGCATGCGCGGCCGCGGTCGTACACGCGCGGTGTCACATGCGTTTAGAGGCTCCTGCCATGTGCGTGCGTGCTTGAGCGGGACTGTGTTGATTGTTGCATGCGGGGGCGTGCAGTACATGTACCTAGAGCCGTATAGAGATACGGCTCTGGCAGTACAGCACGCACGTAATGTGGACATAATTTATGCATGTGTGTGTGTGTGGATTATTGAACGGTGTGTGTGATCAGCGTTTAACAGCGCGAAGAAAATTGCCTGTGCTGTTGTTGCATTTCCCTCGCTGGGCGGCGTGGCTGAAGGGAGTTCTCGTAATAACGGAGTCAATTTCCTTTCTTTTTCTTTATTTTTGGGCTGGGAATTTGCCTCGCTATAGCAGAAATTTCGCTATAGCCGATCTCGTTATATAAAAACAGAATGCACAGAGGGCTATGGAAGAAAAATCGGGACCCAAGAAATGTCCTCGTAATAGCAGGGTTCTCGCTATACCCGTGCTCGTTATAACGGGGTTTCCCTGTATAATGTACGCTAGAATATTCAAGAAAATGTGAAGAATGTACATGCACTCCACATCGACAATGGTCAACCAACCGAGCATAGCACAAGGCGTGACATTGTTCATTAAGCCTCTAGTTTGGTGCAATGGACAACCCCTGCAAGGAAGCCTTCGCCTTGGTGATAAACTTCCATTTATGAATTCTTCACCTTCCATATTTTTACATTGAAATTGCAATAAATGTGAAGTACAGGGGGTACAGGAAAAAAGCTTTCCAATGTTACACATGCAGAATCAATCAACGTCTACTTTAATAACCCTTTTCTGACTAGGGCTTTTTGAGAGCAGGTTTTGACTGTGGAGGGGGGTCATTTTGCCTCCCCCCCAGTCAGAATAGTGTTAAAGAAGTAACACCTTACCTGCCAACCTGACGACTAAGGGAACCTTAAGGTCCATCCCTCTACAGGCTGATGTGATACCATTGGCAATGATAGAACAGTCAACAATTCCTCCAAACACATTCACCAGAATGGCTCTCACCTGAATAAAAACAATGGTTGTATGAAATGGTTTATTCTATTCATTTTTTCGAAATTCAGCAAAATTAATCACATGTATAAAATGTATGTTCCACAAGTCACAGGCTGATATTACAGCTGGCTGTAATAAGAATTAACCATGTGAAGAAGCTCGACACCACACTCAATAACAAATATTGAAAGCTAACAGGCTGCCTGAAACCAACAAAAGTTGAGGAGATATATAGCACCTCACTGGCATCGGATCTCCTAACCAAAGATACACTAACACCTGCCGAAAGAAAAGGATGAATCAGGCGACAGATCATGACAGACACATGTTATACAGCTACCTACAACCCCACAGACGCCTTGTATCCCGACACAGCTTCCTCGATTCTGTCCCACCACCTAAACAGAATCCCCCACCATCAGCCAAACCCATACTCCTCAAAGGACTAAACCTGAAGTGTTTGTACATTCATTATTAGCAACAGATCTCAAACCTCTTCTTTTCTTTCTTTGTTAGCGTACATAAAGAAAAGCCCAGGACCTCTTTATTACTACTTTTAAGTTGACATACGTACATTTTCATCAGAGCTGATGAGTTTGAAAGCTTCAAAAACCTGTTGCTCTCCCACACCTCCTCCAACATCCAAGAAGTTTGCAGGTTCTCCTCCGTGGAGCTTGATTATGTCCATGGTTGCCATGGCAAGACCAGCACCATTCACTGTAAGGATTGATAGAATTGATGATTTGATTGATGAGAACCAAGTAGAAACACACTTGCATGAAATTTTGACACAATTACATGTATGTGACTTGTTTATCTTTAACTTGAAACTACGTGACCATATATCCATCATTGTTGACTCCCTCAAATGCATTATATGGTTATGGCAGAAATTAACTTGTGGGAATACCTCCCTTCTTTTGGATTTATTGTGACAAATATAAATTTGGGGGCAATTTTCTTTGAGCCAATTTTGTTCACTAACCTTTGACCTCTAACCTTTCAGGGACTTTTCTAAAAGTGTCATCAGTCAACTTCCAAGAAATGATACATCTTTGTACCATGTTTGACCGTAATCGGATAATTGGATTTGGATTCATTGAGAAAAAGGTCAATTTTTTGCAAATTTTTACAAAGTTCATTGACCTTTTACTTCAATCAGAAATGACCCATATGTTACTCAGTTCATTTGTTTCATGCAATGCACACATGTGCCAAGTTTGAAACAAATATGGTGAATGGGCTTCAAGATATTGCGTAAACAGATTTGTGGCGGAGGCATTAAAATAGCTTTTTAAAGCACTTTTGTTCATCTGTTTCCAAAATCTCATAAATATAGGGGCAATTTTTAGTTCTAATAAGTGCTAATTGATCTTAACCAATGGGCAAACTTGGATGTAACTAATGCTGACAGAACTTACAGTGTTTAATTAAATATTACTGGTGAAATCAGTTACCGGTATAACTTGCAATGAACACAGCAATAGCATAAATTGTTTTGTTTTAGATGCATTTTCTTGGATGAAACTCTTTCACATGATTTTAAGTTCTTACTAACCAGTAATGTGTCTCATCATTTCACGGTATTTGGATGCTGCAAAGTAGACAGTGCATCTCCTTACAGCACCCAAAGGCTGGACAAGTTACCATTAAATATTATATAATAAAGAATTTCCCTGATAAACATTCGAGCTTACTATGATCCAAGCACATAATGTACATCAGAAATACAAATATGGCACCTCTGTCACTGACCTGTCAAATTTTCGCCATTGAATATTTCATAAACATTAAAGAAAAGCATGATGGTACGCTCACCTAAGCACCCTATATTGCCATCCATACTGATGTAGTTGAGGTTATGTTGTGCTGCTTGCACCTCTTTTGGATCTGCCTCTGTTTGGTCGTCCATTGAGAATACTTCTTTCTGCCGAAACTCTGCATTATCATCAAAGTTTATCTTGGCATCAAAGCATACCACTAGAAAGAAAGAGCATAAACCACAATGTTAATATGTATGTTTTGCACAATCCTTGGTGGGCAAGAACAATGAGAGTATCAGTGTGCTGGATGGGTCTTCAATAAAGCACATTCTACAGGCAAGCAGTGACAAAGCCCTTCACAGTTTAGCAAAATGTTTTTACTATGAGTGACTAGCAACATCTGGCAAAGGATCCAAACATAAAATCATATTAAAGTCTTGGTTGACTGAGGAGTAGGTTTTATATGGTATGCTATTGATGCTGCATGCAATCATAATACTAAAAAAAAATCTATGGTGCTGCTTGAAAAATATTAAAAAAATATCTATGGTGCTGATTTTCTAAAACAATACACTGCAACATTCCGTGAATGAAACCTTATTAAATCATTTTGTATTCACAGGGCTCTTTTATCATTTTTGAGGGCATTTGGGGCATTTTTGGGATCAAATCACCCTTAGTCCCCCCCCCCCCCCCCCAATATGTTTTTTCCTTGGTTAAAACAGGAGTGAAATTGAGTTTTCCCTGTTATGTTTGATAGTGACAATACCTCTCCCATCATCCGTCTCTCCAAAAGGGTTAACCTCAACTTGTGTAGCATCCACTCCAAGAAAGAGTTTGTACAAATTCTTGATTTGGTCTGCAGCCTGTTAGCAGGAAACAAAATAAATAACGACATTTAAAACAAGACTTATAGAACCAAATTCTACTGTAACCATTACCTAAAATTTTAATAAACAAATATGAACATGAATGGTAGCTTAACTATTGAACTGCTTGCATACATCAATGTCGTTCAATCGTACTTCAAATACATGTATAGTTGAAATAAGCGAAGTTCAGTACAATTCTGAAGGAGCTGGGTATACCCGCTTCCTGAAGCAAAATGGGTTCATCTCCTCTATGCTCTTACCATGTTAAGGTAGGTAGTTTTTCTTTCACTCTCCCAAACATTTAAAACTTTCAATAGGAAGGTTTTATCACCCCACTGATGATGTGCACTATCACTTTAATGTTGCAGTTACTAGCAACATAAACATACTTGTCTGATCAGATCTCCCTTGAACTCCAGGTTTTCTGCCATTTTCAGAGCCTGTTCATCTGTGACTCCTGTATTAATATCAATGGGTTCCTGAAAGACAATAAAAGAAGATGACACAAAGTGAATGAAATCAAAGAATAAACTAGAGAAATGTGACGCCGCGCAGTCATATGGTATGCCTCTGCTTTCCTGCGCAGACACTGAAGTATTGCCAATCTCCAGCATTTAAGAAAACATCTTCCTCCAGTGCCTGGAAGACTTGCTACTTGGCTACGACATACAGTGTACAACTTTATCAAGAGAGACCTGTCAATTGTCATCATTGTACCACATTTAGTGATATCTAGTCATACATTGCACAATTTGACCTTGACCTGTGGCCTTCAACCTTGACCTATGATTATTGACCTATCAGACCCAAATCAAAATCTTGCAATTTCCTATCATATACTGTATTATCATTATACCAAGTTTGATGAAATTCAGTATATTTCTTGATTAATCATGTAAACTAGATAAATGTAATCCTATAATGCCTGAAAATCTTGCTACTTGGTTATGAGTCAATGACATACAACTTAATTGAGAGAGACCTATCATATATCATCACTGTAGAACATTTGGTGATATTTGGTCAAATACTTCACAATTTCTCACATGAACAGCAATATTTCATATTATGACCACTGACCTCGCTGACCCAAATAAAAATTATATTGTCCTGTCATATATCATCATTGTACTAAGTTAGATATGTATTTCAGTGTATTATTTCTAGAGTTATTCATTCATTTATTTTGTCTTTGACCAGGGTAGCTCCGTCATTGAGCCAAGCACTGTTCTCTCTGGGGGCCTTGGGTACCCTGAACATCAAATATGAAGGCCGAGATTACTAGCATTTCTAGTGTGATCTCTATGTCAGGTATTAATATCTATAAGCTGACCTTGTACGTAAGATGGGGCTTGACGATGTACAAATTTGTACATAATTTTACACTTGTGAAATTTCCACGTCTTTTCCATTATTACCCATCCAAGAGTGTTAAACATTTTGAGTGAGGGGGTCATGTAGTTTGCTTGGAGGAAAATTTTTGCCATGCTTTTGTGTAGCTTGAGAAGAACAATCTTTTACATGACATCTGCTGTTTGTCTACATGCTACTACAATAGTCCTAATATGGCAATGTCAGTGCATTGTCTATTGTCTCTGTCAAAAAGATGTCAACATCTTCTTTGAAACAGTGCCAATCTCAGTCCTATGATTTATTAATATCTCATCATTTTAAAAGTAAAATTTTAGGCTTTAACCTTGACATATGGCCTTTTACCTTTGACCTATCTTATCCAAAAGGTAAGTAAAATCCAGTCATATATCATCACTGAACTATGTTTGGTGAAGTTTGGTTTGATATTTCTCTAGTTATCATGTAAAAACATAAATTTTAGAATTTGACCTTGACCTGTGACCTTTGACTTTGCCCTACATGACCCCAAATCAGTCCATTGTCCTGCCATATATTACCATCGCACCAAGTTCAGTGAAATTTGGTCAATCTGTTTTAAGTTACCACGTAAATGAGATCCGGACCAACTTACAACCCAGAAACATAATACCACTTTATTACAGAGGCATACAAATGACATGTTATGACTTGACTTGACCTGTGACCTGTAACCTGTATGACCTAACAATTACTTAGTTATTCTGTCATAAATCATAATTGTACAAAGTTACATAAAACTGAGAATTACCCTTTCATCTAGGTAGATGTCATACCAAGATCCTCTGACCCGTCTTGAGCTGCACAATATTTCTGCTCGACTTTGTTGTAGTCGATTGGTTTACCAAGTCACTCTAATTCTCTACCTCTCCCCATTACCCTAGTTATATTACCAATGCATAATTTTATACAGGTTCAGGCAACACTAATTTAGGAAAGAACTTTGAATTATAAGAATTTTAGAATACCACCCTAACCAAACCCCTCCTCCCGAATTGATGAATCCCACAAAGTACATTATCTGTTTCATTATTCATACAGTAACTTACTACATGTGAAAATACCATAAATGCTACTATATGAATACTCTCCTGGCCAGGAAGTACCAAACTGAAAGAAAATAAATCAGGTAGCCAAATCCACACTCATCATTAGCAGCCAGGGTGAGTTAATGATTTTAGAAAAAATCATTACCACAACCTGGCTGCTGTATCTAGGTCTGAAATGAAATGTGGCATGTACCACTTTTCTCTTACATTGATGACCCCCTAGCTACATACATGTCTGTCTACTAAAACTTTAGTATATCACTGTATTAGAAAAAATCTAATCAACAGTTAAAAGGAAGTACCTTAAATATGAGTTCTGGTGTCTTTTCTGCAACTTCTTCTATATCTACTCCACCTTCAGGACTACCGATGATCACGGGTCCCATCATACCCCGGTCCATCAAAATGGCCAAGTAGGTCTCCCTCTCAATGTCCAAGGCTTCTGCTACCATAACCTGTAAAATTATGATTTACACATGAGCTGAGTACACGACCAATGGACATGTTTATCTTCAAGACAATATCAATTTTCTCATGGAGGTCACATTATCTCGTTAACATTTTTATTGTTGTTTCATTCCCTTTTGCAGGTCAAAAAGATAAAATTTGTAAAAAAAATAGAAAATGGAAGAACATTCTGTATCAGAACTTCTCACACATAATAGAACTGGAAAATAACTTTAAAGGGGATATACTGTACTGGGAAGGCAAAAAAGCCTTCAAAATGTAATTGTTAGCAATCTTCCCGCCAATGGTCTTAAATTCATGTATTGTCTATTTTAGAAGCTTGCTGAAAGTTATTTGCCCTCAAATGATCCACATATGGAGTAATTAATGATTGATGATTAAATCCTCAAAATGTTCGGCCCGAGCATTTTGAGGTTTGTGATTTAATCACTCATTACTTGAAATGTAGATCATTTTAAGGCAAACAACTTTCAGCAAGCTTCTAAAATAGACAATACACGAATTTAACACCATTGGCAAGAAGATTGCTAACAATTACATTTTGAAGGCTTTTTTGCCTTCCCAGTACAGTATATGCCCTTTAAGCTAAATTATGGCTATCGCTGGATATTAGAAGAGGTTTTGGGCGGGTCATCCGAAACCTATAGCATAGAGACCAGAGACCGTCACGCGCTACGGTCTGCATCGGTCTGCCCGCATTGCCCACTGACAGGGACTATACAATTATGAATGTAGAAGATGGTTGGTGTGTTTCAAACATAAACAAGGATAGTTTTTCACATGTTTGTGAAGCTATGACTGTAAAATTTCCCACACGTTATCGATAGGGTGGACAGATATGTAGAACAAAATCCCAAGAACAAAGTGTGACCAGTACTGCGTGGCAAATGTTTACGTAATGGAATGACTCCAACCAAATCTGAATGCTTGACAAGTTTGAAAAAGTAAAAACTACTTGGCATCCATTTTTATAATTTTGAGCATGTTATCAAATGATTGAAAATAAACAAATAAAATCAACCTATTTGTCACCTTTTGCACAAGCACACCATCCTTTGGTGTTTGTTTTGTTGTGAGCTTTGATCCTATCATCTGTTCTACCAACGGGCCAAGGTCATCAGGGCTGCAAAGAAACAAAACAAGAAAATAATGTTGTCATACAAAGATCTCTCAATCCACTCTCATCATCACATATTAGATTATCAATATTTAGTTTCTTCACAAAAATCAAATTACATTAACAGTGGAATTTCAGGATTTAACCTTGAATCGTGATGTAACTGGCCCAAAATTTGATTAGTTGCTGTCAAGTGCTTCAGGACGCATAAACATTAAGTTTGGTAAAAATTTAATACAATTTTTCTCAAGCTGACATTTTGGGATCTTTCAGCATTTATGTATGCATCTGTTAGACAGTATCATCGCAATCTGTTTCATACAATATTCTATATCAGAATTTTCCTCAATTAATAGATCCTGCACTCTAAGACAGTAATCTCCTCTCCACATCATCGGCCTTTTAAGTGTATCTTAATAATTGTTGCATACCAGTAGTCAAAGTCTAACAAAGGTAAGCCTGGCCATCAAACTCACTTTTTGGTCAGATGAACTCCTCCTTTCAGACCACTTGTAAATACTCCCTTTCCCCGTCCACCAGCAAGAATCTGAGCCTTCAATACAATCTCTCTCACATCTGAATGAAAGCATAACACCATCAAAAGTATTTATTCATAAACATCACTATGCATCATTTGATCATATTTCAAGAAGCACTGAAACAAACTACACTTTTCATTTTTTTATATGGGTGATACAAGATTCATACATCAGGACCATCTTAAAGGGGAACTCAAGTCCAAAAAATAAATTGCTCTGGAAGAAACCAGGTGGCAAAAATTATCAGAAGATTTTATGCATTCTTGTGCCAAGTTTCATTGAACTAATTAATTAATTTCCACAATATGAATTTCAGTTTACTTTTGTCATCTATTCTTGTCAGTGTCATCTTTATCCATGCAAAATCTTACTGAAATTGGATAACTTTGAAGAGGTATATTGGAAGCTGAAAAAAAGATGGATGACAGAAGGACAGACCAACCCAAAAGCAAAATGCTAAAAGCATATCTTCAAGAAAATAATTCACTAAAGCATACCAAGATCTTTTGCTTGCTGAACAGCCTGGTTGGAATTATCTGCAACTTGAAATTTTTGCACAGTGACATCATACTGCTGCATCAACTTCTTGCTCTGGTATTCCTGTAGATTCAAGCACCTCACCAAGGCCACACCAGTTACAGCAGCCTTAAACAAAACACCAAATGACAAAAAACATGAAGGACCAAATTTGAATTGCTATTCATCTATGGTCAGAAAACTTGTCTGTTGGTACAAATTGGACCACTGAATTCCTAATTGTTGCAAAAATTCACTGACCTTTGACCTCTAAGGAATTTGACCTCTTCTCTCACCAGTATATATCTCCATGTACTATCATTGTATCAAGTTTGGTTGAAAATGGATAATAACAATTCTAGGTATTTGGAGAAAGATCACATGTTGGGTTATTTTGGCAGTTTTTGTCCAAGGGATATCTTACCAAAATCACTTCTTAACCTCCATGTAGTGGTCTGTCTTTGTAGCATATTTGGTTGGAAAAAGATCAATGGATGTAATGTGACAAATATCAAATTCAATTGTTGCACTTTGGGCAAAGTTCATTGACCTTTACCTCATATACAATTTGACCCAAATTTTACACAGGTCATTGGTTTTATAAATCACATACATGTATCAAGTAATTTGAAGCAAATCTTTTGATCGGATATCAATGTATTGCTTATAAGGTATCAGGATGGACATTTGGAGCAATAATATTTGACATAGTTCATTGGCCTTTGACATTTGATCTTAACTTTACACAGGTCACCAGGCGCAGGTCACTAATTTTATCAACATACACTCCAGCTCAAAGGAATTTGCATATGGAAAGAGAAAGGGAAGAAAAGGAAGGAGCCGCAGTTTTAGACCACGTATATATTTTGTCCAGTTCAGCATGCTGAACCATGATGCTTTTAGGCTGAAGCATTGTGTTTCATGGTAGACAGGACAAAATATACTGTGGTTTGAAACTGCGGCTCCTTCCCTTTCCCTTTCCCTATGCCGATTTCTTCAAGCTGTAGTGTACTTGGAGTACCATCAGCCGTTGTACTCTTCTTCTAGTCACACAAGAATGCTTTACAAAGATTTTTTCTTTGATCTCATAAGTTCAATGCCGCCGATTCTCAGGATGATTTTTGCCTGGATTTGACGTATAAACAAAATTGGATGCGCAGAATAGTTTGGGGAAATATCCTCACCCCATGTGCTTGTTGAGTTGTGACATGTAATACATACAATGCATCTATAAAGGTGCAATCAAGGATTACTGTTACAATAATTATGGCAAAAAGGCTCTAAATGTGATACCAAGTTGCAGTATAAAAGTCTCAATTCCACAATGTCCACATCATATTCTATTAAAAAATTTCATGAAATGTTACTTTCAGTTTCAGATATTTTCCTTAGTTTCAGACAAGTAACATAGAAAACGTGCCCAGCTGCAGCAAGCTAGTTTTCGTCTCAAAAAGGCTAAAACTTTGTTTGCACTTGTTCGCATTGAATACATAACAATTACTGCGACCAGCCCGCTCACGCAGTGAGCGGGCTGCGTAGCACGGAGCTTTGAAGTAAGGAAGTCGAGATTAGCAGTGATTATATCAGCTGGTTTCAGCAATTCTGTAACTCAAATCTCAAATCTATTACAGATATTTACGTAAAATATATACCTAAATATTTCCGTAATTGGTTTGAAGATGAATTTAATCCATGTTGTATCTTTAAAAATTGTTTTTGACTTAAAGTTGTTCACAATTGCACGACAGCAGCTGCGATGCAAAACTTAATGCGCATGCGCCAGTTCCCCTTTACCGTGTACGTTTTTGAAGCAGCCAAGATGGCAGCCTCGGCAAACCGTATTTGTTACAAAGATCATGATCGTATGTGAAGAGGAAATATGTAACGTTGCTCAGCATTTTCAAGCAATTTTATAGCTCAGGTATACATTCAATACATTTGGCCATTTATATGTGATAAATGTACTTGAAATGAGTAATTCATTCATGTGCACGGGTTGATTTCTTGGTAGTCGGACCAGACATGCAGGGAAATTGGTGGCGAGCCCTCAGGACGCTCCCGCGCAGCGGGAGCAGTCCCGGGGCTAACATAACAAGTACTTAATAATGATAAAAAAAATCAAAACTAAATTTCAGCAGGAAAAGCTGAAATGCATGTAGGCCTATAGGAATGTGTATGACCTAGTTATAAAATTCAGGTGAACGTGATGCAATCGCGTATGCACATTGTTCAGAGCAGCTGCCATTTTTAAGTTATATGTCATGTCAAACCTTGTTCAAACTCAAAGGGATGGATATATCCACATACCAACATCCTTGCAGAAACAGGCCCAGGCCAAGGCTACGCCTAGGCCAGGGCCTTACTGCGACCAGCCCGCTCACGGAGCAGTCCCGGTGCTAGGTCAGGGCCTAGCCCCGGGACTGCTCCCGCTCACTGCGTGAGCGGACTGGTCGCAGTAAGGCCAGGCCCAGGGCCCAAGTATAGGGCCTAAAGCCTTGACTAAGCCAGGCCTGAAAAGTAAACCCAGTTTTGCCTTGGCAGCTAGTCCTATCCCATTGAAAATTAAGTCACATACCTTTCGTTGTGTTATAGTTTGGAGAGTGCGGCAATAGCCGGAAAATATTCTGGAAACACCAGCCATTTTCAAAAATACAATCACAAGATTTTTGATGTATCGCACGCACAGTAAATCAAGAGTGTACACGTCCTTGAGGGAGCTATACTGAAGCTGGAGTGAATAGATCACTCTGATCTTCAGTCTTGAATAAGTTGAAACCGGTCGGTCGTATACACAGTATACGTATGCGTAAAACGCTCAGCCAGAAAAGAAACAAGCCGAAGATACATTCAGGGATTCAAGGAAACACGTGGTTGCCGTTTTGATGATGGTGCACGTACATTTAGAGATCTGAGCTAGGGACTCTCCGCATGATTTCAAAGATGCTCGCGCACACGTAGCCTGCGGCGCCGGGCGAATGCATTAATTTCGGCATGCATACTACATGTACTATAAAGGGATAGATCACCCTAAAAATGGTTTCAATAAAAGTAGACACATGGAAGAAACATTAGTAAAGTTTGACGAAAATCGGCAGTGGAAGTAAAGAACATATTGGAATTGCTGGAAGACAAAAGGGAGGTAGAGAAGACCAAGTGGCAGATATCTTCCAAGAAGCATTTGTAGGAGTTGCTAAAGAAGTGATTTTTTTTTTACACCAAAGAAGAAACATAATAAACGTAGTTGTGTGACTGAGAATATACTAGATTTGATGGAAGAGAGGAGGAAATACAAAGTCAAGAATGATGAAGAGATGTACCAAGAAGTTGATGCAAAAGTCAAGAAGGGGTGTATTGTTGCTAAGGAATGATGATGGCTCAACAACAGATGTGACGAGATACGAAGCAGAAACATACAGATCCAAAAGAAATGCATAAGAATATCAAAGAAATGTGTGGAAGAGGGTTGTACTTCAACTGGATGCATCAAGTCAAAGCCGATGTTAGAGAAAGATCAAATCATTGAGAGGTGAACCGAGTATATCAATGAATTGTTTGCTGATGATGGGGGTGTTTTGCCAACAATCAACCGGTAAATAAAATATTGAGGGCCCAGCCATTCTACAATCTGAAATACATTGTGCAAAGTATGAAAAACAACAAAGCCATTGGACCGGCTGATGAGATAAGAGTGAAATGATCAAGAGTTTGGATGAGATGGGAATAGTGAAGTTGACAGATATGTTGAATGAGATATATAACTCAGGATATATACCTCCAGAACTGAGCAAGTCCATCTTTATTGCTCTGCCGAAGAAACCTGGAGCAGTACAATGTGAAGTACATAGGACAACAAGCTTAATGAGCCATATAGTGAAGATTTTGTTGAAAGTGCTGATGAAGAGAGCAAGGAGTAAAATCAAACCAGAAATATCAAAGTTACAATGTGGTTTTGTTCAGGACTGTGGTACCTGTACCAGAAATGCAATATTCATACTGAGAATGCTATCAGAGAGAAATATTGAAATGAAGAAAGACTTTTATGTGTGTTTTATTGATTGCACCAAATCGTTCGACTGTGAAGCATGAGGAGATGTTGAACATCTTGAGTGATATCAATGTCGATGGTACGGATCTCAGAATCATCAGAAATATTTATTGGAACCAGCTAGCAGCATTAAGCTTAAGAGTAGGTAATGATGTGGGTGAATTTGTTGAAATCAGAAAAGGAGTGCGGCAAGGTTGTGTTCTTTCCCCGGATCTTTTTGATTTATACAGCGAATTGATCCTAAGGGAACTAGAAGAACTACCAGGAGTAGTGATAGGTGGCACCAAAATCAACAATTTTCGCTATGCAGATGATACAGTTCTTATTGCAACATCAGAATCTGACCTCCAGCAGCTTAATTCTGAAGAGAGTTGTGTATGAAAGTGAGAAGAAAGGTCTGTACATCAATGGTAAGAAAACTGAGTGTCTTAAGTTGTTACAAAACAGAAAGACTTACCTGTCTGCAACATCAAAATTCATGGTGTCAGTCTGAAGCAAGTTAATAGATTCAACTATCTTGGAAGCTTGATTACATCAGGTGGGAGGTGTGACAGTGAAATCAAGAGAAGAATATCTATTGCAAAAGACACTTTCTCAAGAATGAACAATATTCTTTGTAACCTTAAAATCTCCTTAAACACAAGACTCAGAATTCTAGATTCTTATGTGCTACCTACTCTGAAATATGGATGTGAGAATGAGACTGTTGGACAATATCCAAGGAAATGGAGAAACGTTTTTGCAGAGCATTGCAACGTACATGGACTAGGTTGAAGAAGATTGAGCTCCTTAGACTGGAAATGGAAAGGAAAGCCTGGCATTTCATGGTCGCCAACGTCACAGATATGGCACAATTATTTGCATAATTTTAATATGTGAAATTTTAATATGTGAGGTATAAAAAAAAGGTGAAATTACGCCCGACATAATAGCCATCCGTAATCTTCAATAGATGCTTGATATGCCTATGGGTGGTAGCCAAGGAGGGGGGGGGGGGGGTGCGTTCAGTGAACGGTCAAATACCTTGATGAGCCGATAAAGACGGAATCAATAGCCAGATATATAGCATTTTGAAAAAGAAAATCGAAAAAAATAGGGTATCTGGCATAGTCATCCGTAATCTTTAGGATGCTTGATATGCCTGTGGGTGATAACGTAGGCCATGGCGGGCGGGGAGGGGTTCGTTCAGTGAATGGTCAAACACCTCGATGCATGGGCCGATATACGGAATAGCCAGATATGATTTATTAGCTAGCTTGTGAAAAAGAAAATAGCAAAAAGGTAAGGTATGAAGAAATTGGAATGACGACTGGCATAGCCAGCCGTAATCTTTAGGATACTTGTTACGCAACCTATAAGGATGGCATAACGTATAGGGCAAGGAGGAGGGGAAGAGGTCAAATACCTCAACAAAATAAAGAGCCCGGTGGCAAGCTTTGAGACAGATGAATTGGTGAGGTGTTAATTGGGCTGTCAGGTAATTCAAATAGAATTAAAAGTATATTCTCATTTCATTTTTTAGAAGACGGTGAATTACCAATAACTGCTAAAATTTCAGAAACTGTTATTAGATTAGTACCAATTAAGGATAGAGCCAAATTAGGAAATAATAGCCTATATCACTTACAAAAATAGGATACAGTAAAATTAGAATATAAGATACATTGAGAGCTCGTATAACTCCTTCATACGTGAGTTTGTAACGTAAATGTGTACTGTAATTACTCATGCTGTGTTTGAAGAGCTCACTTGCAAAAGGGGTGAGATCAATTTTTCATCACATTTGATTTTTTTGTCTCAATGTAGATTTGAAACGGCTCTGTAAGATGATACCAAAGAAAAGTTAATATTCCCATTAAAAATGAACAAAAATGGCATAAATAAAAAATCACTTATTTTTCAAAAGGGGTTAGATTTATCTAAGTTTGTTTGCAAAAGGTAGGGGCTAGATCCACAAAGGTATTTTTTTTTTAAGAATATTTTTAAAATGGGAAGACAAGTTTTATGTTCACATAGTAGGGTTTCATGACAATTTAGTTTTGCGTAAGTATACTGCAATATGGGAGAATAAAAAAGTAGATTTTCTCAGAATGGTCTAAAGTAAATCTAACCCCATTTGCAAGCAAAATGTGGATCTAACCCCTTTTTTTAAAACAAAATGAAGAGCTCATTTGCAAAAGGGATCCATTTTTCATCAAATTTGATGTTTTTTGTCTCAATGTGTAGATTTGAAGTAGCTTTAAGATGATAACAAAGAAAGGGTGAAATTCCCATTAAAAAAGTGAACAAAACTGGCAAAGAAAAATCACTTCTTTTTCAAAAGGAGTAGATCCATTTCAGTTTGATTGCAAAAGGGGCTAAAATCACAAAGGTAAAAAAAAAAACATTTTTAAGATATGAAGACAGGTAGATTTCTTTTATAACCAATTTTATGTTCACATCACGGTAGAGTATTATACAGTGTATCATGACAATATCATGACGATGTATGAGCATGGGGGCGGGTTGTGTGGAGGTGGGTGAGGGTACAGGGTAACGTTAGGCCGGTTAGTATCTTGAAAAACCTTCATTGATATGTTTCTTTCATACTTTTCTGCTTTTATTGAGACCAACTCAACTTCAGGTTGAAATATCCCTTTAACTCTCTACATACCACATGTGTATTTATTCACAAGCTTCACTCACAAATCCCATAGAGCATCCATTTTATGTGTTAGTAACAAATTTGACTTTTTTCCTTGTAATATATTTTTGCTGCATTTTATTAGATATTAAATCTTTCATATTTTTTATATCGTTTACGTACGTAAATTGGTAATACGCCCAATCTTATTTTGACTGCACGTTATTTGCAGCCCTCTAGTCTTAAATCTAGTCCATAGAGCTAGCTCTATGGTCTAGTCACTGTGGAGAGATCAGTGGGTCTCGATCTCGTCTCCGTTTATCAACAACGTAACACGTACGATCAATCGTTTCGAGATACAGGCCTCCAAACTAAGATGGCGTCATCGATGTGGGGTAGATTTTCTCAAACCATTCGAGAAAGTGGGGGTTTGAGAGGGTCCTTCTGGAAATTATTGCGGTAAGTCAGGCAAGGCAAAGATTTCCCATTCATCAAACGGTGTGATTGCTAATTTTTTAGTCACAATATCAGGGACATGAGAGATATATGATGCTTACTGAGACCAGGCAGGGGCAGTCTCTCTCATGTCCCTGCTTAGCCCCGGGACTGCTCCCGCGCACCGGGACGCGTCCCGAGGGCTCGCCACCAATTCCCCTGCATGTCTGGTCCGACTACTGAGAAATCAACCCGTACACTAGCCCCGGGACTGCTCCCGCTGCGCGGGAGCAGTCCCTCACTGCGTGGGCGGGCTGGTCGCAGTAACCCGTACACATGAATGAATTGCTCATTTCAAGTACATTTATCACATATAAATGGCTAAATGTATTGAATGTATACCTGAGCTATAAAATTGTTTGAAAATGCTAAGCAACGTTACATATTTCCTCTTCACAATATCATGATCTTTGACTTTGTAACGAATACGGTCCGCGGAGGCTGCCATCTTGGCTGCTTCAAAAACGTATTTTTTTAAAGGGGAACTGGCGCATGCGCATAAGTTTTGCATCGATGCTGCTGTCGTGCGATTCTTGATTCTGAACCACTTCTCAGGTCGAAAACAATTTTTAAAAATGCAACATGGATTAAATTCTTCTTCAAACCAGGGAAGTGTTATAGGAAGGAGAAGAAACTCGGCATAATACATTCAAACATCTGTATGGGTTCTAAAGCGTGCTCATGAATGTCAAAAGAATTCCATAATTATGACAATGCTTTGATGTTCCATGTGCCGAGCCGACATTTAGCTGATGTCAACTTGGAAAAGAAATTTCTTTAATTTCCCATTTGTCTGTAGACGTTTTGTTTTTGACAAATTCGTTTGCAAACTGTAAGGAAGTTAACAGCATATAATGACAGATCCTAATACTCTGCTTTTGTTTTGAAAAGTATTGAGGAATCATTAAAAATCAGACATATAAGCTATTTGTATTAATTACAAAATTGACCAATTTCTTCGCTTTCCGACAACTTGTGCATTTGGGAGATGCAACCACCCTCAAAATGATGTACATGTATCATGTTATCATTAACGGCGTTTGTGTGTGTTTGCGTGAAGCAGAGATATTTTACTTGAAAAACTTGTTTATTTGTGTTTGCTGATACCTGTTGTGCTCATGGAAGTATTAATGTCATTAACATAACGGGACAAGCGAAATGAGAAACTGTTGGCACACAATCATGTTCATAATTGTTCAAACACCTGAACAGCACCTGTTGAGAACACCATAACTTTTCAGCGGCTTGGCACATGGGTTCAAAGAAAGAAAGTTGCTTCCTATCCTTCCATAACACATCCCTGTTCAAAACAACCACGGAATTATTCAGGTATATATTTTACTTAAATATGTGCAAAAGATTTGAGATTTCAGTTACAGAATTGCTGAAACCAACTAATATAATCACTGCTAATCTCGACTTCCTTGCTTCAAAGCTCCATGCTCCGCAGCCCACTCACTGTGTGAGCGGGCTGGTCGCAGTAAGTCCCTGCTGAGACCAGCCCTCCTCACTGCGTCGCGGGAGCAGTCCCGGGGCTAGTAATGATACGGATGCCTTTAAAGGAACACATATGTTGTTCACTCTTTGTGTGTCACATGTGGATTAACTGCGCGTAACCGGCGCGTAACCGGCTCCTGCCTTGTTTTCTTTTGAATATTTTCATACCAACTTTTAAAATACGCTAAAAGTACTTTAGTTTCAGAGCAGGATTTTAGCTGAAGTTATTTTGGAGAAAATTCAACGCTCAATATTCAATATTTGGGTGATGCAAGGTGGTCATAATTTCAAATGATACAGTTGTGCCAAAAAATATCCCTTTTACTGTAGACAGAGCCACGTACATGTAGTCTTCACTCTTCAGTCTTCACATGCACTTTCTTTCCCCCAGGCCCAGGCATTATACGACCGGTCCGTATTATGATTTAGTGACCATGGATGGCCGATTGCGATGTTATTCCGAAATCCCGAAAGTAATCCCTTAAATTTTGGTACTGGTATAGCAAGGAAGTGACCTTGAAAGTTCATGACCTATATCTTCTCCAATTTGGCATGAGTTAACTTCATGAAAATCACATCCTTTTTTTTTTTTTTTTTTTTGTTAATTGTGCATTTAGGGATAACACAATAGTGCTGATTACCGGTATACATTTTGTTTGAAGTATTGTTTTTTAAATTGAGAAGTATGTGACAAGTCACTAATAGGGAAACTGTCCTATGACACAAGTTCGTTAAATATAGATATCTCTATTAAGGTGTGTATTTGTGTGAATTATCCACATTTTGCCTCCAAAACTCTTGAATTTTGTTTGCATCAATAAACAACAAGGTGGGCAGTTAATCTTCAATAATGTGCATTGAGCACTAATTCACAGGGGCGGAGGGGGCCGATTTCAAGGGGAAGGACGAATAAACTATTTGAATCGTTTGCCTCCCAAACAGGTATAAATCTTTTTTTTGTATGCCAGGCTATGGCCTCTATGCAATATGTGTGTATGGTGATTTGCCATTTGGTCCAATCCCAGTTGGTCCATTCACCATTTCGTATACCATCACATGCTGATATGCAGGGCCTTTATGTATGGGTTAAGGTTAGGGTAGGGGGTCTGGATTAGGGTTAATGGTTGAGGTTATTGTGTAGATTAGGATTGTCGATGAGTTGACCCAGTATTTTAATCTTAAACAGTGTTTTTAAGGGGTTCCTTGTAGACGAAATGGTGATTAGACCAACTGGGATTGGACCAAATGGCAGTAAACCGTGTGTATTTCTTGTGAATAATCCACATGTGGCACACGTAGGGTGAACAACATATGTGTTCCTTTACCTTCTCTTATGAAGGTTGGGTTCAATTCACCTCTTCCTCCTCAATTTAGCAATTTTTCACTATAACAGGAATCCCATGTGGATCGTATCATTAATCTCTATGGCGACGTCAAGTTCATAATGAAAAGTTATTTTGTGAGGGAAACGGCCTTTTTTTTCAAATTATGTTTTGACTGAAAAAATCATTCAATGTTTGCACTTTGTTGTAATTCATAAACGGTTTTATACAATTTGCTCTCCTTTGATAGTTATTCAGTCAAGTTAGATGTCATATTTACCAGCACATGTCAACAGACGTTTGATTCTTTGTGAATATAAACTGTAAATTTCTAACACGCTTTACGTTTTATTTCAAGGAAATACTTTAACTTCTTTTCCAGAGGTGAAGACCTGAAAATCGGAGCACTTGTTGGAGAGGACAAGTACGGCAACAAGTATTACGAGAACGACAGGTTCTTCCTAGGTAATGTTTAAGTTACATGTTTTAGGTAAAAAGATGTTTGACACTTGAAAAAAATGTTTCTCGATATCAAGCTGTAATTGACACATCATTGATCAAGGGACATACATTTTTTCGAGGTAGGTTTTGTGACATTTGATTAACTATTATTCTTGAAAATCCTAGAAATGCTCAATGAGATTTTCATGAGGAAAAAAATTGTGTGTATGAGATCATTAATTGAGAGCACAACAATGATTGTTATCGCACATGTCAATCCGGTAGCAGCTGCCATCATAGTGTCATTAAATGTGCATGATGCTTCTGGTAGAAAAGAAGTTGTGGGTTGACATATGATGCACAATGGCATTGTTGTGGTCTGAATTGATTATCTAATGCACACAGATTTTTAGATCTTCATTTACTGTATAAGCTATTATTTTCGCGTACATATATTTTCGCGAATGGCGGCTTCTGCCACATATTCGCGTGTTGTTAAATTCGCGTTCACGTACACTCATCCAGGGAAGTACATGTGTGTGAAGCATGCGCTGTATGCTGCTGCATTTGTTCGCCATGCGTGTTAGTACTTAGTATAATCTCGTAATGTTGCAAGTTGATATGAGAATATTTTCGCGCGTTGTTAAATTCGCGTTTGCTCGTTCATTCGCGAAATTCGCGAAAATAAAACCCTCGCGAAAATAACAGCTTATACAGTATCCAAAAGCAAAAAGCTCATTAGGTATTCATAGGATTGTTACCAGGAAAGTAATTGATGAAATGTCTCAAAACCTGCTTCTTAAAAATTTGACTTCTCTTGACTTGATGTAGTGTCAATTTCAGCTTGATTTTAGTTATAACTAATTTTTAAATCATTTTTCAAGTCTCTAAAGTTTTTATTAACACGGAGTATAATGTTTGTGAAATCTCACAGTCACACAGTCATGGCTTCCCAAACCTTTTCAGGACAAGTAAAAAACTATTCCTGTTTACCTTTGATATGTAGCAACCGTGTAGTATTGCAATGTTCAGTGTCGGTGCACCACTAGTCCCAAAGCATTACTGCAGTGCGAAAAGCTGTGATGTATTGCAAGTATTGCATTCTCTGGTTAGGCTACAGGAAGTGCATGTTATCGTTGACTTGGAGGTAGCCCGTCCCTTTTGCAGACCTAATTCTCAAAGTTCCCCGACTTTGTCATCATTTGAGAGAGAGTGGCTATATCACCTTTCCTTGGATTATTCGGTTTTGAGGAAATAATCTTTGATAATTGATCAAGCTTTCTTTTTTTGTAACACGAAAATAATCAAATCTCAGTGAAAACCAGGTAGATTTTCTTTTGTTCTATGGGAGTTATAGTACCTCTGACCTTAAAATATCACAGTTGCTATCCCAAAGATACATGCTAAACATGTACAAACTTTCATGAAGTTTGCAGATGTTTGTAAAAGGGATGGGCCATCTTGAAGATTATTTGCATATTTGTATAGTGCATTGCTTATTGCATATTTGTAATTGGTCACTGTACTAATGCGCTGAAATCTTTGGGTTTTTTTCAATGTTGGTTTGCAAATGAGTTAACTCGCGAACTCATATAAACTCAGGCACATGTTTGCTGCCACTCATTATGGTATGCAAATTAATGCAATGTAAAATATTAGTAAGTGCTATTAATGTTAATAAAGTATTTTTGCCCCCTCCATTACCCTATGCAAATAAACTGCTGTTTATGTTAATTAGGTACTCTTGCTAGGATGGTAAAATCTAGGTCATACCTGTCAACCAATCAGGTGACAGGATTATCGATTATTGACCTTCCTGAAATGCGCTACAGTGAAAATAGTTGTTGCAATTAATGGTGTGTAGAATTACTAGTTTGACTGGACTATTAGTTGTCATTTTGTGAAGAAAGTTAATCCTGTCTGCCCCATTTGTTTTGTACGTATTCAGCACGGAACAGATGGGTACAGTACCGCCAGGACAGGTACTGGAATTACGATGCTAGTCTTGTTCCCCCAGAGTGGTAAGTACTTAAAGTGGATTGCCAAATAATAATCATTTCAATTAAAGTTATGGTGAGACCCCATTCATGTATACAATGTACATGAATTTGTTGCATGGATTTCATATGTGAAAGATCAAAACCAGACCCAATTAGGTAATACATGTAGGTATTTCCCAAAGTGTGAAAGTTTGATAACAGCTACATGTATTAGATGAAAACTTTTGCCACTACTGTCAATTTCTATTTTCAATGATTTGTTTATATGTCATTGTCAACTCTGTATTTAGCCTATATACAGCACTCTTTGTTTTCTATACTCCTATTTCAAGAGTCACAAGGGTGTTTCTGCCGTTTTAACAATACATTTTTTACATTTATTGTGCGATTTTTTTTCATTATTTTTCACTCAACCATGGCACGAAAATGACTTCTTATGTTTACATAACAGGTCAGGTTACATCTTTGTCAAAATATCCAGTTTTATTTTTTCACCAAAATAAAGGGTTTTTAAAAGTGTAAAACCCAAGAGGGATGAGTATTTGTTAAACGGTGCTCACTCAACTAGAACAATGGGTTGAGTGTCGGGATAGGTGTTGGTGCATCGAGAGATGAATGATAAACTTTGAAAGTATAAATTATGCACCAGAAATGGAATTAATGAAAAATTCATATGACAGAATCCGAAAATTACCCTTGTTTCTTTGGAAATGTGACATTTTTGCCTTTAAAATTTGCCCACTCATGCATGACTAATTCGATTAATGTGATTTTCACACATAAGTTAGTCAATATGTTAAGGAACAATCCTGATAAATTATTTTGCCCAAAACCTTTTTGACAAAAAGATGTGCTATTTTGCTTAGGAGGGGGGGGGGGGGGTATTACTATGGTCCTGGTTTAAATGAGCACAGTACAAAATGACAATAGCTCACATAAGTGCAAATTCATGTTTATCAATATGCATTAACATTATCACTCATTATATCCCTCATTAATATATTCTAGTTCGTTGATTGGTCAAAAGTGTGTTGCACGACCACAAATAGTTCTACGATATCGAGCGAAAGAAGTTCAGAGGGAAGAAAAAGACTATTCTGTAATGTGAGAGGGATAAAAGAGCCTATTTAGTGACGTCATTACAAAAATAGTCGTCCTTTTCCCTCTGTCTCGATATAGGTTCATCCCAGGTAAATGCATTTCAGTTCTATTTGTCATCTTATTTTTCACAGGCACAGATGGTTACACAACATCACAGATGATCCACCTGTAAAGGTTCCGCCCACACCCCGCAAATTCATCTGGAAAGAGCATAAAGAGAACTTCTCTGGATCCAAGAAGGAATATGTACCTTACTCCACTATGCCTAAGAAGATTCATGAGTGGGTGCCCCCAAAGGCTGCTTGACCTTTCAGCTAAGGTCCCTAGAATATCTGCTGGCAGTCTTCTAAAATTGTATTGCATGATCACTTTTATGCAAGGTCTATTTGTTTCTTGTTGGATATTGACTGACAAGAAGGATTTGAAAATACTTCCAGCTCCATGTAATGAGATTGATAACTAGAATCAAAATGCTAAATATGTTACTCATTGCGGATAGGTGGCTACTGATAATTGTTTGTCTCGCAATGTAAGGTAAACGGTATCGAAAAGATCGTGTGCCGCTGCAACACTTCGTCAGGTGTGATACAAAATTGTAGTAAGCAGGGGTTTAAATCAAAATAGTTTAGAATCAAAATAGTGCACAATGAAGAGATACACATTTACTACCACAATGCATTTGGGTTCTTCTGTGAATGCAGAATAATTATTGTAGTTTGAGGATATTTCAGCAAAGAACAAGACTGGATACTCTGCGTTTCACTTTGTGCCAATTTTGGCAAAATATATACAGATAGGTATTAATGCCCGTCTCTTTGCCTTACCTTCTACTTGATTAAAGGTTAAAAACTGATCATTTGAAATGGTGAAGATGCAACACATTCTTAGATTTTACAGTATCTCATGAGTTGCAGTGCAGTGGAAAAGAGGTGTTGTGAATGAATAAATTCTCAAGACATTGGCCTATTAAAAATTGGTTTAAATATCTAAATACTGCAGCAGTCTGTTCCCAATGGACAATGCAATATACGTATATGTGTCAGAGTGTATGTAAATAAACATGACAATGTATTAAAGTTAAAATAAAAAAATATTTGTGTCACTGTATTTTATTACATTGATCTTTGCCACTAATTGCCACTGTAGATGACACAATCAGATCAATTTACAAAGAAATTTTAGGCATACACCCAGTATAGGATAGCGTGCTCCATCCTGTAAATGAATGAAAAACAAGTCATTCATTCATTTACAGAATAGAGCACGCTATCCTTACTACTGGGTGTATGCCTAAATTTTCTTTGTAAATTGAAATTACCCCAGGAAGCCGCTTATGCCTTCATGTCAAAATTATCCACTAAAAATGAATTTCACATTCGTTTGCCGCAATAAAGTCTCATTTTGACGAAAATTTGAAAAAAACGCACACCTCCAGTGACGTCAGAAAAGTCAAAATACCATAAATGCCAACGGCGTGAATAAAATATTTTATTCACGCCGTTCAAACAATACGTTACCAATGGGAACCCCAAAGCTTGTCAGAGGTTTGTTCGGGGAAGCACCAACTAATAGATTCAAAGTGCATTCCATTTAATTTATTGAATATGAATGACAAGATACAGGTGAATGGAATAACGCGTTACTACGCAGTTACGGGGAAAGTTGTGAATACATTACGAAAATGGTCTATTGTTGACTTTCGTATACACCGTTGGCATTTATGGCATTTTGACTACTCTGACATCACTGGAGGCATGCGTTTTTTCAAATTTTTATCAAAATGAGATTTTCTTACGGCAAACGAATGTGAAATTAATTTTCAGTGGATAATTTTACATCGATTAGTGGGAACTTATTTTTCTAATTTAGTAACCCTTTAAAGATTGTCCGTCCCTTTTGCAAGCTTAAAATTTGAAATCGTCTATCACGATCGTAAATTGAAGAAAGTGTGATTCAAGACCATTTCTAAGAATATAGCATGTTGAAGCTTTCTGTATATGTAAAAAATCTCAGCCGTTAAATTTCAAACCGACTTTTTTCGTACTACGAAAAAAGTATTAGTCTTTGTTACAGTATCTATGTGGTTATTATGCGTGTATGAAATCCTAATTTTATGAGTAACTACCAAACTTTGGAGATGATTCCTTCCATAGAACAATTTTTTTCATAATGTGTTTTATAATTGAATAAACAGATTAATCAATACAGCAGATATTTCAACACAAACTGCTAAGAGCCTGAAGTAAAGACTATTAATCAGACGTTGTTTACGTGCATTATTTGAATTTTACACTACGTATCAGTTTCAAATTGTGAATATAGAGCTTGCTAACACTTCTCTATATGTTTTGTCAATGTTTCGATGGTTTTGTGGTGATCTGAAAAAGGGACTGGCTGTCTTTAAGGTTTGGATTTTGTGACGTCACGTCACAAACTCAATACACCAAAGTGATTCCTAGATTAACATCAATTATCTTGAATCAGTGTTTCTTGTTTCATGTTTATTTGGCGCCCCCTAAAGTTGTTACAGGTTTAGTACACTTGTTGTAAACCTCTGTTCAGAACATGGGTTATTATTACATGTATTCTAAAACAACAAAAAGTAAGTTCCCCCCCCCCCCCCTCTTTTTCTCAACCGCATAACTTTTTAAGCAGAAGGTTATGGACAAAACAATTTGGCAGGGGTGTTGCTACACTCATTGGCTAACTTTCGTGTGGAAATGATATTGATCGGTTCAGTCATGCATGGGTGAGTAAATACTAAAGGCAAAAATGTGACATTACAAAAGTCACAAGGGTGATTGTCTATGCTGTTTTAACAGTACATTTTGGCATTTCTTGTGCGATTTATAAAGTGCATTCACTTAACCATGACACAAAAATGATTTCTTATCTTCATATACATGTAATAGGTCATGTTACGTCTTTGTCAAAATATCCAGTCTTATTCTTTCACAAAATTAAAGGGTTTTGAAAAGTTTCAAACTCAAGAGGGATGAGTAATTTTTAAATGGTGCTCACTCAACCAGAACAGGGTAAGTGTAGGGATAGGCATTAGTGTGTCAAGAGATGGACGATAAACAATGAAAGGACATAAATTTCGCACCAGAAATGGAATCGTATACGACAGAATCCAAAAAATTACCCTTGTGACTTTTGAAAAGTGACAATTTTGCCATTAATGTGTGCTCACTCATGCATGACTCAGTGGATTGATGTGATTTTCACGCGGAAGTTAGTCAAAAGGTGAAAAAACAATCCTGCTAACTTCTGTTGCTCAAAACCTATTCAATAAAAAGTTATGCTATTTTGCATAGGGGGGACTTACTTTTTTGTGTCTATATGATTTGTGTGTTGTTATAAATGCATATATATGTAGCATCAACACTCACACCATACACTGGGTACATTTATTTGAAAGTGCCACTTTTGCTAGATCATTTCAAAGAAATACTAATGAGGACTTTTAATGTATTGCAATTCATTAATATATTTTATTATTGTGTGCATACACAAGAAATATATGCTCTGTCCTGCAAAACGACTGAAAACTTTCACCACTTGCTTCCTTGATGAAAATTATGAAAGGAATTCCTCAATGAAACTGAACAAATGACAGATCATAATCATGTAATCTCATCACCTTCAGGAAGAGTATGCAGTTCTGCATTTTTTTTTAGGATCCAGCATTACCATATTAAACATGTACATTTACTGCTTAAATTTCTAGACATAATAGAACCAAAATATACCACAACTATTTCAAATAGTCTTCTTTAAAAATAGCCATTTCACTTGCCAGAACTTGTTTTTGTATATCAAGTGAAATGTATTTCTGAAAATACTTGTAATATTAAAAGAAATAGACTGCTCTGAGTTATCTAAAAACCGCTATCACTATCAGCCGAGAGGTTTCGGTATAGTTTTAACATAACCACAACCTGCCTACCGTTGAACTGTTCCTGAATATCGGAGCATTTATAGTTGATTTATAAACCAAATACAGGTACTGTTAAAGAGTTACTAAATTAGAAAAATAAGATCCCACTAATCTACGTAAAATTATCTCCTAAAAAAGAATTTCACATTCATTTGCCGGAATAAAGTCTCATTTTGACGAAAATTTGGAAAAACGCACACCTCCAGTGACATCAGAGAAGTCAAAATACCATGAATGCCAAACAAACGGCGTGAATAAAATATTTCATTCACGCAGTTCAAACAATACGTTACCAACGGGAACCCAAAAGCTTGTCCGAGGTTTGTCTGAGTAGCAACAACTAATAGATTCAAAGTGCATTCCATCCATTGAATCTGAATGACAAGTGACAGGTGAATGCAATAACGCATTACCACGCAGTTAGAGGGAAAGTTGTGAATACATTACAATGGTCTATTGTTGCCTTCCGTGCAATTTATGGCATTTTGACTTCTCTGACATCACTGGAGGCGTGCATTTTTTCAAATTTTCTTCAAAATGAAACTTAATTGCGGCAAATGTAAAATTCGTTTGCAGTGGATAATTTTACATAGATTACTGGTAGTGGAAACTTATTTTTCTAATTCAGCAACCCTTTAATGATAAATAACAAAGAGGCATGTATTTGGAGAAAGCAAGAACATATTAGTTAACTTCTGCTTTATATCTTCAGTTATCACACAAATCTTTGCACTGCAAAGAAAAATATGTTATTTTTTTAATTGTCAATAGGCCAATTGCTGACTCTTCTTCCAAATGTCTACAAAAAATGCAAAGGAAGTATGTTTGGGAACTAACAACATTCAGAAAACATTTCATGTAAGACTTGATGAAATCAAATATAATTAATCCCAATTGTATAAGACTCTACCCTTCTTCTTTTCACAGGACACATTGTGCTTAATAGTTTTTCAGCATTTAGTCCAAGTTCAAAGAGAAACATCTCCCTACTAAGAAATTCCATTGTGCAAAATCCAGCAGAACTTCATTTTGTTGTTGAGCCACTGGCATATTCAATGGCTTGGTTGGACAGCTGCTTCATTTTGTTTGGCCCAGCTGCCAATGATGAAAAAGTCCACTGTACACCTATAATGAGAAAGAAATGAATAACAGATTTGTTTTAAAATACATATGAAAGTTGCAAATAAATATGTTCTATGCTAAAACATGTGTAAGTGAAATTAATTATATGACAGACATACAGGCCCAAATACACAAAGACGGTTCAGATTGAGACCGTGGTTTATGCAGATTTCATGGCATAAGTGTGCACTTAAAAATGTCCTACATGTATAATGAGTGTATGTTTGGCATAGGGTGCTAAATTCATGCCAGTTATTAGTCCGTGAGCCAGACCAAAATATGGTCCAAACTTCTGGGCAAATTCTACAATTTATTTTTGAAGTGCTTGACATTTCTAGTTCACAAATTGGCATACACGGTGGATTAGCAGCTTAGTGGTAGATACACTGTACATGTATCACCTTTTAAAGTATGGACCTACAGCATACAGCATTTACATATTTTTTTTTAATTCATGTATTTCTCCTCTTTCATGTCTTAATTGCCATTTCTTGCTTACCATGTGAAAATGCACTTCTCATTTTACATTCATGGTAAGTTTCATAGAATTTCACAAAGAAAAATAAAGACAAGATGAAGATTTAGATGCAGTATCTGATAAATATTCATAATATGGCATTACCAAAACTATTGTAATCATGCTACGATCAATTTCTGGGATTATTAGAGTATGAGAGCCATTCATAAATATGTCTTTTATTGCAAATTGTCTCCTACATGCTTCACATTTTCCATTGATCATGGACCTACTATTTGATGGATTGTGCTTGGATAGACTTTCTCTGATCTATCATGACGGCTACATAACGGATGACGGATACATAAACTGCGAATAAGTTTGGGGGTGAGCAGTGGGAAATTTTGATAAAATTGTAGAAATAATTTGGTCTGTAACTCTTTCGGACACCTCCGGACATGTAATTCAGGTTATTTCCATGGAAGGTAAAAGACTCAATAAATGATTGACAAGATATTTGTACAGAAATATAAAATGGAGGCATTTCTCTGACATGTTTTCTACAGTATTCTCCATTTATCACAAAAACAAAACAAGATAATTTGAACTCCACAGAATCTTGCCATTAAAGTAGGTTCTACTACTGTACATGCACGTAGTACATGAAGTGGTTCTGAAATCTTCTGTGCATACAAAATATATATTCCTCAGGTGCATGATATTTGTCTTGCTTGTTTGGCAGCGGATCTCCCTCAATGGAAGAGCCAAAGACATACAATATTAAATTGTGATATATATGAATGCACATGTATGAATACTGTAGGAATAAATTAATCTTACACCTCCCTGCATTGACACAGCATTTATAATAATCATGATTTTACATGAATGTCTATTTTTCAAAGAAGCCATTTTGATTACCTGAATTCCAGCTTTGCCTCATACTACTTGTAATTTGTTCAGATGATGGTATCTAAAAAGTGATAACCAGGAAATGAGAAATACACAATTATAATTAGCATTTGAGAACATATGTTAAGTACTGGACAATTGCACACTAAGTAAGTAAAAAAAAAAAAGAAAAGAAATTTGACTGTGCAGTTGACTGGTATGCCTCCACGCTCCTGCGCAGACACTGATGAACTGCCAAAATCTTGAATATTTAGACAAATTTCAACTTCTAATGCATGGAAAACTCAATTGAAAGAGAACTCTCATATATCATCATTGCACCACATTTGGTGATATTTGGTCACATCTGTCACAATTTATCACATAAACAGCAACATTTTACAATTTGACCTTGGACATGAGAATCACTTAACTGTCCTGTCATTTATCATTCAGTTTGATGAAATTCAGTGCATTATTTCACAAGTTTTCATGCAAAAAAAAATGGATATGACCTTGACCTGTGACCTTTGACCATTATGACCCAAAGTCAAGTCAATTAATTGTCCTCTCATATGTCATCATTGTACAAAGTTTGATCAAATTAAATCAATTATTCTCAAGTAACCAAGTATAAAGTGAAATTTTAGGATTTGGGCTTGAACTATGTAATATTAGCTGTTACAATAAACCTATCGGACCCAAATTATTTCACTGAATTGTCCTTTCATATATTACTATTGAACGAAGTGTGGCGAAGTATGGTTTAATATTTCTTCAGTTACAGTATGTATAAAGTGAAACCTTAAGATCTGACCTTGTCTTTTGAACTTTGACCTACATGACCCAAAATCTACTAAGTTAATTGCCCTGCCATATGTTATCATTGTACCAAGTATGATGAGATTAGGTCTATTTTTTTAGTTACTGCATAAACAAGATCTGGATGGACAGACAACCCCAAAACATAATGCCATAACAATTGTTTCATGGATTGTCTATTTTCTTATATATCTGTGTTAAAGATATGGTCTTAATTTTCATATTTGCAGAGAGAAAATTCACAAACAGTGATTTTTTATTTTTTAGACATGTTGAAAAGGCATGTCAACAACAATAAACATCTCACAAAATGTAATGTTTTTGCAAAGTTCTCTTTCAATAGGCCACAGAGAGGAAAACAGGAGGGTCATGTAATCCTGTATGTTATTTGAATAGTCTCTTCTTCATATAAGTAGGGGGAAAATTACTGATGCTACATCAATGAATTTTAAATAAGACGAATTACTTACAAGCATGTAAATGTATTTTTTGTTTTGGGAACTTTCGATCAGTCATAACTTAACAAGAATATGACATGGATTATGATGGTATGAGCTCAGGCTATAACTTTTTAGTCATAGTTTGTTGCATGTTACTGTACTATTACTTTGATTAGAGTCACATAATTTTATATCATGGCCCAGATTATAGACCTTATTCTGTACAAATTCGAGAAGATTCACTGAATGGTTGGGTGACAGTGTACGAACGAATAGCATTATCCATTCAAAACACAACGACAATTTGTCTCACCTTTGTCTAATTATCACCAAAAAGGGAAGACATTTCACCCTGGGTCACACTAGTAAAAGGAATAGTATGCAGAGTTTAATCTGTAAAAGTCTGATTCATTTTAAACCATGTCCTGACACATTTTAACTATCAAGACTTGGTGTCCCAATGAATGAGATTAAATCTCACAGAGTAACTGGGGTTTGTTAAAAATTTATTCAATATTTTGGATGAAAACAAGTTTGTTAAAATAAAAGATGAAAGAGAAACAGGAAAGGAGGATTTACTGAAAGTGCACTCTGAAATTGGTGAATTGATCACAATGAGTACATGTATGTATCTCCAAAAGTTTTAAACTAATGGCGATCTTATTCTGTTTTTCATTTTCATTGGGTCTTGGGTATGCGATCTATCAAACGACTCTTGATTAGTGATATACATCAAACCTGACAAAAGTTCACAATTCAGTATAGCTGTGACATCAATACTGCTTTACCTGTCTCAGATACTCATCCTGTGTCTGTAAAGTCCCAGTCAGTTTGTGCATTGTTCGAGAACCGTCAAATGATGATCCCCAGACGCCCTGCTCTACTGATACATATATGGCAGCACCTCCTATGGCCAGCTTGCTCATCCCTCTGAAATACCAAGTCATGAAGAGATTAATAGAGACCTTTCTTGTATGCTTTTTCCACTGGAAACAAATTCCTTAGCCCCCACTATAGTACAGAGCTAAGCTTGTGCCACTATTTCCTTTACATTGGTGGGTGCTTTTTTTTTAACAAAGTGGGCTAGCTAGCCCCTCAGACAGTACAGGATTATTTGGCCCCGCAAAAACGCAGGGCTAACCCCGCAATTGCGATGCCAATCCATGAAATCCGGGGCTAAGAGCTCCACTGTAAACAGAAACAAAAAAATAGTACAGCTGAAGTGGTGCTAAGCTTGCAAGGCGGTAACGCAGTGACCAATCAGATAAGCCCGACAGGTGAGTGACCTCCATACGGGGTGGTAAAGATCACATGTTCAAGACGTGCACTCAATATCTACACATTCATAAATATTTATAAGCTATTGAGAAAGTCCGGGGCTAATGATTTTGAATGTGAACATTGTGGATTTCCTTATTTTTAGCAGGGTTAAAGAAAACAGTACTGGCAGTGACTGGACTAAGAATGTCAGTGAAATAAGCCTCAAAAAAATTATTGGATATCATTGAGGAAAGTACGCGGAGCTAACAAAAGAAGACTTAGATCTACAGGGCAAAGAAAACCCAAGGTCGGGGGGCAAGGGTGTTTTAAGTTTTGAGCAAGATTTGAAGCTGCCACTGGCAGCTGCCCTTACACAAGTTTAAAAACAATAATAATGCATGTGATTGCGTCATGACTCATGTACACCTGGCTGGATTTTACAAGTCACGCATACATTTCAGCTTTGGCTGATGAACTCTTTATTTTGTCGCAAAGTGTTTGTTATGTAGTTAACGAGGACAAGCAAATATGAAATTTGATACTTTTCGAGATGAAAATACGACGAGCTTGGGCGCGTTTTTTCACATATTGTCGTCTGCAAAGAAAATATTCTATAATAATAATAATATCGTGTTAATGATGAGTAGTAAAAAAAACTCAAATCCAGGCAAAAATTATCCAGAGAATCGGCATATTAATTGTACTTTTTCTGTGACCTAATTTCGCGCGTGTCCTTATTTTGCGCACTTTTGAACCATGTAAACGAGAGAAGGATACACGAAAGTCACGATGCATACGTGGGACTAAGATACTGTAAATTCTTCGAACAGGTCGAACAAGATACATCATCTAAACGTCCATAAAATAAAAAAAAAAGAGTTGAATTCTAAAGTAACTCCAAAAATCATCGAGTTGAACTTACTTCAAGAGTGAAATGGCCATTTTGTTGGTGTTATTTTGAAATTCTTGAAGAATGTGGGCCTTGAATCAATCTGGCGACGGCTCACTGCTGTGCATGCAACAGCAACCATGCAAAAAGATCGCCAGTGCAGATATAGATGCGGCCGGGTGCAGTGCAGTGAGTGCAGTAGTGCAGTGCAGTGAGCCAGCGCGCTGCATGCATGCACGGTACAGGTCGCCCCAGGCCCAGCGCAAGGATCGACGTAGCGCGCGCGATAATCAAAGTTAAAAGTAGTGATCGTGACAGGCCGTTATGATTCGTTAGAGTTACTTACTAGAGTCTACAGAAGAGTTTTTGGAAGTTTAAACCTAACTTTTATCCAAATATGTCTGCAGGAAGAAAAAAAACGTCACTCCGGAGTTTGGCATCGTCGTTAAAGCTGCGATTTGATGTAAGTCAGTGGCAATTTTGTTGTTTTTTTTGGCCAGCTTAGCTTGGCTTGGCCCGTTAAGACAGTGTACTGCGACCAGCCTGCTTCGAGGGGAGCGTCCCGCGCCCGGGGTCCCGCGCTCCCGGGGCTGCAATGGACTTATTTAATTTATCCTTTGACTTTGTCGGATTTTAATCAAACCTTCACTTATATGTTTCTTTCATGTGTCTGCTTTTATTGACACAAAAACACTTTCAGGGTGGATTATCAAACTAAAATGTTAGGTTTAGCAGACTTCCAGTCTAATTGAACATGTTGAAAAGGAGCTAAACTCCGATTAAATAAAAGGAGATGTCAATAAACTCGGTCTCTATGCTATGTAGCCTATGGATGCGGAGTTGGCTTTAACCATCTGCATATCATAGGTGACCTACACAAGGGCCTCAATTGCCCTCAAGGATGAACCTATGGCATACACTATGATTATTCTGTGTTTTTTGTTTTCATCATTGCAGGCACTCGACTGCCCATATGTGGACGGAGTGGATGACTCCTGGATATCAGAACTGCTTTTTCAGCCAGGAGAAGCCAGGATACGATTGTTGCAGTGGTTGCTCTTACGGTGAGATGCAGAAAGCAGGGAATGCAGAGGGGGAAGGAAGAAAGAAGGGCACTAGTTTTTATATATCGAGGAAACAGTCTTTGTTCTGACGCCACTTTTATCATAATGGGAGTTTTCAGTACTGGGGCCGGTCCAAGGTATTTGTTCCCAAGTTGGTTGATTTTCATCTTGCTCCAAACAAATCATTTAAAGCCAATATGTTAAGTAAATGAATTATGAGAATTTCTTTTAAAATCTCAACTCACAAAGAAATAATTATAGAATAAATTTGCATATTATGCATTTCTTATCGGTAATTAGGATCGTTTATTTTTTGTTTTTTTTTGGAACGGTGTCATTTTCACACAAGTTTTTGTAACTTCCTTATTGACTCTGCCACTATGTACATTAATGTTTGTCTATTTGTTTATATGTTGTATGTTTTTAAATGAAATGAAAAAAAAATAACAAATGGCAAAACTTTCCCTAAAATCACTGCAAGATAGGATGATATTGAAACCTGGAATGTAAGTGTGTGACACTAGAATAGCATTCATAGTGCATTTAGTTAAATTCAGGTTGTTTTTAAAATGTTTCCGTAACATTTGAAAAAAGGAAAAATGCTGCAAATTGTTAAACCCCCTACCACCAGTTGAGTTCTCCCCCAGAACTTTGGGAGAGGGAACTAGGCTATTTTAAGCTCAAAGTGTGCTGGTGCACTAAGGCTGCCTGCTACTGCTACTGCTGCTGATTCAGTAACACTGAGTCGTTGCCAATGCATAGGTAGTCACCAGCTGGTAGTAGATCTTTTTAGTACTCGGTACAACAGGATCACATATTTTAGCCACAGGCTTAGACTTGCCACTTTTTTTTAATGGAAAATCACTTTCCTTTTTTTTTTAGTTGAATGAAATAAGATTTTTAAATGTGATCAAATGTAATTTGTGGATGATTTCTTAACACTGATGCTTTAGTGTTGACTGTGAGTGCTGAATGCTGACGAATCATATTATGATCTTAAGTCAGTAGGGTCTACAGCAAAATTATGAAAATTAGACAAAAATCATGCTATGTAAAAGAAGCTCTGGCCAAGCCCAAAATGGCTGTTGTAAAGCAAATTAAGAGAGCTCTTCTTTCATTCAAAATCCAAAAAGAGCTCTTGTTAAAAAAAAAAAAAAAAATTGACTGATATTTATGCATGTTGCCTTTTGTTCAGAGATATGACCCTTATTTCACCACCAACCTCCTGAACAAACAAAATGTAGTCCATATTAATGCTTATGTACTTTGATTTCATGTGTTTTAGGTATGATGCCAAGTTTGCTGAAATGCTGGACACTCAGTACTGGACAATTGAAGCAAAAATGGACTCTCAAATACAAAGTGAGTAGTAAACAGACAAGCATTAGTGCAACACTGGTATGTTTGGATTGTAGGTTTCCATGGTGAGAAAATATTTATAACTAAAGCTTTCAGCAGGACAGGAGATAAAAAATAAGTCCTCAAACAAGTCTTGATGGATAAAATCCTGCATGTCGATAGCAGAAGACGACTACCAGTATTTATAATCAGAAAGATTGATGGTCACATTTTGATACTAATGAAAATTTTGCATATATTTACCTACAAACACAATTCAAGTCGCATTTAAAGATTAACCTGTTATTTGTCATTTAGCAATGGCTCAACTTTGCTCCTATCTTGGACTTTGTCAAGCTGGGGATCTTCAACTGATAAGGGTAAGTTGTTTGTTACTTTTGATGCTGTGTATTGACATATGTCAAGTAAAAAAACTAAAGACACCAAGAAGAAAAAATGAAGGATGTTCATGAAATACCACAGTAGGAAAGAAGGGAAAGTTAGAACACTTTGATAATTAAGACTCAGCGGAGTGGGAAGAAGAAACAGCAAGAAAGAACTGGGGAAATAAGGTGGGGTTGGAGTAGAAAAAGGTGTGTGTATAATTCAAACTTATTCTTAACATGACACAATAACATCGATTCTGTATATTGTGAAGCACCAAGATATTTGCTTTTGTTCCCAGTCACAAGTCATGACAAAGTAAACTTGTAACAGAGTGTCTGATATTTTCAAACTTGGTCTCAAAAGCTGTGAAAAGGCATATCACCATTTATAGCACTTGTGAGTGAGTCATAGTCAGTATGGGGTAAAATGACTTTAAATGTGATTGAATTGACCTCATTATATCATTTGGATTCTTGAGTCGTCTCCATCAAAACAAAGTCTTAGTATGTGCAGACCCTTGCATTGACAAAATATAAACATCTCAATCTAAGTGACCGTATTAGATCAATGCTCACATCAGGGACACTTCTCATCAGTGTTACAATAATTTGTGATTAAGTTTTTTGTTTTTTTAATTCAAATAATCAAGCATTATGTACTATTTTCATTTAGATGATCATCCATCTTACAATTGAGTGTAATTTGCTATCTTCTTCATTGACAGGGTGTTGGTACATCACATTCCAAGCAGGCTGAATTCTGGGATAAGCTACTGGACATAGTGACAATTACTGATGCGGCAGAGGACTCAGGTCTACATGTCATTCGCACTTCTGAAGTGGAGAGGTGTGTTGTGTTTTCTACTTGAGCATTGTTGTGTCACTCATACACAAGAATAAAGGGGTGGGAACATATACTGTACCAGTCCATATTTATGTGTGCATATATGTATCCATTTAAACTTAATTGTAATCAAAATTTGGCTATAGGTGCAAGGAGGGGACCTTCATTCTATGTTACTGTTGAGTTCAGGACCAATGTCAAAGGTTATTTACAACTTTATCTTTGGTGCATATGATCTGTCATTAAAGTTATTATTAACATATCTCAAATTGCTGTTGTAGGGATGTTGCCTATTTTTGTATTAACATCAGTCTTAGTATTTGTTTGTTGCTTTCTTCATGTTGCCTTGGTTGGATGTCAAAGTTTGGGTCTTGGGGATTTGGGCGTTTACTAGTGTGTTTATTAAATTGCAAATTGCAGCATTTCAGGAATAAACCCTCATTCACAACTGACAAACCATGCACTTATCAAAGAGTTACCATATGTAATATAGAAAATCAATCAAATGCTTGTTCTTTTGCTCATGAAGTAAAAACTTGTCCCTGAGGGATCAGTTCTGCCAGGATAGCCTCTTCACAACTTCATTGGCCCAAGGACAAGACCTTCATGAGGCTTTTTCCACAAAGATGAACCTTTTTCCTCCTGACATTGCCCACATTCTGATTAAGAGAACTTCATCACAGGAACAAAGGTAAGAATCTGTAGTGCTCTACAACATTTTGATAATATCAAGCGTATGCGATGTTGAAAATATATCTCGTGGACAGTATTGAGTTCATGACTAACTCAATAATACATGAAGGCACGATATAACTTCAAATGTCATTGATATTTAGATTTAAGTCATTTGATTTCTAGATTGATCTGGCAAATAGCAATGGAAAGCCACAAAGTAGCTTGAAAGCTTATGACTCGATGGAAATGAAAATGATCACTTCTATCTATAGAAATGCCTGAATTAATTGTTATTTAGATTTTAGAGCTTTACACTGCCAGGAAACAGACACCGGAATGTCTGTTGTGTCACGCCTTGTACGCTGAACAAACCAAGAGAACGCTTCAATAGTAGTTTAGTGCACACATGCAGAAAATGTTCCTCACTTGTTTGAGTGTTAATTCTTTCAGCTCTACACTGTTATTAACTCTCCTATACATGAATGTACTGCCATGTGATGGTGTGTAGATTGTTTTGACTAGCTCAAAGTATTGTGTGTTCTGAATTGCATCACTGCGACTCTTTCTTTTCACCTCCTCCTACTCACACAACATAGCCTGGCTGCTGGTAGTGGTAGTTTACACATTATGAGTGATATAATGTATGCTAGACTATTCAATCAGCCGGGCATTGAACACTGCGTGACGTTGGTGCAATGTTTGGTGTAATGGACGACCTCCCGCAATGAAGCCTGAGCCTCAATAAACTTTAATCGATTTCTTCTACACCTTAAGGCTTAAATTTTTTTACGTTGAAATTGAAATAAATGTGAATTACATGATAAAATCTCTCCAATGATACTCCTTTACAAAATCAATCAATGTCTACTTTAAACATTTACATATATATTTAATCTATATTTCCTAATTCTTATGTTTCTATTTCAGTGTAATTTTACCAGACGCAGAGGAACATATGACAACTCATTTGTCAATGGAACTTCAACAAGCTATCCAACGGGTAAAAGACCTCCAGAAAGCAGTAAGTATGGGTTCCATCTTACAGGACTGCTGACATCTGCTTACATATCAAGTCCTCATTTCTTGGGGCACAAAGTTTCACTGCTCGTGCCCTCCATAGTGTTGTGCATTGATATGTAGACAAGCAGACAGTTTGCAATCGCCACAGAATCCCAGTTGAGTGTCCCTTTACCATGCAAATTCCTGTACACCATTATGCCTATGGCATAACTCATTCAGACTTATGCAATAGGAAAGTGAAACCTATGTTTCCACTTTTGAACCAATCAAATGACACATTTCTTTGAAAAGTAGGTATTAATTCTGATATTGTCTATTTTCCTACTATTTCTCCTTCTGCAGTATGATTATCCACAACCCGAACTTCAAGATATGGACAAGATCATGCAGACCATAAAGTTGGTCTTGTCAGAGCTGGTCCAACAGGTGACAAGCTTCATCTTCATGTTTGAAGGGGAGGCACAACAGTTCTGCAACAAGATCTCACCCCAGCTCACCCAACTGGGTCCAGCAGTGAAGAGGGTGCACACATTGCTCGAACATTTCTCTGGGGTAAGACATGTTTAGAAATATGATAGATGTGTCCTTGTAAATGTCTCAAAGCAGTGCTCTGTACATTCTACATCACTTTACAGGACTGAAGTGCTTTTATACCCCAATCATTTTTGAATTTACATTCTGAATTACTGATCCACACCTGGATAGGTATAATTTCTCAACTCAAAGTATTATGGCATCAGTTTTTGGAGCAAGAGAGACCCATCCTCTTGGAAGAAGTTTGACAATCACACAAATATAAGCCTCTTTCATCTGACGTCTGATGCAAGAAGTGACTATGTTAGTCGCAGCATGGAAGGTTTTCCCTTTGCCTATCTGCCTTACATCCATTCACACTAAATTAATATCAAACCCATTTGGCTCATATATACAGCTTACTCTCGATACAACGAGCACGGATATAACGAGGTTTCGTTATAACGAGAGAAATCTCTCGGTCCCAAAAGTTTCTACATGCAAACCTATGGTGCAACACGTCGCTTACAACGAGCACGGTTACGAGATTTCGTTATAACGAGCTTATTCTGTTGACCCCAAGACAAAGAAAAACATAACAATTGCGTCCCGTTACAACGAGGAAGGAAAAATCGAGACATGAAAACACCGGCGCCGCAAAGAGCCACACACACATCACGTAATACACGTCCACACAACGTGAGCATGTGCACAGTTTCTAATACATCACTCCTTCGCGATCGCACAGCGTACGTACATTGAAAGCACATGGTTTCCAAGTCCGATCCCATCACGGCAATCAATGATATACGGCGCGTGCTGAATTGGGGGTGCACAGTTTCTGATACATCACTCCTTCGCACAGCGTACGTACATTGAAAGCACATGGTGGGGCACATGGTTTGCAAGTCTGATCCCATTGCGGCAATCATGATGACACGATGCGTGCTGAATTGGGGGTGTGTCTGATGAGCAGCGATTGATTGGGTTTCTTGACAAAAACAAATGTGATCTCGGAGGGGTGAAGTATATTTCACACACTAAAATATGACAATGAAAGATTTGAAGAGATAATAAAATATTCTTCCTGAAATTAGAATACCGCTGGAAGTCATCATGATACGAAATGAAATACATGTATAAGCATGCAGGGCAGCGTTAATCTTACATGGAACCCCCTCGTAATAATTTTGGAACGACCCACAAAGAAAGTGCCGATCATGACGGTGTTGCTACGTCGTTGTGCAAAACCTATCAGACGAGCGAGACGCTCTTATCTAACCCCACCTTCCCCTCATATCCCGGCCGTTCAACCCGTTGCGCCGCCTATTCTCTTGTTTGTCCAAACAACGAAACCGCATGTTTTCTTGTCCAGAAGATTACGATAACAATTGACCTGTTAATTTACTGCAAAATAACACCCATCGTATAGGGAATGGTCAATAATTCATTGAATGCAATTAGTTATTAAAACATCAAAATATATCAAGTGAGGATGATGTGTTGAGCAAAAATGCATCCCCTTTTCAGTTTGAAAACGCATGTTTCCAATTCCTTTTTTCAGTTTGATAACGCATGTTTCCAAGACGGCTATGCATATGAAAACATGGTAAAACACAATGAACACACAAGCACACATGTTTTAATGTATTTTATTGTTTTTTCCTGTTTGGATACAACGAGGTTTCGTTATAACGAGGAAAAAGCCCTGGTCCCGACGACCTCGTTATATCGAGAGTAAGCTGTATATACATACATGGAAACCCTGTTATAACGAGGGGGTCGGGACCCACACCTTTTCCTCGCTATAGCTGATTGCTTGCTATACCAGTACATTATCGAAACCTACAGAAACAAACCTATACCTATACATGTACGCTGTACTACTAGGACTACACAAACATATTTACCGCTAGGACTGTAATATTCAAATGGCTTTGCAAGCATTTTAAACTGAATTCGCTAGCTAAAAACTCACTAAAATATCTAACAGCACAGTTGAAAATGTAAATAAATGACACTTCCAATGCCTCCGTTTACTGACAAATGAAACAGTGGGGCAGTGCCTGCTGGCATGACCGCGTGTGAGCAATGAATGATCATTGAATGCAATATTCATGCACAGCCAGTTGTACACGCGCGGTATGGTGTCACATGTGTACGTGTGTAGAGGCTTTTACCATGTGCGTGCGTGGCTGTGTTGATGGTTGGGCGCGGTGGCATGTAGTACCTAGAGCCGTAAAGAGATACGGCTCTAGTAGTACCGCACGCGCGTAATGTTGATATATGCACGTGTGGTTGTGTGTATGTGGATTCTTGCATGGTGTGTGTTATCAGCGTTTAATGGCGCGAAGAAAGTTGCTTGTGCTGTTTCCCTCGCTGGGCGGCGTGGCTGAAGGGAGTGCTCGTATTAACGGAGTCAATTTCCTTTCTTTTTCTTTATTCTTGGGCTGGGAATTTGCATCGCTATAGCACAAATTTCGCTATAGCCGATCTCGTTATATGAAAACGGAATACACGGAGGTCTATGGAAGAAAAATCGGGACCCAAGAAACGTCCTCGTAATAGCAGGGTTCTCGCTATACCCGTGCTCATTATAACAGGGTTTCCCTGTATAGCAATCAGCTATAGCGAGGAAAAAGTGTGGGTCCCCACCCCCTCGTTATAACGGGGTTGGCCTGTATTTATATGTTGTTCATGAAGCCAATGAACTTTGTAAAATTGGGGTCGAATCGGATAGAAGTAAAAGGTCAAAAGTCAATGAACTTCGTAAAAAATTGCCCCTAAATGTCCAGCCGAACCATTTTCACAGTATTTTGAGAACCGTTCAGCAGATTTACTTATATACAATGGAGCCTGAGATCAAATGCACAGTGACTGCGATCAAATGCAATCAGCTCCATACATTGAATGCAGTCTGACTGCAATAGATTGCAATCATCTGTGATGTTGATCTCAGGCCCAACTGTATATATGATATGTAAATCATGAAACTGATGTATTTAGAAAATTGAGATCATAGAGGGTCGTCAAAGTTCAATGAACGCTCCTAATTTGGCCTGCAAGAGAGCTACCCTTTTTTTATCTTCTTATGTTTACAGGTCCTTGACAGTCTGCAGTCAGTATATAAATCTTACTACACAATAATCAACAAAAGGCCACATGAGAGTCTACCAGTGGGAGCGCCAAATATCATGGGTAATGAATGCAGATTATTGATTGGCTGTTGAAAGCGGCACCACTGCTGTGTCCCCAATGGAATATTTCTTGTGCTGTAGGGGACCACTGTAGTGTCCCCAAGGAGTGTTTCTTTTACAAAACATGATAATGCATACGCACAGTTTAGAATTGCTATTTCTAGACATTTTGACTCCTTTTTAAAGCTCATCTTGCGTGCGGTGTAGCTGAAATTAAATGTATGTGCCTGTTGTTTGCAAGACAATTTATACATTTTGCATGTAAGATCGTTATTTTATATTATCTATATACTTCATTTTATGTATACATGCGAATATTAATTTTGTTTAATACTGCTTCGATCTCCAGATGTATGTTACAAATGTTATTTTGTTGAAAACTCAATAAATGAATGAAATACAGGCAAGGCAGCTATTGATGAGACATTTGTTTTCTATAGGCCTCTTAAATGTATTTGTGTTTTTGTCTGTTTTTTACACTTAGCTGGCCATTCAGCCCTCCAGTCCTACAGTGAGTTTGTGAGCATCCTGGATTGCACTGTGCAGCGTCAGCAGGATACATCAACTGAAAGTACACAACACAGTATTAGTATGACTGGAAAATTATGAAGATGAATGAAGAATGGTATTGGAAGGGCTCATGCTCATGTCAAATATCAGCAATGTGAGGAAATGTCGTTGGAAAGGATGACCTCACTCGAGTGTTCTGCTTCACATGGTCACTGAAAGTGAAAATTATCACTTTCCTTTACACTTTCCTTTACACGCATATTGTCTAACTGTAGGAAATGCAGAGACTGCACCCACTGTGCTGAGATAAGAGCTAATAACGTGCACACATTCAGAGTCAGATTCCAGTTTACACCCTGGGAATGTTTGTAATCTCAAACAAAAATCTGAAATTTAGTTCCGTGTAGCTAAAACAAATCTGGGGAAAGTTACTTTCCCGTTCATGCGTAGAAGTGAATATGGTGCGCGTGCGCAGAGCGGGCTTTCATGTAAGGTGTCTTGTAAAATATGAATTAAATAAAATATATGGATTGTGAGCTAAATAGCTCATCCATATTACATATTAGTGACAGTCCCAAGAAATTTTACCCATGTGTCTCTTTGTGTCTTCTGCTGCTCTTGAGTCTTGGCACATGGCTGCAGTGTTCTCATGTGCTTTTTACATTGGCAAACATTTCCTTAGCCCCATACTATAGGTGGGGCTTGGAGGGGGGGCCTTAGCCACACGATCATGGTTAAATTGGGACATTTCCCTAACCGGTAATTTGACAAAAACGTGATGCAAAATATCTTTCGTTATAACCCCGCGGACGGAAACGAGATCAGTGAGCAATCTGTTCTTGCCGTCCGCAGTTTCGCTAAAAGACAGAGAACGCGAACGACGGTGCGTATGACGTCATCTGGCACACCCCCTACCGAGCTTGTCTACAAAACAGCCGGTCGCACGTGCGATTTGCATTACATCATCTGTACGGGCGCTGATTGGCTGCTGTCCTCTACTCATCGAGGACGAGAAATCTCAGAATTCACGTTCTCGATTCCCCATGCGGATTCCAGAGCGGGCGGTGGCGCATGCGCAGATCGAGCTTGGTGTCGGATTACCGTACTGGAGCCCGTCCGTCCTCAAAACGAAAGCTCGCTATTATATAACGAGCACAGATACAAAGTTTCGTTTCAGCATAACAATTTTCTCTGTCATATTTTGCCAACATAAGAAGAAATATTTGTTAAATACATTTCCAGCATGGTTATTTCATAACAGGTTACAGTCAGTTATTACACACTGGATCAAATATATCAACTCTGGCGAAGACTTGTTGTCTTTTTGTAGCCTATTATGATGTGTAAAATTATGTTAATCAGTCCTGTCTTCACAATTTCATTGATATTATTGGTATTTAGAAGCAATTCTTATGCTTTGACAAGGCACCATATCTCATTGAAGGGTTAATATGAAGATGGCTTGCTATCATCTAATTGAGCCCTTTAAACTTCATTAGTTAAGAAGTTGATTGGCTCGTACTGTTTAAACTGATATTAGACTCTTCAATTGTCAGTACACAAATGTTTCTATGAATAAGATTTCTCATGGTAAAAGTAATGTCAGTACTAGTGTCACGTGGGATAGAGCAGAACATTTTGGAGCTGGTGTAATAAGTCTTGCATGTGGTTGAGCTTCATTCCAAGAGCAAGTACATGTATAGCTTTGTAAATGTGGGAATGTAAACAAATGTAGCCCTGATGAAGACAATGAAGACACAAGACATGAAAGATACTGATATCAACCTTCTTTTTCCCAAAACATGTATTTTTTATGTTTGTCCGGCACAGGGAATATGAACTAAACTTTAGTACTGTTTAAAGTGCCATGATATGAAGTTAAGTTCACACATATTTGTTGCACATTTGACTGGGAGGTGCTTAAGTTAGCAAAAGTGAGGAAGGGAGAGTGTATTTTTGTAAGAGAGAAAGTGAGAGAAAGAAAGGCTGAGAGAGAGAATGGGGGGGGGGGGGGAGAGAGAAAGAGAGAAAGAAGGAGAGATTGTAGATGAGATGTTCAATTTGATATAATCTATTTATTGTTAAATGTTGAACCATTTCACATGGAAAGTTATGAAATAAATATGTACAAATAAAATCTTGAAATAAGAAATGTTGGCTGGACTCAATTTACTAGATACGAAGTCCATTCACATTTGAAGTAAGAATTGGCCTTTGATTTGTTTCTCCTGAAATATTCAAAGTTGAGATTTTATCCCATGCTACATGTTCGACATTAATGTATTGCCACTGTTTCAACAAGACAAAATGACTCATTGTCCCTCATCTACAATAGTATGAATATGGTATTCTTGCATGGGGTAAATCCATTAAAACACACATGGATAACCTTCGTTTGATAAAAAAAATAGCTTTGTGAATACTTTTTGATTAACCATGTTTCCCACACAGACCAATTATTTCTTGAAAACAAACTACTCAAGGTGTCTGATTCATACTTGTTTAACCTAGGTCAACTGATGTTTCAATGTGAGCAAAATATCCTTCACTTCTTCACACATATCCAGCAAGACAATCAAGACACTTTCACCTTCCACGTACCAGAACACTCCTCACCCATAGACTCTTCACATTTCAGACCAAAATACTGGAGCTCCTTACACCTACATGTAAACATAAGATCTGCCATTATAAACACATTCAGAAGAAAGCTAAAAAACACATAATTGAACAAAAAACAAAATCTTATAAAATCTTGTAAAGTAATAAAAGTGATACAAATCGATACATATCAATCAATTCTGCGTTCAACACATACAAATACATCACAATAATTTCGTTAATGCAGTGTTCATCTCATATCGACAACCACCCTGCCCCCATTCCCACCCCCACCCTCCGTCCCAGCTCCCTTCCCATTGCCTTATTTCTGATTCTGATGATTGTTTTTTTTTATTCATCAATGTAGTTATGTATCTTAAATTGGTTAATAATTGATTAATGATATTTGTTTTGTTTTTTTACTCCTCCACAGACTGACTATTATCTGTATCATTACCATTTGTACACTAGAGTGTATTTCATATATGTATTTAACATGTTATAAATATTTGTATTATTGTATCTGTGATGAGTTGTGGAAAAAAATAATAAATTACAAGAGACAATCCACATTTGTTTGGGTTCAGGTGTATTTATTCACAAAATTAACAAAGATTTCATGTCCATACATACTTTCCTTGCAGAGTTGTGAGGTTATAGAGATACAGTATAAGTTAACAAGCTTCGTGAAGGGTCAGTTCTTGATTTATTCCACACAAACTGGACCCTCCAATGTCACTCGGATGACATTCAGGAGAGTAATTGGGCTTCTCGAAAGTACTCCTATACATGGATAATATGATTTGAGGCTGGGGAAGGGTGAACAGACTTATACATGTATCACATAGCACTAATTGTCTGCACACCACAAGTAATGACTGGAACAAAACATGGAAGACAGGGCAAATGAGCAATGAATCTGGTCCAAGAATATGGATTAATGATAATGGACATCTTGATACTGCCTATGATTCACATGTCAATCATGGGCACTTGTTGATTACGACAATAATGGTGGTTATCATATTTGTGCGACAAGGCCGGTAATAACCAAAAAGAAAACAACTGCATAACAATACATGTATATTCAAACATTTTTTTTCTTCAACTGTTTTATTCTATTCCATGAACTATGAAAAGGGACAGGGCAGAGACAGACATAATGATAAATCAAGACATTCCAAAATAAACATTACACAATGATAACAAAAGTCATTGAACCCCAAAATGAGAAAGAGGCAGGAGAACAAGAATACAAAGACAAAGACAGAAAAAAGACAAAAGATAATTTTTTTCCCTGCTCATGTGTTTCACCCTGAAATTAATATTTTGTTTCAATACAAGGTGGTTCGCAAACCACGAGTGTCGCCTGATTTTGCAATTGATAAACAGTGCTAAGTGGTTTTTCAAATATTGAAAATGGTGCCTAGATGACCTTTGACCTCATCATATTCATCAACACACATGTGGTATTAGCCAAGGATCATTTGTACCAAGTTTGATCACAATTGATGCAGAAAAATAAAGAAATAAGAGCAAGTTTAACAAAAGATTTAACATTTTTGTAATGACATGGCCTCATATTATTTGATCTTTTGACTCCTAGATGACCTCTGACCCCATCATCCTCATGTTGACACATGTGGTATTACCCAAGGATCATTTGTGCCAAGTTTGATCACAACTGATGCAGAAATAAAGAAATGAGAGCAAGTTGAACAAAAACTTTAACATTTTTGTAACAGACTAACAGGAAAAGTGATTACTGTACTAGGTTTCTGCCGATCGTTGTTCAGGCGAGACAAAAAGCAGACACATGGAAGAAAGATGTTACTGAAGGTTTAATGAAAATCTGCCAAAGGAAAAGAAAGTTATGATCTTTTAAAAGTTTGAATTTGTGACGTTGTGTGCGAGGTGCTCTCCCATATGTTGTGTACAATTTTTTTTTTACTATGTGCATTCTCTCCAAAAAATATGTCTCCCTGTACTTGGGGATATGATACATCATCAGAACTATATTTTTGACACACACACCCGTATGAAAAAAAAAATCATTCCTTTTTCAGAAACAGACAAAGAGCAATGGGAGAGCACAAAATTGAAATTTCAAGATTTATTTCTTTTCCATTGACCGATTTCCGTAAAAAAAAGTGCATCCAAGTTCCGTAATACCTCTAATTTCTTCATCTTCTATAGCCAGTTTAGGGAACAAGTATAAGAAGTCAGCAACGGGTTGATATACACCAAAGGACTCTCGTGAAATAACATATGAACACTGTTTACAATGCAGCATAAAGGCAGGATATTTTCAATTTTGGAGTCAAATTAAAGTAGGTTACAGATCTTGTGCCAATAGGTTTAGTATACATTGCTCAACTCCATGATGGCAACTTCCCACCTTTAGTTGCGGTTGTGTAACATGAGTAACCAACATTATTTTGTATTTACCAAAGGAATCTCTTATACTGATTTTTATTTTGTGGCAGGAATAAGCAGAGTCCATAATTAAACAAACAATGGCAGAACTGATGCAAAACTATCAAATAGAATGTCATGAATGAATTTGGTTACATGATCCAGACTGAAACCATGGAACGGTTCAGTATATTCTAGAATTAGGCATACTTGCATTGTTTGTAGGAATCAACATCGGGCATGGTTCAACTGCTTTTTACTATTCAAATTTAAAAATATGACTTACTGGTTAATGTGGGAAGTCTGCTTCCCATATCTTTAATGAGGTTCTATAAATTAGTCTACTGTGTTGGTTTTCCTGCATAATTCTGGAAATTTGCTACATGCCTTTAGGTGTGTTCTTACTTTCTATAGTTAAAACCAATGTCTAAATACATGATTCTATAATGCCACGTTTATCAACTCTCAGATAGGTGATTCTGGATCATACGCATTTCAAAACCACATTTTGTCTGCGTTCATCTATTGCAAACACATTTTAATATGTTGATTATAGGCTTCACCCAGTGTTGATCTTATTGAATCCTTCTGCACAAGCATTTAGAAACTACTAGAATTTGTCATACTGTGCTAGTTGGAGTGGACATCAGCTAGAGCCATCGGTCAGTAAGAAGTGAGTGGTCAGTCTCTCCTTGGCTAGATGGAGTGGACAATAGCTAGAGCCATCGGTCAGTGAGAAGTGAGTGGTCGCAGCTTCTCCTTAGCCCGATGGAGTGGACAACAGCTAGAGCCATCAGTCAGTAAGAAGTGAGTAATCACAGCCTCTCCTTAGCTACATGGAGTGGACATCAAGTGGAGCCATCGGTCAGTGAGAAGTGAGTTGTCACAGCCTCTCCTTAGCAAGATGGAGTGGACAACAGCTAGAGCCATCGGTCAGTGAGAAGTGAGTGGTCACAGTCTCTCCTTGGATAGATGGAGTGGACATCAGGTGGAGCCATCGGTCAGTAAGGAGTGGTCGCAGCCTCTCCTTAGCTAGATGGAGTGGACATCAGGTGGAGCCATCGGTCAGTGAGAAGTGAGTGGTCAGTCTCTCCTAATCTAGATGGAGTGGACAACAGCTAGAGCCATCGGTCAGTGAGAAGTGAGTGGTCACAGTCTCTCCTTGGCTAGATGGAGTGGACATCAGGTGGAGCCATCGGTCAGTGAGAAGTGAGTGGTCACAGTCTCTCCTTGGCTAGATGGAGTGGACAACAGCTGGAGCCATTGGTTAGTGAGATGTGGCTACATCATCTCCTTAGTAAGTTGGAGTAGACATATCAGCTGGAGCCATCGGTCAGTGAGAAGTGAGCGGTCACAGAATTTCCTTGATTCACTTGGTAGGTAAGTTCAACATCCAGGAATCTAGTGAAAATGACAATGAAATACCTTATGTAATACAGCCAAACACAATCACTAACCTCAAAGACCATGCAGAGTACATCCCAAGTGGTAACAATGAGGTTTGATACACCTCATTTATGGGCATATCCACAGTAAAGAGAAATTATGATATACTGTATAGCAAAATGATATTCAATCTTTAAACCATGAAGAAGTAAAATTATATTCCATACTTGTTTTGTTTCAATGGTGATGTTTATAATATATCAATGCCATTGATGTATGCAATCAGTAGCTCATAGCTATCATTTTTGTGCAATTCACTTACATAAATGTTAAAAAGGGATTTTAGTCAAGATTGTATATTCACTTTAGGATTTTTGGGGGGGACAATACACATATCTTAATGCATGGAAAACTATTTGGCTATGAAATACAGTTCAATTGAGAGAGATATGTCATATATCCTCATTTGCACCACATTTGGTGATATTTGGTCATATATTTCACAAATCATATGGTAAAGGGCACAAATCGAAGTGCATTGATCAAATTGTTTCTATTTTGTTATAGATGATGAAAAGCATTAACAGTATTGACATCACAAAATATTATATGGACTCTAAGGACAAAGGAAAACTAACAGCAGCTGAGTTACAGCCAGGATATAAGAACTATAAATATTTAATAATTGGTGAATTAAACTTCAATGGCACATGTTTTAAAGTAGCTCTAAAATAAACAAAAAAAAAATTAAAAGAAGATGTATTTATACTGCTCCTTAATTCTACCTTTTATTGTTTTTTCCTGGGGTCAGGGTGATCACTCCTGAGATCAGAGTATCCTGCTCCACATCGATGGGTTGTTCAAGGTACATGGTACACTGTCTCCAATGTGTGCACCTATACAATACATAAATGGAGTTTATAGTTACTGTGTGGTAATATTAGTATGTTCACTCATGCCTTCTCCTAGAAAATTTGCACTCATACACACCCACAATCACACAAACATGTACACACAAATATTCCCCCCCCAAAAAAAAAAAAAAAAAAAAAAAAAAAATCGCATCCAGACTTGCAACCTCTAGAATTAAAAAAATGTATTATTTTATTTCAAAAGTTGTATTCTACTAAAAAAAATTGTATTTAAAAACAAAACAAACGTGGACAATGCCTTTTATATTCTGACACTGCTGAAAAAAGGTCTGTTAAAATTTGGTGATAACTCATTGATCTATTAGATCTACTTTTTCCTTTCACATGCACTGTTGTAGCCTTTTTACATTTCTTGAACAGGGCTGGTGTGAGCTGGCGCTTATGAGAGGTATACCAGCTGTCTGCTAGTAAAGGCAGTATAGTTTCCTTACAAGAGTATCTGAGTGCACTGGAGTGCTCAGACTGGAGCAAAATTCCGTCACATTTTTCCAAACTACACTATTAGAGATGCCAAGTCTTTCTGATTTCAAAGGAGACTCCCTAAAAATAGACCAATATTACTGCATTGAATTTCATCACATTACAGAATCTCCCTGACTATTGATAGATTATTGTCATCAGGAGGGCATTTCATGAACATTTTTCATCTGACAAGCTGTCTTTCTCCGACAGTTACCATAGTAACAGTCAGAGGCTAGTACCTCTCAGCCAATCAAAACCGAGGATTTCACTGAAGTTGTCAGCACTGACTATTTGGTCAGTGCTGACAACGTTCCTGGTTGTATGCATTTGATAGATGTCCCTGAGTTCTGATGAAATTTCCCCCGAATCTCCCTGGTTGTGGAATTTCAATGTTGGTAGCTCTGCACTGTATGTGTTCATCTTCATTTGTGTGCTATGTGAAGTTGACAATATCATCAGCATGATTTGGGGCAGCAGCACAAACATTTTTCACTGTCTTGTGATATGTCCAACCAAACCTCATCTGCTCTCTTATCTATGTCAATGACTCAATACCATCCAGTTCATCAATCTGATGAGCAAATTCTACCTCAAGATGGTCTACTTTTTCCTCTAACAAATGGAATCTCTTGACAAAGAAGGAAATGGAGGAGAAGCTTGCTTCAAATTCCCTACTGAACCCGTGAGCTCCACTGTCTTGATATGTTGTTCGATGTCATATGCACCCTTGTGTGCTATGGCAAGAGTCACACCAACACACTATACATTGCACAACATTCTCTCCTTTGAAGATTGAATGATAAACTCCCATTTGGTGGCATATTCTGGCTTGTAGCACTGCTTTCTCTGGCTGCCGCTACAGTTTGGAACCCTTACTTGAGGACTTTGGCATTTACAGGTAAAATTCCCTGGCAAAGTTAGTGATTGTCAATACTGAAGTTTGAAGTATATGCGTGCTATCGTACTGTAATTGCATTTTCATTGAAAAATCATACTAAATACAGCTAAATTGAACTGGTTGGCAGGTCTGCACATCTGGAGACCACTTACAAGAAAAATGAAAGAAATGGAGCCATTAGGAGGCGTTTTGTATGATAAAAACATGACAGAGACTCCACGCTTCGCACCACGTGCATTTAAGCCTGATTGATATCACAAGTTTTTTAAACCCTCTCTGAATGGTTGGGCTGATGTCCCGGTGAACTTGGGAACATTCCATGGTATTGTTACCAAAATGTATTGTCACATGTTGGGTGAGCTTAAGAGGCATCTTGCCAAGTCATGGATGAGTGAGCACACATAAAGATGAAGCAAATAAAGCTAAAATCTACTGGAAATCATGGGATAAAAGCATGAGCTTATTATTCAAAGGGAATGTTAAGTCTACCGAAACCCAGAACAGACTTAGTAAGAAACGGCAGCCTTTACCGCAGTATTCAAGATTTCAATTTCAATTCATTACCAGAACCTACACGGACATTAGATAATTTGAACTTATTTGAAAAGAATTAGAAAAGATAAAAAGATAGATGTATATATCTTGATTTTTTTTCAGTTTTTGTGTTTGTTTTCATCGAATTATCTTGTAAAACTATCAATGGTATTGTTGTTAACCTTAGGTATTGTTTTTATGAAGCACGGCCCTTCTAAGAAAGAGCTTTAGTGGCTGATCGATGGCTCCCGTGCATAAATAAAACTAAATCAAATCAAATCAAATCAAATGGGGTGGAAAAAAGTGGTAAGAATACATCAAAGTATGTAAAAAAAAAATATGACCTTTTCAGAGTTTGTTGTTAGGCATTTTATTTCATTTGTATTGCATTGTTTCACTGGACACTGATTTGGAACAAAATCAAGCCTGATAGCATCGGACAGGCTCCGCCTCAGCAACCGATCCAACTCAGGCTTAATCGCATTGCCATGCTTCAGCATTGTTATATTTCCTTTCAATTGAAAGGTTTTCTTCAGTCATGATATTCCATCTTTATTCACCCACTTAGTCCACTAGTGAGAAATTGACTTGTTATTGATATCGGGCTCACATCACTTTGTACTGAGAGGGTTAAAGTCAATATGTCATTAGTAGGGGTGTTATTCCCCTTTAATATGAGAAGCAAGAGTCCCAGGTTAGGATGTGGTCTTACATGTCATCTGGAGAGGTTGAGATGGTCAGACTTTCCTTTCCCTCCACACTGGGGTCAAAGGTCACTGTAAACCAAGCAGTAAACCCACAGAGCGACGCTCTCCCAAAACACTTGAATGTGAATGATGACTGGAAGAGAAAAGTCAAAACAGCACAGCTCATTCAATGTAAAGACATATGATCTCTTTCTCCAGCTTTGCAAAAGTCATGAAACTTGGTAAGAATCAGCAGTATACCTTAATGATAACGTGTATAAAACCTCACACTCATAGCTTCACAAACTTTTTCAGGAACAGTGAAAAACTATTCTTGTATACGTAACAGCCATGGCCTACATTCACAAACTGTATTGCAACACTCAGTGTATGCTATTGCATATTATAATCTCCAGTCTTGAGGATATAAGCACTGCTAGGCTTTCAAAGACCCATCTAAAACCTACTAGAAATTTGGCATTCAATATTATTCTGCTCAAAGTCTGTTTTCCAGGGGGGTGTTTCACCAAGATGTTTGTAAGTTACACATGACTTTATGCATGACTGGTCACCTGTGCTTGGGTGCCAAATCAGCTTCTCAATGATTTTGATTCCCATGAGCTAAGTTTGAAATCTGAACGCTGTAGATTAAAATTCTTGTTGTTAACAAGTGTCTGAATACAAAGTTGATAAGTTGTCAACATTTGATAAGGATTGTATGCAATTCACTTCCACTATGTCAAAACAGGAGCTAATTAGGGTATCTCATGTAGCAGAAGAATTGACCACCAGTCATGCATGAAGTCGTGCATAACTTTAATATGAACAGCTTGGTGAAACACCCCCCAGGTCTATAATCGGGAGGGAAGTTCACATATACGGTAGTATATCTTCCATTTTCCAGGATTTTTCAAAAAACTTTTAGGCTTAAAGCAATGAATTTCAATATATTGCTACCAGTACAAGAGTATCAGAAGAAAGATGGCAAGAATTGAATACAAACTTGTATATATGTCGGACTCATTTTCTACCATTGTCATGAACAGCAACTATCAATGTGACAGTGAACATAAACATACATATCCAGACCTGTAAATTTGTGTGTATATGAAATCACTATTGAGCCTATATATTATTAACTGTGATATCAAAATCCAGTATTCTGATTGCATGCAGTCTCCGCATGTATGTTGGTTTCACCTCTCCATGTCACAGCCTTTGTTTGGGATATGACCTATAATATAGAAACTATCAAGGATGGATGGACAGACAACCCAACATCATTATGCTTCTGGTTCCTTTATGACAGAGTCATTAAAATAGCTAAGTAGAATTGATTTTTAAAAAAAAACAACAGTTTATTGGAATAAGTCATTGTGATAATTTACAATTTGCTGCATTTTTTTCAATATTTCACATTTATCTAAAAGTCTCAACAGAATATCATTAATATTGCTACCATGTACCAAGTAAGAAATAAAGCTGTCCAAATGTTCTTGAGATATTGCATAAATGGGCATACCACATGAAAAAGTGGACAATTTCCAGGAGTGAATAACAACAATAGGAGGAACAAAAGCAACTGGGTTACATTTTTTTGTTACACTTTACATATATTTTGCCAGATCAGCAGATGAGACTTCTAGGTGACATCTAGACTAACTTTTCTGTGGATAACAAATTATATGATAGCGTTGATATCAGGAGAAATAAGTCTTTGTGAACAAGTACACATTCTTCTTTGTATTCCATACCTTTATGCATTCAAGGTCATCTAAGGTTAGAGTTTGAAGGTCAAACACTTTGATCTGACTCTCCCTGGCTAAGAGGTCTTGCCCATCAACCTGCTCAATGTGAATGTGACCTGTAATGTGAAAGAAAGTCCGTCATTGAACCATTTTAATCAACTCCTGAAATGCACCACTTGTGAATTTTGGTACCCATGTTATATTAAAATTTTGTCTTCAAAACTTAATACCATATGATCAAACTGCTGGTTTATTTAAAGCAAAATTGTCAATGTTCCTTTCCTCACATTAATAAGCCATTCCAAAGTCGAAATAGACTTTCCACAGATGTCTGAAATTGACTTTGCAAACCTAAGAGTTCAGCATATTTGCAAAAAAAAGGAAAAGGCTAGGAAAAGCAAATTTGCAAACATAGAATAGAGCTATGGCAAATTTGCAAATGTGGGAGAGAGCTAGGTTTGCACATTTGAAATAAAATGAGACAGTCCTAGGTTATTAACATATTTGTAAAACCAAGATAACACCCAGGGAGTAAAATGGCACAATCTGCCCATAATTAACACATTTTCTAGTTTTCATACAGAGTAATGTTCATGTTTGTGTTTTGTTTCATGAAAGACCTACCGGTAAATGTTAACCCTGTAGCTTTGATCATTTATAAAAAAAAAAATACTTTCTCTGTTTCCGTGTAGTCTATGCTTGACAAAGAGTATGGTGATAGGATTACCTCTACTGATACAAATTTTATTCCTTACGATGGAAATTCCAACATAACATGTCACACAATATCACACAATACATGAATAGGTCAATGCAGGCAGGACATTTGATATCTATTTTGGATAAAAGAAAAGATGATCAAAGGGATAGTTCACCCTGAAATTATTTTGGTTTCAATAAAAGGAGACACATGAAAGGATCATATTAGTGAAGGTTTGACGAAAATCGGTCAAAGGAAAGAAAGTTATTTGATTTTAAATTTTGGATTTCTGACAATATGACAATAAAAGTGAAAATATAGTTCCTAGTATGACAATTCACTCCTCTGAAAGAAGACCTGAGGTACTCACTGCATACTGTCCTCCGTGCATGCTCTTCCAAACAGGACATGCTCACTCCATATTTCTCCTTCACAGTTCTCCAAAACTCAATCCTAGTAGACATTAAGAAGTGGACGAAGAAACATTGAACAAGGCATTTCTAAGACAATGTGCATGATCATACACTTTATTGATATGAGACCCCACCATGTTATATTGGTGAATAATGACTTGAAGAACTATCATCACCAGAGTTCTCCTGGAAGGGGTACTCATCATCGGTATCATGCCTTCTTGTCTGCCGTACGTACCTAGAGCAAGCAATCAACATGTGTCACTACATATTATGTGCACCAACTCCCTTGTTGAAGAAAATCTGGCCTCAAAAATATTTGTTTTCTACTAAGTTTGAAGGGCAAAGAAAGAAACAACCGTCAAAATTAATATGTCCAAAAGATACTTACCTCTCTGTGTAAATTGCATCATTTGAAAATGGTGCCAGAAAGAGGCTGGCCTTATTTGGTAGAATAAGTCCATCCTATGGGAGCATGGAAAGATAAACAGCAAAACAAATATTTCATGATGAAAATCTCTGTCAAATACAAACCAAAATGAACAATCTATAAACCCTAATTGACAATAGATTCCTTCAGATTGCATAAGTTAGACCAAATTGTCAGTTGTTGATAAACTCCCATGCAGAGTCACCCATTGTATGGAAGCCATTATTTGTCCAAACTCTGAAGTATCGTGAGTGTTTTGTCATCTATTTTTAATCCAAGACATATCTGGCCAAAAATAATTGTTACTTCAGCTAAATGAAGCTTTGAACTCAGTTTCTTTCAAATATTTCTCAAGCTAGGATATAACAAGTGAAATTTAAAAATTTCACCTTGACCAAATCGAACCTTCATCATACATAGTGCATTCAATAAATTGAAATGTCAAACTTGATCTCTCTACACATTTTACCTACAGTGACAACTTATCAAATGCAAAATTGAATACAATACACAATACAATCTCAGCTCCTTAGGGTAGTAGTCTGAATTCCTTTCAATGTCTTCTTTGCCTTCAGAATATACATACCTGTTTCAACCATCTGTCCCTGGCCGAAATGACCGAATTCAGCATTGATTCATACAACAGGAAATGGCCCTGAAAAAAAAAAAACAATGATGGTATCAGTTCATTCATCTATCTTATACCACCATTCCACAGAGAATTTTGGCTCATCGGTCACTCATCAGAAGTAAAATAATTTACTTCTGGTAACCCACCAGAAAGTATCGTAAATGTCATATTTCACAAACTGGATGTAATGTAATGTTTTACATTATCGTTATTTTGTTTCTTATTAGGTACACTCACTGCCATTTGCTGTAATACAAGTGATTCTCCAACCATTTCACAGTGATGTACTCACCATCCATTCACTGACGATGGCATCTACTTGTTCTGGTAGTTCAATATCCTGTACAAAAAAGAAGGAAGCAATATTCACAGTTAATGTTCTTCTGGAATAATGATGATGATGAGTATCAACATCAATTTCTGTGTGTTGATAGACTTTTACCTATATTTTCATAATATGCTAAATTTAAGGCTTTTACAGCTTTTTACAGAATGGTGTCAAGATCAAAACATATCAGTATGACTTAAGATATTATTTGTAGCTAAAAAAATATATATATAGCACATGATTTGCAGCTTTCAGTTTAAAGTCACTATTAGAACTGAAATGACACAAAACTTAAAGTCGATGTAAACACACTTTAACACCATTGTGGTGACCTTGGTTAAGGAAAATTGACTAATTAATTTTTGTGTGTGATTTTTAGAACCATTTTTAAGATCATTGACAAGAAGACAAAACTATTTGAGATGTATATCCTTTTAGTACTAATAACAGATTATTATCACAGAAAAAAACATTGTATTTGAAATGTGCTAAAACCCTAATGTGTCATTTTACATTGATTTTGGGGTGTTTACGAACATTTTCGAATGCTTAAACCAACTATTAAACATTTCAGTCACAAAAGTGTTTCAGTCCCTAATATATAGTTTTTAAGTTTTCAGCTTCCAAACATGCACCCAAACACATTACCATTGATGCTTAGAACATTTTCGGTGACCTCATGCGTTATAACGGATAGTCATATCGGCCCCAAATATATTGTGCATGTTAAGATTATAATGTTCTTTCCATTCACAGGAAATGAGCTATGCAACTCATCTAACTTGGCTAGAGCAGTCAAATAAAAATAACAAATTTTATTCAAACTCAGTTGTTCTACCATGCATTGGTTGCTAAGGGAGACCATATCTTAAACAACCATTTGACCTTGGGGCAAAATATTTCAGAATCTTCCGTCAGGCACAAGGGAACATTTGGCGCGAGTTGAAAATTTAAAATTGAAGGGGGTCGGGTTACAAATTGTCTGAAAATTGGTTGATTTGACATGGATTGACCCAAATATCAATCCATCTTATTTGCGTAGTTGATTGTTCTCAAACTATGAACAATTTGTTTCTATTAATTTTGCATTCACACATTCTAATCTGTCATTTGGATTGAAAGGAAATATTTTTTACCTCAACACGTCCATTGATGACTTGAATCTTTTCGCCAGCTCCATTTTCCTGGGTTATTTTTTCTGCCTGTGTTGCCATCGCACTAGCTTCAATAGCATAGACTGCAGAAATATAACATACAAAATATACAAACTTTTAAAAATACTAGCAATAGCCTTTTGCTTACAAGCAGACAGATTCAAGAAAAAGCTTAGCATGAACAATTGCTACTTGTTATGTGGTCAGTCTACTCTATGATGTTGTTTAGAATGATGGGCATTCTCATTCAGATCTGAAATGCCGCCATTAACTATACTTTTTATTTATTGTTATTATCAATGTGTATATATATCTATGAGGGAGTAATATGTTCTTAAACAATTTTCCTCTTTTGGTATGTCACATAGGGATATTCAAAATAACCAAATTTTCCATTTGCATACATAATGAGAAATGAGGACTAACGTCCTACAATTCTTGCAATAATTCCACATATCATCTCCAACTCATTCAATACATTCTTATATTCTGTACAGCAAATTCTGTTTGATGCTACACCTGTGGATTGTAAACAAGCCAGAGGATACAAGTTATCACCTGTATACAAACTGCTTGAACATAATAACAGGGCATGGTACCAGTTTAAAAGTATACATTTGCGGGGGCCCATCATGATTTGTATTACCATGGTGCTATTATACATCAGCCATTTAATTAATGCAGATTCATTGTACTGTCCTTCTAGTCACACAAGGATGCTATACAAAGACTTTCTCTTTGATCTCATGTTCAATGCCGCCGAATCTCTAGATAATTTTTGCCTGTATTTGATGTATAAACAAAATCGGATGTCCAGAAGAATTTGGGGAAATATCCTCGTCCCCTATGCTTACGCAGTTGTGACATGTAATACCTACGATGCATCTATAAAGATTCAATCAAGGAATACTGTTACAATATGGCAAAAAGGCTCTAAACGTGATATCAAGTTGCATTTCATAAATCTCGATTTCACACTATTCTGCATCATATTCCTTAAAAAAATTGCTGGAAACGTTACATTAAGGTATTTTCCTTTCAGACAAGTAACATGAAAAACATGTCCAGCTGCACCCAAGCTAGTATTTTCATCTCAAAAAAAGATCACACTTTTTGTTTGCTTATTCTCATTAAATACATAACAAACACTTGGTGACAACATTAAAAGTTCAGCAGTGAAAACTGAAATGTTTGCATGTATAGGAATCTATATGAGGTACGCGTGACACGATCGCGTATGCATCATATTGTTGAGAGCAGCTGCTAGTCATGAATGATGAATATTAAGTGGCGGCATCAAACCTTGTTCAAAGGGATGGATATCCATTTGCTTATACATCCTTGGTATTGCACGTACTAAGGCAAAATGAAGGAATACACGTATAGCGTAGAAACAATTAACACAGCATATACATTGATGTATGTCGAATTTACTTTTTTTGACAAACATGCATATGGAAACTATTGTTCAATTTTGTGTTGATGAAGTCTCTCCTTTTTTTTGTTTCATTTCTTGAGGATTGTGTGTTTGTAGCATGGGTAACAAATATGCAGAAGAAAGCAACAAACAATGGTGACAAGAACTCGTGCTACAATCAATATTAATTGTAAAGATTGGAACATTGTATGAGGTGAACATTTAAACAATCAATTGAAATTAGAGTCTTTATCAATTTAAGATTGAAAAAAAGAACATCACATCAAAACAAAACAAGGACAAAAATCAATTTCTCATAGAATAACACATGAAGTGATTACCTTTCTTTGCCCCAGCCTGAATGCAAAAACAACTTAGCACTCCTGGAAAAAAAGATAGACACATTGAAACATTTACTTTCATTTTCAAATCACCTACTATAATTCATCATGAAGCCATTTTTTTTTATGTATTCCTTTATTCATTTATTTTATGTGGCATTTCATTTTAACAAACATGGTGAAATCTATACATAATCAATAATCTGTCAATCCCATGTATACCAGGTTGGGCTGCCAAGGATGGAAAAATTTTAACAAAATAACATGTGATCCTCAGACCTTCTGCCCAAAGAACGAAGGATAATTCAATCCCGTAACATTTGCTATCAAGAACCTACATATAAATGTTTATTTATGTCATAAGCTTACATGCATATCACCATGATGAAGAAAGGACAATAGTGATAAAGGACTAACATACATAAGCCAACACACATCGTGAAGGGAAACATAATTTTGCCATCTTGACACAATGGAGGAAACATCACAGAGGGGATTTGCACTGCACTGAGGGAACGTAAATATGTCACGAGCAAAAAGCAAGAGACTTATTTGTTCCCGAAGCAGCAGTGCAAAACCGTGAGGTTTAATTTGTGATGTATATGACAACAGCGCCAACATCTGATATGTTATTCAGGTTAGTCTACCAAACATTTAGTCTAACATAGGGCGGGTTTGGAAACCTTAATTCTACCAAAAAAAGAGTTGATAAACACGCCCATATACTAGAAAAACACCATTTCTTTTCTCAAGGACACTTTGTAGTGAGTATCATCCTTTGGTTACAGCAGTGCATCCAAATCCCCAGGCAATGCTTCATAGACTGTGTTTTGTCTGAAAAAGAAATAACTAGACCTTGAACTTCCCTGAACTATTTTGATGAGGTAAACCACAAACATTCACTGCAACTTTGTGTACTCATTGAAATGTTGACCACTCAGGGGTACACACAATATGGAAATGTAAGAGACAAACCTGTGCCTGCACCAATGTCAGCAACGACCTTGCCCCGAAGTTTTTCACTTGCACGTAAGATAGCCAACCTGCCTTATACACATTATTTAAAAAGAAAATAAATAATATTCTTTAATCAAAGAGAATCTTGCTCCAGATATTCTTACTTATAACAAATTTGAAATAAAATCTAGGAACCAAAATACACAATTTTACATGTGAAGTTGCGGACTGTTATTGGCTGATATTCAAGATGTTTTGGAGGTCAGTTATTTTGAAAGAAAATATCAAATTTGCCACTTGAAAACTGTGACATATGAAATACTGTGTCGTACGCTCAGTCCTTTACTTTGTGTTTTGCTTTCTGCAGAATTAGAAGCATAAGCTAGCCGAGCATATCAGCAGAATGAGGTAAGCTCAGGTGTACTGCGTTGGGCTCAGAGTTAGTCTGTAATGTCACATAAATTGTTGCTCATTTAAAAATTCATTTGAAATACTTCTTCGGATGATTTTTCAAAAGAAGATAGAGTTGGCCTTCTCAGATTGACCTGCTTCTATTGAGATCAAGTTACAATACCTTTACAACAAAGTACAGCTTACCTATATGAGTTTGTTCTGACACTGTCTCTAATCATTTCTTCATGGATTCCTATATCTTCATATGACCTATGAATGAAAAGGAAAGAAAAGTTTGAACAGGGAATTGCTTATGATAGCAGTATGACACATTTCATCCAACACCAACACCAACACAAAAACACACATGATTGGGTCAATCCATTCCCATATGTGTAGGGGCATGCTGTAAAATGACTGGTCATTTGTGACCTTTTGAATTTGTCAAAATGAGTCCAGAAATACCTCAGCCAAAAAGCTTGGTGAAAATATCGGGTGAGTGGGATGTCCTGTTCTCTTCAGAGAGTTCACTAAAAGAAAGCGAGATAATATGTAGATTTCTCCTGTGCATTTAATAATATCATTCCCCATCTGTTAATTCGGAAACTAAGTGATGTGAATGTACCACCCCAGATCACAACTTTCGCCATATTTGTATAATACTTCACTGCAATCATGTTGATTTTAGTCTTAATTTTATTAATTTACTATGACTGTAAGATCATTCAGCAAATTATGCTCAGTTTATGCATTGGAAAAAAAAAAAGCCTACATATGCGGGCTGCAGCTAGCTAGTTGCCTATGGGTTAACAATCATCCATCATTCCCCTCAACTATTTTAACATGAAAATGAACGTATCTTATTAAACATGTTTTTCATTAACCATGGTAAACTACACTGTTATTACCGGTAGGTGGTCTGTTGCAATCGACAGATCACCTCTTAATTACTGTGGGAAGTTAAAAATTAAATATCAAATTGTCATTTTGTAACTTAACATACAATTATATAGTTGCCCTATCTTTTGTGCATAGCTCAAAAACACTTTTTCCATTAATCATTGAAAACTACACTGCTATTTTGATTTTGTTTCGCATATTATGAGCATTGAACGTGTACCTTTTCACAGATGTTGAAAAGTGCCTTGGTGCCCTTTACAAATTCTTAAGTGATTTCTTGTATGCCCTCCAAAACACAAGGGCTTACTGCGAGGGTTGCCTTCCACACATCTCAGACTATGGATGGCTTGGCAGGCCATAGCATTCGCTACCCGGAGCTACATGTAGCAGCCCACAATATTATCCTAAGGCAGCCAACTCATGGAACTGCCAGGAGGGGTCAGAGACAAGCCACGTACATCAACACTCTGAGACAGGATGGTGGTCTCAGTAACACAGGGGAGCTGAGGGCCCTAATGCTGGATAGAGATGAGTGGAGAGCCGCGATCATGCCTCAAGTTTGTGTAGGCAAAGCTGCGCCCTCGCATCGCTTTGCATTGCATTGATCATATATATACAAAATACTTATAAACTTGTTTAAAGACATTTTAATAAAATGTCTGCCTTTACCTTTAGCTATGACCTATTGACTCAGAATTGTAATGACTTTACACCAAGTTTAATGAATTTCACTTCAACTTAGTTTTAGCTCAGGTCATTTTTACAGCAAAATCCAAGCAGATTAATGAACAGATGACCAATCATGACACCCGGGCCAGCAGCCATGTTATGACGGGGGCACAAAAACTCACTTGAAATATGATGAATCAATCTCTCTTTTCTTTTCAACCTCCTCCTCATCAGTTGAACAGCATTTTCTGTTTATAAAGAATGGGGAAAACAGCTAGACGATTCAAATGGCAAATTTTGATTCAACTTACTTTTATAGGTTACTTATGGAATACAATGTCAATGTATAAACCGCATACACTTTATGTTTGTGAGAAAGTGATTATCACTTTATAATCTTGTAATAAACTTTCTAGAAAGAATGATGTATGTAATATGATGGGAAGGGAGGAAGAGTAGATAGGGCGCGTTCAGAGGAGCTAGCCAGATGCAATCTCAGCGGATCCAATGTCCTACAGAGACTGATTTTTCGGTCTAGCTTCAAACGCGCTCTCAAAACATTCATGCTCTCCCATTTAGTACCCAATATGGTTTTAAGAATTCTTTTGTCTATTTGTGTAGTTTATATTCATGTTGTTTACAATTGACATTGTTCATTGTGTAATTCGTTATCTTTAAAATGATTGTAAAGTGCAAAGAGATTTTTAATATCAGGCGCTATATAAATGTTTGATTATTGATATTATTTATCATTATTATAAAACGTGGCCGGCGTGGCTGGCTTGGCCGGCCGGTGGGCCTGTGGGGCCGGGTTCCCTGGTTTAGCCCCAGGATGCTCCCGCGGCCGCGAAGCGGTGAGCGGGTTGGTCGTAGTGAGCCACGCCGTAGCCTCTGCGTGGGGTTCCTCGTACTAGGGGCCAGGGCCAGGGCTACACTGTACTTGATTCTGTCAATAAAATTGATATTATTTCGATAACAGTCTGCCCTAAATGAGACGGTTATTCCTGTCAAATAGTATTCTTACCTTTTGGAAGGAGTTCTCTCCATCATGTTCTCGATCTACTTTAGACAGTTAACGAATGGTATTGATTCTCGGATCTCGGGGATGTCTACAGTCTCTTCTAGCCCCGGGACTGCTCCCGCGCAGTGCGTGAGGTAGGCAATGTTTTGGAACATCTAGGGGTATGCACACGACCCTGTACGATGACACGCTGACGATAAGTTCCTCCCCTCTAATGAATATGCATTATACCAAGGCATGTGTGTACAATGCTGTACCGATACAGAGCACTCATAATTGTATTGACAAACGGACTCGCATCCATTGATGTAGTGCATTCTACATGTTCCAATCTGCATGCTACATGTTCCAAAGTTTCAATTTCTTTATATATCGTATTGTTTTAGCTGTCATACGCGCCAATACTCGCATCTATTGATGTAGTGCATTCTAGATGTTCCAAGCTGCATGCTACATGTTCCAAAATTTCAATTTCTTTATATATCGTCTTGTTTTAGCTGCGTACGCGCCAATACTCGCATCTATTGATGTAGTGCATTCTAGATGTTCCAAGCTGCATGCTACATGTTCCAAAATTTCAATATCTTTATATATCGTATTGTTTTAGCTGTCATACGCGCCAATACTCGCATCTATTGATGTAGTGCATTCTATAGATGTTCCAAGCTGCATGCTACATGTTCCAAAATTTCAATTTCTTTATATATCGTATTGTTTTAGCTGCGTACGCGCCAATACTCGCATCTATTGATGTAGTGCATTCTAGATGTTCCAAGCTGCATGCTACATGTTCCAAAATTTCAATATCTTTATATATGGTATTGTTTTAGCTGTCATACGCGCCAATACTCGCATCTATTGATGTAGTGCATAGATGTTCCAAGCTGCATGCTACATGTTCCAAAATTTCAATTTCTTTATAATATCGTATTGTTTTAGCTGTCATACGCGCCAATACTCGCATCTATTGATGTAGTGCATTCTAGATGTTCCAAGCTGCATGCTACATGTTCCAAAATTTCAATTTCTTTATATATCGTATTGTTTTAGCTGCGTACGCGCCAATACTCCCATCTATTGATGTAGTGCATTCTAGATGTTCCAAGCTGCATGCTACATGTTCCAAAATTTCAATTTCTTTATATATGGTATTGTTTTAGCTGTCATACGCGCCAATACTCGCATCTATTGATGTAGTGCATTCTAGATGTTCCAAGCTGCATGCTACATGTTCCAAAATTTCAATTTCTTTATATATCGTATTGTTTTAGCTGTCATACGCGCCAATACTCGCATCTATTGATGTAGTGCATTCTAGATGTTCCAAGCTGCATGCTACATGTTCCAAAATTTCAATTTCTTTATATATCGTATTGTTTTAGCTGTCATACGCGCCAATACTCGCATCTATTGATGTAGTGCATTCTAGATGTTCCAAGCTGCATGCTACATGTTCCAAAATTTCAATATCTTTATAATATGGTATTGTTTTAGCTGTCATACGCGCCAATACTCGCATCTATTGATGTAGTGCATTCTAGATGTTCCAAGCTGCATGCTACATGTTCCAAAATTTCAATTTCTTTATATATCGTCTTGTTTTAGCTGCGTACGCGCCAATACTCGCATCTATTGATGTAGTGCATTCTAGATGTTCCAAGCTGCATGCTACATGTTCCAAAATTTCAATTTCTTTATATATCGTATTGTTTTAGCTGTCATACGCGCCAATACTCGCATCTATTGATGTAGTGCAATCTATAGATGTTCCAAGCTGCATGCTACATGTTCCAAAATTTCAATTTCTTTATATATCGTATTGTTTTAGCTGCGTACGCGCCAATACTCGCATCTATTGATGTAGTGCATTCTAGATGTTCCAAGCTGCATGCTACATGTTCCAAAATTTCAATATCTTTATATATGGTATTGTTTTAGCTGTCATACGCGCCAATACTCGCATCTATTGATGTAGTGCATTCTAGATGTTCCAAGCTGCATGCTACATGTTCCAAAATTTCAATTTCTTTATATATCGTATTGTTTTAGCTGTCATACGCGCCAATACTCGCATCTATTGATGTAGTGCATTCTAGATGTTCCAAGCTGCATGCTACATGTTCCAAAATTTCAATTTCTTCATAAATTATCAAATTGTTTTAGCTGACGTACGCGCCAATCGTTGCATTTATTGATATAGTGCATTCTAGATGTTCCAAGCTGCATGCCACATGTTCCAAAATTTTAATTTCTTTTTATCTCTCCATTTATCTTTTCGTCTCCCTGCTCATTCTTTTTGTATGGGTAATTATATGTGACAAGTCAAAACAAAAAATGATATATTACATGGAATTGTGATTAAAGCGTATTTATTGCATGTATCAGGGCATTCAAAGTCCACATACCCGAAACACTTAAAAAAAAACAATTTCTTTTTTCACTAGATTCTTTCAAACACTGGCTCACAATTCATTTTTTTTTTGCAACTGAAATACATAACTGTCGTGGTGTATTGTATTTTGACCATGTTCTCTCAGATCACGTCTTGATATCTATCTTAAGAATTTGTGTTGTATTTATCGATTATAATGTACATACATTATGTTATAAGTATTTTGTTATTTTGTCAATAGCAATATCAGACTAAGCGCATTTTGTAGGTCCTTAACCAAAATGATATTGATCATTTTTGTTGTTGCTTTCATCCTTATGTTTTGAATCAATGATATCTTTGAATTTGGAAAACATGTCTGCCAAAGTGAGATTCGTGAGGATAGTTTGTCTGTTGGTGGCCTATAGATTCGAGTCTTTGGGATGCATGAGCAAAACTCAGTGTGTAAAGATCTAATTCTGGCAATAAGGACTAAGCCTACTTCCCTGCCTGCTCTCTGCAAGGGGGCACATAGGGCAGAGACCTTAATCTTTATTACCAGACGTAAATGGTCACAGACTCGGTTGCATCCATGTACTCCACAGTCTAGAAAGTGTAGGCTAACATCTTAGTAGAAACTTAAAGTTGTTCCTATTGTTCATGTAGTGATGGACATAATTCTGCATACATTTGTTTTACAATACCATCGTCAAAACACAGTCATCTAGTTTGTAAGTAAATTGTCCTAGTATGAAAGTTGGGAGCCATGTTCTGGTTGCATAGTCAAGATTATACTCACTGTTTTAGCTGGTTAGGTAGCAGGATGATCAGGAATCACCATGGATATTTTCAAGCTATACATGTTGGTCTGTAAAGACAAGCCTATGTCTGAACCTCAAATGCAAAGTTTAGTGAGTTATACGCTTTGGCGTACAGCTGGAAAACAAATGGGGATGGTACGAGCTTGGAGGTGAAGAAATGGTGCTAATGTGATCAGAAATAATGATACTAATATGCCAGTATAATTACGAGATGGTGAAAATGGCTCATTTTATGTTGTACCAGTTAATATATTAAAAAGTGCTTCATGTAACACTGTTGATAATGTGTATATACTCCACTACAGACATCTAATATAAACAGTACAGGCATATTCCTTAGAAGTTGGTAATCTAGATATAACAAGGTGGTTTCTTTAAATATGTAAATAAAGAAATTTACAAGGGAAGTATTAAATTGATACAAGGACAGTTTGGCTCTAATGCTAATGTTCTCTTTGTATAGGTGTGTGTGTGTATATCTACAGGGAAGAAGGCTTAGTCCTTATTGCCAGACTTATTAAATCCAAAGACTTGCAACTTGGCCACCAACATACAAACTATCCTCACGAATCTCTGTTTGGCCGACAAGTTTGACAAATCCAAAGATATCATTGATTGAAAGCATGAAGATGAAAACAACAACAAAAATGATCTATATCATTTTGGTAAAGGGCCTATAAAAATGCCTTCATGCGCTTACTATGATATTGACATGGACAAAATAACATTATACTTATAACATAATGTTTGAAGATTTTGATAGATACAACACAAATTCTTAACATAGTTATCAAGAAATGATCTAAGAGAACATGGTCAAAATACAACACACTCCTATTCATCAGACATTGTTCAACCATTGTTGGATGAAGCCCTCCTCAATCAGTTTCCATTTGCTTCTATTTGCTGTCATTCTGTTCCATGTTGCTGTGTTTGTGTATGATGATATTTCGTCCCTCCACCTTCTTTTTGTCGACCTCTTCTTCGCTTGCATTTTCTTGGTTGCCATTCTGTGAGTTTCTTGGTCTATCTGCTGTCTCGTGTTCTAAAGTGTCCTGCCCATCTCAATTTCATCTCTTTATATGTTTACTACAATATTTTTGACGTTCTTTTTCTGCCGTATGTGTAAGTGTGCTTCACTTTGTCAAGTAACGTTAAATTGAGCATTCTTCTTTCCACAGCTCTTTGTGTTCTCAATTTCTGTTCCGTTTCTTTAGTTGTAGACCAGGGGCCATATTCATGAAACCTTACTCAGCCTAGTAAGTTACTAAAGCAGATTCAGCTACATGCAATTTTAGTAACTGACTAGGCTAGTATGCACTGGTCAAATATCCTTCTCCTCATTGCGAGTGATATTTTCAAGTCAGTTTAAAGTTTTCTATACTTATTAAAACATCTCCACCCTCCTTTTATCCTTGTCAATACCCCTTCTCTTGCATTATCCTCCATTTTTAAGATTTGGCCCAAGTACTTGTAACTACTGACTTTCTCTAACTGGTGATGGTATATTCTTATATCCTCTGCTGTTTCAAAGTTAGTCATTATGCATTTGCAAGCCAACTCAATTGCTTTGAATGTTCAGACTTCGCAACTTCCATATCTTGCACAGAGGTTAAAATCAGTTCCTTTTCCTTAAAGGTTGGACTTTATAAACACGTCATGGAATGCTGCTGTGAAAATGTTGGGTGATAATGTGTCCCCCTGTCTGACACCTCTATTTATTTTAACTTCTGTGTATATATGTCTTCCAAGATACGAATGTACCTTCTTCAATTCCTATATCTCTTAGAGCATCGATCATGTCCTAATGTTCTATGGAGTCGAATGCTTTTTGGAAGTCTACGAAGCATAGACAAAGCTTGAGCTGCCTGGTACTCGTTGGACTTTCCAATGAGCTGATTGATTGATTGATTGTAGATGATCTGTTTTTGAAAATCCTCCTCTAAATCACGTTTGCTCCCTAGGTTGGTTCTGGTCTAATATCATCTTAAGCCGGTTTTGAATTACATTGGTGAAGATTTTATACGTATGAGATAGTAGGCTGATCGGTCGGTAGTTTTTTTTTATGTCTGCCTTCTCTTTCGTGTGCAGAAGAATAATCTTTGCTTTCTTCCATTTGCTTGTGATTTTCGTTTCCTACAGTATCTGGCTGAACAGGTTTGTCGATTGTCCAACTGTTTCTTCCCCGCCAGCTTTAATAATGTCACTTGTTACTTCATCAGGCCCTAGTGCTCTATTTCCTTCATTTGTTTTATTGCCTCTCTTACTTCTATTGGTAAAATTGGTAATTCTCCCTTTTACACAGTATTTAGAACAGGACAACGATTGATGTTTTTCGTATTATAAAAAGAGAGCTACCTGGGCAGCTATTTTGTGCACATTTAAAATAAAACACTGAATATGTCCAATGGGTTCCTCCTCTTCCTCTAATCCAAAAAAGGAAAAAAAAAACACGTTTTCTACGCACTGCAACCATAAGTTTCTCCAATTCAGCCGTTCTTCTCACAATACTGGCACATCGGCAGTCACTGAGAGGATGAGAGAAATGCTTACTAGTGACTTAGAGTAGCCCTGTATCAACTCTAAAGTAAGGAGAGAATTTAGAATGTAACTAGTGCTCGTAAGTTTTCGTGAATACCAGCTCCATGAGTATGGCCCCGGGTCATTTGTGCAGATGGATATGGTGAATTTGTACTCTTTTGTGGATTGGTATAATCAGTACAGTATGCATAAAAAACTGACTGTACACCAAGTCCTAATTTATCGGATGTACACTGATGGCAAGAGTAACTGGAAAAGAAGAAAGTAGTCCTGTTCATTATGTAATAATTATTGACCGATCCAAAGAAAAGTCACTTAGTTTAAAGGTATTGTGTAAAGAGAGGGCGGGATGACAAAATGTACAAGGTGGTTTGTGATCCACGAGTCTCGCCTGATTTCGCAATCGATAAACAGTGCTAAGTTTTTTTTCAAAGATTTTTTTCAAACCTTTTGACCCCTAGATGATCTTTGACCCCATCAGCTTCATGAAGAGACACATGTGGTATTACCCTAATATAATTTGTACCAAGTGTGATCACAATTGATGCGGAAATAAAGAAATGAAAGCAAGTCAAACGAAAACTTTGAGAAAAAAGGATGCACATGGCCTCATATCATTTGACCTTTTGACCACGAGATGACCTTTGACCCCATCATCCTCACAATGACACATGTGGTATTACCCAAGGATCATTTGTACAAAGTTTGATCACAATTGATACAGAAATAAAGAAATGAGAGCAAGTTAAAGAAAAACGTTAACATGTTTGTAATAGACCAACAGACTAACAGGAAAAGTGATTACTAGGTCTCTACCGAACTTCGTTCAGGCGAGACAATGGTAATAATTACCAAACTCACGAATCCACTCTTTCATTGCAGCCGCTAAAAATTGTGAGTGTCTATCAAATGTGTGGACTTCACATCAAGGAAGAGATACGTGCAATAAATACACTTTCATCATGATTTCATGTAATATTTTTGTTTTGACAAATATACATATAATGTCCCATACAAAAAGAATGATTAGAGAGACAAAAAGATAAATGGAGGGGCCAGAGAGCAGGGGAGAGAGAGAACGTGAGGGGGATGCGTAGGGGAGAAGAGGAGGACTGACAGAAGAGGAGGAAAGAGGAAAGAAAGTAGAAAGCTACATGTATTAGAAGAAAAGGGAAAGGTGACAGAGCGACAGAGACTGAAGGAGAGGGGTAAGAAAAAGAATGGGGAAGGGGAGAGTGGAGTAAGGAAAAGGAAAGAATAGAGAATGGAAATACGGATGGGGAGGAGAGGGGGGGAAAGGTGGAGTGAGGAATGGTAGGAGACAAAACAGAGACAAGAGGAGAAGAACAGAGGGGGAGGTGAATGGAAAGGAGGGAGAAAGGAAAGAAAAGGTGACATTTAAATGAACTTAACATGCAGCTTGGAACATGTAGAATGCACTACATCATTGGAAGCACTTATCTGCTTATTGGTACGTATGCCAGCTAAAACAATAAGATACAATTGGTACATATGTCAGCTACATCAACGATTGGCGCGTACGTCAGCTAAAACAATACGATATAAAGAAATTAAATTTTTGGAACATGTAGCATGCAGCTTGGAACATGTAGAATGCACTACATCAACTTGGATGCACGTATTGGTACATATGTCAGCTAAAACAATACGACATAAAGAAATTGAAATTTTGGAACATGTAGCATGCAGCTTGGAACATCTAGAATGCACTACATCAATAGATGCGAGTATTGGCGCGTATGACAGCTAAAACAATACGATATATAAAGAAATTGAAATTTTGGAACATGTAGCATGCAGCTTGGAACATCTAGAATGCACTACATCAATAGATGCGAGTATTGGCGTGTATGACAGCTAAAACAATACGATATATAAAGAAATTGAAATTTTGGAACATGTAGCATGCAGCTTGGAACATCTAGAATGCACTACATCAATAGATGCGAGTATTGGCGCGTACGCAGCTAAAACAATACGATATATAAAGAAATTGAAATTTTGGAACATGTAGCATGCAGCTTGGAACATCTAGAATGCACTACATCAATAGATGCGAGTATTGGCGCGTATGACAGCTAAAACAATACGATATATAAAGAAATTGAAATTTTGGAACATGTAGCATGCAGCTTGGAACATCTAGAATGCACTACATCAATAGATGCGAGTATTGGCGCGTATGACAGCTAAAACAATACGATATATAAAGAAATTGAAATTTTGGAACATGTAGCATGCAGCTTGGAACATCTAGAATGCACTACATCAATAGATGCGAGTATTGGCGCGTATGGCAGCTAAAACAATACCATATATAAAGAAATTGAAATTTTGGAACATGTAGCATGCAGCTTAATTGGAACATCTAGAATGCACTACATCAATAGATGCGAGTATTGGCGCGTACGCAGCTTAAACAATACGATATATGAAGAAATTGAAATTTTGGAACATGTAGCATGCAGCTTGGAACATCTAGAATGCACTACATCAATAGATGCGAGTATTGGCGCGTATGACAGCTAAAACAATACGATATATAAAGAAATTGAAATTTTGGAACATGTAGCATGCAGCTTGGAACATCTAGAATGCACTACATCAATGGATGCGAGTATTGGCGCGTATGACAGCTAAAACAATACCATATATAAAGAAATTGAAATTTTGGAACATGTAGCATGCAGCTTGGAACATCTAGAATGCACTACATCAATAGATGCGAGTATTGGCGCGTATGACAGCTAAAACAATACCATATATAAAGAAATTGAAATTTTGGAACATGTAGCATGCAGCTTGGAACATCTAGAATGCACTACATCAATGGATGCGAGTATTGGCGCGTATGACAGCTAAAACAATATGATATATAAAGAAATTGAAATTTTGGAACATGTAGCATGCAGCTTGGAACATCTAGAATGCACTACATCAATAGATGCGAGTATTGGCGCGTATGACAGCTAAAACAATACCATATTATAAAGAAATTGAAATTTTGGAACATGTAGCATGCAGCTTGGAACATCTAGAATGCACTACATCAATGGATGCGAGTAGTATTGGCGCGTATGACAGCTAAAACAATATGATATATAAAGAAATTGAAATTTTGGAACATGTAGCATGCAGCTTGGAACATCTAGAATGCACTACATCAATAGATGCGAGTATTGGCGCGTATGACAGCTAAAACAATACGATATATAAAGAAATTGAAACTTTGGAACATGTAGCATGCAGATTGGAACATGTAGAATGTACTACATCAATGGATGCGAGTCCGTTTGTCAATACAATATGAGTACTCTGTATCGGTACAGCATTGTACACACATGCCTTGGTATAATGCATACTAGTATTCATTAGAGGGGAGGAACTTATCGTCAGCGTGTCATCGTACAGGGTCGTGTGCATACCCCTAGATGTTCCAAAACATTGCCTACCAGTGCGTGAGCGGGCTGGTCGCAGTAACAGTCTCTTCGTGCAGGTTTCACGAGATTGCTTGCATTCAGTCGAGTCTTGGGCATCATGGTGTGCATACTGTGGGTCTTTACAATGAGTCTATTCATAATTTTGCAGCGCGCTCTAGTATACGTGTGTCATTGTACAAACTCGGAAACCAGTCGCTTTGTTTATTTCTTTGTTATTATAGATGAGAAAATATGAAGACTAAAATTATATATATATATGCACACAACGCACTATTAATGAAAAAGGGTTTAAGCTATGAACCAGGGGCGTAGACAACGGGGGGGGGGGGGGGGGGGGGGATACAGGGGATGCATCAGGCATATATCCCCCCTACCCCACTTCACAAGGTGGTGGTGGGGGGGGGGGGGTGGCATGTAGAATCAATCATATTTTGCTTAGGGGGTACTTTTATTGTTGTGTTTGGAAAACAAAAACACGTGGTGAGTCCGCTAAGCAGGAGGCCTTGGGGGGGGGGGGGGGGGGGGGTGGGCGGGGGCGGGGATGCAGGGGATGCATCCGGCATATATCCCCCTACCCCACTTCACAAGGTGGGGGGGGGGCATGTAGAATCAATCATATTTTGCTTAGGGGGTACTTTTATTGTTGTGTTTGGAAAACAAAAACACGGGGTGAGTCCGCTAAGCAGGAGGCTTTGTCTTAATCCCGTTGAAGGGAAAATATATGCGAGTGTGTCCCTTACATGATTCACAGCGTGAATTGATTTTCGGATTCTAGGATGGCTCACAATTAGAAGTTGAAAACATCAAAGATCACTTCTTTTTCAAGCATAATGAGAAAGAAGAACATGATGGCGAACATGCAGCCGTCTACATCAAAATCGGATAATGTCGGAGAAAGGCCTGTTCTTACGGAAGTTCAACCGGAAGAAAGTGCCGTTGAGGGTGATGGAGCATCCGAGGTGAAAGATGATGATGAAACTGATGCCGGTTTTAACGACTGGGTTAGCCCCAATCACCCCAACTTCTTCCATTCCCGTACTAGAAACTAAACCGCAGAAAATTCTGTTTCAAGCCAAAAATGGTACCCAAACTACCTCTGGATCCATTGCCGAACCCTCCCTGCAAAATATGTGTTCATTCCGTACTCGTAATGCCACGGTGTGTAGATCTCGTCGAAACTATGACTGTCCATGTTTAAGGCGTAGTACTACAACAATGTGTACACGTGTGTGTGTGTGTGTGTGTGTGTGTGTGTGTGTGTGTGTGTGTGTGTGTGTGTGTGTGTGTGTGTGTGTGTGTTAATTGTTGATTTATTACCGCAATACCAAGTGGAATTGCGGTTTATTTTTTGTCATGTATAATTTGAATGGAATTGAATAAAAATTTATGAAGAAAAAAAAAGTGTGTGTGTGTGCGTATACGCTTGTGTGTGTTATTTTACATCAGATAGCACGATTTCAAGTTCGAAATTGCAAAAGCTCCCTATATATACCGTGGCCGGAGGGGGGATCCCCCTCTCGGCCACACCCTCCCCCGGCTCGGTCGCTCCCTCTCGAGCGTTGGCAGCCCAGTCATCCCCCCAGGTGTACGAACCTGTCTACGCCACTGTCTCTCTCTACCTCTATCTCTATCTCTGAGCATCTCTATTTCTGTCGGTTTCTACTGGTTTCTACTGGTCTCCAATATCAGTACAATTCACAGCTGTCTCTAATGGCTTCTACTGGTTTGACTTTGCATGTTTGTATTTTTCAAACTCCTTTCCAAACCAGTTGATCTCACTGGTTTCTACTGGTCTCCAATACCAGTACAATTCACTGGTCTCTAATGGTTTCTACCGCATGGTTTGACTTTGTATTTTCACCCTCCTTTTCAAACCATTAGATCTCACTGGTTTCTATTGGTTTCTGCTGGTCTTCAATACTATTTACTCTGCTTCTAACTACTGGTTTGATTTCGCAGTTCCTCTTCAGACCAGATAGACTCTACTGGTTTCTATAGGCAGAATTTCGACCTGGATATTTGTGTTATCACTCAAATGTGTGCAAGAGGCAGAATAAAAAAAAAGTAAAGATCATGCACCATGAATTGTCCAATTCCAGTTGGTCCACTCACCATTTCGTCTACACATGCTATATGTATGGGTTAGGGTTAGGGTTATTGGGTTAGGGAAGGGGGTCTGAATTAAGGTTAACGGTTGAGGTTGTGGTGTAGATTAGAGTTGTTGATAAAAAAAAAAGTTAACCCAGTGTTTTAATCTAAAACGGTATTTTTAAGGGGTTCGAATTGTAGACGAAATGGGGAGTGAACCAACTGGAATTGGACCAAATAGCAATAAACCAATGAGGTTACTCTTAACTACCCGGATATGCAAAACGCACTAAATGTATACACATATTATACTCGTTCCCTCTCTGTTTCTTTTATTTTCTTGTCTTTACAACCACCTTTTTAGCTTCTCGATTCCTCTTCCTCCCAAGTCGTTACATTATCTCGATTGCAAACGCCTAATTATCATCAAAACAACTAAATGATTTTTGGAAGAGTGTTGCCTACGTAGCTACGTACGTACGAACTTGTACATGACAGTGACAGTTCGCTGCTTCTCAAATGCTAGTGCACTCGACTGTACAATACTTTGGCGACATGTGAAAGGAAACCGGTACTGCAAATTGGAGGGATCGCACTGACAATCAAGATGCGGAGGTTTCCTACAATCTGATAGAAAAACATGTCTCAATTTGCTCGTCTTCTTGTTGTGATGTGATGTAGACGCATAATTTTCGGCTTAAGTGCAGAATTCCTCACCATCTGCATTTGTTTAAGATGAATGTTGTCGCGAAAATGGCTGGCATTGCTGGAAAGATGGGAACACGAAGGAGAGACGCGATACGGGTGCAGGTTATGGTAAGGCCGTGCATTGCATGCATTGGCAGTGCTTATTAATCATGTCAAGAATGTGAACGATAATTAGAGGTCTAGACATGATAGGGTCTAGTATTAAATCAGAAGAGCAGTGGACCAGCAGTGGTGGGATTCGGAGTTGGTAATCCTGTGTTCAGGGTTTTAGGCCTTTTTAGGGGTCTGAACTTAAATGAATACAAACAGCCGACTAATTTTTACTTTACCCTCTCTTTGACTTTAACGAGCCAAAATCCACAATTTTATTACACTCAAAATGAACATGTAATAGGCCTATATGATGCAGGTGCCTCAAACCGGCCCCCTAGGCCCCTTGGGCTTGTCTCCTTTCAAATATTTCCATTCCAAGATGAACAAATAAAATTTGAAAATTTTACACACAAATCAGCAAAATAATGCTCTTTAAAAAAATATATATTTGGATTGAAGATTAACGATAAAATTTCAGAAAAATTCCACTTCGAATATCGCTCGATAAATCGTCGCACATTCACATCACTGAACCTTGAATTTGAAACCGGCCCCTACCGATAATGAGCGATATCTCTGTCAATCCGACGATCGAGTACAGTGCCGACATTTCAACAGTATCGCATCTCGATCATGCTCGTGTTCCAGTGCAGTGAAAAATTGACGGGAAAGTTTCGGTGATCGACGAGAAAATCACGGAAGTACGAACGCAAGTTGAAAAACAGATGTTTCAAACAAAAATATGCAATTTTCAAATATGTGCACGATTTGTATAATTTTGCTTCCGAAAATAATGCATTTTGTTTACTAAAGCGTAAATGCACAATAAATCGCGCATCCAACCTTCGATAACGCGCACTGAGCAGAATTTTTATACGCGGCGGCCGGTTTCAAGAATAGGGGCCGGTTTGTGGACCACTCACTATACATTACAATTGTATTTTAAATATCAAATAGGTTCTATACTAACAATATCTGGCTTACACAACTAGGTTTCTAACGAAAAATTCCGACAAGTTCCGATTTGTCGCTCTGTGATGTGGGTCGTCATTTTGAATACATATATGAAAAACGCTATGCGTATTGCATATTTGACGCATGCGCACACCCTTGTTCCCCTTGCTTGCCGTGTGCTATTTTTTCATGGAAATGTGATGATTTAAATATTCATTCTCAGTATCTCACTGACTAATGTCTGCTACAAACGTTGATCGGCAGAAAGTAAGTCTTAAATTTTTCACCTTTATTTTTTTCAGGGGAATTTAAGTCCCAGAATTTTCAAATATAAACTTAGTTTAGATCTAATTTTAATTGATGTAGATTTGGTACATCGTAGCTTGAAAGATATTAAATGTTGAGACAAAGTAGCTATGATGGCCATGCTACGAATCCCGAAAAACATTTTCCCATACCGGGTAGACTTCTACTAACACCTACTGATCCATGTGGAAATCAAATGGCTGACGTCGCCAAGTTGCCCGTATTGTGGATGTACCGTCTTCGGTAAAATGTAATTTTGATAAAGAATGTCCCGAATGGGACAGTTATTCCTGTCTACGGCATAGGGTAGGCTGAAAAATCAGTCCCTGTAGTACTGTGTATTATGTTGGATCCGCTGAGATTGTATAGATGGCTCCTGTGAATGCTCTACTTTGCTGGGGTACGGTATGTCCCACAAATATACTCTTACCAAGTTGGTATAATACTTCAACCAGCATGATAGGCAATTTTTTATCTTGTGTTAAGGCTGCTTTCTGTGCCAAAATCAGTGATTTTATGTGGGCATGGTATATTTTTGCACGCTAGTTTTTGCTGCTTTCAAAACATCTCATCCACTATCGATATGAAGCCCATCGCTATCTTTACTAAGCCCTGTTGCTATCAATATCAAGTCCCATTAAAATGTATATGAGTGCCTGATATTGATAGCGAATGCAATGCTTCAAAACATGGCATCCATTATCGATATCAAACTCGTACGAAAATGTATTCAGGTGCCAGATATCGATAGCAGAAGCAATGTTTTGATCATAGCCAGCATTTGGCTACATGTATATAGCAAGGTAAAAGTGTGGGTCCTGATATCCTCGTTATAATGGAGTTTGCCTGTACTGCAATTTTGTTTTGGAGCACTTACTACAAATATGAAATTTGACAAATTTCTCAAATTTTTCATAATGTATCTTATAAAATCCTAAATTTATGAGATTGCAAGGGAGAACAACTCTTTCCTTTTTACATCAGGCTGAGATATTGTTATTTTGAGTTATTTTTGAGTTTTGAGTTATTTATTTCCTCAAAATATTAGTGTGGGATTTTATACTGCCAATCCATGCCAAATTCCATGACTTATGTATAAAAGGTCTACTCTTTAATAAACGTCTGTTTTAGTGAACTTTCGTGGTACTTATTTCACAATAGTACATATTGTAACACAACTGATGAACGTAGACGTATATACACCCACACATGCATGTCATTCGCGCTCCATTCCTTGCAAGCTTTTTATTACTTCTGTATTGCACCTAATTTTCTCACTTTGAAAAGTGAAAGAAGATCCCTGCAATTTTGTTTTTCCTGATTAATTCTTTGCTCGCTTCGTTCGACTCGCGGCACATACAGCGGGCTGCCAAGTTCGACTCAAGTCACATTTCGCGCACAATGCATACGGAACGCATTCAATTGCATTGTGCGCACACTACCGGTAATACAAAAGCGATGCGTGTATTGCATCGTATATAACAATAAGGGGATCAAAGTATCAATAGGCGGGAAGTCTCCCAGGACAGGAAGTCTATTGAGAAGTACCCAGGGTTAATTTCAATAGAGGAGTCTAGTTCATTGTTAGCTTACTCTTTTTGAATGCCCCATTTAAATCCTAAATTGCTTGTCTCATTATTCCCATAAAGACATGGGTTTGGTACGTAATGAAAGCTAAAGAACACATCTTTTCTATGAACTAACTTAGAAAATAACCTTCATTAGGAAATATTGAATATAAGAGGTATGAAATAGCCTCCAAAACGATAATTTGGAGACAGAATGTAAAGTTATAATTCTCAGAATCTATGATATTGTACATGAAAAAAAAAATGATACCATTGGCATGAGTATAAATTTTTCTGAGACTTTGCTACACATTTTTTTTTTTCATCACGACAAACCAATAAAAAGTTTTTGGAAGCTGAATAAGACAGTGCATGCAAAACCCCTCTGAGTGTGGCACCTTGAAATTAATGTGGCGCAGGGGAGGTAGTGTGCGTGGCGGGCAAAGAGTTAAAGAATAAATGAGATTATCAATCTAAAAGAGTTTTTGCAGTTGATATTAGCAATTATGATAACGATTTTGAAGAAGGTAAAGCAAGCACATCCAGGTGATAAAACACTGGACTAGCCGTTTTTTGACAGCCTTGAATAGTGTCGTGTAACACTAGTCAGTGTCATAAGTGTTTTCCATGTGAACCTGTTTCTGGACCTGTCTCAACACTGTCGATGTCCAATAGCAATACATGTACACTGTAGTAGGCATGCATTGAGGGAAACTTCTAATTCGTTTTTTCACAGCCGAAGGTCATGCGTTATAACCACATATTGATTTTTCATATTGTTTGTGAACGAAACTGTGAGATGTTCCATTTTCTGTTGCCAGTATACATGTAGAAATAGAAGTTTCAGGCCAGAGAAATGTGTTTTGCACATAACAAAATTTTTGCAGTGATTTGCTTTCTCATAGGGTAGTATATATATATCATCAAGGATGGAGTACCATCAGCCGTTTAATTAATGCTGATTCATTTTACTCTTCTCCTTGTGCCAAAGAATGCTTTACAAAGATTTTCTCTTTAATCCCATATGTTCAATGCCACAGATTCTCTGGATAATTTTTGCCTGGATTTGACATACAAGTATAAGTAAAATAGGATGCACAAAAAAAATTTGGGGAAATATCCTTGTGCAGTGTTGACATATAATACATAGAACGCATCTATAAAGGTTCAATCAAGGAGTGTTACAATAAGGTAAAAAAAAAAGGATAAAAAAGTTTTAAAAAAACTAAACGTGATATTAAGTTCCAGTGCAAAAATCTTAGTTTCACACTGTTGCCATCTCTGTTTTTCTAATGTTTAAAGTACAATGTATTTGTATAGTAAGGGCACTGTGGTATAGTGGTGAGAACTCTCTTGCTGAGTGATCTGGATTCAAGCCCCGCCCGGTGTGCACACCCTTGGACAAGGTGTTTTGCTCATGTTTGTCCCTCTCAACCCAGGTGTAGTAAATGGGTGCCTGGCAGGTATATACAAGTATACATAGTATTCTTGATCTATTCAATCAACTACATGCACATGTACATGTAGCTTATTGTGCTACATACTTGGCTGCTTGGCCAAAGCCAGGGTATTAATCAAGTGCTTTGGGTAGTACTTGGTACTAGGAAAGTAAAAGCTGATTATCATTATCATTATTACTTTCTGTCAAAGATGAAGCATTCAACTGTAATTTCCTGTGTATACACACAAAACACAGATTTGTAATCACACTCATACACACATGTACACATACAGGTACATGTACATGTACATGTACATGTAAGTGATTGTGAGGTTATACTGTCAGTATAGTAAACATGACACAGATAATACACATTAATTATATCCACAAGATGAACAAATGAACTACATTTCAATTTGTCGCTTTCCTTTTTTTCTATCTAGAAATGTTCTGGACTACTGCAGCCTGAATATAAGAGCTTCAGCATTGATCCTGAGATCACCAGCTTTGATATGCTACAGCTTCTGCTTGTGCAGGCATTTCAGCTAAAAATGTAAGTTCAGCTTCATATTTATAAACTGGATGTCACATACATTGTAGTGATGTACAGTGTATACATGAAGAACTGAATTTTATGTTGTGGAAATTTAAATGAGTCAAAATAAAAAAGGAGAATTGGAATGTTATCACCATCAATTGTATGTAGAATAGTTTATACATTTATTATTGTGGTCATTTTATTATATGGTATACAAAGAGAGTAAGAGATTGTGTGTACTTATATATCCCTTGTGCAGACAAAAACAAGATCTTTTAAGAACAGCTCTGGGAACAAGTTTGTAAAGTGTTATACACTGTACATTGTAGTGATGTAGAATGGAGAAAGTGCATAAAAAAAATTACCCCTCAGGCTCAGCTTCTTCAAATACTGAATTAAAGATTAAATTCTAAATGATATTTTTTATTTGCTCGTATCACACTCATCACGTACATTGTGCAAGCAGCATTAATCTGATTCTGTCAATTAGATTGTTATATCTGATATCAGATTATTTACACAGTTACTATCACAAGAAGTATTTGTGCTCTCCCAGGTGAAACTTGCAAGATTTCTTATTGTAAGATATTACATATTATAGCAATTGCAATAGTACCAGCAATGATATTGTGTTGTTTTTAATGTACCTAGTTGGAGCATACTACTATGTTTGCAAAGAAGTGTCGTTTTTTCTCCATGTCCTTTTCATGGAACATTTACAACTAACAAAAGTTGAAGTTCTCTTAAGCACAACAAAAAGCAATTCTTATGATTGTATTTTTGAACTGCAATGTACATGTAGATCTGACCTAGTACGTGTACAAGTAGATCTGACCTACACGTTAAAACATAAAAATGAAAAATCAACATCACTCAGCAAAAATCAAAATGCAACATTACATCGCAAGTGATTTCTTGATGGATAGTCAGTATGTTGTAATGTATGTTTTTAAAGTAGTGCTGCAGTCCTTCTTGTGTTTGTTCTTCAAGGCATATTCATGCATTTAAGGTTTCTTGCCATTATAAAGATTCAATAGGTTTTGCAATCTACTGTAGCTACATGTAAATAGATCAACTGTAATGATCACAATGCAAATATTCATGTCTGTAGCACATGTCATATTCCCAAGGTATATCAGGGCCTAATTTGCACCCATTTACACATCTGGTATTTCCAGTTTGTTAGTTTTTAAAATGGCATGCTCAAAGTCAGGGTGCAGCTTATGTGCGGGTGCGGCTACTACGATGGTCAGTACGGTAAATGCGCATTCATGGCGTAATGATTCTTATGTCTCTGGAACTAAGTTGCCAGATGGCATTATGTTTTGGGCTTGTCCGTCCGATCGTCCGGATCTCATTACCGCTATAACTCAAAATGATCAACCAAATTTCTTCAAACTTCATACAATAGCAATTATATGGTAGTACAATTAACTGATAAGATTTTAGGGCGTGTAGGCCAAAGGTTAAGGGTTGCAGGTCAAGATCAAATCTTAAAATTTTACTTTTTACATGATAAATCAAGAAATATCAAACCAAACTTCACCAAATATAATTTAATGATAATATGTAACAGGACAACTCACTAAATTTTGGGTCAGATGTCAAGGCTAAAAAACTTTGCTGCAGCAGTCAATCAAACAAAGCAAATTTTATTTAAACTCAGTTGTTCGACCACGATTGGTAATGGTTGCTAAGGGAGGCCTTAGCGACCATTTGTCCTTGAGGCAAAATATTTCAGAATCTTCCATAAGACACTTGGAGGATCATTTGGTGCAAAATTAAAGAAAATTTAAGGGGTCGGGTTACAAATTGTCTGAAAATTGGTTGATTTGACGTGGATTGTCAAAAGGGCCCTTTTGTTCCGAGTGGCGCCATGTTATGAGTTGGTCATACAGGCCAGACCCAACTAGTGTGGATGGACACTGCAGCTCGAAGGAATTGGCATAGGGAAAGGGAAAGGGAAGAAAGGGATGGAGCAGCAGTTGTAAACCGCGGTATATTTTGTCCAGTTCAGCATGAAACATGATGCTTTTTAGGCTAAAGCATCGTGTTTCATGCTGAACTGGACAAAATATACCTTGGTTCAAAACTGAGGCTCCTTCCCTTTCTTCCCTTTCCCTTTCCCTATGCCAATTCCTTTGAGCTGTAGTGAAGGTCTCACACAAAGAAATAATACACAAATGAAGAATTGAGAGTAGTTTTGTGTTTATTCAAATTTCTCATTAAAAGGAAACATGACAAAATACTTCTTACATATACCCGGTAGTCAATCAAAAATACAGTAGGCAAAACGCACAAAAGCCGTCAATTATCAGTATGTAGGTTATGTAGTGCAAAACAGATACCTGTGTGTATGTAATGGCCACTATAGACAGGTTTAACTGTAAATGTGCATATATTGCCCATTACATGTATATTTGTACGTATTGGTAGATTTTTCATGGCTGTTTTAGAATGAGAGTGTTTTTTTGCTCCTGTTGTCTTCAGTGGCTTCACCATCAGCTATCTATCCCATGATGACAAGGGTCAGGAGGTGTATCTGTCCATGCTGTCAGACTGGGATCTTGATGCAGCCATTTGTGGGGCCTCGGATCCTTGCCTGAGACTCAAGGTTGATGCAAAGCCATTTGACGGACCAGGTATGCAAAGCCTTTATATTCAAACATTACTAAAACTTTTTATTATTACTATAACATTTTTAAGAAAAAGTAGTTTCCCTCCTCTAAGCAAAATAGCATAACTTTATCATAACAGAGTTGAGCAAAATAACTTGGCAGGATTGTTCCTGCACTTATTGACTAACTGTGAACAGTCATTTGTTTAGTCATGCAAAAGTGACAATTGAGCGTCGTTATGGGGGGTCTGTGAAACAAGATTTTGTTGATTTCTGTTCTTAGTGTATGTAATGCTGCTGTTGTTTGGTTATCCATTGTTTGACCTCCTCATACCTATCCTGTCACTTTTCATGTATTTTCACACTTGACTGAGCACAATTTTAGGGAAAATGTTGATACATGTATGTTTAACCCTCCTAGAATTGCCAAATGCATTCAGTTTATTGAATTGATTGACATCAAGTATTGCTACCAATATGTACCTCCATATTGTGTGAACATGAGAGGTAGCAGTCTTGTCATGGTTGAGTGAGCACTTTACAGATGGAGCAAGAAATGTTACAATTCACTGTTTATTAAGGCATAAGTTTATATGCATGTTTACTAATGATTTGCCAGTGTTTGGGTATCATATATCCATTATTGCATTTCTTACATTCTGATATTGTAATTGGTAGCGCTTGGTCGAGTGAACACAATATCAAAGGCAGAATTAGGTCATTACAGGTATAGAAATACACATATGAAATTATGAAATCCTAGAATAGATCATTCAATTCAGATTATTGTTAATGTTAATTATGTACCTTCACAATTCAGACATTGTTAAATGTTTATGTAACAAAACAAAACACGTTCAGCAAGATATTCAACATTCATTGATTATTAACCTGAAATGCCATCATTTTCATGTATTTGAATATACCCATTTTGCCTTATAATATTGTGTTTACTTAACCATGCACTATCGATAATGCCTTCAGAATACTGTAGGGTTGAGAAAGTTGATAATAGATATGATGATACACATGTATACAATGCAATTAATCAACATATTGTTAGGGAATAAGCTTATGCACTGAAACCATTATTAATTGTAATTTGAAGCACATTTTGCTTCATTGTGAAAGTGTGGTCACTCAACCATGGCACCCAAAATTCCTCTTACATTCACACAACATGTGATGATACATGCTGAAACAATATGTGATGTCAATACATTCAATAAGCTAAACATATTTTGCAATTTTAGGAAGGTTAAACAGATAGCAATATTTACCCTAAAATTATGTTCATATTGGATGATCAAACAATACCAGCACTTTAGTATACACCAGAAACACCTGAGAAATAAGGTGTGAAAGGATTTTTTATGAAAATTTGATGAACTATTCAGAGAATGTCTTCAATTTTGAAGGTCCACATGAAATCACAAACGTGAATAAATAGTGGGAATTATCATTTTTTCTGCGTTGATTAATTCATGAGTTACAGCATTCATCAAAACAATGTAATAAAAAACTCAACCAAGTTTAAGTTCGATATTTAATCACAGCAAGGGTGATCTGTTTGCTACCAAGTTACAATTCACAGTTCTGTATTTTAAAGGTAGTGTATCCCTGTTATCCCCATATTTGATAATGACCCGGATAATAATCTATGAAATGTAAAGTGCTACAAACTCATCAGAAGTCATATTTGAGTCTCTATTCTGAAGTTAGTTCTCAACCAGTATGCTGTTAGCACTATTTCATCTGGTATTGACACAAGTTTATTTTCTTAGCTCTTCAAAAGGGATATATATTATCACCTTTAAAAGCATGTTAGTTGCACATGTGCATGGGCATGTGTACAGTAATGGGTACATTTCTGTTACATTTACTGTAACATGTGCATAAATCTCTTAAATTCCAATTATTTCTTTTGTCTCTTTAATAAACCAGACAGTAATAACAAAATATCAAAGAAATGTATTGATTTGCACCTTACAAGGTTTTGTATGCTTCAGAAAATTTGCCTTGTACAAATTTGCCATAGCACGTTGGTAACAGGACAGACAAGTGTGTAAATCAATACATTTCTGTGATATTTTATTATTATTGGCTGGTTCATTTAAGAGAATAAAAATGGAATTTAAAGAGGTGATGCAAATGTTACAGTAAATATAACAGAAATGTACCCATGGGGGATGAAGGAAGGGTAGCAGGAGACCAATTTTTTCCCCACAAACTGCCAGAACCACATCACTCATGTCAGAATGGGCATATTAGAGGAAGAAATGTCATATTCTACAATGAAGAGTGTATTCTTCTTGTTCGTTTGGCAATACAGGGCTCTTGGAAGACTGGGATGTGATAACAGGTATGGAGGCTCCCATTCACAACTCCAATGATCGCAGCCATTCTGTCCCGCTAGTAGGAGCGTTCATGGACCAGGTTGGAAAAACCTTCAACCGGTTCCAGCGCATCTTCACGACAAATGATGATTCAATTGAAGGAGAGAAATATGAAATGCCCATGCGCCCTTTGGATGATCAAGAATTCTGGTCTTTCCTTGATCCCCTTGGACGCTTAGAAAGACCACAAGAACTTCGCATCAGGGTGTACCAGGGAGGTGTTGAGTCTTCGCTCCGTAAAGTAGTATGGCGCCACCTGTTGAATATCTATCCTGAAGGAATGACAGGAAATGAGCGGCTAGACTACATTAGGAGCAAGTCACGCGAGTACGAACGGCTGAGGGACAGGCTGCAGAATGATCCCAGGGATGACTTCAAGAATATTAAGAACATGGTCCGGAAGGATGTCCTGCGGACTGATCGCCTACAGAAGTTCTACGCAGGTGGGGATGAGAACCCCAATGGGATCAAGCTGTACAATGTTTTGACAACATACTCACTAGCACATCCAGATGTATCCTACTGCCAAGGGATGAGCGACTTGGCCTCACCCATCTTGTTCGTCATGAATGATGAAGCCCAGGCGTATATTTGCTTTTGCAGCCTGATGAAGCGTCTCAAGAGGAACTTCATGCCTGACGGACATGCCATGTCCATCAAGTTTCTACACCTAACAGAGCTAGTTCGCTGCCTTGCTCCAGAGTTTTATGAGTACCTCAAGGAACAGAATGCAGATGACTTGTACTTCTGTTACAGGTGGCTTCTCCTAGAGCTGAAGAGGGAGTTCGCTTTTGAGGATGCACTGAAGATGCTGGAGATCATGTGGAGCTCCTTGCCTCCAGATCCCCCAACAGATGGAGTGTGTCTCAATGGGCCTGTCACAGGAAACTCGCCGTCTGCTTATGCAATTGACAGGGTTCGCTTCCGATTCTCCCGTCTGAGAAGTTCTTCCAGAGATAGTCTGGGCAGTCAGACTAACTTAAATAAGACTCCTCATGCTGGGGTTACACACCCAGACAAGGGCGCTAAGGAACAGCTGAAGGAAGCAGATGAAAGTAGAGTGAAGGAGATGCTGCCAGTGATTCAGAGTGAACAATCTGACACTGAGAAGCATGAAAATGACAGTACAGAACAGGAATCTAATCTTGTCAAATCAGAGCCAGTAGAAAAGAAACCCAAAGCCTCGAATCCCCCCAAATACCGAACTGAGCTTCAAATTGCAGTGAAAGAAATTGAGCACACTGAGAGAAAAATGAGCGATGATAACATTAATAGTGAAACAGAAGCAACAGATGACGGCCATCCACGTAAGAGTCCTCCAACCAGCCTAGCGTTCTACCAGAAATCTAGTGATGATCTGACCTCTCCAGGCAGTGAAACTTCTCCTCTTCTTTCCTCTCGACCCAAGTCACCTCCGAGGTCTCCACTAAGGTCAGCAAACCCCATGTCGCCCATTAAATTCCCTCGCCAGCTACCAACCTCCCCATCTCACAGCCCTTATAGGGGTCTTCCCCCTCCACAGGACTTTGGGGGTGGGAACCCCTTCATGATGTTTGTATGCGCTGCTCTGCTGCTGGGCCACAGCCGCCGCATCATGACCAACAAAATGGACTACAATGAGATGGCCATGCTGTTTGATCGCATGGTCCGTAAACATCACCTGGGGAAGGTCCTGCACCATGCTAGGGCTCTGTATCTGGAGTACCTGCAGTCTGAGGCAGCCAAGCCTCAGGTTCAGGTCGTGGGGACGAAGTCGGCCACTGTGGATGGACCCACTGGTGTTTCTGGACTTAATGGCTGTGCAGCTGCTACTATCCAGGGTTCATGCTAGTGGACGCCCTATCTGTGAGGCCATGGCCCCTATACCCCAGCTTTGATACATGTAGGACACTATCATACGTAATTATTTACTGTTATGCGAGATACCACAATGTGAGAAAAACCTCCATGAAATAACATGTTTCAGTTTTTTTAAATTCAAGGCTTATAGTTCTGTTGCTACAGGGCTCTCGTGGTACTCTGCATTGAATCTAACTTGCAATTTAAGTTGTAAAAAAGTTGTAAAAAGAATAATTCAGTGTTTTTAATCATGATTGAAAATCAAAGCATGGAAATACTATCGATATTGCTGTATTAGACGGATGATTTGGGGATGATAATGTATTATTGTAATTTAATTGATATCCCTTCATTGGGATCTTGCCTATTTATCAGGGACATAAAAAAGCATATTGGACTCCATTGCTCTTGTGGTTTATTTATTATTTGTTGCTGACATTGTACTATAGTACTAGGCGTAATCATTTAGATTGTCAGGGGTATGTATTTACTTGTTTGTGAATGTTTCTCCAGCATCATATATATAACAAATGTGTGTACTACTACATAAATGTACTAAAATGTGCAATTGTGCAGATCTTTTCAGCTATGTGTATCATGACATATTGCCAAAGCTGTGTGCATGCTTGAACTGTACTTGCAATGCCTGGATAGCATCCTATGCACAATTGCATATTGTGATTGCCTCACAGACAGAACTAATGAAAATGTATTTCAACTTGCTATCATCACTTTTTACGTGATACATCATACATGTACATGCACACACTAGGAGCTAACTAATTGCTTTAAATGAAGTGAGTGCATCCCTTTTGCAGACAAAATGAACCACAATTACGAGAGGAAGGTCCATTTTGTGAAATACAAAACTTTACAGGCTGATGGAATTAGCATACCCATGATGCATGAAAAAATATCACTTTTGCAGTAATATCTCAGGATTACTTTCCTTTTTAAATGGAAGAATAAAGTTTTCGACATAGTCATCCTTCTTCACAAAGCTGACGAGAAAAGATAAAAATCATTGATCTCATTGTGTTTCGTAAATTGTGATGTTCAAAATAAGTTTCTCAGTGCAAGGATCTGCAAGTACTGGTACTCAAGTAGAAGTTTTCATGGCCCAGCTAAGAGTCCAGATAAAATCTATGAATGGCTATTACAAATCCATTCAAAGTCACTTTTGACTTCCTATACTATGAGAAATGTTCTTCCAACACTATTTTCTTCCCTTTACTGTGGTATTTACACAACTTGAATTTTTGATCTGCAAAAGGGACAATTCCTTTATTTCTTAATATTAGTTTTCATCCGTGTTAAGATACAATACACATGTACATTTAAAACATGTGAAGTCCGTCAAATATAACTTTCCAACATTGGCCAGTGCTTCGTCTTGCTTTCTTAGTTATTAATATGTCACTGTCTATATTGTATCGTGGGTCATATAGACAGTATAGACAGTGCATTATATTGGATGTTAAATGTAAAAACTTTAAATAGAAATTTACACCCAATGACAGCCACTGCCAATTAAATACACTGCAATACTCCCCCACCCCCATTAAACACGTTACACCTTTAGTATGAGCATTTTATTCACAACTTAAGATATTGACTGGAGTTTACTCTTCTGTTAATTTTCCCCTTAACTTTTCTCTTCTTAGTGTTATACAATGTATACATACCATATTTTTAATGAGAATAATATGAATTGTAACAATTGAGTGAATTATTTATTCTCCAGTGCTCTAGTCTATATGTGCACCTATTTATCTAATATGTTGAAGTGGAGACAGAATGTCATGAGACCTTTCTTTTACTACTATTTTGGGTGTTAGCATTCAAGACAATATTTCTTTTTGTTTTTCTCGCAATTTGCCATGAATTTTGTCATGGCTCTTTTCATGAGGTGGATTGTAGAAAGTTGATAATTTTATTACAGTATCTGTAAAGTAAAATGGCCAATGGACTTTGAGGAGTTTCATTACACCCTGTGCAGACAGGTTAATATTATTCCCTGGTTACACACAAGAGAGATCAAACATATACTAGAATTTGACCAAGTTGTACATGTATAACAAATTAAGCCCTGGTTATACATTTTTAAATTTTGCTTTGTTCATACATGTACATATTCTGAATGATGCCCTGGATATACATGTATAAATTATGCCCTGATACATATTTCTAGGGTGTGCCTTTGGTAGGTGTATCATTGCTGTAATAGAATTTGCAATCTTCGTGTATTGCCCATATATGAATTGATACTTTAACTCGCCTTTACATTATATAGAGAGTGCTAGTTTTATGCCTCTGCCACAAAGTGGTTGAACTGTTTGCGGGTTGTCTATCCTTTCATCAGTCCGTTCATCCTGAATCTTGTTTTATTGATCGCTAAATCAGGTGAGACTTGGGGTTCGCAAACCACCTTGTTTATAACACCTCGTAGTTGTTCTGCCAGAGCTGCACAACTGGAAATATTTGAAAATTCAATCCTATTACTGAATAAGCCATTTCTGTAATGTAGTCAACTTGATTAACCCTTTTCACCTAATTACATAGTTAAGCATCATTACAGTCACCCGTTTCCTAGGGATTGTTTCCCAATAGATGGAATGCACTCTTAAACTGTTAGTTTATGCAATTCAGAGAAATCTGAATTAGGCAAGCTTTGGATTACTCTTCAATATAGATTGTGCATGAAATTTGCATACATAACAAAAGTGGTCCTCATGGTTCAACATAGTAAAGTTGCAGTTTTATTTGATGAATGTTCTCTTTTATAGTTATTTGTAACAGATTGAAAAGGAGTTCTTCATCCTCTTTAATATACAAGTGAACCCTTTGTGTGCCAGTGAAAATGCTGCTTCATAGCATGTGCGTGTCTTCCTTGTACCAGAATGCGACAGTGACATATCAAGAGTTCATATTAACAGCAAATTTGACATTAGACGTACTTACACTGATGAAAACAATATATATATGCATTCTTATATCGATACAGGGAAGGTTGTCAAAATATGTGAGTCTCTAAACCTGAATGCATTGCAGACTGATATGGAAGGATGTGAATCAACCTTTCTTTCGTTGAACCCATGCTCGACACCGCCAAAAAGATTTTTGCTCTCAACGTGTGCTTTTCAGGTGTTTTAACAATTGCGAAGATGATTGTGTGGCAACAGCTTCTCAGAGAGAACAAAAGAAATGGAGAGTCCCATCCAGCTTGTCCAGTTCTGTTAATTGCATCAATATGTTTATGAGCATAACTGTTATCAGCCATCAATATGAACAAGTTTTTCAAGTAAAATATCTCAGCTGCGCGCAAATGCACGCAAACATAGTTAATGATATTACACGGCTTGAGAGATAATTTTGACAATGGTTGAATCCCACAAAAGAACTAGATGTCAGAAAGTGATAAAACTAGTCAATTTTGTAAGTAATATAAATATTTCATATGTCAGAGTTTTTTTATTATTACTTTTTGCACAAATCAGGGCACATGATGTTTTACAGAGTTGTCCTATTTGAAAAAAAGAACATAATAAACAACGCTTTTAGAGGCAAAATGGAAAATTGAAGATGTTCCTTTCCATGTTGACATCAGCTTAATGCCGGTGCTGAGCATGGGACATCACAGCATTGTCATGATTGTGGAATGCTTTTTGCATTCAGGTTCTTCTTTGTAACTGCATACTTATAATTTCAATTTCAAATCTATAGCACCATTCAATTATATTGTAACATATTGTTATATTGAAAAGTAATGCCTTTAAACACAAGAACTGAAGTGTTTGTAGTACGATAAATTGTATATGACATGCATTTAACTTGGCTGGTAGTATGGTAATAGAGCATTTGTCAATACCATATACCCAGAGGGCAAGACAGGTTTACCTGACATAGGCTGTTATAAAATGTTGTTGGGTATCAATGTGTTCGGGAGACCAACATGCACATTTTCTATGTGGACTACCTTTGCGATATGCTGCTGTAAAGAGATGGCAGCCATTCTTCAAAATGACTATCTAAGATAACATTTAAATTGAACATTTTCCCACATCATATGAGGTATCATATTCAAGTGGATAACATTTCCTACAAGATGGTACCACATTTGTTGGGCTTTAAGGTGATTTTTATAACAGTTTGGGGCAAAGAATGTGAATTTTTACCCTTTTTTTTGTATGTCCCTTGTGTCCATTATGGGCCTCTTTGTGTCCACATTTTCTCCCTTATTATAATTTATTTGTCTTTATCATCATGCTAATGTTTGGTAAAGAGATGGGTGTTGCTAATGTAGAAAATCTCGAAGTGAGGAACCTGCCTGTAATGCAGGTTGTATTTTTAATGTTCGTTTTCATGCCTACGAATCAATTTTTTTATCACTGAGTTTTGAATTGCGCCATATCGCCTTCAAATTATAGTATAGTGACATGTTGCACTGGTCCATCCACTATGACCTACCATATCACCACCATTTTCCAAAATGGCTGCCATGAGTGACTACTTTTGACCATATCTCGGCTAATACAATATTTAGGGTTGCCATTTATGTGGTGTTAAACCAATTATAGGGGTTTAATAATGCAGGAAATTATTCAAAGCGATCCCTGAAAAAAATTGACATTCTTCATAATAGCTGACATAATGCTGACAGCTGGTTTTGTCTTCATTAACTTCATTGCTACTATTCTGGTTAAGTGTTTTGTACTTTGGAGAACCATAACCATGTAACAAGATTAGTGCTGTTCTTGATTTTCACACATCATATAAATTATATCTTTGGACATATTTCCCTACATTTTTTATTCAGCACTAAAAAGAGTTTGTGAAATATGAATAAATGTATTTTATTATAAATTGTTAGAAAGCACATTTTTTTGCCAAAAAATTGACATTTTCTTGCATCGTATGAGGTATAATATTAAAGCGAATAACATTTCAAACAAGCTGCTATCATATTTTTGGTACAGTACTTATCTGAACATATTGTTACGGTTCTCCAAAGTCCATAATACTGAACCGAATAGTTGCGATGTAAGCCGATTTAAACAAAACCAGCCATCGGCATGAGAAGGTCAGCTGTTATGGAAAGTTTCAACTTATTTCAATTTCACCCCTAATAATTGCCTGGATTGTTTAACCCATAAAATCATATTAAAGCCTTAAAACAACCTTTTACAACAGCCCATGTCAGGTGGACCCCCCAAATCAGGGTTTGCTCCCTGGCTAATAGCATAATTTCCAAATGGTCCCTTAGTAATGGTTCATGTTCTGTTCGTGAAATGATGTATAGTGTAATTTATAATGTTCATTGTGTACTAGTATTACTAAGTAACATTCCTTTTCATTCAGTCTACAACAGATACATATATGTATTACAAATTATTTATCAAGTTCTCTTGTAAGATCTGTACGTACATGTAAGCGAAAAATTATTATTCCATGTGGTTTCTACATATGTAGATATATATGATTAACAGTAACTTGTGTCAATGCATACTTATTGTGAGAAGTATATAAGTATATCAACGTGTAATTATGGGAATATTATAGTGCAACAAGACTGGATCATATATGTACAAATGTATAACATTTATGATGTATTTTGTGATGGAGAGTGGAGACTTTATTGCCACAAGATAAAAACTGCTGCTTGGCAAATTTAACATTATACTAATGTGGGTATTATTTGTGCAATAAACAAGTCACAGACTGGGTTATAGTTAGCACTTCATATGGAGAGTGATTGATTATAAAGAGTTTGTTTTCAGTTGTTTGAACAAGGCCCATGCCTACATGTACAACCAGAAGGAAGGCAAAGTGAGCAAAAGAAATCAGGCCACAGTGCTGGACATTCGGTTGTATTCATGAATAGCATGGTCTTGAATATGTATTGAGCTATGGCATCCCTAACCTTATATAACCTCATAAGTTTGCATGAAAACTATGTATGGACATGAAATCTTTGGTAATTAAGAAAATAAAAAGGTAGAAATAAAAAGTATACATATCACAAAGAAATGCAGAGTTTAGCATTTCAAAATACACAATATTATAAGGTATATTTCGGCATAACTTTGATGATTGTCGTGTTTGATTCAGTGGCTTAAATGTACATGTATAATGGGATTTGAGTGCTTTTGTAGCCAACATTCATTTCAAGATTTTATTTTGTATATTTGATTTATACTGAAATTTGCTATCTATGAAAAATGGTTCAGCACCCATTATGCATAAATAATTACATCACATTAAACATCTCTCATGTACTGTCTCTGCCCCCCCCCCCTCTCTCTCTCTCTCTACATAGCTCACACTTCTTCTTGCTCTATCTTTCTCCACCCTCACCCCGTTCTCCTTTCTCTCCCATACAGTGTTTTTCTTGCAATCTACCACAAACACACACACTCCCTTCCTCTCCTTTGCTTATTCAAGCACATCTACGACTACACATACATGTATAACACTTTACTTGCCAGCCTGTTGTCATATGCTAGGAACAAAGAACAAAACTGATTAAGGGACATGCCAAATAGCAAATTATCTGAATAAATACTTTTTTTCTAGCTTGTACGCACACTGGGGGGTGTTTCACCAAGCTGGTTCGTAAGCGAAGAATGTCTTTATGAATGACTGGGGACCTTTCTTGTGCTAAATGAGATACCACACTTTGATCCTGTTTTGAGATAATGGGAGTTAATTTCCAACAATCCTAATTAAATTTGACAAATCATAAACTTTGGATTCAGACACTTGTTAACAACGAGAAATTTAATTTATAAACATCAGATTTAACTTTTAGCTGACGGGAATCAAAACCATTGAGTATCTGATTTAGCACAAGCAAGGGTCACCAGTCGTGCGTAAAGTTGCTCTTAGCTTAACAGCTCGGTGAAACACCCCCAGTACAATATAAGATATATGTAAAAACTATGATAAAAAAATGATAATTGTGAACTGATCTTCATATCATGGAACATTAAACAGTACATGTATTAATGTGTTGTTCATCTACCCTGTGTAGCACAAGAATATCATTCACTTGAAGTCGTGTTATGGATGTACAAATGAACTTCGTCAAATGAAATGCTAAGAGGATATCAGTATCTTCCATGTCTCTGCCACATTTACAAAGTTACTTGCTCCTTGAATGAAACTCATCACACATGCAACAGTTCTTACACAACATATGGGAGCTAGACTAGCTTCACTAATATGTTTCTTTTATGTGCCAACTTAATGTCAGGGTGAACTATCCCTTTAATACCGGTGAAGACATTAATTTTATTATCTTACTGAGAAACCTTATTCGTAGAAATGTAGCGTACCCGAAAATTGAAATGACTAACATTCTAACTGTAGGGACTTAACAAATTTGTAATCAATAAATTTCAAAACGGGCCTAAATAAATGGTAGCAATTCATCCTTATATTCACCCTTCAATAAGGCTAAACATATATCAGGGGCTTTATGGTGCCTAATCACAGCATAAGAATTGCCTGTATTGTTAAAATAGAAATATTTGAATTGTGAAAGCAGGACTAATTAACAATTCTCCACATGGATGTTTAGTGACTAAAATACAACAAGTCATTGTCAGAAATAATGTTTAATTCAGTGTGTGACATCTGACAGTAACCTGCTATGAAATATGCATACTGGAAATATAAAAAAAAAAAAAAAAAAGTAAGTCCCCCCCCCCTAGGCAAAATAACATAACTTTTTACCACCGAGGTTTTGAGCAACATGGCAAGATTGTATGTTCACTTATTGACTAACTTCCGTGTGAAAATCACATTAATCCACTCAGTCATGCATAAGTGAGCATATACATTAAAGGCAAAATTGTCACTTTTCAAAAGTCACAAGGGTAATTGTTTATGCCACCAAAAAAAAAGGGTTTTTAAAAGTTTTAAACTCAAGAGGGATGAATATTTTATAAACTGTGCTCACTCAACCAGAACAATGTGTTAAGTGTCGGGATAGGTGTTAGTGCATCGAAAGATGGATGATAAACAATGAAAATACATAAATTATGCATCAGAAATGGTATTCATTAAAAATACCCTTGTGACTTTTGAGAAGTGACAATTTTGCCTTTAATGTGTGCTCACTCATGCATGACTGAGCGGATTAATGTGATTTTCGCACGGAAGTTAGTTAATAAGTAAAGGTAAAATCCTGCCAAGTTATATTGCTCAAAACTTCTTTGATAAAATGTTATGCTTTTTTGCTTAGGGGGGGGGGGACTTACTTTTTTGTCTCGCCCACCGGAGGACCGGAGGTGAAGGCGAGACTAAGGGATCCAAATGGCGTCCGTCCGTCGTCCGTCCGTCGTCCGTCCGTCGTCCGTCGTCCGTCCGTCGTCCGTCGTCCGTCGTCCGTCACAAATGTTAAAGTTTACCTGCAAGACTCTCTTTTGACAAATAACTTCACATGGGTTGCTTGGATTACAACCTAACTTGGGTCATAGATGCACTGGGGGTACCTTCATGTTATGGTACCGTTGGAGGTCACAGGATAAGGTCAAAGGTCATTTGAGGTCATACGTTAAAGTTTACCTGCAAGACTCTCTTTTGACAAATAACTTCACATGGGTTGCTTGGATTACAACCTAACTTGGGTCATAGATGCACTGGGGGTACCTTCATGTTATGGTGCCGTTGAAGGTCATAGGATAAGGTCAAAGGTCATTTGAGGTCATACGTTAAAGTTTACCTGCAAGACTCTCTTTTGACAAATAACTTCACATAGGTTGCTTGGATTACAACCTAACTTGGGTCATAGATGCACTGGGGGTACCTTCATGTTATGGTACCGTTGGAGGTCACAGGATAGGGTCAAAGGTCATTTGAGGTCATACGTTAAAGTTTACCTGCAAGACTCTCTTTTGACAAATAACTTCACATGGGTTGCTTGGATTACAACCTAACTTGGGTCACAGATGCACTGGGGGTACCTTCATGTTATGGTACCGTTGGAGGTCACAGGATAAGGTCAAAGGTCATTTGAGGTCAGGGATACAATTCTTTTGCGTAGCAACGGAGATCGCGATATTTCTGGTTATTTTCGCAAGTGGGCGAGACACAAAATTGCTAATGCCTTGTTTGTTGTGTTTAGTAAAAAAAAAAAAAAAAAACATTACTTCTTATATCGGCTGATAAGAAGAAAAAAAAATCATAGCCTGAGTATGTTATGAAAAACTTGACCAGAAACATTTAACAAATCAAACATGTCAATTATCATGGGATAGCATCCGTCCATCCGGATCTTGTGGATCAAATTTTCATCAAACTTGGTGCAATGATTATACATGGAAAGACAATTAAATTGATCAAATTTTGGATCGTGTAGGTCAAAGGTCACAGGTCATTGTCAAATACTAATATTTCATTTTTGTCATAACTCAAAAAATATCAATCCAAACTTTCAGGTCATCTTTAAGGGTCTTTCTTTCATCCTTCATATTGCTCCATCATCTGAGTTATTACATACTTCTAACATTCCATCTTCATACTCTAAATTCATGTCCACTTTTGTCATTCTGAAATGACCATTTTCAGTGATTTGTTTTCACTTTTAAGTCAAATTGGTATTCGTCTCATCATCGTACACATGCACTACTGACCATGCGCAATCTAAATAGCCCCCTCCACCATTTATGGCCGGACCCGAAGTAACAAGGGGGGGGGGGGGTGATAAAGGTTATTTTTATTCTGAAGCTCATGATCACACACAATTCCGTTATTGTTTTTAGGTGATATTTTATTTAGGATGTGATTAGGATAGTGATTGTTGTAATTCCACCGAGTCATATTCCAGATCTTATTTTGGGAGGGAAGTTCTTATACAGGAATTTCTTCCATTTGTCTATAACATAATGTAGTCATATACACATATACAGACACACACACAGCCATACGGTAGGCATGTTTATTGCCATATAAAGCAAGATATTTAGAAAAAAAAAAAAATTCACCAAAAAGCTGAAGTAAAATCATACCCTTCAAAAGTTAAACCTTGTCAAGATAGCGTGCTCCATCCTGTAAATTTCTTTGTAAATTGAAATTACCCCAGAAAGCCCTTTCACTAAAATCTAGATGGACTTACTGTGTTTATGAGATGCTTCATCAGGTCAACTGATCTTTGGCTGCAATTGGTTGATGACCCATGACGGGGTCGAAGAATCAGTATTTGGATTTTCCAAATATTTAAGAACGAGCGTATGTCCCTTTCATAGCAAGTTGCTTTAAATCATTAAAACAAAAAAATAATAAGCACACTATAGTAGTCATGGGAATATCAACAACCTTTGATTGATGCAATCAAACAAGTTTATTAGCACCTTCTGCACAGTATGAACACATTATAGATTATGTACTACATATATATACATACAAAAGGTGTCAAGCAACTGGCAAGATCATAATCAGAATACGATTTTGATGCTTCTTCAATTAACGTTCAGATTCATTGAATTCTAATTTGTTTAAAAGATCAGGCTTTCCATTTTAGTTATTATAGGGACACACCTGTACATATTCCTGTTACACTGTCACAGTCTGATGGTAAAACACAAAATTCTATAGACTACTTTCCATCTGCTATAGATTTAGAAAAATATCTGTTTACAAATAGCTTTGTTTGCCCAATCAGCCCTGAGTTAATCATTTGCTTTATAAACCAATTCAATCATTGTGAACCTAATGATAACTTGTAGACTTCTACCTCAAATAATTTGAATTTGGTTTTAACTGTCAGTTTTGCTCACAAACATCCATTTTTCTTACGATCCTTTGAACTTTATTATAATACTGTATTTAGTTACATAAAAGTCTAATTTCTGCTCAAGAAACCAATCAAACACTTCTGATAAGGATGGAAGACATGCGGGATCACTAGCTAAACAACTCCTTTGCTGTTTTCAATATTCATCTGAGCCGAAATGTCATGGAGTTGAACACACTACATCTAATTACAATAAAAAGAAAGAAATGGGAATATCAGTACAAGCACATCCCAGAAATTGTCACCTTTCACCAACCCACATGTGCTGTTGTTATGAAAGAGATATGACCTTTACTCTGTGACAATTGTAATGAAAGTTTGATGCTCTATTTGTTCCTCATACAGCCTCACCACAAACAGCATGCAAACAGGGAATTGCCAGGTCAATCAATACATGTGTTCCATTGCATTGTGGGGGGAAATTTGATAGTAAATGTTGTCATTTTTAAAATGTTAAAACAAATACAGATCAGTTATTTGAGGATCCAACAACATAGACACTTCTAAATGTAATGAATGTCAACAGTAGTTTTGTAAAAAACAGTAGTTTTAGTAAAATCCTAACTGCATTTGGAAGCATTGAACCACAGAAAGGTACCATACATGCATACGGTACTCGCAATAGATTGGTAGTAGTTGATAGACAGGAAGTACTGGTGTATGAATACATTCAAGTATTTTTTGCATAATACTTTCAAAACTGAAATCATACAATCTCCTTGAAAAATATAAATATGTGACGGAAGTGTATACAAAACTTTCATAATATTGATTTTTTTGGTGGGCACTGCCTTATCTACATTCAGCTGCCAGTAGAAATAATTTCTTTGAAGATAAACACTCCATTTCTGAGATACTGCTATGTGAAGTCAGACTCAGATAAGCTAACTGTATTAAAAAAAAAATACAACAAAATGAACTGTTCAAAAGTACTTATACTACTCAATATATATGACACATTAGAAAAGATAACTAATGCTGTATGTATATCAACATTTTTTAGAATCAGCAATTTCAAATGCTGATTTTTCCTTTTGTTATGATCTGCTGTATGAATCTGAATAGATTGAACGGGATGAGTCGGCCGATGTCATTGAGCAGATGGACCTCTGAAGCAAAGGTCACTTGAGGGGCAAACTAGTAGAGCTTGTGTATGTACTATGAATATGGTCGACCAAGTGCAATGTCTTTTCATCCGCTGATATCCCCTTGTAATTGCTGATTCTGGCTAATCATGTAAAACTACGCACATTATTCAGCATTTTGAATTAGCGGAGCATGTGTTTGTCTTCATAATCATCCAAAAATCTCACATATAGAAATGTTGCTTCCAGCTTTAAATAAGATAAATATAAACATGCTCTCAAACACACAAACTTCATCAGAGCCAGGAAATCGTCTATAGTAAATCCCTTGTGGTACAGCATATAGTTACAATACATGTATTTTGTATGTATTTGGCTTACAGAGGTACAAGTCTTGGTACTGCATCTCATCAACAAGGAGCTAATTTGTGAAGGCAAATAAAAATCCTGAGAACAACACATTGATTGTTATATGATTTACACATGTCAATACCATTGCACTGAAAAAAATGCTTCTTACAATGATGAGGGTGTATTAATAAACACTGCAGTCCTGATCATCAATTGAATTGAATGAAAGCATACAAATCAGAGACACAAGGGGTTCATTTTGTGAAATATGAGAGATAATTTTAAGAAAGTTATTTGTCTTTCAAACTTGCTAACACTAGCCTGGAATCTTGCTCTTGGTTAGGCATGGTACCAAAGGTTACAGAACAATCCATACAGTATGTCTCTGCAAATCAATGGGATTTCTATGATCATTTCTGATAACGATTCAGTGTTGGTAATCCTATTTCAAACAGAGACAACCTGCTCATATGTCTGATTCATCTCAAAATTTCACCAATCCCATATTTTCTGATTTCTTTACTCTTATTTAAGTCAATTGATTATGATGGCTGCATTGCCCTTCAGATCAGCATGCACACATAACACATTTGAAGACAATTCAAAGTTCAACATTCACGTTAAGGTTTCATCTTCGATGGTTTCTGCTGTGCTGGGGAACTCAAACGCCCCGGTCTGACTGTTACTGCTACAGGTGCTGGCACATGGCGTCGTGACCTCCTCCTCCGTGGCCTCCTTGCTGGCCGGTTCTTCTTCAGGGGGATTGCAGGGAGTCTTGTCGTCATCATCTGGGAGGAGTGGCTGGGGCTGGAAGTCCTGCAGAGTTGGTGGTGGTTTGTTGATAAGGATCTCCAATCCCTTTGCCCTGATGGCAGCTGCGGCGGCAGATGGTGAGTGTTGATCGGTCGTGCCACCGCCGCTACAGCTCCCGCTAGAGTCCACCCGCTCCCTGGTGGCAGCAGCGCCCCCAGGGGAGCAGAATGAGATCCTGCTAGCAACCATGTCTACGTCCACGCTGGGCATGGGTGGGAGTCTGATGCCGTCCTCTTGGTGGCTCTCGTGTCCCTCGTCGCTGGCAAAGTACTCGTCGTGATGGCGGGACGTATCTGCAGACGACGGCTGCGCATCGTCAGGGCGGTCGTGCTCCGACTCGGACTCGCGCCCCACAACCCGCTGCGACTTCATGGTCTCCATGAAGAGGGAGAAATCAAAGTGCTTAGAGGAGCTCTCGGTGGGGGACGGGAGGGCGCTGGACACATTGCTGGATGGGTTGCTGGCCGAGCGGCTGTAGTACGACGACCCGTCGGATTCCCGATTGAACAGGTAGGACGGCTTAACGCGCTGCGGCGTATAGGTGTTGAAGTGCATGCTACCTCGTGGTGTCTGGCACTCGGGTGTCGATGCCCCGTCATGCGTGATGCGCTCCAGGAAGTCATCTACCTGGCGTAGCGACAGGCTGTTGTGCAGCGTCTCCAGAGGGCGGATGGAGGTCACCTGGATGTGGTGCTCCAGACCTGCAAAATTACCAATAGGATAGTGTATCATCGTCATGATTTTAGGATTTTGTGGAGTATTTTCTGTCTCCGAGGGAGTTGCAATTGACCTAAATTGATTACAATTATAATCAATCACATTTCTTTTTAATATCGGTGCCCAGGTGTGCAGTGCAAGCACATCATAGCACAAATTTTGCAATACTGTGATGAATATTTTTGCCTGAAATCTTCATTATATACAAATTCATTATAAGTTAAAAAATTAACAGAGAGTTCTTACACATAACAAAATCAACTGAATGCAATTGGTCGAAGTTGTGTTAGGAAAAAGCAGTATATGTACAACACTTTCCATAAACATCTAAGATTCAAGAGTACATATGATATACACTGTTAATGAATGGAGCAATATTTTTACAGTACATTTAGCAGATGATTGCCCAAAGGCTAGCTGTTACTATTGCAAGCAAACAGAATGAAAATCTATCACAAAAATGAGAACGAAGGAGCATTTTCATAAATTTTGAACAGATTGATGAATGGATAAGATGGATACCACACCACAGCACACATTGAGATAACCAACCATTTTGAATACATTCAACAATACCAACTAAAATCCTGAGCTTTCATACCTCTTGCATTGACTCTGCTTTTCCTCAAAAAATGTGAAAAATTTGGCAAGTCTATATTTCATTGGACACACATATTATTCAGTGCATACTCAAACCTGTATTGTAGTTGCATTTCACATTGATTTTGGCAAATTGATAAATTCACATATTTGCCTCACTAAACCCTACCCTATCCGACCCCTCACACTAACTTGGATCCATAGTTAACTCTATTCTGACTGGGCTTTTTGAGAGCAAGTTTTGACTGAAGGAGGGGGGGGGGGGAGGGTGTCATTGAGGAAACCACCACATTGAGGAAAATGGCTGTCCGATGAAATGTACATCCACATTCAGGGTGACAAACCTTGATGCGCTGCCGAATACGTGGAAGCTCTTCTCATCAGGATGTCGTCGTTGAAATACCAGTTAGGATCATGCAGGTCTGGGGCACTCTTCACACCGGGCAGTACTGGCAGATCAAATAGGGTGTCTTCACCTTCAAAACAATGGGTCAGAACGTGGTACAAATGAATACTGCTGCTATGTGAACGCAGCACATTGACAACGCAATTACAAACATTTGAGCTTACAGTGCTCTTCAAAGCAGAAAGGGCTGGAAATTGTCCGCACACAAAATATGTGTAACACGATTCACATAAATACTGATGATCTATGAAGACACCACATTGAACAACTTTACTGTCTTGAACAATGATCATTTGGAATAAGAGGAAGCGCAGGTAGCAAAGATGAGATATCTCAACCTTCAAAGTGTTAGGTGCACAACACAACACAAGCGAAAGCTGTGTGAATTTACTTGTAAATTTAATAGAATAAACTGACAACAGATATGACATAGTACATAAAGCAAGAAGTTTTCACCTAAAAAAAAATAATAATAAAAAAAAAAAAAATTCAGATCATGGTACAAATGAATACTACTCATATGTGAGCACACTCCACTGACTCGATGGAAACAGGGCACAATGAGCAATTGAACCAAGTGCTCTGAGAGTACAAATTACATATACAAGCTGATGACCTGCAGATGAGGTTAATTCATTATGGAGTGAAGTGACCAAAGACATGACAGAGTACATTCGAAAAGATGTTTGCACTGAAAAAACATCCTCATAATGAATACAACATGTTTTCACTGACAGAACAATGCTCATAATGCAGCACAAATAAGTACAATGATGTGTGAATATGCCACACAAGCATGACACAGCATGACACACTTGTTAGATTGGAATTTCATGTATGTGTTTATGGTTCGAATCTATTCTGAAATGAAGTTGTGGCTTTTTTAATTCTAAAGGTGGTAGAGATAGCGAATAGATGGTTTGTGTCTCCTACCTTGCCTCTCCTCTTCGGCTGCAGCTCCCTCCCCATCGTCTGGCAGGAGTCCTGCACTGCTGATGGGCGGGCGGGATGGTGGAGGGGTCCCTACAGGGGTGCGCTGATCCCCCACCCTCTGCTCAGCTGGCAGCTTGATTGGGGGGATCCTCAAGAATGGCTTGCTGCTCCCTCTGCATGATCCACACCACCCTCCTCCTCCTCCTCGCCCCCCTGCTCCACCTGTCGTCACGTTCTCTGCTTCCACCGCCTTCTTTGCAAACCGGCCGGACTCCCTGCTGCCTGGAATTGAGGTGGCGGGTCGCTGCTGACTCTGCTCACTGACGTCAGTGTCATACGTGGAGGACAAGTCTGACATGAAGTCATCGTCTGACGAGTCGATGATGGTGGAAGGTTCCTCCTCCTCAGAGTTGTTCTCGTAAGGTGATGCCGTGCCCTGGAATGGAATGTGGCCAATGACGAATATTTAGAGTATATGTATATAAGATTGATGCAGTTTTGACATAGTTAAGCCATTATCCATACCAAAAGAGCCTTGATTTTCACAGGAGATCACAATGGTTAGCTTGTTTTCTCCTGAGAGTACTCACCTTCCTACCTAGATTAAGAAAGAACTATAAATTTTGTCTAAAGACATTGCATAAACGGATTTGGGACGGACGGACGGACAACCTGAATAGATAATGCCGCGGCCACTTCGTGGCAGAGGCATAAAAAACGCTGGGCCAGGTTTTCTTGGGCTGACTGATATTGCCCTAGACTCCAAATAATATGATATACGAGGTAAGGGACGAGAGAAATGCTTGACCACTCACTGAGCTGTGGACTCGGCGAAAGGGACAACAGCCTGGGTGATCCTCATCATCCACGCAGTCCTTGGCCCCGGGGCTGAAGTGGAGCTCGACCTTGAAGCGATCGTCCGAGGCAAAGTCCTTGCTGGGGTCCTCATAGAGCATCAGCACTATCTGGGTCATGTAGTTCAGCTCCTTGACAGCACCCAGGTATTCCTGGGAGTTCTGCCAGTTCTGGTCCGTCTCATGCTGTAAGGATATAAATCATGATTCAATTGTGATCAGCTCTTTGCCTGACATGCAGCACAGGTACTTAAAAAGTTACTGAAAAAATTAAGAAAAGAGGAGTGTGATTAAAACAGTATTTCCCCCCCTTCAATAATACAAAGAGGGAGTTTCAGTTTCACATGTCTCTGAAACGAAAACATAAGCCCCCAGTGCATTTCCACGACCCAACAGGATCCACATGTTACCTGAATTTAGAAAACGATTGATTGTCTGAGAATGGTGGGTGTGTTTACTTAACTTAACAACACAAACCATAGGGCATTACGCATAGCTTACCTATATTAAACAAGACCTACTACCAGAAGATTTGAACTCAACGAGAAGAGAACAAAATGCAACTCACGCCACAGAGCTCTCCGAAGCGCAGACAGGAAAGCAGGGAGTGGATATGGCTCTCCGAGGTGAAGTAGAGGCGGGTGCGGACCTGGCGATCCGGCGACATGACGCCGCGGGAGTACAACGGGTTGAGGCGGTACGTGGTCTCCTCGTTGGAGTTGATGCGGTGGAGGTCAGAGCGGATCTTCTTCAGCAAAGGCGTACAGATGCCCTTCCCGATCTCCAGCTTCTCTGCCTTGGTGATGCCGTACTCCTACAAAGCAAGCACAATTAATCATAGAATCAGAAGCAAGCATTTCAGCAGCTCCCTACTTGGAGATTCTGTAATCCTGCTATTAAGAACAATTAAATTATGAAACAGATCTGCTCTACTCCCAAAGAAAGGATTTCACTAGCTTGTGACAATCATTAAGTTATATCATATTTATGAAAGATGTCCCTTGAAGCATTCCTGTTTGTAAGTACCATGGAAACATATCTTTGTAATGGTGAGAGCAACTGTCTGGTAATGGTCACAACAATTGATGGTAAAATGTCAATAATTTCATGCACTCAAGACAGCCCTGCTACACTATGCAGGGCGGGGGAATGGGGGAGGGGGAGGAGGAGTTGGGGAGGATTTGGGGGATGAGGGGGGAGGGGCGCTCACCTGAGGGATGACAAAATCTGCTAGGTTCTCTGCACAGTTGTAGAGGTCGTCCATGTGGGCAAAGCCCATGGAGCGGAGCACAAAGTTGTGCTGCATGTCGTACTTGATGCAGTCGTAGATGTCGGGCACCTTGGAGATGTCGAAGCGGCCATTCTTCAGCTTGAAGTCCTTCTCCAGCTTGACCCAGCGCCGCAGCATCAGCTCCAAAGTCTCGTGGTGGTACAGCAGTAAGTCTGGGTGTAAGGGAAGAGCCGTGGGGATAATCACATGGTGGTACAAGATCACACAGCTGTGACACACAGCCACTGATACAAAGACGGTCGTTCTATAAGGATGTGTAGTGTATTACTGACCATGGATTTAGGCACAACAATTTATTTCTATATGACTCTTACATCACAATGCTTATATAGGGTATAATGAAGCCAGGGATGCCATCTTTGCCCTTGAAAAATTTGTTTTTACAAGCAAAAAGTGTCAAAATGTTTTTAAACACCTTGTAACTTCTACTTCTAGCACTATCCCTTTTACCTTTATAGTCCGGGTTTTCCATTGTGTCTTTGATCATCTTGTTGTGGTTCTTGATGTAGCGGTGCACCTTTTCACACATCTTGATGGGGTTCTTAATGAAGGATAGCGAGTCCAGGAGGGACTTGCTCCCTGTCGGTGCCAACTGCACGGAATCGTTAACAGAAACACAATAACCTGAGTTTAGCAAAGGCTTTTCTTTACAGGAATATGTGCTGAATGATAAAAAGAGTTCCAAATGAAATACATAGTATTCAGCACATACAGATTGTAGTTTGACCGTTTACACTTTTCCATTTGCAACACATCCCTTCATTTCACAATCCCAATTTATCAGTGGTAACTGTAAATTTGCAAAAATGTGAATAGTATAACTAGAAGCATTATAAGAAAGTATCAGGTCAATCATATTCTGAAGAACTCATTATTTGTTCTCTTATTCTGAAAAATTGATAGCAGAGTCTAACTCTGAACAGAATGAGCATTGTAAGTTCTTATAGAGATACCGGTAAACCCAAATGACTCAGGAACAGAACTCATGTGTAAAGCGCTTGATAGCCAAGATTACATACCAGGTATCCACTATGCACACAGGAAAAAGCAATATTTTTAAAGTTCGCTCCAGAAAAGAAGGTGAATATTTTTCTCCTGAGAACGTATTCATGCACTATTATTGGTAATCAAGATCAAATGTAATAAAAAAACAAGCAATTTGACTGCCATGCAGTCAATAAATATGCCTCTGCTCACTGGTTAGCTATATTTGGGTGACATTATCTTCTCAAAAAACTTTGGAATGGTTGACAATGTACCATTGAAATCCTATGTGAAATCAAGCCATTGAATTTCTAGTATTTGCAAATTTTTGTTCAGCCAAGTTTGGCAATGTTCATTGACCTTTGACCTCTTATTTCTCTGACTTCCAAACTAACAAATCCAGGTAGTATAACTTTAATTTTCAATGGGATATATCTTGTGCTTACCTCATAGAGATCTTTGGGAGTAAATGTTCTGTCCTTGCTGAAAGCTTCACACAGTCTGTCTTTGACTCTATGCATCAGTGCAAAAGGTACAGAAAAGATCTGCCATCGCACCACTTTTAAGACTAGGATTTTACATGTATCTTCTTAAAATACATACAATAGTAAATGCCACTTAGTGCAGTAGTACATCAACATAAGATATTCAGCATTTCTATAAAAAAAGTGCACACTTTCTGTACATTACAAAAGAAAACAAGCATTCTTTTACATTTGTCTGTTTACAAATGGCACAGTTCTGCACAATGCATCCTAAAATCTCTACACTCACTTACAATTGTATTAATACAGTATGTGGAATGAATTCATATATTGCAGTTAAAGTCCATTGGATGAGCAATGCTCATTTCTGAACTGGCTACCCTGTTTAAACATTCAAGCAGAAACAAATTAATCAATCAAACTGCTTTACTTCCAGAGCTATATTTTGAACCACTTACCGTCCCTGAACAGTGACCGATTCTTTCTCGTGGTCAAGCAGGCCGGACGTGTTGGCACTCTTGACCATCTGGACCAGGATAGGGGTCAGCTCTCCCTCCAAAGCAAGCATGCCCTGCAGCAACAGTGCAATGAGAGATTTGCTTTTATCTTCTTCCTCGAACAAAGATATTGATTTGAAAATTCCATACATATATTCATAAACAATAATCACAGCTGTCAATGTCCTAACCTTTATTTTGGTAGTCTGCTGTCTAAATCTCCATATTCTGATAAGAAAATCACAATATTCTGTGATTGTTGTTGACAAAATTCTGTATTTTTCACCAAATTTTCAATATTCTGGTTAATATCCAGTACAATTATACCAGATATCCATATTAGTTGACAGCTCAGCATGATTTCGGTTGAATGGAATATCTCTACTTCACAATCTAAAAAAATATTTTGATGTTCAAGTACATTTTTCAAATAAAAATTCACGTTCACAGGGCAAAGTTCTTGGTTAAAATCAAAAGTTGCATATAAGCTTTATTATGGCATCATAGCAATTGCAGGCCAGCGACATTGGGCTTAAAAAGTAGCCTGTTCTAATCCTTTGAAGTAGACAAAGTTTGTCACTAACCTTGGTGAATGCTGCAGCTGTCATTTGGACGCGACCCTCGTCTGATGCGTAGATCTTGAGATCATGCCGGTAGGTGCTGTGCAGGCGCAGTAAACCGCATCCCGGGAAACCAGCATAGTCACCTATAGGGATCAGCAAATCATGAAGCAGGAGGAGGAGGAAATAGACAAGAACGATACAGAGAGAGGGAGAGGAGGATAGAGAGAGGGAAGGGAGTACAGAAAGATGAGAAGGAAAGAGGAAACAAGGAGGAAGGGAAAATGAGGAAGACAAGGAAACAGAAAACAAGGAGAGAGGAAGGGAAGAGGAATGTGAGAATGAGACGGGGGGAAAGGAGGAAGGGAGAAAGGAGGAAGAAGACAAGGATACACAGAACAAGGAAAGAGGAAGGGAAGATGAGGAGAAGAGTTAAATAATACCAGTCTAACCAGTCTATCTGAATGTAGTCATCTTTGTATGAAGTTTATTTAAAATTGGATTATTCAATTCATTCATTTTTAAGAAAAAAAAAAAGAAGATGTTGGCAATTTTTAGCCAATTTTGGGTTCATTGACCTTTCACCCTTCAAGAATTGTACCAAAAAATTCACCAGTCTACCCCCATGAAGTGATACATATGTGTACCATGTTTGGTTTAAGTTGACTAATAAGCTTTAAATTCAATGTGGAGAGAATCAATTTGGGGGCAATTTTTAGCCAGGTTGACCCATATTTTACAGAGTTCATTAGTTTCATGCAATGCACACATGTACCAAGTTTGAAGCAAATGTGATAAACGGTTCTTAAGATATTGCATATTAACGGATTCGGGACGGACGGGCGGACGGACGGACTGTCGGACGGACGGACTGTCGGACGGACGGACAAACCGAAAACAAAATGCCTCCGGCCAATACGTGGCGGAGGCATAACAAAAAAGGGCTACCATTTAAGTGGTGTGCAGTGGGCAGCTGTTTGGCTAATTTGATACTCTAGTATTTTCAGGACAGTTTGTATTTGTGTGTATCAGCAGAAAGATTGTTATTGTTTCTGTACAATTTGAGACGTTCCATGCTGCTCATCCAACCGATTGAGCATGGCGAGACTTCATCAAGCTGAGATGTTAAATTGGTTATGTTTGAAATGAATCACTCTATAATATAAAATTACATTAAATATTTGTAAGAATCACAGTTGTGATTTCCTGATATATGAAGTCACCCAGAATTTGAAAACACATCCGCTGACTTTTTTATAGGTATATTTCAACTGAAACAAATCGAGGGCTTAGTATTAGAACATTTGACATGCATCATGCACAACCCACACTATCACTTAAGTTTTCACTCAATCGGCACACATTACAATGCTATTCCTAATTGTACTCTATGCCTAGAGATAGATGTATGATCAAAATTTGCCAAAAAATGTTCCGAGCTCTGCAAAAAATTGATATTTCAACCTTCAAAGTAACTTGCTGTCAAGAACTAGTCAAAGTGACTAAAAAGACTACCACACACAAATATATTAGAAAGGTACAAACTTTCAAATCATAAAAATAGCTTTAACATACTGAAGATCAAGTTTGAAAAGTAAAAAGAAACAGTCATATCTTAGCTAAAGCTAGTTAGATGAATATGAATGATGAATCTCTGGTTTGTGTAACATGCATAGTCTATTGCAGGTCCACATATGTTACCTTAATAAATATGTGACTCGTGAATTTAATTATACTGCACTGTGGAACAACAAACACTGACTTTGGCCCAAGACAGCATATGAGATATATTTAGTTCCAAATTGCCCAAATGGAAGGAATACTTCAACAATAAATAAATGTTCAATCCTACACCTCTGGTTAATGCAGAACAAAAACACCCTATGACCTATAAACAACTGCTGCTGCTTGGTCACTCCCTGATGATGTACACTTGTTATGCACATTATATTATTGAATTTCATCAATCAATGTATATCAAGTTACCAGAGATTATTACTAGCTGTCCCATAAGTCACCAAGTAGTGCACTGATGTTTGAACTTAAGGATTCATCATTGTAATTTTAATCAGTTGATAAGAATGGAATATGATTACCTGTATTAAGGGGTGAGTGAAAGTACATGTGTTTGAAGCACGAACAAAGTTTTAAGAATTTTTATCACAAATTAATACTATGACATTTTATGCTTGGATATGTTCATGTCATTATTTTCTAAATACTGGATTATATTAGCTTCTCAGGGTAAGCAAAAACTTGCTTTCATTTTGAGAGGTACATTTTAGGGAAAATAAACTGCTTAATGCAATATGAATGATATTTGAATTGTATGCTGCAAGCTTGTAACAAATGTATCCCTGCAATATGAATGATATTTAAATTGTATGCTGCAAGCTTATAGCAATGGTACTCCTGCAATATGGATGATATTTGAATTGTATGCTGCAAGCTTGTAACAATCGTATCCCTGCAATATGAATTTTTGAATTGTACGATGCAAGCTTGTAACAATCGTATCCCTGCAATATGAATGATATCAAAATTGTATGCTGCAAGCTTGTGCAATGGCATCCATCTTTGTGAAAAGTGTTTCGGACTGTGGTGAAGCATGGATGAGTTGCACAATAGTTTCTTTTAAATGCAATTTACATGGGCATTACTAGGGATTGTTTAAATGTTTATCACTCAATTCCTTCCCATAAAAGAGAAGATGTAAGGAGAATTTGTTGACAGTGCAATCATTTTACAAATTCATGGATGTTTCAGTACAGTACAATATTTGACATTACGTGTTTGATAAGATTTCACACATTGTATTTGGCACATCAAATAAAGCTGAACTCTCACCAAGTACCAAACAAAGCTTTATGTGCCCAGTTTCCAACACAAGCTTGAAAAGGTATTTTTTCTAACTTTTCTTTAAACCCTAATGCTCATTAAAATGCAACTAGTACAAGGCCATTTCATGACAATGTGTGAATATGGCATGAAGAGCACAGCTTAATTTTAAAAATATTAAGTAAGACCCTTTTATTGTTATTGATCTCAGACATTTATGTGAAGTTCAGCAGAGGAAGCACATTAACGGATGTGCCAATTGGCACACAAAAAAAACAAAGAGTTAATAAACAATGCATAAAAAGTTCTGGGTATATTCATCTCGGCTACATGAGTGGTTAATATCAATGGAGACATGGGACTACTGGGGACTGCACTTCAAATCATTACTTTAAGTCCATTCCTCAAAAAGTGTTAAGACTACAAAACACTTAGGATAAGATATAATCATGAAATGGTACAATAACTTTCCAGACTTCATGTCTCTATTTCTGTTTGCTTGCAGGCAAGTACTAACTGCACGCGAGAGATGATCTTTGAAAACATAAAACTCACCCTCTGCTAAAGTCATAGGATATTCTTCGCATGACGCGAGACACCATGGGCAGAACTCTTCAAGTAAAATCACACAAAACTACTTTCAAATTGCAGCCCATTTTGAATCCTTATAGTAATATCTCTCATCTGGATCTCTTTCCCCATCTATGCACCCCTCCCCCCTCTCTCAGTTAAACACATTAACAGCATAAATGAAGCTTGTAATTGTAATTCTAATGATATACTTGACAGAAAATAAAATAATAATATACAATGAACAATGAAGATATATGTATATCAGTGAATCATTAGTCTCATAATAAAATCCTGGAGTGAGCTAATCAACATAACTTTTCAAAAAAAAAATCTGTCTCATTCAAAAAAGGTTTGTTGCGGAGTTTCTAAACGAGCATTATATGATTCATCTACATCATTAATATCACTAACTTTAAAACTGTAGATACAATGTGCTATCAGGACATGTTTTTGATCTCTCATGCACTCCATTGGCAACAGGGAGTTACCCTTTGCATGCCAGATATAGTGCTGCTTTAGGCAATTTGTATGCATTTAATACTTGATGAAAAGTGCATTGACGGCATCATATGAATTAAAGAAGAGACGAGACTGGACTTACCTTGCCCCCCTGGGTAGATGCACCTGAAGGCACGGCCCAGCTCCTCTGCTTGCACCCGGCCCGCAGGGGTCAGTTCCCCGCCCCACTTCAGGATCAATAGCAGCGAAGGCTCCCCCTTGGAGTCTACAACAGAGGTAGAAAAGAGGGAGGTGTTGGAGGTGGGGGAGAGGGAGCCGTACCCACTGGTGATGTCAACAGGCTTTACTGCCACTTGGTCCAGCTGTATTTGGTCTAACTTCACTTTCTCTTTTTGCATTTTATCTTATTGTATTTGGACTCATTTGAATTTGGTCTAACTGCATTAGGTCTAATTGCTTTTTTGTTCTTATTGGAATTTGGTCTGACCTCATTTGATCTAATTGCATTTGATCCAATTGCATTTGGTCCATTTTTACATTTGATAGTACTAATACCTCCAATTGGTGTGAGTCCACATTTAGTTTAAGAACATTCTTACTACCCTTGATTAAATTACATTTGGTCTTATTTGAATTTGATCTAAACCGCATTAATCTAATTACATTTGGGCCATTTGCATTTTGTTACTTCTATTTAGTCTCATTTGCACTTGGTCTACAGTAACTGTTTTTGATCTACATCCAATTGGTCTAATTCCACTTTGTTATTTATGTGTGGTGTATTTACATTCTATATACATTTTTATTTAATTTCACATTGTGTAACTATATCTGGCTAAATTTCCATTTGGTCTCATTAAATTTGCTTTGCTCTTACTCCATTTCAAATAATTGCATTTAGTTTACTTCCACTTGGTCTAACTCCAATCAGTCAAATTTCTATTTGCTCTCATACACAATCTTAAAATCAAAATGAACCTAAAATTAAACTGAACTGCAAACCTTACCCTAAACAGTAATCTTCTATGCTGAAAGTTCACTGAAATTCTACATCTACAACCTCATCATAATCCTACACCCTAAATCTATCCAAATTAACTTTTAATAATAGTAATTTACTAGCCATTAACCTATCAACTATTTATGCAGCTACTCTCTCTACACTATTGCACTGTTTCCCATTCCATTATGCATGAAGATGAAAATAATCAATAATATGTATAACTATAAAGAAGCGGTTTGACTATGGAAAAAGTGACAAAAAATTGATTACCGGAAATTTGAATCATAGAGTTATGCGGTCAGTCACATTAGTACGAGTACCCAATATAGAAAAAGAGTATGTACATGCTCTGTGATGCGATGGCGGAGTTGAGACTGCCTGCTGATATAGTAGAGCTAGAATGCCACGTTTGGGTGATCACATGAAAACACTTGTGATACATCTTTTTATTTTTGAGTGCAATCAGACTACCCAATATTTTTGGGATTTCCATTGGTAAAGAAATATTCCCAAGTTCTCATAAGTAGTTTTCATTTGTAATTTTGCAATCAGACTTTCTAACTAGCGAGATTCAAAATTCCGGTAACCAGTATTTTGGTAATAGCCATTTGTAGGGATAATGATGCGTCTGCTGTTGGTGATGATCTAGAGTATTGTGGCTAGAAATGAGGCAGCAAAAATATGACACCACAATAAAAAGAAACACCTTCCACTAAAAACTATTTGAGCCCTTCAACAAAACACATCAAAAAACATGACGCACACATAAAATCCCCATTGTTCATGCAAGAGAAGGAAAAAAGCAGCAAGACTGAATTTACAGTTCGTCCAGCACAAGTCCACACGAGCACCTAATTATACAGTCTACTTTCATGGTATTTAATATATTCTTTAAAAATCTTTAAACTCATTACATGATTCTTTTCATTCACATAAATCTCTTTCATGCTATATTCCTTTAATAAAAATCATCAAATGATCAATTCAGCTTAAATATACTTTAAGTCAACTTTCATTCTATAAATCTGAACTTGTTACTTCATTAGCCCGTGGGCTGGCTTTTCTCTACTCAGATACCAAGCAGTGCGAGTCCCACAATAACCAACAGGCTATGAATAAAGTTTAAAATTTCTTATAGGGTGCAATTAAGCCACACCTCTATGGTAACTGCAGTTCTTTGGCAAGTTTTGATATCCTAACAGGACCAGGGTTCACCAAATCCCAAAATCAAACTGTGAGCAATGAGTTAAAAAGTCATAACACAATGTAAAGCTTCATTAACTTTCATATTTTATACTGCAGAAGTATTAATATGTTTTAAGGAATCACAATATTAGTATTTCCATTTCAGTTCTATCTCAATGTGTAATATGAAACCCCCTTAAATTTGAATGAATTTAGAAAGACATGTTAAGTTAATGTCAATGTTTACCTAACTCTGAGTAAAAGAACTGCAATGTCAATCAAAAGCACATATAATTGAAATCCACAACACAATTCCACAAAAAAAGGTAAATACATAAATTATGCCATGTTACATTTCATAAAACAGCAATACCCCCCCCCCCCCCCCCTTTTCAATAACAACAGATAACATAACTCCACCATTATACATGAAGAAATTCACTTCCAATAAGAAATGAGAGAAAGAGATTTCTCTGGAAAACATTTTAGAACGAAAAGAACAGATATGGGACTACAATGAACAAACATACATGTATGCACCTCTGTTTATCTCCATCACATTTTAGTAGGGACACAACAAACATGCAGATTAGTTTGGTTAGCTTTGAAGAGAGGTATTAGGCTTCACCACATCACCTCAGATTCACACTAATGTACATGTACATTAGTGTGAATGTATGTATACACATGTAGACTAACACAGAGACACACACAAATTATACCCCCCCCCCCCCCCCCTCTATTCTATGTCATCCTATTGCAATCTAGCTTTACATTTACATTGCCAAATAAGGATCAATATGAATGACATTTGGCCTTGCAATTTAGGACATATCAGCCTAACCTTTCCTTGTGGCAAATATCACTGAAAGTCTCAAGTTGGCTTTCACATTATTGGAGGATGTCAATTTTCAGTTAGCTTTGTGTGACCTTTTCTCTTTGACCTAAAATGTCAACCTGTTTTTCGCCCAGCCAGCCATACCACTTTAAAATCATAATGAAATATGAATACCAGTTCTCACATTATTGTAGTGAATATTGAGCATCTTTTGACGTAAGACCAATTACTTCTGACGAGTTTTACGTCAAACACACTAAAAAAAAAACCACACACACAAATAATGAGTGGAGGTGGGAAGTCAATGCAGGAAAGTTTTGTTGTACCTCATTAACCCTCGCTTATGGTCTTTAAGACCCTGTCTCAGACTTTGTAGTGGTTTTGTAAAGAGTCATCAATGCATAGAGACAATTCATACAGCCATACAAACATATCCATAGACACATGCATACAAGACACGTCTACATAAACAGAGGTATATTAAACATACATGAATACACTGAGAGACAGACAGACAAACTAAACACACACAAAACAGACACCAAACAGCACATATACTTAGCTCTAAAAAGTGACTGTGCGAATGACTACCATGCCATGGGAAAGAAAGCTACATGAAGTGCTATGCATTACCTGAATGAGAAGCTATATAAAACAAAGAGGAACAGACAAAAAAAAGGGGGGAACAAAAACAAAGAGTTAAGAAAACAAAGCAATCCCATCATTACTGCCAAGATAAACAAATGCAAGATAACTCATGCGGTAGATCAATGTGGGCAGGAGCGATTAGCGGTTTAAAACTGCAGGTCCGTCCCTTTCTTCCCTTTCCCTTTCCCTATGCCAATTCCTTTGAGCTGTAGTGTAGATTCTCTTGGAAGATGCGTCAATTCAAAAGTAAGGGTGATACATGAGAAGCCAAAATTGCACCTATGCATAACAAGACCACTCTTTGAACCCTGGGCTACACGTATGTCAGATAAACCTCTCCAATGACACTCACTTTATATCAATGCCACATTCTACAGAAGCTTACTTTCAGTAATTTAACCGTTCCCGCAGTAGTCAGATCATGAGTCCGATCATGCCTTATCCAACATAGCCCTGGGGGGTGTTTCACCAAGCTGTTCGTAAGTTACGAACGACTTTACGAGCGACTGGTGATCCCTTCTTGTGCTTCATCAGATTCTCAATGAACAAAGCGTGGTATCGCATTTAGCACAAGAAGGGATCACCAGTCGCTCGTAAAGTCGTTCGTAACTTACAAACAGCTTGGTGAAACACCCCCCTGGGGCCATATTCATGAAACCTTACTAGCCTTGGTTGTTACTAAAACTGCATGTAGCTGAGTGGTCTTTAGTAACTAACTTGGCTTTATTAGTAAAGTTTCATAACTATGGCCCTTAGCTGATCTCTTGTAACTGCTTTTCTGGCCTAAGTCAGCAAAATGGAAAATACTAACTAATCTGATTTAAAGAGAAGCACCAATCTTCTTCTGATTTAAAGAGATGCACCAATGTTCTTCTGAGAAAATCTTTTTCATTACTTAAGCCATACCCAAACTCTATTACATTTTAACATCACTTTGTGTACAAAATAAATCACAACCTCACTCCTTCCTATTTCCGGGACCTTGTTTCCATCTGCTCAACCACAGTTTCTTCAGCAACAAGGTCTCCGTTCTTTTACTTCAGCCCACCTTCAGTTAACTCCCTGACCCTGTACCATGACACGCTGAAGTGACGCTATGGTGATTGTTCTTTTTCTACTCTTGCCCCAATATTCTGGAATAACCCACCTACACACATTTAAGAAGCCTTTACCAGACTCTTTTAAGAATCATCTCAAGACTCATCTCTAGGCAATCATTGTAAATCTATATGTATATTTTCTATGTGTTGGTTATTTTCTCTCTCTAAAGCGCTTAAAAACACTGTGTTAAGCGCTATATAATGTTATGTATTATCATTTTTATTATCATTATTACTAAAAAAAAATGCAGACCCGAGATTTGTATGCTCTGTTACGTGGCATCATGAGTATTGAAGTACATACACCAATGCACATGCATATTTTAGTGAACAAACGTGTCAAGTTCATGACTTTCTGCACACTGAAGAAATGTTTTCATAAAAGAACACAACTATTCCACTTTCAGAAACACAATGGCCCATATTTAACTTTAAAAATGCAACCCAATTCCAGTTTTATGGATGGTTTCACCTTGGACAGAGTTTTTTTTTTTAATTCTCCTAATTGAGTTGACCCTGATGTCATATATCAATATTTATATATGGAGTCTTTATAACACATGAAGTGACATTCATTGTGTTGAGACAACATATTGCAATGTGGTGATGTTGCTACAGAATATGTGATGCATATGATTATCTATCATGGCCAGCTGCTTGATGCGCATTCTTTAATGCTCTTTGGAGCATGACATACACTTTGAAATAACTTTTGAAATATTTGTTCTAACAGAAGCAACTGTTAGGCACAGAGAGTTAGAGCGAAAGAATGTAAATCTATATTTAGCGGGACTTTCAAGAGAATTTGGGCATTTCTCATTGTGCCCTCATGTGCCTACGCCTTCATTATATTTTGAAGATAATCTGCACATCCCATACTTAACAAACATTTGTCTGTGATGAAATCAAGGATAATTCTTTCTCATATGTGTCCGAAATTATATTAATCTCAAAACAGTATCGGCGGTTGTTCGGTTTTACAGATCATTTCCATGTTTTTAATTACACTTGTGCCTGTATACATACAACTAATTAGTTTCCATTGCCATACATACAGATAAAGCAAGCAGAGGCAAATGGCAAAAATATATACCAGGTAGCCTTTTGCATGTTGCTCAGAAAAACTGTCACCAAAAAAAAAAAAACACACAAAACATATCAATCACTATTACCAGGTGCCCCAACATATGGCAACATATTTTACTCAATCTCAAAATAATACAACAAATGTTTTCCAATAATGGTTCCAACATGAACATGAATGCAGAACATGAAGTAAAAATCCCAAACCAAAATGTACTCAATCACCCAACGCCTGCTTACAGCCCCTTCAGGGATTTGATAATATTTCATCCTTCTAAATGGTGCCTGAGGCAAACTTTATAACAGATGTTATATGACAAGTTGCATTATCATTCCATTAGAAAAGTGCCCAATGCACGGATGAAGTTAGTACTGGTCAATACAGAGTATGCATGGTTAAATATGACAGGAAAAGGACATGGGTGGCTAGTATTGTACCATGTTACTACACCAAACCAACCTTAAACATACAGGAAAATAGTGATAAATTCTGAAGATTTTCTCCCTGAAATAAATGATAAAGTCATATATTTCCACTCCCAGTTCAAAGTTGTGTGATCAAGTGCAAGCAGTAAGATTTTGTTGACTGTGCCATGACAGTTCATTTGACAAATGAAAATATAATAAGGAGGAGTTTACGTGGCCCTAGATATTTTAATGGTGTGGGGGGGTTTTTTACACACTATGAACAAGATGATGAAAATGAAAACATGAAGTTCATAAATGAAAAACAATTTTTAAAAAATTGCACATAATATAATGTTCATTTCAATTCAAATTGACTGCCAGCTCTTCTGAGTAATTTGTAATGCTAGTAAAGAAATAAATGCCTGTGTTTTGATTCAGTTTTGTGTTTGCCTGGTACTAAATATCTCTGTGTAACCTAGCAGGCATGCACTGAGTTAAAGGAAAGAGATTGAAGTGGTCAAAATACCAGGTCCCGTAATCAAGACAGTACCATTCTCAGGTCATCACATGTCCTGGTTTTGTTTTGTTTCAATGAAGTTGCAACCATAATTTGGTTCCCTCCTATAATCCTGACATTAAACAATAATAGGATCTTTGATCATGTCAGAATGGTGCTACAATAATTCCGGAGTACCTAATCATTACCACAACCTTCCTTTACCTTAAGTGCAAGTGGCTGGACTGGAAGTCCGTTAACTTAACAATGCACCTCATAATAATAAAGCGATAATGATGCAAGCAGTCCCGCATTTAAAATTACAGCATACAACTGGTTGCAAAACTTTGAGAAATTAGCTAAAGGATTGATTACCTCGAGCAAAACAATATTAATGCCAACTTAAACCAGAGGTAAGTAATTGAAATGAACAGGTAATGAAATAAATAAGAAGTGAACCTGTGGATGGGCTACTCTCAAGATCTTGTTTTGGTCGTTTGGGGAGTTTATCATCTGCAGATAAAGTTTTTAGTCACCAATAAGTGGTTTGAGAAAGAAAACAGTTATAATTCAGTAATTAATAGCTAATAAAACACATGTATTACTCAAGTGAGGAGGATTTTAAAACCAAGGTAACAAATTTCAAGCGTGCTACTAAAGTTAAGATATGGCTTTCATACTTATGAAGCCTATCATATTTTAAAAAGGAATGGTTAGGACATATAAAGACTTGGGGTGGCATTCCAAAATGCTCACTTAGGAGAAATCTTATCCTTACTCTAGGTTTTCTCCTAAGCGGTATTCTGAAATCTCCCCTCCTACATTTTCTCCTAATTTTATGCAAAATTATGCAAATTAGAAACTTAGGAGGATTGGTATTCCAGAATGCATGCATAAGAGGATAAGACGAGAATATTCAGGAGAGCCAACCCCTGTCCTAGCCACGCAAAAAAACAAGCAGCATTAATTTACGTAGGCATGTGTACATGAATGATGTGCGGAGTAAGGATTAAACCTAGGGGAAAGTCCCGATGAGATGTGATTGTGATTGGCTCTTTGTAAATAAAACACTCTCCTCCATTAGCTAATAATGTGCACTTGGCTTAGTCAAACCCTCCCTAATTTGCATTAAAGGGTACCACCGGGCAGATATGTAACTCTCTTATGTCAAAGATATATCTCGAATGAACATACAAATCAAGTTTGAGATCCTGAATTTATTTCTACATCGCAAGGGAATCATTTTTAATATCACATTTCAATAGTTTTGTCCGATAATGATACCACCTCAGGATACTCTAATCAATTGCAGCCAGCAAAGAAAATCTCAACAATTGTTTGTGTGCGCACCGCTCAGCATGTACAGCACATAGAGATTTCTTCAGGGCGGGGAGCGGGAGAGCCCAGCCGCAAGTACCGTACGCACTCAACAAAGCTGTCACCTAACTCTTGTAAATGCGAGGTTGCCGATCAGAGTTTGGAAAGAACAGCGAAACCGCTGGTTATGAGTTCACATACCGACCAGGCATTCTCTTTAATACAGTGTTTGTGCGCCAAACAGAGAGACCACAAGCAGCGAATAAAATAGCAACTTCGAATTTGGGAACACAATTTATCACGAGTGACTTTCAATACGGCAGATAATGAAAAGGCCAGTACTGTGTAATGTACATGTATACGGCCCTATATCACACATTTCATTTATACACATAATAGCATGAAAATTCAAGCAAGCGTGCTCGAAGCGATACTAATTTTGGTTTCTGCTGGCGGTAGATCGCTATAATGTACGCGTATTGATCTAGCGGACGTGCAAAACAAATATACGCGCTGTACATTGAGAAAGCCGATGTTTTGTGTGATGTATTAATTAATTGCATTTTTTCTAATTACAGGAACATATGAGACTTCACAACAAGATGGTTGATATTCAATTGTAGTACCAAAACAACAAAGCATTGGTTTTGTAATGCGCGGAGGTCCCCTTTAAGAGCTTCCTAGGAAGACATTCTGGAGTACCAATTTCGTGCTCTCTTAGGCATCTCCTATCTTGGGGACTTAGGAGAAAAATTAGGAGGAATTTTGGAATGCCACCCTTAGTTAATCTCAATATACCTGCCATTAGGAATAAAGACGCATGTACTCATCATTTTAAACAAACAGGAGGAAATAGGCAGGAGCAGTGGTAAATATTATACTGGAAGTGAGACAAGAGTGGAGATAGGGTAGAAGAGAAAGAAGGGGCAGAACTGGAGGAAATGTGGCAGTTTCAGAGGAAAAGTGAGGAGAGGAGGATGATGGAGTGATTATGAACAAGTGATGGAACATGGGAAGGAAAGATGAATAGATGAGATATTTATTGCATAGAGTAGAGGAATTTGATTTCAAAGAAAAAGTTTGAAAAAGGAGAAAATGGGACAATTGGAGAGAGGTAAAGAGACAGAGGCAGAGACATAGGGAGGGAGAAAGGGATCAAATAAACATAGGAGAACAAGCATGATACGAGTGATAATTAAGTGAGGTAAGATGCAGATGGAGTGATGTGGAGAAGAGAATTTAAGAGTGGGGTTGCAGTAAAAGAGATAAAACTGGAAGGGCAATAATGCTTCAGGGAATAATAAAAATAAAGAGAAAGAAATGGGAGAGATACAGACAACAAGATCAAAAGCAAGAATGATATTGAGCAAGAGCAAGAGAAAGAGAGAGAGAGCAAGAGATGAAGAGTAGGATAGACAGGGAGAGAGAATAAGAAAGAGACACCCAGATAAATTGAAAGAAAGAGATAGAGAGATATACATAGGGTAAGAGAGGGGAGAGAGGGAGAGAGAGAAAGAGAGAGAGAGAGAGGGAGAAGGCATGAGGAAGGGAGAGCAAGAAAGAGAGAGAGAGCAAGAGAGAGGGGGGGGAGAGAGAGAGAGAAAGAGAGAGAGAGAGAGAGAGAGAGAGAGAGAGAGAGACATAGAGAGAGACATAGAGAGATACAGAGAGAAAGACTGACCTTCCTCACTGCTGGAGTGCTTCATGATGCCCTTGGGCAGGTACTTGAGCTGCACCTTCCGATTGATGCCTGAGAAGTGGCCATACATCTCTAGTACAGCCTTCAGCTGCTCCAGCTTCGACTCTCGCTCCTCAATCTCAGGCTGGCTCCGGTGCTTCTGCCACTGCACGACAAAAACAAAAAAAAGCCTCACTATTTCAACTCATCATCTTTACCCCACTGGTCCTTTTTAATTTGAGGGGCACCGACAAACAATGGAGCATCTACCTTCACAGCTGATTGTCATCGACGGTAGTCAGTGCTGCTTGCAATCAACATGTCAGAACAATTACATTTGATTACAATTCGTGATTGCAATGGGTTAAAGGAAGTTGATCTCCACTCATCTATAGCTATATACTCACTACAGGAACTAAGGGCACCAAATCATATGTGACTACTAATGGTGTAATTAACAGCAGTGACCAGCCTTTACTTCAAGTATTTTAGGCATATCATCAGCGATAGTACTACATGCTAAGTTTGATTTTAATAACAGGTAATCACAAATCCATGTCTGTTTGGTACTGACAGAGTATTCTTATGGTTGGTACGGTGCTTAATTGCATACATGAACAAATTCAAATGTGTCAATCACTCAAGCTGCATTCATACTACAGTACTGCAATCTACAACCAAACAAAAAAAACATCAATGAAACATGAGAAGTGATTGGGATGCAGTCTGCAATGGGCAGTGTGTCTAAACATCAAGTTTTAATCACTTCCAAAAGAATTATCCAATTACTCTACACTCTCCCCTTCCTCATCCCTGGATTTCTACACTCCAACTCCTCCATTGATCACATAAAGTTCTAGCATTGCATTTATAATCCTCGCACAAATTGAAAACTCATGGTACCTTCAATTCGCCCAGGAGGTATCTGGACACATCCAGAATTTTCTGCAGTTGTTCCGGCCTCTTCAATTTCACCTTGCCCTTTGAGCGTCCACCATATTTCTCAAACAAACGGAAAAACCTGGCCAAGAACACAAATTAAATAAATATTGTACATCACACTTCATGAAGTTTATTTACTTTCCTCTATCAAGAGAGGAACTTCATTGATATCTTTGTTAGGAATGTAATCAACTGTATTATGCATTGATATGATAGTTTTTCATCATGACAATGTTCTACCTGTCCTTCAATGTTGTAGCTGCTCTTACATGTGATTATTCAAGTGCATTATCTAAATATTTTACACACAAAAAAACTCACACTTTCAAGAGTATCTGTCTTCACAGAAAGGCATCATGAACAGTCTAACCTCTAAGCCACATGACTGTTCATTTGCTTATGTTACACAACTGAAACTTGTAATGAATCTTATAGATATGTTTTTGCTTGTGAACGATACAATACGTAATTGCCACAACACCACTTTACAACATGGACAATCGTCATTTGAGAGTCTTTCAGCTGAGTGTGAAATTTGTTGTGTTGTAAGGATAAGGATACAAAAACTCTCAATACAATTTTGTTAGGTGATGCAGTATTTATATCTTTAAAATAATATAATATACAACTAACCAATGTGCTGCTATGTCCTGGTAAATCTATTAACAAGGTGGGGCGAAATGACCATTACCTGAAGCTTTAGCCGAGGGTAATAATAATTTCGACCCCAGCGAGGTAATAGTTAATACTGTACTGTAGGTACGTATTGGCGGTGCGGTATTTACATGGTTGCCTACCAAATGACGCGGCACTGACACAGCTGCGCACGCGTGACACACACAGCCATGCGATAGTTGGTTTGGATATATCCCGGCCGTGATAAAGTACTTTGCTCAGCCATCACAAAATGAATTGCACGAGCTGGGTATGTATATAATTTATTATATCCCTCATTAATATATTCCAGTTCGTTGATTGGTTGAAAGGGTGTCACATGACCACAAATAGATGAACTATTTGAAGGAAGAGAGCTCAGAGGGAAGAAAAGTACTATTTTGTGACGTCAGAGGGAAAAAAAGTACTATTTCGTGACGTCATGTCAAAAATAGTCTTTTCTTTCCCTCTGGACTATCGATATCCAGGCTATCTGTGATCGATACAATTTTCATCGATTCATCCCAGGTAAATGCGCGACACGCAAAATCTACGCGATACATTTCTTTCCAGCTGCTTTCTGGCAATTTAGCGGAAAATCATTGGGCACGCTGCCGGAACTCCCGTGGTGTTGCTGCCGATGTGCAACTTGAATTTCCGTTGGTTTGCTCAAGCCACAGGAAATAACAAAACATCTGAATCGGGCTCCTGCGTTCGGAGCTTAGAGCATGGGCACTATATTATAAGGTCCATGGTAAGGATTAAATTAATAAACAAAGAATATTTTAATGAAGGATATAAAACAAATATTTCATGATCTTTATTCGAGAACTTTGTGGAATCTATTGGTCCCCTCGGTGAAGCGGGGGGCATGCGGTACCATTTTCCCTCGACCTCCGGTCTCAGGGAAAATAGTACCGCACACCCTCCACTTAACCTCGGTGCAAATAGATTCTACAAGATCCCTCATGGTCATGAAATATTTGTATATTAATTCTAATGGTTGTAGAACAATAAAAACAATTTAGAAGCAAGAAAGCAAGTTGTCCTCTCACTTTGGATGCTTGACCTCCATCTTCATCTTCTGCTTGGGTGTCCTGTCTCCGTGCCTGATGACAGCAATGACGCACCTCAGCTCCATCCTGCACATCCAGGACACATACGTAGCACAACATATGATATCATATATGATTTAGTACAGATATATATTTATATATATATATATGATATAAATATAATATAATATAAGATATGATATATAATATGATATATGTTACAACATGAACTTAGGGATACACCTAGTAGTAAGGATAGCATGTTGCAGTCTGTACATGAATGAGTTGTTTTTCATATATGTACAGGATGAAGCAGACAGGATGAATCTTTACAACTGGATGTATGCATACGGGCAATTCCCCGCTTTACTATGTTACACTTTATGGTACCTTTCCCAATATATTTGGGTGCTGTAGAGAAATGCAATGATATTAACTTTTTATTTTTTTCATGTCCATGCCAGAAGGTTAGACCTACATTGCAGTATCAAAACAAAATAATGAAAACAATTTTTTTCAGGGATTGCAAGAACCTGAATTTCCATTAGTTATGTTATATAAGGACATGGAAAAAAAAGACACGTCTTTGCAAAAATATTTTCCTCAAACTAGATGTATGTACATTTAAAACAAAATGTACCAGCTATATCATTGCTCATGAAATGCCAATTGATATAATATAGTTCTTTGCACATGAAATCCATTCAGTTTTCACTGCAAGAACAAAACTGTTAGTTACGTAACACTTAACTTCCACGTTACACTGTTAGTTACGTTACCAATATCCTAATGTTAATGACTGTGTCTTTGTGAAGCCCTAGCAGTCTGAACATATAGTACCAGAGTACTTGTGGAGATCACAGGAGCCATCTTCATGAAACCTTACTAAGCCTTGATAATTTCAACGGATCCATGAAGCTCTTTTGTAAGGCTTTAGTAAGGTTTCACAGGTATGGTTCAAATATTCTGTGGTGAATGACTGTAACTTTGTCTGGCATTAATACTTAGTTACTACACATGCAAGTAGCTGTATGCATTTTAGGTCGTAACTAGGCTCAGTAAATAGTCATGAATATGGCCCCAGGATTCTGTGGTGAATGACTGGGTCTTTGTGTAGCCTTTATAGCATTACAATCGAGGATAGCACTGCTGTACATACTGCTGTACTGCTATACTGCTGTACTGGGCAAGCCTAACATTTGCCTCACATACTGTGTGATTGCTACTGCAGGAATATCAATCTTTCTAACTTGCTAATTTTCATGAATTTTAATTGAGTCTGGTGAAAACTTTAGACAGAATTATGGAGGAAAGTTATAATGGATTTTGAAATACCATTTAGGAGAAAAACAAAGACGTGGGACAACAATTTTAGAATACCACTCCAACTGAGGGAGGGGAAGACAGACTTACATGGTGCCAGAGGTAGTGGGCATGTAGGGAATCTCCTCGTCCAGTGTGAACATCTGCCAGGGGATGTTGTACTTGGGCGCAAGCTCCCTCATGATCATGTTCCTGCAGAAGGGAATGATCAATGGTTACATAATGGCCACATGATCAACAACTATTCACAAGAGTGCCATTTGTACTTTTGAAAAATTTAAGAGCAAAAGAATCAGAAAAGTACATACATATGTAGATCTTGAAAGCTTGAATAAGTATGATATATGATAAAATATATGATATATGATATATGATATAAATATTATATAATATAATCATGTCCTATTCACATGATCATTCATTCAGGCTAATAAGAGGCCAGGACCCTGTTGCATAAATCTTACAATCGATGGTAACCTGGCTACCAATGGCAACTTCTATGGCAACTATGAATTTGATTGGCTCATGAGCAATGTTACCATGGTAGTTACTAATTACCATTGACAACAGAGTTACCATTAATGCTAAGTTTTATACCACAGGGCAAAGTAAAGGCACAGAGTTGCTATTCGACCACTCATGTATTCACCCCAGGATCTTGGCACAGTCATCATAGTACTTCTTGGAGTTCTTGACAAAGCTGAAGCCATTGACGTCGCACACATACGACTTGCCACTGGCCCTCAGGAGATCAAAGCCACACACAGTTTGCTGCAGCAACAAACGAGTTAAGAGAAGACAATATATGACAGAAAATTTAACAGATTCACATCATAGACGCACATCTTAACACTACAAAGTAGATTCAGTTAACCCATAGTCTACAATTAGTCTCAACTATGATGATTTTTAACATTGCAGATATATCAATAAAACAAACAAAAATTATCTCTCATTTTAATAGAAAACTGCTCCTGATTACAATCGACCTATTGCAAACATCAAGCAACAACTCTTTTTTTCATTCTCAGTACTAACAGATTCTTCTGTACTATACTCTACTACTATATATCATAAATGTTTCTCCCTATACAAATAAACAAGATACATCATATACTATATCATATTCATCTAATCTAAAATTGTTGTTACCTTGAATGCCATGCAGACCTTGCGTGCAATCATCTTCTCCTGGTACGTGAGAATGACAGGGTATCGGACTTCTTTCCCCTGGCTGTCTCTCTCCACCTTACCATCTAGGGCAGGGGACTTGCGGGCCTCGGCATGGGCATAGTCTGGTCCCACGGTGTAGACCTGGGAGAGAAGGAAAGAGAAAGGGAGAGAGGGAGTGGGAGTGATGAAGGAATGATGGGATGGACAGAGATAGAGGGATGGAGGAGATGAAAAGAGAAAAGAAGAGGATAGAAGAGAAACAAACACAAAGAGAAAAAGAGAGAGAGTAGGAGGAGTGAGGAATGGGATGAAAATTAGATAGAGAGAAAGATTTGGAGACAGCAAGGATAGTTAAAGGGGAGTGAGAGAGAGAGAGCATGGTTAATAGTTTATCTTCATAATCTGTAATACATACAAAATGCGTTTATTAATTTAATCTCAAATATGCATTCACTCCGCCTTACCTCCCCCCCCCCCCCCATCCAAACTAGAACATTGACATATTTGCTCATTTTGCATGGAAACTCGTGATACAGAAAAAAATTAAACCCTGCATGTATTGCTATCAGTGAGAAGTATGCCCTTATTGTACAGTCAAACCTGTCTTAGCGGCCACCTGTCTATAGCAGCCAACCTGTCTATAGTGGTCACTAAAATGATTCCCCCGGAGAGAGATCATGTTTTAAAGAACCTGTCTATAGCAGTCATCTGTCTACAAAGGCCACAATTTTTGTTTCCCTTGGGTGGTCACTATAGACAGGTTTCACTGTATTACTTTATAATGAACATAATATAAAATGAATATTCACATTGAAGGTCTGCTCTCGACCAACAAACCTATAACAAACACATCCTGATGTTAAGACCAATAACATAGCAACACAAACCAGATAAACTGTACAAACCTTCACATCAGTGCCATCAGTGGGCATGAACTCTTCATACATATATGATCCCACCCTCCTGATGCGACTCTCTGGAGAGTACAAACTGCTCCTGTTACGCATCTGAGAAAGAAAGAGAAATCATACCCTCAAAAAATTAGGTGAGAATAATGTATAAACTAATAGCCATTACTTTACATCATAGTGTGTGGTATGCTCAGAAGATGCAACTCTTGAATGTGCAAAGGTAAGTTATGCATTTGTCGACTTGTGACTGAATGACAATAATAACAACTACAGAACACAACCTTGAAGGACGTTGGTATAGTGTTAAAGTTACCATATGAAAAACCATAACCTCAAAATCACATCTTAAAACTTCTTATTCCCAAACAGGTGAAATTCTGAACAGGTACTGTGAACGTATTGCTAGGTTACATATTGTCACACCCTTCTACAAAGAAAACTGTCTATAAAGATGGTCTGTATGTAAAGACCACTTTACATGAATTACTTCTTGGCAGTTTGCATGCAATTGCACAAGTCTAAAGAGTTCACCTGCCCATGAAGACCACTCTTCCTGTCCCCTTCAGGTGGTCGTTATAGACTGTGCATTTTATCCGACAATATACAAGTGTGACTTCATGGTATTTGATCATGAGATGTAGATAGTGCTGAAGGAATTTGGGTGCCATTTTGTATACCTTTCTGAACAGTCTCTGGCTGCCCCCACCAGCGGACGATGGGTAGTAGATGTAAACATTGTGATCTTCAGCAGACACTGGCTTTTCAACAAAGGGTTTCCTGAAGACAACGTCATCAATCTCCAACTCATCCTCATGCTCAACCAGGGAGAAATCTGTAGGAATTAGTCATGTGCAGGTGAGAGTATGGTTCAATCAACACTTCTGCACCAGCTTAGATGCTGCTGTATAGGATTTGTGGGCGACACATAAAGAGGGGACTTGGTTTTGATGTCTTATTCAAGGAAATTGAATTGCAGTCAGATTCAATTTACTGGCATTGTGTGAAGTGTAACAAGGCTAACAATGATAGCATACACAATCTTGCTCATCTGCTTTTTACATTACCTCTTCTCCATCTCATATTTTCTAACTTCTACTCTTCCCTCCCCCCTCTTCTTCCTTTCCTTCATCTTCAGCCCACAGTTAAATTTTCCTTCTCTTTCTTCTTCTACCCCTATTCTCCCTCGTTCCCTTTAATTTTCCCACTTTCTCTCCTTCCTATTCTACCTTAGTTCCTGTTTATGCTCCAATTACAAGAAACACTACATGCGGGAGACTGAGCATTTCTAAGCCTTCAATTAGAAGGAGACCTTGTAGTTTGAGATAAACTTGAGAATCAAGAATAGTGGGCTTCCATACCTTCTGGGTCACCGTCTCTGTCATGCATGCCATAGCGAGGGGCAGGAATATCTTCCTGGGACAGAACCTGAAACACTTTCCTCCTACAAAAGAAACATAGTCATAATCTGACATAATCATAGATGGAAATCCTGACATTATCAAATACGTGGTACTTTACTGACCAAACAAAACCAAAGTTTAGGAGAAAATTAAAGGCACTTAAAGGTAGATTACAAGACTGGTAATAATGGCATAACACTTCTGATGTTAATACAGGATCACATTGAGAAATCATCTAACACACATAAAGTTGTAGTAATCAAACAAGACCAGTGATGATGGGAGAACATTTCTTCCATCATTATGTGTCCTGTAAAATTTAACACTCCTATCCCTTTCTATAAAATCTGGTAACAACTCCTTAAATATGCACTGGCTGGGCCAATTTGTCACCTTTCATGGGTACTTCTAACTATTTGCTTTCATTTTTTTTATACAGGTCACATAGAACTAACTATAGCCAACAAATAATCAAGCCCGATTGCGGAAAAAGAGATGAGTTGCCAATTAAAAAATGCTGACGTAACATGGGCCCTCTAAAACTGACTCTTTAAACTGACTCTTCCTCATTTCCCCAGCCCGCTGACCTGTCCAGGAGGTTGTATTGCGCCTCCAGGTCGTTGATGACCAGGGGCTTGCGCAGCTTGGCATACTGGATGGCCTTGTGGAGTGGGAAGCCTGTGGAGAAGAACGAAATAAGGGCGTCGCACAGCGGCCAGCTCTCCACTGGGTCGTTGAGCACCAGGTCCTCGTCAAAGATGTGTAGTGAGATGTACTCAAACTTCTCCAGGCGGTGCAGGATCTCCCGCATGGGGCGTGAATTGGCCTTCTTGCCCATGCAGCAGATGCCTACCACCACGTGGGGCTTATTCTCCATGGCCTCCCAGCGCGACAGGCTACCCGCTGAGACAGCCGCTGAGACCGGCACTGCCGGGGATGGGGACTTGGTCTCTACAGGGTTCACGACAATCTGATAAATGAAGGAGAAATACATGAAAATCAAAGATACAGTGGTATGGCGGTATTCTGAAAACAAACTAAGAGTCGACCTAGGTTTTGACAAGTCTTCTTTGACCCATAACTATGATCAGCTTATTGACAGATTTGGGCTTCAGTAATTTTCAGAATACCAAATGACTGTTTTATTAAATCATTTTAACAATTTGGATCATGAATACAACATAGAGCCATCAAATATAAATAGAAATACAAAGCAACATAAAATAGAGCAATAATGAAAGACACATTAATGCACAAGTGGGGAAGGAGAGACAAAAGCCATTGCCATGGCCATTGAACTGACCAAGATTATAGAGGCTCCTAGATTGAGCCAAGATAGTTCTTGACTGAATCTTTCAGAATGCCAGCCCTGGTATTTTTGTGATGAATAGTTTACTGGAGTAACAGATTTGCTTCTGTATGTTCTTTGGTGCAGATCATGCAGTACATGTTTTTTTGCAGCAGATACAACACCAATTGTTTCTAACTACACAGTACAAAGAATCTCCTTACAAAACTTGCATCTGTCAAACATGAAATCAGCATAATTATAGAGGTACATGCATGTATTGCATCAACATGATCTGCTGTTGTGAAAGTAACCCCCCCCCCCCCCTTCCCTCCACTCCCTTTTTCGAAATTTTCTACTTGTACCTGAACCTTTGAGATTTCTCCAACTGTATAACCCCCTTGGGCCTGGGGGAGACGAGCCGTATTGTTGTCAGTATGAGGAGGCAGGTCACAGGGTGATTCGTGTGGTTTGTCCATTGCGGCACAGACTAGACTCTCACTGTCCTTCAGTCACTGCCTAGCATTTTTCTGAAAAAAATAAAAGGATTGAGAGCCGACAATGAGGCAGACCGGGTAAAGTCTAGAGTCTAACCGGTTCCTGTTTCGGAGTAGGACACTTGGGATTCACCTCCCCCACGTTCCACTAGTCATCAGCTCCGTTCATCCTCAATCTTGTGTCAATGGCCGAGGCAGAGCGTTAATCAAGCAGGCGCAGTCCTGGCGGCAGGTTCCTGATCAGTATGATCCGTGACGAAAGATGGACCAAAAAAATAATAGCATGCTAAAATAACAATATGTTAATCTAAATACTTCATTCCAAAGGCACGTCGAGTCAAACTAAGATCAGGTCAGCGCACGGCGCCATCGAATATTTCGCGAAGAAAGAGCAGCAGATAAAAATGTGCATGTATAAAAATGCACAATCTATGCATGCATGATGATGAGCAGCGCGCACGCGCGATGCTGCCTCGAATAATAGAGCGCACCCGCCATTCGGAAAGAACTAGCAGCTAACTCGCTCAGTTGTAAATAGAACGATGACATGACGCACACGTGCGCGTACAGGCAAGGTCAAGATAATTCCACGAGCTTCTCGAAAACGGTCATCAATCACATTTGCCTGAAATTACCGTAATTTAATCGCCGATAAAATGGCAAAGGAAGGTGCTAAGGAGCATGCAATGACAGACGAGCAGAAAGAGTTGTTTGACAGAATTCAATCAGGTAATTTATTGATAGAGAGTGTATGGTGAATGTTTAATTTAAAGTGCCTCGGCCAGCGGCAACCAGCAGCAGTGAGAGGGAGCAGCCGGGAGTTTCCCGACCATTCGGGTCGGCTCTTGCACCTATGCATCTGCGGCCTTAGCCCCGGGACTGCTCCCGCGCAGCGGGCGTGAGCGGGCTGGTCGCAGTAACTGCGGCCTGTGCTCAACGAAGACAGTCTTTGAGTTTTGGGAATTTGGATTGATTGTGCGTGAAACTAAAGCTGGGGAATTTATTTACATACTTTTTAGTGTGTATGCACATCGGTCTATTGAAATTGGAAAACCATTGAAACCTCTTTGTGTTCAAGAAACATATGATAGGGCTTCCAGTTCCAGGACCAAGGCAAGGGTAGGGCTTCTAATGCAAATTTCAGATTTTGAAATCAGACATTTCATGTGAAATCCAATATGCATATCGAAAGAAATTACGAATACGAACCGATGTGCCGTGGTAAGGTCTGATGAAAGTACTCTGGAAAGCAGAATTTGGAGTTCAAAAGTTGCCCCAAAACCATCGTGGAATCGGCAAAACCCAATGCGTGCGTTGTGTCACTTTTCGCATTACGTTCAGTTTTGTCCAGTGTATTGCGCAATCGATTGCGCGCTAGACTCGTGCCAGTCGCCTGCTTCGAATGATTCGGTAAACTCATGCACGTACCGATATTAAAAGGCCCTCAGACAGAATTAAGTTTTATATTGCTTCGGATGTGTGACATTACGATCGGTAAATTGACAGGTCGTGTTATATCTTAGGTATATTACTGTTTCAATACTTAGACATAAAACAAGAACTTAATGTAATAAGGTTTATCGACCCGCAATGCATTATGGAATTGAAAAGGGGACAAGCTATCGTAGCGCTCGCTAGACGACTGCTTGTTTACATTTCGACTTGCGAATGTGCAGCTGCGAGTACAACGCAATTTATCCTTATTTTCATTAATTTTCATCATGTTCAGTGGGCTCTTCCCCCTTTTTAATCTCATCATACTGTGTGATGCAATGCTCTCTGTTGAAATGTGCCGATTCGCGATAAACCTTATGATGGTTTATATTTTTGTGTTACTTGTCTGATTGTGACAATTCGATAATGGAATGTAATATTATTTCTCCGTTGATAAGCAAAGGTATCAAGAAATGATTTCTATACAAGCAGGGCTCTACAAAAAAATTTTTTACAGCTTGCCCTGTCGGGCAAGCGGTAAAAATATTTGCTTGCCCTGGAGGAAAAACTGCTTGCCCGTTTTTTTTTTATTATAACCTTTGTTTTTCACTAATTTTTCTGCAGAAGCGGCATAGCTTATCCTGCCGAATTATAACATACTTTACAGGACAACTGAACATAACAATAGGTATTTACACAGAGTTTGACAAGTTACTAGTGTTTGTTTTAATCATCCGAGTCCATCATGTTTAGCACTGACTCTCCTAACTATAGTACTCTTGCTTTCACTCGAAATGAAGCACACATACGCCTGACCTCCCTTAATAATTGGGCATGTTGGGAGCAGACTCTGCTCACTACATGTAGGCAGGTATAGGACACTTTCACAAGACTAGAGGCATTTAAAAAACACATTGATAACACTGACTACACCACATTGCATTGTAATTTGTAGGTGGCAAAGCTTGTCATAATACATGTAACTCATAAGCACGCTGACAGGATTATAAACAGTCACATTTCAAAAGTAAAATGTCTAACCCTATACAACTTCTTTGCCGTTGAATCGTCCAAAAAAGTGATTTCTAGGTCTGCATTAGCGTCCGTTTAGACCCTATAGCCCCGGGACGGCTAGGCGGCTAGCTACCTGTGACTAGCCGTATAGCCGTAGGCTGTTGTGGATACACTTAGTTATGAACTAGCGCCATGATCTCCCAGTTTCGAGCTTGTTAATACAGAAAACCTTAGAGTAATTAGCCCGATATTTCTGGGTAGGGTTCTTGGTAGATGTGCTCATTTTGCCGTTTCAAGTGTACTGGTAGTGATCAAAATCATGGGCAAATCAATTAAATCATTGCTGCTCCACGGCAGGTATATGTGCAGAACTCATACAACAATAAAAAAAAAATTCACATCGCGCAGTCGCACATTCGCGATCGCAAGCCAGTGCTCTTATCTGGTTAAAATATCTGTGATGTGGATATCGCGCATATGAGCAGAATTTATTTTTCAGTTCAAGATGGCAGTGTCCACGGAACGGAGTTTCAGACGAATTTTCATGATAAAATGTCAGTGATCTTACTCCAATTTCAACTGTGTTTGCCTGGTTTGACATGATACGAGACACATTCACATTTATTTTCTCGCATATGCGTAAGAACAATGTTATTTCCATATTTTTGGGTGGAAAATAACCACTTGCCCGGACGGGCAAGTGTCTTTGAGAAATGCTTGCCCGGGCGTCATTTTCACTTGCCCCGGGCAATCGGGCAAGTGGGTTTGTAGAGCCCTGACAAGTATTTTATACTTGCATTTTTTTTGTATCGCTTATGAAAGTTTCAGGATTTTTTTTGTAACACTGTTACATATCATCACATCAAATACTCCCTATATATTTCCATTCAGGGTCCAATACTCACAAGCCTTACTTCCTCCACAAAAAAATGTTAGTTATGTTTTGTTTCTTTCATGTACATGTGTCTGAATGTATGTATTGTTGGTCTTGTTTCTCGTGGAAATCAAATTGAATCTTGCATCTTGAAGTAGATTAAATGTATTTCCTTCCTCCTTTCCCCGCTAAATTTGCGGATCGAGACCTAGCTAGTAATCATGGTAATGATAACGCAATATTGCGGTAAGCAAATTTAATTAAGGTGTCTGCAAAATAGGAGTAAATGTTGCGCCTTTTGCATCGCATAAATTATGATTGAGTAATCACACCGCTCGTATACATGTGTTACTAACATGTCACCATGGCGTGTTTGCTCTAGCTCAGAGTTTGGAGAGACTGTCCAAAACATCGCAATACTATACGGCTTTTTCGGTGTATATGAACGGGGAAAACTTTCTTACCGACGAGCATCGGTAATAATAATGGTATTATGAACGGGGATGCATGAGAAGGCACAGATAGAGGCCTCCGTCATGGGGAACGTCGTAATAATAACACACACACTTGAAAGGAATTAACTCATTAAAACAAAGAAGATAATAACTGCGTTAAATGATGAAAGTAAATTATTAAATATAACATAAAAACATAAAATAATATAATCTCAAAAGAAATTGGAATACTTAGAGGGTCCGTCTTCAACGCATCGTTGTGGAATTGGGGCGAGCAGAGAACGGACAAGACGCATGGAACGAGCTTCAAATCAATGCCAATTGGTTGGGAATCACAACCTTTCAAATACGTTGGTCCAAGCGCAGGTAAATCGGATTTTTCTTGGGATTGTCTTATAATATGTCCATATAAATGTACGCGTCCGTATATTGCACCAACGTTCTACCCAATGCCATGTTTCGCATCAGACTTTGTTATTCTTCGCCCCTTCTCTCATTCTACCCCCCCCCCCCCACACACACACACACTCATTCTCTCTCTCTCTCTCTCTCTCTCTCCCTCTCTCTCTCATGCCGCATTTACGACCCCCTTACCTAATCCCGGAACCCGCCACTAGTACCTGCCTGAAACGGCAACTTTACATCAGAAAGCAATCAACCAATATTTTTTTAAGCGGCAATGATGAAAGGCCATGCACGTTGAAGTATCGATGTCGGCACAAAAGCAGCTTTGAAACATCGGAATCAAGTAAGAATAACGAGGTCGGCCCGACATCTCATTCTCAACCAATAACCAACATTTTTCTTGTCACTAGTTACGATATTGGCACGATATCGGCTCAACGCCCCATTTTCAGCAACACCCAACGTATAGTTACGACATTGGCGCGATGTCGGCGTGACGTCAGCTTAGAAATGTCGGAATCATGTCAGAATAATGACGTCGGCCTGATATGACATTTTCAACCATTAACCAACGTATTTAATTGACACTAGTAGCGACATTGGTGCGATATCGGCAAGACGTCAGATTCGAGATATTGAAATTGTATACCCTTTGAATATTATCAGCTCGACATGAATATTTCAGCCACTTCCATAATGTTTAATGTCACTAAAGTTACGACATTGGCGCGATGGTCAGCACGATGTCAGCTTTAAAATATGGGAATCAAGTCAGAATGGCGTCAGCCCAACATTACATTTTCAACCATTTACTGAAATGCTTAATTGACACTAGCTTCGACAAATTTGCTCGATGTCGGCCCGACGTCGGCTTCGAGATATCGAAATTAAATCAGCCCGACATCAATATTTCAACCAATTCCCAGCATATTTAACCATGTTACTGCCACTAGTTGCAACATTGCTGTGATGTCGGCACAATGTCAGCTTTACAACATCGAAAGAAGTTGAAAGTGACGTCGCCCGACATCAAATTTCAACCATTGACTGATTATTGTCACTACCGGTATATAGTTTACAATATTGGCGCGATATCTGCACGTCAGCTTCGAGATATCGAAATGAGCTCGAAGTATTGATGTTGGCTCGATATCACATTTCAACCACTTCCATCATGCTTAAATTAAATGGCACTAATTACGATATTGGTATGATGTCAGCACGATGTCGGCTTATATCGGAATCAAGTCAGAATAACGACATCACATTTTTTTCCAACCATTTATAACCGACATTTCTTATTGTCAATAGTTGTATACAATATTGCCGTAATGTCGGCACATCGGCAGCTTTGAGATATCGAAATTAAGTCGGCATAACGTCGGCCCGACGTCACATGTTGAACCATTTCCCGATTTAAATATCACTACTTCCGACATTGGCGCGATGCCAGCACGACGTCGGCATTGAAATATTGCAATTAGATCGGAAAAATAATGTCGGCCCGACATAAAATTACGACCAAATGCCGACCTATTGACTGCAATCGCTCCCAACATATTTCTCACATTAGTCCGATGTTGGTGCGACGCCAGTTTGCCGACCGCGATCTCGCCGGCGGATTGGCGATATCGGCCCGTTGTCAGCTTCCTAACTGGGGTAGGGGAAATAACGGGAGGAGGGGGCATAACCAACTGAGCATCTTTCAAGTCCCCATCAGCATCTCGCAAGGTACAACATATAATAATAACATGAAACATTATTTTAAACATTATGAAAGAAAAGTTTTATTGAATGACAATACTTTCTTTTTTTGAATACAGGCATATTCCAAAGATGAATAATCACATGGCAAGAATAAAGCAAGCATATGCGAAAGTAAAATACTATTTTATTCACAGACCTTCTACGTACTATAAAGTACTTCTTCATTATGGGTTGTACATGTATTAATAATAAGCACTGCGTCTCCTGGTCTCACTAAGCGAGCTCACTTATTTCCCCATGCGCGAGAAGCTGCAAGAGCATTTAATTCCATTAGCACGTGCGTGCGTGTGGCTCCATGCTTGTTGTTGACAAACAAAATCACGTGTCACGCGACTGAGTTCGTGCGTTACACGTACGTAAAAGAAAAAATATAAAAGCGACTGGATTCATAACCCTACAAGCGTATCGACGTCCCCCTATCCTAATAAATATTCATAAGCTGTGACGTCAGAAATTAGTTTTTCCCCCTGCACAGGAATGTTCTTCAAATTTTTTTGCTGAAACTACTTGTATACTGTTTCTAGATATATTATGTGTCTACCCGTGTTTGCCAGTTGCAGTCGGCTCAATAACAAAAATTTGCTGATTTTTTTTTGTTTTTATTTTTGTTTTCAAGCAATGGTTTATATTGGCCTGAAAAATTATATTTTTTCAACAGAGTTCTAAAAATTAAGCTATAGTTTATATTTTTAAAGTTTGAAAGTTTTCTGCGCAAGAGCTTGATGTGATCAAATTTTGAAGGGCGCCGTGTACCGTCTCGGACGCCATTTTGTGTGGCCGTCCATCGTCTGCTCGCGCGGCATAATTTCTAAGCTCCAGGGTCTATCTCGAACAATTATTCATCTATTACCACAGTAAGATTTGTTTTCACTAATATGTATGGTTTCAACTTATTGAATACTTGCTCCTTATCGTTTTTAATGTTTCGTAATTTATATTTACGACATTTAAAGGTTTTTATAAGCATATTCTTTTCAGGGTTTTACAACTTTTATTTGCAATACGTTCTCGAGACCTTGCGTGACCTTAACGTACGCGTAATTTATTTTCGCGATGGCTCGCACGTACGCACTCTTGGAAGCCCTAGCAAGGGTATGTGCATGCGTATGTTACCGTAGCTGTTTAGGGTCACGCAAGGTCTCGAGCAAATAAAAGATATAAAACCATGAAACGAATGCGCTTAAAAACAACTTTAAATGTTGTAAATATAAATTACAAAACATTAAAAATGATTAGGAACAAGTAATCAATATGTTGAAAACAACTCTTACCGTGGTAAAAAATGAATTATAAGATTGCTGCTTGCTGATTGGTCAAAGTGTACCACGTGATCATTTGCGAAAAGTGTCTATCCCTGCACGCCCGTGGGACTTTCGTGCACCGAAATTGTCTAACCCACGGTTTTGGCGCATGTGCAGCGTCTAAAAAAAATTGGGATTTCGACTGCGTTTGGGTGAGAACGATATTACATTTCACAGTGAAATTCTTCATTTAACCAGATTTTCAAGGCCACCACTCATGTTATTTCATAGGATTTAAAACTTGTGCCATCAAAAAATTAACTCCTGTTGAAACAAGGTTTTTTATGGCTCCTCGTTTACTGATTTTGATCTAGGTCTAGATCTAGTCCTAGTCTCACGATCTCGATTACTGATTGGCTGTAAGTTTCGTTGCTGTGTATGCTGTGTATCCTGCCTTTGTTGTGTGTCTGTTTCCAAATCACAACTCATACGGAAACCTTGAGATATGGCGTCTGTGAATCAACCAAAGGGGGACTTATCTGTCTCTTTCCAAGTTACGACAGATGAAGAAATTGACCAATTGGTAAATGTGTTGGATTTGAAACTTTGTAAACTGAACTCTGAACTTTTTGTGGTGATCGCAGAACTTCATTTAAATTTAACTCCCGAAACTCGAAGTCGAAAGAAAGTTGGAATAGGCCTATTAAACATTCAGCACAAATTTGAATAATCTTGGAGAAATCCTACTCTGGACCATTTTCAAACGGTAAGTGCAATTTCAATTTTTTTTTATTTGATTTAGATCCCTTTCTTTCTCATATAAGGTGTTTAATTGCACTCGTATAAAAGGAATAACACATTTTTCACTCGAGGTTTCTTCTTCGCATGCCCACTCCACACGAGCCGAAGGCTCGTGTGGAGTGCGCATGCTCAGAAGAAACCTCTTGTGCACTGCATACTCGCTAACCAACTCCGCGGAATGTGTTATTCCTATATTATTGTTCGAGATGGACCCCGGAGCTTATAAGTTATGCCACATGAGCAGACGATGGACAGACACAGACACACAAAATAGCGTCTGAGATGGTACACGACGCCCTTCAAAAAATTATCACATCAAGCTCTTGCTCAGGAAACTTCGGTCTTTAAAAATATAAACTATAGCTTAAAGACAGCCAGTCCCTTTTTCAGTTCACCACAAAACCATCGAAACATCGGCAAAACATAAAGAGAAGTGTTAGCAAGCTCTATATTCACAATTTGAAACCGATACGTAGTGTAAAATTCAAATAACGCACGTAAACAACGTCTGGTTAATAGTCTTTACCTCAGGCTCTTAGCAGTTTGTTTTGAAATATCTGCTTTATTGATTAATCTGTTTATTAAATTCTAAAACGCATTATGACAAAAATTGTTCTATCGAAGGAATCATCTCCAAAGTTTGGTAGTTACTCGTAAAATTAGGATTTCACACATGCATAATAACCACATAGATACTGTAACAAAGACTAATACTTTTTTCGTGGTATGAAAAAAGTCGGTTTGAAATTTAACGGCTGAAATCTTTTACATATACAGAAAGCTTCAACATGCTATATTCTTAGAAATGGTCTTGAATCACACTTTCTTCAATTTATGATCGTGATAGACAACTTCAAATTTTAAGCTTGCAAAAGGGACGGACAATCTTTAAGTCATAGAATGTCTTTGTGCAACAGATTTTATGTTAGGCCAATGTAAATCATCGCATAGAAATAAAAATGAAAACGAAAAAAATTCAGCCAATTTTTGTGATTGGGTTGACTCCAACTGGCAAACACGGGTAGACGCATAATATAACATTCCTGCGCAAGGGGCAAAATTAATTTCTGACGTCACAGCTTATGAATATTTATTCGGACAGGATCTAGGATGCCGTCGATATGCTTGTAGAGTTATGAATCCAGTCGCTTTTATCTTTTTTTCTTTTACATACATGCATGTAACGCACAAACTCAGTCGCATGACACGTGATTTTGTTTGTCAACAAACTTGAAGCATGTATGGAACCACACGCACGCACCTCCATATGGAATTGAGTACGTTGTTAACTCTTGCAGTGTTTACAAAGCTTCTCACGCATGAGGAAATACATAAGCTTGCTTCATCTTTAGTAAGACGCAGTGCTTCATACAACCCATAATGTATGAAGAAGTACTTTATAGTAGGAGGCCTGTGAATATAATATATTTCTTTCACATTAACTTGTTTTTTTCTTGACATTTTCATCTTTTGAATTATGCCTGTTATTAAAAAAGAAAGTATTGTCATTCAATAAAACTTTTCCTCAATAATGTTTCAAATAATGTTTCATGTCATTATTAATGTTGTACCTTGCGAAATGCTGACTTCGGACTTGAGAGAGGCTCAGTTGGTTATGTCCCCCTTCCCCTACCCCAGCTAGCAAGCTGATGTCAGGCTGATATCGGCAGTTCGTCAGTGATCGTGGTCGGCAAGCTGACGTCACACCAACATCGGACTAATATGAGAAATATGTTGGGAGCGATTGCAGTCAAATGGGTGGGTGGTGGGGGAAGAGAATAATAATAATAGTAATAATACATAGAATTTATATAGCACACTCAAGGCAGAGCAAATTAAAGAGAGAGAGAGGGAGAGAGAGAAACAATTACAATACAGGTATGAACTTGTATGCCATAAAGCACCATTATACAGGTATGTCTTCAGGTTGCCCTTGAAGGTGGTCACTGACATCGGGGTTTTCAATCTCTGTGGAAGAGAATTCCACAGGATTGGCCCTGCATGTGCAAAGGCCTGAAACTGGAACTTGCAAAAGATCGGATGTGGGGGATCTTAAGGTTCGTGATGGTTGGTAGTTGTGAATTAAAGATTTATTGTAGCTGGGGGAAGTTCCGTTGACAATATGAAAGACTAAAAGAAGTATTTTAAGGACAAGAATGAGAGAAGGGGCGAAGAATAACAAAGTATGATGTGAAACATAGTATTTCGGTGTACGTATGTTGGTGTAATATACGGACGCGTACATTCGTATGGACATATTGAGAAACGGACAATCCCAAGAAAAATCCTTAATTTACCTGCGATTGGACCAACATATTTGAAAGGTTGTGATTCACAACCAAATGACATTGATTTGAAGCTCGTTCCATGCATCTTGTCCGTTCTCTGCTTGCCCCGATCCCACAACGATACAAAGAAGACGGACCCTCTCTTCCAGTTTTATTTGGTCCCCTTACTAGATCATATTATTTTATGTTTGTATGTTATGTTAAATAATTTGTTTTCATCACTTCACACAGTTATTATCTTCATTGTTTTAGTGAGTTCATCCCTTTCAATTGTGTAGACCTATGTATGCAATTATTACAACATTCCCCATGACGGAGGCCTGTATCTGGGCCTGCATGCTCTATCCCCATTTATAATACCATTGTTATTACCGATGCTTGTCGGTAAGAAAGTTTCCACCATTCATGTACACCGAAAAAGCCGTATAGTAGTGCGATGTTTTGGACAGCTGGCCTCTCTCAAAAACTCTGAGCTAGAGCAAACATGCCATCGTGACATGTTCCACTAACACATATGAGCGGTATGATTACTGAATCATAATTTATGCGATGCAAAAGGCGAGATGCAAAAGGCGCAACATTTAGGCCTATTTTTCAGATGCACTTTATCAGATTCGCTTACCGCAATATTGTGTTATCATTACTAGGTCTTGATCCGCAAAATGAGTGGAAAAAGGAGGGAGGAAATATAAATCTACTTCAAGATGCAAGATTCAATTTGATTTCCATAAGAAACAACCAACAATGCATACATTCAGACGCATGTATATGAAAGAAACAAAACATAACTAACATAATTTTTTGTGTGTGGAGGAAGTAAGGCTTGTGAGTATTGGACCCTGAATGGATAGGAATTTTTTGATGTGGTACATCCAACAGTGTTACAAATATTTTTTCCTAAAATTTCATAAGCGATACAAAAAAATGCAAGTATACAATACATATAGAAATCATTATTCAATACCTTTGCATATCAACGGAGAAAAAAAAAATTGCAACATATGTATCAATGCATGTACAGAAAAATTAAAGAAAAAAAAAATCATACAAAACTTTTTATAATATTACATTACATTCGAAATGCTACAATCAGACAAGTAATATAAAATAAAAATGTCATAAGGTTTATCGCGAATCAGCAAATATCAACAGAGAGTGTTGCACCGCAAAGCATGATGGGATTAAAAAGGGGGAAGAGCCCACGGAACATGATGAAAATTCCTGAAAATGAGGATGAATTATGTTACACGCAGCTGTACATTCGCAAGTCGAAATGTAAACAAGCAGTCATGTAGCGAGCGCTATGATAGCTTTCCCACTTTTCGATTCCATAATGCATTGCATTGCAGGTCTGATTAGCGATTAAGCTTATTACATAAAGTTCTTGTTTTATGTCTCAGTATTGAAACAGTAATATACCTAAGATATAAAACGTGTCAAATTATCGATTGTAATGCCACACCTCCGTAGCAATATAAAACTTAATTCTGTTTGAGGGCCTTTATTGGTACAGTACATGCATGAATTTACTGAATCATTAGAAGCTAAGTGACTGGCACGAGTCTAGCACTCAATATATTGCGCAATACACTGGACAAAACTAAACATAATGCGAAAAGTAACATAGCACGTGCATTGGGTTTTGCCGATTCCACAATGGTTTTGGGGCAACTTTTGAACTCCAAATTCTGCTTTCCTGAATACTTTCATCAGACCTAAGTATGATTTAAAAATCTGAAATTTGCATTGGAAGCCCTAATACCAGTGCTTTTACCAGTGTCCGATTTTCACTGTCTTGGACATGGCCTTTGTTTTAGTCATTGACTTTCACTTTGTCTTCGTTTTCAGACTTTACTCTTGATGTTGCTTTTTTGCGCAGTCCAATTTTAATTTTTGGCAAGACTAAGAAAAAACATTAGAATTGAAAAATCTATGGATATATAAAATCATATAATAAATCATGATATTGATTGGCATGGTTCACCAACTGGCCCCTCCCCTTTGCCTTGTAAGGGCCCCTGCATATTTTCTTTCTGTTAGAGGAAATGCTTTTGTACCTGATGTTGTTGGTTGAGACTAAATTACAACTTGGAACTTACAAATCGCTCAGAAGCTGCACTGCAGCCTTTTGCTAACTAAGGCCTCTGATACTGCCAGTGAAGAAGCCACACAATGCTTAATTAGGAAGGGTTTGCAATTCCAAGCTATTCCTGGGCAAAAAGAGTGGGATGGTCAGTGCTCAAATGCGTAAAGTTGTTCTCAGCTTAAGAACAGCTTGGTGAAACGCCCCCCTGTTCTGCTTATTTTTTAGAGAAAATTCCAAGAGAAAAGAACATCTAAGATAATTTCTTTGCCAAATGTGTGAAAATGCATTTCCCTGTGCCGGTAAATTTTGTCCTTTTTTTTGCAGAGTAATTTTTTTTTTTTTTGTTGTTGCCCATTCTATAAATAAAAAATGTGCACTTTTTTGTGGTTCGGTAGGATTATGTGCACGCTGCAACTTTGGCCTGGTGGAAAACATACTTGGCTGCACTTTGTGTGTTTCAACCATGCAAAGTGACCTTGTGCACACAGCTCAGACAAGCATTTGAGCACCAACCATCCCACTCTTTTTGTCCAGGAATAGCTTGGAATTGCAAACCCTTCCTAATTAAGCATTGTGTGGCTTCTTCACTTGCAGTATCAGAGGCCTTTTTTGGCAAAAGATGTTCTTTTTTCTTGGAATTTTCTCTCAAAAATAAGCAGAACAGGGGGGTGTTTCACCAAGCTGTTCGTAAGATAAGAACGACTTTACGCACGACTGGTGATTGTTTCTTGTGCTAAATGTTTTAACATTGAGGGAGTTTATTATTTCCAACAATCCTTCTCAAATTTGAAAATCATCAACTTTGTCTTCAGACATTTGTTAACAAGAATTTTAATCAATTAAGATCAAATTTCAACTGTAACTGATGGGAATCAAAATTATTGAGAATCTGATTGAGCACAAGAAAGGGTCACCAGTTGTGCGTAAAGTCGTTCTCAGCTTACAAACAGCTTGGTGAAACGCCCCCAGATCTTAAATTTTCATAATTTGCATTATAATGCAAATTAGATTATATTATGAGAAAATTCATTAAAGTTGGAGAATTCTTAGGAGATTCTTCTATATATTTTATTTGGGGAATATTTTTGTGTATCATGGAAATTCTTGTGCTCTTCTTTTGCAGGAGATGTTGATCTGGTGAGGCAACTGTTGAGAAGCTCCGCAAAATGTGTTAATTGCTTGGATGAGGTACGGATTAAACTGAGATTTATGAAGTAAATACTATATTGAAAGGTCTATTATGAACAAGATATAAGTGTGGTGTATGCAACCACAGGGTACCAAAATGTTTCCATGGTAATGAGTCATTACGTTCAGTAGTCCTGGATGGATGACTGAACTTGACTGAGGTATGGTCTGAGATATGACAATAAGTAGTAATTAAAGCTAAATACTTCTTTTCCACATGAGGAATAATGATTAAATCGACACTACTTAAAATATCATTATTTCACTGTGGATGAAGAAGTCCCAATCATTTAAAAGCTTTTTATACCACAAGGCTTTGAACAATTCACAGAAAATACATAGTGTTAGAGCATAGAATTAGCTAAAATGTGTCAAGTGAAAATATACACAATGTGAAGTGTGGAATCTGTGGCAGTAAACGAAAGTGTTGGGTCAAATGGTGTTCTGGGAATGAGTGGAATAACACACATTGTTCACACATAAACTTCAAGTCTTAGAGTTACAGATGTACAAATGCAGTGGCATGAATGTGTAACACATATATACAGTTGAGGCCAAAAGTTTACATACACCAGGTAAGAAAACATATAGATATGATTTTTTACCACCATAAGAACAGTGGGGATCCTTTATTTTGATGAAGATGGTTGGGTATGGTATCTACTTTATTTTCAAAGAGTATGTTTTCATAACAAAAATATTTAGAAACATAAATATGGTTGATTGAACTTCAGTTTGGATAAATTCAGTGGGTCAAAAGTTTACATACACTAACCAAAATTGGTGATGGTGTTGCCTGTATTTAGCCTTATTTTTCATTTTTTTCACTAGTTGAAACTGCCAACAAGCTTCATGTATACGTTTTATGAGATTATTGTCCATTCCTCCAGCAAGACAGCAACAATTCAGTCATATTTGTAGGTTTCCTTGGGCGAATGCCATGTTTGGGGTCTGCCCATATGGTTTCTACAGGGATTTGGTCTAGACATGTGACAACCCCTCCTCAATCCCCCTTTGCTTAGTTTATCCACTCTAAAAACTAATTTAAATGAATGTTTGGGTTAATGTGGTAATTAAAGACCTAATTTTAATATATTTCCACCTCTAGGCTGGCTTATCAACATGATGCTACATGGTTCATCATCCGATTTTACAATCAATAGGGTTTATCAATGGAGATTACACATTGTTTGTGTATTAAGATGTTGGAGCATGTAGCAACATATTAATACACCAGCCTAAAAGTAGTAACCCTGTTCAAATTGTGTCTTCAGTCACTACAAAAACCCAAACATTCATTTTAATTAGTTTACAAAGGGGTGAAACAGAAAAAAGGGGAGATTATGGAGGGTTGTCAAATTTCCAGACCAGATCTCTGTAGAAACCATATGGACAGACTAAAAGTACAATGGTATTCGACCAATTAAATCTGCAAATGGGACTGGATTGTTGCAATCTTGCTGGAGGAATTGACAATAACCTCATGAGTAGTACACAGAAAGCTTATTGACAACTCCAACAAGTGAAAAAATAAAAGAAGAAAAAAAAATACTTAGGGTAATACAGGTACCACCATCACCAATTTTGGTTAGTGTATGTTAACTTTTGACCCACTGAATTTATCCAAATTAAAGTTCAATCAACCATATATATGTTTCTAAATATTTTTGTTATGAAAACATACTCTTTGAAAATAAAGTAGATACCATACCCAACCATCTTCATCAAAATAAAGGATCCCCAATGTTCTTATGGTGGTAAAAAATCATATTTATATGTTTTCTTACCAGGTGTATGTAAACTTTTGGCCTCAACTGTATGTACCATGTTTACATACTGATACAATAATTTCTTAATCCTCTATTCCTCATATTGCATGTCTTTCTATTGTGATCTCAGCATGGAATGACACCACTTCAGAATGCTGCCTTCAAGGGGAACCTGGCCGTGTGTGAGCTGCTCTTGAGCCATGGAGCTGATGTTAATGCCAACCATCACGAGAATGGCTACACTACTCTCATGTTTGCTGCATTGTCAGGTACGCGGGAGTAGGCTTATAAAGACTTCAGTTCGATGTTAGCTTCTGATTGACTTCAGAGGGATGATACCATTTATAAATGCCCCCAAAGTTAATAAAGAAAGAATGTGAGGTCCAATGAATAAGCCATTTCCACACTGCATTTTGTGTACTGATTATTCTACAGGTTAAGAATGAGCCAATTTAAAATGAATTGCTCACAGTTCGTTTTGGGGGCTTTGTGAATCCTGGTCTAGGTAGGATGTCAAAACTACTGGAGTAACCAAAGGGGTGCGGCATAATTGTACCCCATGTAGAATTTGCAGTTTATTCATAGCCTATCGTCCATTGTCCGTACGGCAGGCTTTGTGAATCCTGGTCCAGATAGGATGTCAAAATTACTGGAGTAACCAAAGGGGTGTGGCATAATTGTACCCCATGTAGAATTTGGAGTTTATTCATAGCCTATCGTCCATTGTCCGTACGGCAGGCTTCGTGAATCCTGGTCCAGATCGGATGTCAAAATTACTGGAGTAACCAGAGGGGTGTGATATACTTGTCCCTCATGTAGAGTTTTTAGTTTATTCATAACCCGTTGTCCATTGTCCATATGGCAGATTATGTAGAAGTCTCACTGCTCAGTATCAGAGAAGAGAAAAGCCAGCCGGCAAATATGCCGGCTCAGTAAAGAACAGGTTAAAGGGCACATACTGTACTGGGAAGGCAAAAAATCCTTCAAAAGATAATTGTTAGCAATCTTCTTGCCAATGGTCTTAAATTCATGTATAGTCCATTTTAGAAGCTTGCTGAAAGTTATTTGCCCTCAAATGATCCATATTTGGAGTAATGGGTGATTAAATCACAAATCCTCAAAGTGTTCGGGCCGAACATTTTGAGGATTTAATCATTAATCATTAATTACTCCAAATATGGATCATTTGTGGGCCAATAACTTTCAGCAAGCTTCTAAAATGGACTATACATGAATTTAAGACCATTGGCAAGAAGATTGCTAACAATTACCTTTTTGAAGGATTTTTTGCCTTCCCAGTACAGTATATGCCCTTTAATAGCAAATTGTTTTCATCCAGACTGAAAAAAAAAAAATCTGTATGTGCCTTTTATGCATACTTGAACAAGTAATATGCTTAAATCCCATAGGGCTGCAGTTTGTCTTGCACATAGAGAGTTCAAGGTTTGGTGGTTGAATCATGATTGTGTCCTCTTTACGTGTAAAGTAAACATGTCTGTAACAGCTTGCAAGCTTGATAATAAGTTGTAGAATCATTTGAATTTATTGAATAAATGGGAAAATAGGTCATGTGAGGTTTTGTTCCCTCATAGTATGAAAAGACTTTGTAATATTTGAGAGGAGACATGAAAGTAAACATCATGACCATGCTTCTATATCTCCCTTGTTTCCTAGGTAACACGGATGTGACCCGCCTCATGCTGGAATCGGGGGCCAAGACTTCTCCCACCAACAGTGTCGGCCGTACCGCTGCCCAGATGGCTGCATTTGTAGGGCAACATGCGTGTGTTAGCATCATCAACAACTTCTTTGATCGTGACAAGCTGGATTACTATACAACTCCTCGAGGTAATGTCATTTGCAACTCAGTAATACAAATATTTAAACAGAAACAAAGAAACAATAACAACTAAATATAAAGTTCTACTTGACTTTATCATACTTCGGTGCAATTCTTGTTCCCCAAATTAAATTAGTCTCATTTCTTGTAATTACAGTTGTAAAAGGAAAATGGTGTAAGAGTATTATGATGAGACCATCATCACATCAGAACTTTCTGCCTTGACCAGAGGTCCTGTTTTCATTTGATTTTTACCAAGAAATTCATAGTGATTACTTCATGTGGTCCTGAGATGAAACGAGACTCATGACAGAACTACTCTGCACATTAAGCATGTTGTACTTCTATTCTAAGCAATGCTTATGCTGACAAGAAATAAAGTCACTGATATGAAGGAAAGCCTATGATGTGTGAGTATGTTATAATGTGAAGGCTAAGTAGAAATCTGCTCACTTAAAATAACGTTTGATCCTGTATGCATTTAAATGACTCAGTTGATCTTTAATGTGTTTTGTCAATTTGTCCCAATGTGTGTTAACAGGTTTTGAGAAGGAGCCTAAACTTCCCCCATCTCTCTCTCCAAGTCTTCACAAAATGATCCTCATGCACAACCTTAATCCAGTCAAGGTAACAGTGGATATCCAAAATAATTCATTTCTCTTCCACAGAAGTACGATTAATTTTCTGCACTAACCTAGGTATCAAGATGTGTTTTAATTATTATAAGCAGAAGGTTGCTACTTCAACCTACATATTACTCTAAAAAACACAAACAAGGAATAATTGAGTGCATTCCTATGCACTAGGCATACAAAAGGTCTGTACGTTGCTGAGATAAACATGTTGTTGCAACTCTTGAGCAATAAATTAAATACTAATTGGAATTCAGAAATATCCATAACATAAATATTATTAGAACTTCAAGGACTAGTATTTGTTAGTATACATCTCTGGCAAGTCAGGCTCTGGCCTTAACTTACCTACTGTAATGACCAGCGCATTGTGTTTTAACTGAGAATTTCAGAATTTGATAAAAAAAAAAGTTGTTTTTTGTGATGATCTGGCCTCAAAATTGCCTTAAAATCACACATTTACATTACTAAGCCCTCCATTAACCCTAACCTTAACCCATTTTTCGTCCGGATCCTAACCCTAATCTAATTTTATAGTTTTAGCCGTTAATTCATCAAAAAAAAATAATCAAAAGAAGAAAAATGGCTATGCAATGAAGTTTGAAGTACCTCTCCTTCCCACCACAGCTGACCCGCTACCTACAGAGCAACAGCAACCTCCTGAACGAGGCCTACAAGATCACCCAGGTACTGGAGCTCATCTGCGAGAAGGAAATGAAGTCATCAGACACCAATGACGTGCTGGCCATTAAGATGCACTACCTGGCCAGCCTGGTGCGGCTATGTCACAAGTGGAACATGGAGAAGGAGAAGGATGGGGTGCAGGAGTTCATCAAATTGTGAGTCTTTTTAGGATTTGACCTGGACCTGTGACCTTTGACCTACATGACCCTAAAATCTCATAGTGGTGAATGCTAAATATATTTGAGAGTTGGGAATTTCACTTTAGTTGACTGTGGAATTGAGTTTCTATTAACAGTACTCTTACTGAAGGCTATCGAAATTAAGTAATGAGATATAGATGTTTAACCTACTGATTTACATAGTTGGCAGCTTTTCTGACATTACAGGAATGAATGAGTCCAGGAATTCATCAAATGTGCCTTTCTTTCTTTGAAGGAGTAAAGCAATTGAAGGGACTGCCTCCATCCGAATCCCACAATGCAAACTGTGTGGGACAATGTGTGATACACAGAGAGTCAGGTTTCCTTTTAGCAGTACTGTTAATGTATGCAAATAAAGTAAAGCTAAGCCCTTGTTTGTTCTTTTTACTTCTTTTCTGAATATAATCCATTTTTTACACTGTGAACATGATAAAATTGGCAAAGTATAATTAGAGATGAAATGCAAGCGACTGATATTCGAAATGTGAATAAACCTAGCCTTGGAGACTTACAAGAAATCTATCATACAAGTTTGACTTGTTGTTGCTGATTGATTTTAGGCGCGTGTTCAATCACACCCGATTATGTACACGCCGAAAAAAAATAAAATATGGAACTCTTCACAATTTTGCATGTTCTTTGTTCTTTGTCATGTTTTATACCCAGTCTTCTGCGAGCAAGGGAAACTGATGGTGCCAGATTGAACACAGAGAAAATGCTGCGGGAGTTCATCAGGGAATTCCCCTTCCATGAGAGCGAGCTCTTTGTTCAGATTGTCAGGAATCTCTCCGATGTCAAAATTGTGAGTAGGCAGTACCAATAACTATACATACATTGTGTGTCTTCATGGGGCTGTTCATTTTGATGTACAAGATTTCCTGTATTTACACAATAAAGAGATGTAACCCATGTTCCGAGCACAAAAGCTCCTGACAAAAATCACACCACATCAACTTAGGTTCCTTGGACGCTATCTCTGGAATGAGCGAATTGAAAGGTAGAGGGGAAAAGAGCAAAAGGAAGGCAAAGAATGACAGGAGAATTGCAGAATGGAATGGGAAACCAACCTAAGAACTCATCAAATGCGCACAGAAAAGAGATGATTGGCACTGAATGGTTGCCAATGTCATGTATAGATTACGGCACCAGAAGAAAAAGATCTCTTGACTTGAAACTCATTTTCTTTGTGCAACAGGGCGACTTCCCTACAGCTCTGGGTATCTTAACGCAAGCAGTGAATGGAGCTCGAAGCCTGGAGCTTGCGAACCCCTGTTCTACATGTGGCGAGGCGAATGCTGCCAAGAAGTGCTCCGCTTGCAAGGCTGTAAGTCCCAGTAAAGAGTGTTTCATTGATGCTTAAAAGAAATGTATGTATGTGTGTGCCCAAGAAGAGATTATTTGTGTGTCTGTACCATATTCAGGAGTAGGGAAGCCATCATAAGCTTCAATCTTTACTTTGCATTTGAAAGAGAAGCTAAGCCTGAGAGGCAAATTATCACGTAGTATGTTTTTCGCATGTAATTAAATTGTGCATTTCTGTGAAATTTCTATATGCTGTTTTTAATAATTCATGCAATGTTTTACAGAATGGTGTAATATTTGCAAAAGGGATACACTGCCTTTAAAGGTCATCAAACTTGACATATGCACTCTAGCTCAAAGGAATTGGCATAGGGAAAGGGAAAGGGAAGAAAGGGAAGGACTCACAGTTTTAAACCGTGGTATATTTTGTCCAGTTCAGCATGAAACATAATGCTTTTTAGGCTAAAGCATCGTGCTTTATGCTGAACTGGACAAAATATACCGCATTTTACTACTGCGGCTCCTTCCCTTTACCTTTCCCTATGCCAATTCCTTTGAGCTGTAGTGTGTGCTGTTCTTGTGGTTCATGTAACTTGGTTTTGTCTTCAAAAGGGACAGACCTCCTTTAAATAACTCTTTGTGTGCCATGTGTGTACCAGTAGTTTTCCACCATTAAAACACACAAATCCCATAAAGAAGCATGTTGTCTGGCACAAGAAGCGTTAACCCTCTCATTACCAAACGTTTATGGAGTGTGTAAGAAGTGAATGGGCTTTTCCTGGCTTTGTACTGAGCAAGTTTATGTGTGATGTTCTTTGTTGTGTGACCCTCAGGTGATGTACTGCAATGCAGACTGATCACTACATGGTGGTAGACTGATTTTTTCAGTCAAATTCCTGAATGGTCAAAAATCATTGGGATGTGCCAAAATTAGCTTTAAAAAATGCACCAAAATTTATATTTTTCACAGTTAATACAAATCCAGTTATTTAATTCCAACCAAACACTGTAAAACTATGGATCATTATATGGAGATGGACTGATGAAAGTTTGGCTAAAATTTGCTCAGGTGATGTACTGCGATGCAGACTGCCAGAAGCTGGAATGGTTCACTCACAAGAAGCAGTGCAAGCGGCTCGGACAGGAGGAGAAGCAGAGGCTGGAAGACGTGGCCAGAGAGAAGCAGAGAGTCGAGGAGGAGGAGAGGAAGAAGAAAGAAGCACAGCAGGCAAATGGTAAGCTCATGTTGACGAGGCAAGAGGTACTGTGATAATATGATGATTCATGATTCAATGATGAATTCATCATGTTAACCCTATATAGCCCGGGCTAGATAGGGTTAAAATTGCAGCAAGAAGTATGTTCATGTGCTGAACGTAAAACATTGCACTTGTAGAACAAACACGCAATTGGTATTTGTATAGAAACTAAGTACTTGATATTACAATGAAATTAATAAATCTATATTCCGATGGTTGTGTGTTGTGTGATGGGGTTATCATCTAAATGTATTTTGACACTGATGTTAAAATTTAAGGACACCATGTAAACAGGAGGAGATAAAGTTAGAGCTAACTGCATAAAATACTAATTCCATATGGAGGTCTCAGTTGTTATAGGGCACGTTTTTATAAGAAAAATTGTTTACCAAAAAACTATATAAAAAAAAATGCCCTGATATTGCTAATATCTGTCATGCTGCACATTGCTCTTTGAAATGTGCAGCTTTCTACAATTTCCCAACCCTCAGTGATAACATCCATTAAGTATGCATGGTAAAAGAAAACTTAAAGAAAACTTTTCATTTTATGTCCTGATACAATAATGTGAATGAAAAGTTTTCTTGAGATCATTGTGAGCAATGATAATGTGAAGTATACTGATGATAAAACATTTTCTTCTGTGGTTGAAGCACATGTTTTTGTTTTTAACTCTGAAGGCACAGACGAGAGCAAACAGCAGAATGGAGCTAGTGAAGAGCCATCACCACCTGTAGCTTCAAAGCTTGAAGAGGCAACTGAAAAGCTGGCAGATACTACTGTCGGCTAACTCTGCAAGACAAACTCATTCGTGCAATTGATAGCGAGTCAGTACATCCTGATAACAAATACTGTACTGATAATAACTGCCTACGTTTTAATGGTTTCCCAAAAAATGTCCACTCCGGAGAGTTCAATTCAGACAGAGGGATATAACAACACAGGAGCACAGTGTGAAGTCATTGTCTACTTGTATTCAGCCATTGTATTGCATTATCAGTCACAATATCTACAACAATGTAATTGATTATACATTATTTTCCAAATTAACTTGTAATTCCTACTGATTTATCCAACAAAATGCAGGATGCTCCTTTCATTTAGATGAATACTTATGAATAGAATGCTCTATTAAAGTAAAAAACTAATTGTGAGATTTTGAGGTTCTTTTGTTTTCTTGTTTCTTTTCCAGACACAGGGTTTATTTTTAATTGAATTGAAAAGGTTTTATTAAAAATCAAACATCACAGCCTGAAGGCTGAATTGGGTTTGATGTACAATAGTGACATGTATAAAAGTTTGACACACAATTTACTTAGAAAGCTTCATACTGCAGGACATGTATATTGAAAAACAAACATTTTACAATGCTGGTGTTTAAATTGTATACAGTGACTGCACATTTTAGTTCTGCAATCAAAACACATCCAATCCTAAATTATTTAAAACCAGTACATAGATATTATTGTTACTAGGTATAAGTGTGTCTTCTGTTTCTTTGAGATGCACTTCAACTATCTATTCAATATAGCAGCTCTATTAGCTACACTTTCACAACATAATTCATTAAAGACTATGTAATTGTTCTTCTTCAAATTCTGCTTGAAAGGATTTAAGGGAGGGAGGGATAAACTGAGCATTCTTGTTTCTGCTGAGTTTAGTTCTTTGCCTCAAGTTTCTTTGCTGTATCACAAGTATTATGAAAAGTCTTGCTGATTTGTTGTTTATTATTCCTCCATGTTCTAACATTGCATTGTTGAAGGAATTCCAAAATTTATGTAATTTGCATTGAAACTTACTTTTTATGCCTCCGCCACAAAGTGGCCGGAGGCATTATGTTTTTGGGTTGTCCGTCCGTCCGTCCGTCCGTCCCGAATCTGATTGGGCAATATCTTGAGACCCGTTAAGCAGATTTGCTTCAAACTTGGTACATGTATTATGTATTGCATGAAACTAATGAAGTGTGTAAAATTGGGGTAAAATCTGATTGAGGTCAAAGGTCAAAGGTCAATGAACTCTGTAAAAATTGCCCCAAATTGCCCTTTTTCTCAATAAGTCCAAATCCAAGGATGCAATTCTCATTAAACATGATACACAGATGGATCACTACATGGGGATAGACTGGTGACATTTTTGTTCAAATTCCTGGAAGGTCAGAGGTCAAAGGTCAATGAAATTTGTGAAAATTTGTCAAAAATTGCCCCAAACTTTAAAATTTTCACAATAAATCCAAATCCAATGGTGCAATTCCAACCAAACATAGTGAAACGATGGATCACTCCTTGGGGGTAGACTGGTGACATTGTTGGTGAAATTGCTGGAAGGTCAGAGGTCAAAGGTCAATGAACTTTTCAAAAATTGATATTTTTCACGATAAACCCAAATCCAAATCCAATGGTGCAATTCTAACCAAACATGGTACAGAGATGTATCACTTCATGGAGGTAGACTGGTGATAGTTTGGGTAAAACTCCTGAGAGTTCAAAAGTCAAAGGTCAATGAACTTTGCCAAAAATTAGCTAAAAATTGCCCCCAAAGTGATAATTTTCAAGATATATCAAAATCCAATGGGGCAATACCAACCAAACATGGTGCAAAGATGGATCACTACTTGGGGGGTAGACTGATGACATTTTTGGTGAAATTTCTCAAAGGTCAGAGATCAAAGGTCAATGAACTTTTGCCAAAATTGGCTAAAAATTGCTCCCAAATAGATATTTTTCCCATTGAATCCAATACTAATGATTCAATTCAAACCAAACATAGTACAGAGATGTGTCACTTCATGGAGGTAGACTGGTGAAGTTTGAGTAAAATTCCTGAAAGGTCAAAGGTCAATGAACTTCACCCAAAAGTGGCTGATTTTAAACAAACTTGATACAAGGATGGATTTAGACAGACTGGTTAGATTGGAAGTCAAAGAAGTAAGAGGTCAAAAGTCAATGAACATTGCCAAACTTGGCTAAACTTGGAAAAACAGAATGTGATATTTTCATTTCACATAGGAGCAATGGTACATTGCCCACCAAACATACACATTTTCTGAGAATATCAAAGAGGCGGAGGCATATTTATCGACTGCGTGGCAGTCGAATTGCTCTAGTTTTTTAGTTGAAATTGTATGCACACAAAGATTTGTACCCCACGAAACAAAGCACATTATTATTGACCAAATGTGTGGATTACATGAGCAAGCAGGATATACGGGAAAGCGTTTTTATATCTTTGGCAACTAGTACTGTTATGTTTGTATGTATGAAGATATGTAATGTGATTTCTTTCAGAAGACCAGTCAGATATGTGTAGTATTACATATTAGTTTTATGGAATATTTAGACAAGTCATTTCCATTAATCTTTTGTTTGTGTTATCACCTCACGTACACTTTGAGTCATTTAATGTGGTGAATTGTTTTTAAATGCATTAAGAGGAAACTGAATATGTGAATTTAGAGCAATGAATTGAAAAACATGAAATCAAGATTTTCACCATGTAGCATGTATCTATGTGAAAGAAAGGTACAATATATGTATACACAATAGCATTCACATAATTTGTATGTGTGGCTTGTGGCTGATCTCATCTTGTTTTGTTTTGTTGTGATGGCAATAATTTTTTTTGAGTAGTACAGTTGGAGAGTTGCACTTGCAACAAGAGATGATTTGACCTTCTATGAACACAAGCTTGCAAGGCTGTTGTTGAATCAAATATATTTTCCAACAAGGTGCTAGATTGCAAATTATGATCAGATCTCCTTAAAATGCAGACATATTTCTGAGGCTCTACTCTACAATGTGATTGCATGGATTTTATTTCAAAATAATCTCAAATATGCTGTCTTGCCACAATTGCATTAAACTGGGTGTTCTTTATAAAGAATGAGTGCTGTTTTGAAAGGGACACTTTATCTCTCATGGATAAATGACTTAAAGTCGTTGCTTCTGAAATCTAGTCGTAAACTTGTTTACAGTGTACATGTATTCAGAGCCTTTGCAAGAAGATAAAGGATGAATGTGTATTATTTGCTTTGGCTCCTATTTTCTAGACAATACTGCTTGTACAAAGTAAGTAATCCTTTGGTAGGAATGTGCTTAAATGTTTCCCAAGTTGAAGAAAGAAAATGAGGAGCTCATTCCAGAGAAAGTGCTTGTATTTCACAATCCAATTTATCAAATGTCCTCGAATGTTGATGAACTCAGTTTTATTTATTCTTGATGTGAATTTAGTTTTCTGTAGAAATTCTTGTCTGCATTGGTCCTAATGTGTGGTACTCTCATTTGTATAAAATATACAGATTTTTAATGTGAAACTCTCTTTTGTGCCTGAGGAATATTTCTTGTTGATTGACCCAATTAAATAGTGTGGTAAAATAAGGTGCTTATCCCTGTTAAGTACTAACCTAGGCTCTAGGCTTTGGAGTGTGTGGACACACTGCGTGCATGGTAGGACAGATACCTATAGACTAAAGACTGCGATCACAACTAAGTTTGGACACAAAGACTGTGCATCCTTTGGTCCCTGTCATGTGTGGGTGTCCTTAGTGTCCAGACTTGGTTGTGGATGCAGCAGTGTGTCAGAAAGAACCAGACCCACAGCCTGGGACCAAGGCTAGATTAATACCAGTTGTGTGCAGGTTCTGTATGTGTAAGGGTGCAAGGGTACGTCTGGTATAAAATTAAGTCCTTGCACTAGAGAGTTCACGGCCTCGTATCATTTGACCTTTTGGCCCCTAGATGACCTTTGGCCCCATCAGCCTCATGAAGACACATGTGGTATTACCCAAGGATCAATTGTACCAAGTGTGATCAGAATTGATGCAGAAATAAATAAATTAAACAAGTCAAACAAAAACTTTGAGGAAAATTATGCACACAGCATATTATTTGACCTTTTTACCCCTAGATGACCTTTGACCCCATGATCCTCATGAAGACACTTGTGGTATTACCCAAAGATCATATTCACCAAGTGTGATCACAATTGATGCAGAAATAAAGAAATGAGAGCAAGTTTAAACAAAAAAAACAAAACATTTTTTTAACAGACCAACGGACTAACAGGAAAAGTGATTACTAGGTCTCTGCCGAACTTCGTTCAGGCGAGACAAAAATGACAAACAAAATGAAGCACGGCAAGACTGCAACATTCCAGTCATGTAAAAAATTTATTGCCTGCATCACACAGGATATTTATCTACCGTATATACAATCTTGACATTTATTGACATTATTCAAAGGTCTTATCAGTGTTCATTCAACCAAAAAAAAAGCTACGGTTTAAAATTGAGAGCAAAGAAATTATAAGCCAAGTAAAGAAAACTGATACTGTAGGTAATATAAGATCAAGTATATATGACACAATTGTAATCTCCCAGTAATTATATTATAGGTATACCAGTAACTGTTGAATGTTTTCCATTAAACACTGGAAGTTTTCATTGATAATGAAATAAAAAGTCTGTACCTGTACCATTCTATCATACATCTACATAAGAAGATAAAATAAGAATGAGGTAGAGGATGAACCCTTACAAGAATAAGCTCATAAAGAATGAAGAAAAAATATGAATGTTTTAAAGTGAATATTCAAACAATATTTTTCTGGACAGGGCTTCACAAGGATACATGAACACACTGCTAACGCAGCTACTATGTAAGATCTCCAAACTATCTATTGCACATAAAATAGTAGCTTGTATAACATTTACCAAGGCATGAGCATTATATCAATCATCTCTTTTATTATGCATTCATAACAATCTTGCACACTTGGATTTTTTTTTTTTTACATTCTAGCACATTCAAGCATTCATTATCTTCTCCAAATGTACATAATGGGACATAACATGGCAAATACACAATAACATATGCTTTTGAACTGGATATTGTTCTTTAAGTGCTCCCTTCAGTTAACAAGGTGGTTCTTGAACCACAAGTCTCGCCTGATTTTGTGAATCTTATAGAAAAATGAGGTACATGGCCTCATATCATTTGACCTGTTGACCGCTAGATGACCTTTGACCTCATCATCCTAATCAACACACATGTAGTATTACCCAAGGCTTATTTGTACCACAATTGATGCAGAAAATAAAGATATGAGAGCAAGTTAAACAAAAACTTACATATTTTTGTAACAGACTAACAGGAAAAGTAATCATTAGGTCTTAGCCATACTTCATTCAGGCGAGACAAAAATCTACTGAATATTTCCGATAAGTATTTTAAGATATTTCAAATAAAATGTAATGCCATATTCTGAATAAATACATGCACACATATAAAACAGCACAACAAATGCAAATGGCTACTCTTCTATTTCAGTGTAACAATTGCTACATCATCAGGCACATTTGGGACCTGGACAGGCAAAACTTAGCAAACAACAAAACAACAAGCGCATAATTACAGTAATACATGTATCAACATTACATATATGTGCATATACACACACAAACACACAGACGGACATAAAAACAAACGATAAACATACCCGTACAAACATGAACCTGCTAACACACATACATTATACACAATCATATGTACATACCCTGTACATTGAATATCTCATGAAATTTTGGGTAGCTCTTTTGATGGAAAAACATATCTGCCTTCAATTTTAGCACAAATACACTGCATAACTCAACATCAAGAGAATGCATAATATTCTTCTTATCCAATCTTTTGCATAAAATTGCTACTAAGTAGCTGCATGAACACAGTAATCTGTACAGTAATCTTATGCATGCCCAGCAATTTTTATTTTTATAAGCTAAGAACTTTACCTGATTTAGACACAGCATATTAACTCCGGTAGTATTACAATTTACCTTATAAAACCTTGGTTATCATAATTCCGCGACAGAAATGTAACATCCACTTTACAACAAATAATCTACAGTACTTTGGAAGAATAATTTTGATATCACGATTATATTAATCAAATGAAAATACAAAGGAAGAAATTCAAGAAAAATATTTACCATGCATTGATTTTCCTTTATTTACAACATGTACAATATAGCTGTGAGATCAAATACAGAAAGTGACACATTTTATATAAAAAATTATATACAACTGTTTGCATAGGAATATAAAATTAGGCAAAGAAAGTTTCTTGTATGCTGAATAAACAATGATATGAAACACACAGAAATTATTGAAATCGGTGAGGTGTCAAATAATTTAGACTTCCATTACTGGGCACATCCACTGTCCTGCAGCTGGTCTGTGATGTATGGTGTCTTGAAAATCCTTGTTTCTTTCTGGTGCTTACATGAGTAATCGTTATTTTGTACTTCACAGTTTTTTTGCAAAATACAAAGAAAATTATTTTATTGCTTTTTGGTCTATTGAAGTATCTGGAAGAAAATGTATCAATTTGTTAACTTTCTTGAATAGTTGGGATAATTTCGTTAGCTTTCGAGGCTACAGTCTTGCTTTTATAACGTGTAAGCAGCCCATGGTGCTCTGACTTGGTACGGTCCGTTCTGCAGAAGAAAGAAAAATAAAGCAAAGACATAATAGCAATATTCAAATCATACAGCGATTTAACCCCCTGGTGAAATGAAGCCATGTTGTAATTATTAATACTTGAGTAAAACCAAATCATTCTTTAGATATGATTCATGAAATCATGCACATAACAAACAAGTGAGGAAAATCATGCTATCAGTAATTATGTTATCTTTTACCTAATTTATGGGAGAAAAAGTCAGTTCAATGATTAACATAATATTGGATTAATTTTAGACACACCATTGCTAACTAGAGCAAGCTGGATACACAAACAGGATAAAAAAACAGATGAAGGTAGTAGTCATTAATGTCTACTCTAAACTGAAGTTGTTCTCTAAACTGGAGTTCTCACATTAAAGAAGAGTAATCTCTACAGAAGATGTAAGGGTTTCAAGAGGCTGAATGAGTTGTCTAGATTTCGAAAGGGTCAAGAGCTGTTGGATTATTATTGATATCATACTGTATGAAGTCATACGGTGAAACCTGCTGGAAAGACCACCTGCTTATACAGACCAAATTTCTTGATTCCCTTGAGAAATGTTTCTCCTAACATTTTAAAGTAACCTTGACATAAAGACAACCTGCTCATTTATAAAGACCCTATTTCTCATCTCCCTTGAGATCACTATAAACCCTGCAGACCACACCCTTATTCATACAATCCTTGCAAACATGTTACAAACATTGGTTTTTCCTTGGAGTCATACAATAATTGTCAACACAGACACATCATTCCATGTATTCCACATGTTGCATCTCTTTTCTGTTGTGGGCAAGTCCAAGGTATTTTGCACATGACTGTACAATTCCTATGGAAAAGGTGTTTTTTCATAAGATTTATAAGACCTCACTAATTTCTCATTTTAATCACTGCAAATAATTGAGTTTAGGATTTGAATTGTTTGACAGTGGTGAATGGTTAATTTCTTTTTAAAAAGGTGTAAAAATGGAAGTTGAAAAACAAAGAAATACATAAGAATTTCCCAAAACAAAGGAGAACGTAACAAAAATATTCCCTTTTGCAACTTTGGTATTTAAATTTTGTTGGGAAATATCATAAAGAACATTTAAGCATAAGATGAACATTTTCAAAATACAATAACAAGCATGTTTCAATATTGTATATCAATTCAGAGGAATTCACATATTCAAAGTCAAAGTTTAAAAGTACCTACTTTCTCTGGTCCTACGTGTTATTTGGGGGGGGGGGGGGCGTATGACAGAATTTGCTCTAAAGCAACTAAAATATTAAACAAATTGGTGTTTCAATATTTCTTATAAGTGTATATGTGTAAGCTCTCTTTTTCATACTGATGTCCCGTGCGTTACATCTACAAAATAGCTTGGACTTGCCCTTGCATCTCAACATGCCCCGATTGCCTACAAATTCAAATACCGGTACTTTCAGTTAGGCACACTAACCAATCAATCACCCCAATTAAGTTCCGCTCCAAAAGGGGAAACTACTCAATAACCCTGTGTTGTTCCAACAGAAAAGAAGATTTCAATCTTAGGAGCACGCTAGCTGATTTAGACATGCAGGAGAGTGAATAAAAACACGAACAAAATTGCTTCAATATTACATTGATATTGTGGAAAGGGTCTAATCTAATTTGAAGTTCAAGAGTTATAGCACAACAGTTTTGAAAGCACTGCTAAATACTACAGGACATATAGCACATCGAGTTAAAGAGTATTGCAGATAAACTGAAATCATCAAAATTAGAAAGATTATTCAACTAATAGTTTCAGAGAGTTGGATGGAAATTTGTATGAATAGAACACAGTGTGGTCTTTGTGATCAGTGGGAATGTTCCTAGGGGGGATAAGGAAGGTAGCATTGAGCAGTCTCTCACTGCACCACATTGAGAGAATACACACCACCACAGCAGCAGCACGCGTAGGGAGATGTTGGGAGGGTTGTACCGTGGGCTGCTGGCGGGGCACGGCCGGCTGGTGGCTGGGGTCGTGGAAGCGGGCCTCCAGGGCCTTGGTGCGTACCCACGGCTGCGCAGGTTTGGGCTCACGCTTCATCTGTTCACACGGATGGATGGGTGGTGGTTTTGCGTGGGGTCAGTGTTGGTGGTACATGTGTATGTGAATGGGTGTGTATGTGATTGTGTGTGTGTGAGTTTTGGAATGTGATGTGATAATAGTGAGGAAGATTGTTGAGGAAGATTGTTTGGGCATGTTTTATATGTGTATAAGTGTGTGAAGGGTTGGAGTAGACAGGTATATTATAAATTATGAGTATGAATATGTAAGTGGGTTGAATGAAACATTGATATGTAATAAATAAGTATGTATATATGTCATATATAACAGGAAATATGTGTTATATAAAGTATGAGATGGTGAATTGTATTTCATATAGATACGTGAGCAATGCAAAGTGTTTTTGTTAAATGTATGTTTTGATCCATATAAGGAAGGGCATGCAGAGAAAGGAATGAAAACAGAGATTGATGCATGTGAAAGAGTATATAAAGGACATGCGGTTTGCTATGATCATGCAACATGCAAAAGAGAAAAACAAACCATGCAGATGAACATCAAATACGAATAATGTAATGATTTTGATACAACATGATAAATATATATTTTTGTCCTGCTACAATAACCATTTCTTCAACACAGGTATATCACAAAACAAATAATCTTCTCTAGAAAAAAAAAAAGTGTTAATATTTACTTATGCAAAGCCATAGGACATCCTGTACATTTCTAGAGATGTTACAGGTAGATTATAAGAACTTCTCTAGAAAAAAAAAATGTTTTCATACATACATACATACACACACACATACACATACACATACACATACACACATACATGCATACATACATACATACATATATTTCTCATTTCTGTTGAAAATATAAGTAATGGCACAGAGGAGCAGGATGTCTGTGCTACATATCTGACATCTACATTTGAATCGTCTATGGGGAATCAGTAATTGTTTGAGAACAGTGTAATTGCTCCTCCTTTAGAGGTAATAATTTCTGGCTTGCAATCAGTGGAAAGCTGTTGCTACCTATTCAAAATAGGCAGGTCTATCAAACTATCAATCACGTGACCCCCTCCCCCTCCCCTTCCCCTCCGCTTCCCCTCCCCATCCCCTTCCCCTCCCCCTCCTCTTCCCCTCCCCCTCCCCTCCCCCTCCCCCTCCCCTCCCCCTCCCCTTCTCCTCCCCCTCCCCTTCCCTTCCCCTCCCCTCCCCTTCCCCTCCCCTTCCACTCCCCTTCCCCTCCCCCCTTCCCCTCCCCCTCCCCCTCCCCTCCCCTCCCCTCCCCTCCCCTTCCCCTCCCCTTTCACTCCCCTTCCCCTTCCCCTCCCCTTCCCCTCCCCCTTCCCTCCCCCTCCCCTTCCCCTCCCCTTCCCCTCCCCTTCCCCTTCCCTTTCCCTCTCATTCACAACATCTCTCCAGTAACACCATACCTCATGAAACTTTTCGATATCCAGGGAGTGCCTCTTCATGGCTGGCTCATAAGGGGCACCATTCCCTGGTTTCCCCCAGCGCTCATCAAATGTTGCATAGTGCTGTGCATAAAAAACAAATGAAACAAAACTTCATTGAAGATGCAAGAATAATACACCATTCTACACCATTCTCATTTTGAGAGATAAATTTTAAAGTCTGTTCAATTTTAACAATTTGGGCAAAATCTGTATTTGTTAAACCATTGCTTACCATATCATATCCATATTATATTGTTGTGCTAGTGATGTTAACTACATAACTATACTGAACAAGACCAGCTAGGGACAAGCTAATCTGCCATATCATCTTGCACTGCTTTATGTTAAAATAGCAAGTACCGAAGTGTGACGTCATATGGGCATGTTGTCAAGTCAACTGGTTCTAAATGTGAATATATACCTGAAATGTGAACATCAGTGATCATAGTGGGGACTCTCATTGGAAGTGCCCGACACTAGCCCACTAGACAATATCAGACCAGTGAAACTCTCACTGGAGTAATGTTGTTTAGAACCAGGAGCCAGAGTAAAAATGGATATAATAACACCATTATGATACTCTATAGAACTACACGTACATGGAACAAGGACCAGTTGGATATGGCTCACTGCGCTGTTTAAACCTGAATACGATTGAACATAGTAGAATGGCATCTCTGAAGAAACTGACCTGATCAACAGCTTGCCTAGACTCTTTCTTCTCCATATTCTTGATCTGGGCTCTCTCTGCAGCCTGCTGCACCAGGTCTGTGCGGTAGTCTTGTGCATCCAGACCCGGCCTTCTGATGTCCATTGCCTAGCGTTGCAATACAATAGGGGCAACGTCAACACCACTGAGATATATTCATGATCACATAAGATACATCAATGATGAGCTGAGATATATTCGAAATTAACTTAAATTTATTCATGATGAGCTTGATGTACATATTCATGATCATCTGAGATATATTCATGATCAGCTTAAAGAATATTCATGATCATCTTCCAAAGACATATTCACAATTATCTTGGACATGTTGCATACATATTCATATCGATTATCCATTGCAAACGTTGATATCCTAACTGGACAAGGATTCACGACGCCTGAAATCCAGCCGTGGGCAACAGGTTAAGACAGAAAAGAACAATAGGATTATACTGACATGTCTGGTGATGTCAGAGGTCCCCTTGTGGTGCGCCGGTAAGTGTGAGCCAGTGGTGGGGTCTCTGTTGGTGTAGCCAACCTCTTTACTTCTGATCCAGTTGACTGTCTCCCCTCCTGGCATCATCACCTCCTTGGCTTCCACCTGCTTCTGCCTCTTCTGGTTGTCAATCTCCGTCTCTGCAGGGGGTGGTGGTGGGGGGGGGAGAGATATTTTTATCAATTGAGGAGTTTGCAGGAGCTTCATCTCAGACAAGAGATTTACAGAATGTTTGTCTTCCTTCTTCAGAAAGAGTGATTTTTTTTAAAAATATATTAGGCAATTAGGAGATATATTCATCAATTGAGGAGTTTGCAGGAGCTTCATCTCAGACAAAAGATTGACAGAATGTTTGTCTTTATTCTCCAGAAAGAGTGATTGCTAAAAAAAAAAAAAATGAAGCAATAGCGATATCACTGATTGACAAGCTTGAGCTTCATCTCAAACAAGAAATTTACAGTATGTATGTCTTCCTTCTGCAGAAAGAGTGATTTTAAAAAAAATATATAAGAAAATTGAATGTTTGTTGAAGTCGTGTAAATGTATTAAGTAATCAATTTTCTTTCATGATTCAAGTCTTACTTAGTGAATTGAGGTAATCCTGCTTGGCTTTGACTTCCTCCGGTTTAGGGGCTGTGAAGCCCATCTTGTCCATGGTGGCCTTCCCTCGATTGGCTGCATGCACCTTGCCGTCCGGCCCGTAGATAGGGGCACCCGCCCCCGGCTTCCCCCATGGCTCGCTCAGGTCCCTGCCGCTCTTACCATCATCATGAGTGATGGATTCTGCGAAGGTTCAAAGGAGTGTGAGGTGTTAATTTACAGGCAGATATCATACATGGGGGTACAGCTTCACCCTTTCAAAGGTCACTTCATTCCTGATAATCACTCTTTTCTTTTCTTTTCATTTAAAAAATGTTAGCAAAAGGAACACATATACAGCATAGTTAGTATTAAGGTGCTAGAAATTGGGAATCATCCATACTCTTTTTGTTTCACTGCAGAAGGTCAAGCAATATAAAATATATCAACATCATTCATGGTGACAAATCACTTCTTAAAACGGATGATTTCAATTACATGATTTAAATTTGTCATTATTCAAAACACAGCTCAATCAAAGTTGGTTTGCTTCAAATGTATTTCATTCTCAGAAAATAGTTTAATGAATCCAGTATCAGCAATTTTTCATGATAATCACAATTACTGCAAATATTATAATATTAAAATTTTCATAGTAGTCTCAAACTTCCGAATACTTTTACTTTGCTAATTTTTGCTCATTTGGCTGGGGTGATCCACGATTCACAATGATTTTATGGTGCAGTAGACGTAACCGCAGTAGTTATTGCGTGATTATTGCACACCCCACAAATTATGTTTTTTAACAATTTGTTTGTGTTACCCTTTGCTTTGTGTGACATCCTGTCAGTGATGAACACTTCAGCCCTATAGATGCCTATGGTGATTGGTGGAGTGAGAACATGCACGCCCCCCCCCCACCCCCACCCCCATGGTGTGTGAAAAAAAAATGTAAATGGAAGAAAGAGGAGGTAAACAATGGAGAAAGACACAATGAAAATGGAGTGAAAAAACACACAAAAGAATGGGAAGAGAGGGGGGGAAAAGATGAGAGAAAAAATGAGGTAAAGAAGGAAAATGGGGAAATAAAAGGGATAGCAAAGGAGAGGGAAAGAGAGAGGGGTATGAAAATAATGTTTATTAGAAGTATGAAAAAATAAGTGCAATGAAAATAAAAGTGAGTATTGCTGCAACAAATGCAAAAACAAGGATTAATCTAGAAAGCACAAAGCATAAACAAGCAACAAACTCTGCAAACTCTGCCTCTGCAAGCAAGTAAATAGTTTGGCTTGATAGTGAAAATTGATACCTGTCTGACGGAGTGGGCCGCGCAAAGTTCCTATTGGACGCACAGTTACAGCAGAAATAGGAAAGATGGACAAGGTGAACAAAAATATGGAATGAATCAAGAAGAAATAAATAGAAGTACTATATATAAGGTAATAATACAACAAATAACAACAACTAAGTAAATAAGAGCTGTCTATGAATAAAAATGAGGGAACCTCCAGATATTGAGGAAATAAAGGCAATCATGTAAAATGAAATTAGATAACAAAGCAACAGCATAAACGATGAAAGATCAATTATGGAGTTTTAAAGGAGAACAAATTATTGAGTTGATATGATGACCGAATCAACTTAGTAGTATGAGTTAAAAAATTGATTAACAGATCAGGATAAAAGAAAATTTAAAGTAAAGGATAGGAGTGATAATGATCACACGCCGTAATGATAGCAGAAGTGTTCTGACATCATCATCAGGGAAAGGATGCCATTCTATTTCAATGATCTTATCAATGTGAATGGAAGCCACGGTCATTTGCAGAATGGCACACCATTAATGACAGGTCCCTCATTCTTGACCACTAGCTTCTATCCCTTACCTTTCAGCCAATCACTGAATTCTCTACCCCTTACCTCTCAGCCAATCACTGAATTCTCTACCCCTTACCTCTCAGCCAATCACTGAATTCTCTACCCCTTACCTCTCAGCCAATCACTGAATTCTCTACCCCTTACCTCTCAGCCAATCACTGAATTCTCTACCCCTTACCTTTCAGCCAATCACTGAATTCTCTACCCCTTACCTTTCAGCCAATCACTGAATTCTCTACCCCTTACCTCTCAGCCAATCACTGAATTCTTATGACAGATTCTCAACAGATTCAAATGCATGCATACCTACAGAACATAAGAAACCAGCTGAGGAACATAAGAATGACATCAAAGTTTATGGCTCATAGACACTCACCACCTGGGTTGGAGGAATTTTGGAGTGTCACCTGGAAGCGCGTTTTCTTCTCTCCTCTCTCATCAATCACATGACCACCACCACCAAATGGCTTTGTTTCCATAGCGACACCCTGTAAATATGTATACAAAGGGAGGAAATTGTCAAAGTGAATTTTCTTACTTGAGCACAGGTACCACATTGTAAATTCCATAAACTATCATGAATACCCTTAATAATAATCATTTTCATGTAATATATTAGTCAATTTATTATTTCTTATAATACACCTATAAATTTCTGCAACTAATTAACTGGAACCTTGATGATAGCTTACTTCTGATATATATAGTCATACTTCTCAAAGTGATATGAATCATCCAGAGTACCATACCCAATAAGGGCACCATATCGCCCCCTGTAATTATTACAATTGTGCAGTGGTGCTCCCGTCCCTCTTAACCCTCCCTGTACCAGATGAATCCTGTGAGTGCCACCTATGCCTTTTTTCATGAGTCATACACACAAATCCTACATTACGGCAACTGACATGGCACACAAAGGGTTAAAGACTCCTCTATGGGATTTGAGTGTATCATCGACTGGTGGCAAAATGCAGGAGTGTAGCGTGATGAGAGTTAGCTTGAGCCTTACCGTGTTGACAGACTCATAGATCTCTGGGGCTGTGGTTGGATCAGACCACTGAAGCCGCTTGGTGTTGCCCTCCGAGTCTCGCTCAGGTGCTCCGTGACCTTTACCCCAAGGGTTATAGTCCACTTTCTACAGAACGGGACAAAATCATTGTGGCACATAACACAAGGAATACTCAAAGTTAAATTATGTTTTCCACATCATTAAAATCATTCGACATATGTATTATAAGATGTGTTGATAGTTTTAAAAAAAGAAGGCCATACCCAATATACATGTAGCATGATTATGATATTACATCAATACAGTTATTCAAATACATTGAATACTACTAGCAGTTCTATAGTCACCTTAATATATTCCATTCTCCCCAACAGTGATTTTTATATGCTGATACACAATGCACCAGCATATATTCCTGTGACTGTGAGAAAGCCTAAGATATATGACGCCCTTGATTTGCTGGAATGCCAAGCTTTAATAAGATAGCCTATCAGCCAACTTGCAAGGAGAAAGAATATTAGGATAAATATTTGTATTAGTAAGTATTAAGCAAACAATCTTTAATTGATGTAAAAGAAATGCTAACATTGTTTTCAATTGTCACCAGCTAGACAGACTTCACAATATTTATCTAATGAACAGCAGGGACAAATATCCTTCAGAAAGATTTAAAGGAACTAATTTGTGGGTGTTAAAATCAAAGTAATATCAAAGCTAATTTCATCTCCTCTGCTTGGTTGCATTCATACAATATCAATATTTTCATGAAAGGAACTAAACTGATTAATAGTACTGTCTAGTTGAAATTAATAAAGACATTTAACCTAAAGTGACCTAATTTACATTCACACAAAATTTGAAGAAGGATGATACCAAAATATACACAGTGTACTTACATCTCCAGTTGTTGGTGCTGTAATGAACAACATCAGACAGAGAAAGAAGGGAAAAAGGAGAGAAAAAAACATGTGTTGAATTTGAAGTTTAGTTGATATAGGGCAATAAATGTTTGTATTAAGTTGTGATGTGCTACACGTGACCTATCAATAAACTATCTACCAAAGAAAAAAATTGAACATTTTATTTCAGCTTAGTCATTTGTCATACAATCATTCCAATTCATTAGATCATGCAGTACACTCAATGAAATTACTTATATTTTTATCTAAAGGAGGAATTTTCTCATATCATTCTCACTATAGTCAAGGAGCCACATATATTTGTTACATGATGTACTTCATTGGGTTCATGCTGCAGTGCAGCTATGTTGAGAATCTCTATGATATTGAAGTAACCCTTCACCCTTATCCAGCACAAAACGGCTTCAAAACCTACCCAGTTTCTGCATATACGGCTTGCCCTCTATCTGCTTCAGCTCCAGGGGGTCCTTGGCAAGAGTTCTGGCTCGCCCTGTCACGAGATTACCTGCCAGATAACAATAATCATTTACCATTTAGTGATGTGCTCGCACTGTTGCAGTCATTGAATAGGTAAATAATACAGACATACCACATACAGCATCACTACATCTGGCAAAAGTAGAGAAAACTTTGGGAATTTGCATGAAACCTTTGAAATCATTGCTGGAATATGCTTGTGTGCTTTGTCTCATAAAACTACCAGATATAGTCATCCAAAAAATATTGTGGGGAAAATGTAAAGACAGTAAAACACAAACAATTGGCTAAGTTGATCATTATTCATATTGCATCAAGTATAATGTCTGTAAAAGTTTACTTGGATTCAATCTGTTTACACTTTGTTCTTTCTTACCAGCCCCACGCTTCATACAGGTACTGGTGATAGATATCTACCATCAAGCCCACTATTTCTTACACATTTCAAATCCTCTCTCGATCTTCACCATTCCTCCCAAGTAAACTTTCATTTTTTCACGCAATTTCACGCAATTTTATGCAATTTCATGCAATTTCAAAAACATCTCTACACAATGGTTAGAGTTCTACACTATTTCGTGTGTGTGGCCAATGTCTAACTTCTGAAAGTTGGCTTGCTTCTTCAAAATCTTTTAAAAGTTTTTTTCAGTTTTACTTCAAAAGAATACTCACATTCAATTCCTGTTTGCTAGACACTAACAATACATGGATACATGACTTTTACACTTTTAGCTCTCATGTTTGAAAAATCAATATTTTAAGTACCAATGGAAGCACTCCCTAAGAATTGAATTGCTATCTTAATGACGACATTATCCATTTATCTTCTGCCACATATATAGCGCTCTATTCTACACCCCAGACTGAATAACAATGCATTCCAGAGCAATGGACACTACTTTACACAATATCTAATCAATAGAGTGTCTTTTGTATTGTTTAGATTCAACCCCGCTGAGCCATCGATCACAGTTATTGATTTCTCGGTAACTAACACAACACAGGGCTCAGGGAGTATTGAAAACATGTTATGCCATCCCCCGTCCCCCCGCCCCTCCTTTTTGAGTTTCAGTAAAGTACGCATTAGCCATATATACAGTGTGTCCCAGAAAAAAGGAAACTGGGATTCTGTGTTATTTCTCTAGTTGAATGAAAAATATCACTGAATATTACATACATCATTAGAAAGTACATTTTTTTCTTCCTTCATTCGACACCTAACATGATAGATAAAAGTCATTCGTTGAGGAGCAACATGTGTTTAAAAAAATAATTGTCAAAATCACATTGCGCAGGACAAATGGTAAAAAATCCATGCTTCTGACAGATTTACTCTCAATGAGAGAACTTCTAAAGGAAGCATAACAAAGATCACAAAAGAAATGCTTATGAATCATCCCTTTTATGCTAGTACATTGATGCTTCCTTACAAATCTTGACCATTTGTCCTGCACAACTTGATTTTGACAATTATTTTTTAAACACCTGTTGCTCCTCAACGCATGACTCTTGTCTATCATGTTCGGTAGATATTCGCCCTTTTCTTACCTGATTGTGTCTTGATTGGGGCACCTGCTCCAGACTTGCCGAATGGGTTGTAATCCCACTGTCAAATCATAGCAGAAAAATCATTAATGATACTCAAGACAGTACATATTATAAAACTAGCCACACTAACACTTCAAATCTTGTTCAGAACAACTATTGAAGGTGCAAGAAAATATCACCTTAAGAGAGTACATTCACTTTGTACTGAAATTCAAATTCTTTCAAACATTGCATGGATATGAAATATACCAGTGTCATAGACTTAATAATGATGTTTGAAAAACATACTTCTGGTAGTTTGCCTCTCAAACCACGCTTCTCTTCAAATACAAAGTGCAAGCTGAAGCTAACACTGAAAGCTTATATCTTTTTTTCCCCTTATAATTTCTAATTGTTTACATGATGAACTTTGCCAGCATACAGCATTAATCTGATTGAGTTGATTGAATTGTAATGTTCATGATAACAAATCCTACAGCGAATACTAGACTATATTGTTAGACACCCTGAGAAAAGATCCATATGACATACAAGTATCAGTATGAACCCATTAGAAGTGGTATACAGAACTCTATGTGACAGGCTTACCAAAGTGATGCACCACCTTAAAATCTATTAAAGATATCTCATCTGCCATATAGATGTATATTGTCAAGATCTCCATTCCAATATTTGTCCATCAACTTACCGTTTTTCTTTCCTCTTCTTTATCCATTTGTTTTTCCATCTCCTTTCGTGTTCTCGTTTCTAATGCCATATTTCCTGAAATCAAGAATAAAATGTGCACAATGTGAGTTGTCACCTAGGAATTGAAAAATCACGTAAATTTCTGCAATATTTACAGGGAAATGCTGTAGAATCATTAACACACATGTACACTGAAACATCTACTCATTCTTTTACTATAAGGCATCAAAATCAATGGATTCACCAAATTATGTGTAACTTGCTATTCTGTAAAAGAAAGTTTGACATTGAGATAAATCTTTACAGCTCCTGGAAATTGAATAATTTTCCTTAAAAATGTTAATATCGTGCTACAAATAAAGAAATTGTAACAGATCAAGGATAGACTGACTAATTCATGTTTAGAACATTATCAATTTTACTTGGCACACATTCTCCATAAAAAAAGGAATATCCTAAGTTTCTGCTGTGCAAAGAAAATGTGCATTACAATGAGCACAATATGTGTTCCTCTGCCTGAAACAAGAAACAAATCAGACAATATTATCCTTCAATCTGTCTTCCTTCTGACTGTTCTCCCTCTTACCAAGCTCCATGTTGATTTTATCCCCAGCCTCCTTAGGCTTGGAGTAACGCTTTGTGTTCTCCACCTCCCTCCTCATGCCCACGCCGTCACGGAAACGGATGTCGTTATTCGCTCTGATGCTCGTCCTCAACTTGCCTGAGTCCGTGCGGATGGGGGCGCCGTGACCTGGCTTGCCAAACTGCGGAAATAGCATCTGGATTGGAATATTTGGAATAGAAAGATGAGATTAACTGTTATATGAATAAAAATGAATAAGGCCAATTCCATGAGGTTGGGGCTAAAAATATGAAATCTATGTCACAGAGGGATGAGATATTCTATTACACACTATTAGAGATCATTTGTCGAAGATTTTGAATGCCATGAATACAATAATTGTGCCCTGCCAGTGTTATGCCTAAATGGGATACAAATGTGTTATTTATACCTACATGTATGTAACATGGCCAGCATATTCGTATAACATTATACATTTTTAATTTCTTTCATTTTCACACAAGACCATGGCTGAGTACTTTTAGTTGGCCATGCTTTTTGTGTTGAAATCAATATTGGCAAATGTACTTTGGACTGTAGTTTCTGAGTTCTTGTATATGTCACAAAAATTGCCCCAACCCAATAGAATTACCAGAAAATAACACCTGAAACTAAAATGAGGAAGATTTATCCTGCCTATCATGCTACTTACAACTTCTGGTCCTATGTGTAGTTGTTCGTCGTGGAGTGCTTTTGTTCTGTAAGCAGCGTGTGTCTCCCCTCTGGGCGCCCCACCCCCAGCACGCCCAAATGGCTTGTATTCCCTCAACATCTGCAGATCCTGCAAGAACAGGGAAGAAAGAAGGCAACCAAACAGTTATACTCAGTGTTCAAAAAATTGACACTTCTCAAAAACAAAAAGTTACACCTCAATCAAGCTGAAATTGAAACAGCATCAATTAGTCAGTGGATGTCAATCCACTAGCAACTGCCAATGCAGTGTCATGAAAAATCAGTGATGCTGCTGGCAGAAAAAAAAAACCTTGTGGATTGACATATATGATGCGGAATGGGCATTCTTGTGTTCTTACTTACTATCAAATTGTTTGGTTCTGATTTGACAAAATGTGAAATTCTAATTGATACAAAGGATTATAACAAGAATATCAATAACATGTACTCTCCATTTAAATATTTTAGCAAACAATACCATTTGGTAAACAGATAAATCAAACATACAGTATCAACATAATGATATGAATCTCTTTCCTTACCTTCTTCTTCTCCTCCACCGTAGCTTTGTTACATTCCTCTTTGTGTTGCTTCCATTGCGCCCTGTCCCACTCTGCCTCCCTCATCTGACGGTGCTTCTTCCTCTCCTCGGCCGAACTGCATCAGAATCAAATAGAGCCAGATATAAATTACAATTTCCCTACACAAAAGCCACAAAAGATATGTGGTTCAGGGCAAAAAACTTTTATTGTCAGTATTCAAAATGTCAAATGAAAGAGCATATATTTTCGCACAGTATTAGATCATTTTTGTTGATAAGTTATTCATGTTTGTAGCAGATTTGTTAATTTTTAAATGCAAAATAAATAGGAAAATAACCTATTCTCATGGAAGAAATCAGACTTTAGTCTTCAAAATGGCACAACTACTACTTGATTTGTTTCTTATAATGGGATAACAAGCTGCAAAAATAGTGTTGCCAATTAGATAACTCAAATTGTGATGATATTCTCATTGGTTGCATATAATCTGTCTTCAATCTGAATGAGGCACTGATAGATGTTCTGTCTTCATTACTTTTCAAACTATAATCTAGACTACTTTACACCCTAATGAGTGAAAGTAAGAGCATATGGAATGTTTGCAATGTACAGATATAAACGTACCCCATATACTAACTTCATATTGTGAATAAAAATGATTCAATAGTGTTTCAGAATATATTCAGTATGTGACTTAACACACAAATAAAAGGAGTACTAGAATATCCTGTTAAAGGAGGAGTGAACTGTGTGTGGTCTCTCATTGACTGTGTGTTATAAATACATAGTCTTAAAATATACATTTTCTGATAACTATACTAACAATGCAGAGAATAAATTAACCTATAATTTGTATTTGCATAGAAAAACTAAGATGCTTCAAGAGGAAAAGTAGTTATTTTGCGATTAAGTATCATGATTATTGCGATATAAATGTATTAAGTAGTTAATTAGCATGTTATCATTCAAGCAGATCTGTATTACTAGACTACATTAGCATTATGGGTAAAGAAACTGGCCAGTTATGAGTACTTTAGGACTTGAGATGATGCTATTAGTTCGTATCTGCTTTTAAAACTGAAATACAATAATGCAAAGTAAAAATGAAATTTGATCTTACGTTCTGTCTTCATTCCAGAAGGGTGTTTTCTTCTTGGGCGATACAGGGAGACTTGCTGACTTGCTGTGCTCGTCTGAGCCATACTGTACACCATTCTTGGCAATAACGTTGGGTCTCCCTATCAATACAAAGAGTAATTAAATAACTAATTACCATGTTTAACATTACAAACCTTACATCAGAATAAACATAACTACTACTCAACTGACATTTGATTGTTTCACACACAAATGCAATGGTCATTAAATATTTATATGTTTAGCAATTATGCAGCAGAATAAAACACACTTTCTTGTTAGAATTTTACCTTCAATAAATGGAGGCACTTTTGATTGTTGGGTAATGTAAGCTTGGCGAAAAAATATTCTTACATGTACATTAGGAGAGCTACTCCATTATTCCTTCAAGGGTATCGTTTAATGGCATTCAAAACATTTTGACTGATACTGCTGAGCAATGGCTATGGTAAGTATTGTTAAAGAGAAAGCTTTTTCTTCTTCCTCTTTTTTTTTTTTTTTTTTTTTGGGGGGGGGGGGGGGGGTGATGCTCCCTGTTTCAAATTGATAGATGTGCACCACATATCAAGCCAGTACAAGTGTGCAACTTTCACTAAATTAGGAGACAGATCAATGTTTCTAAAGATAGCACAGGGTGGAAAGAAATCAAGGCTGTGATTGTTCACACTAATTATATTAACAATGCCAACAAATATATTGCAAAACTTCTGTAGGTACCATTACATACTGCTCAATCATTATACCATGATGATATTAGTTTAACCAATGTAACACCTACAAATATGAAGAATGTACAATGTATGTGTATGAAAAGTTTAAAAATGAAAGCATTTTTTGTTGGTCGCTGAACTCGCCTTATACCCTTTTTAAATATCTAAAGAATAAGGAGACAAAACAGTACTGGTTCACACATTATTCCAATTACCGGGACTACATTTTTGTTTAAATATGGCATGATATCTTCAATTGAGCATTCTAAACATGAACTGACTTCATAACTTCAGGCTATGATGAATGGAAATACTGTATATGATGTTATAGTTCAGTGGTTGAATTTGACAAAATGAAGCAAAATCGTCTTTTCAGGGCCATGGTAACCAATTATATTTATGCCACACCATTTGAATGGATTAAAAGCGTTAACGTAAAATTAGCAAACAATGTTATGAATGCACGCACATGTACAGGTATGAATCAATTGAAATATTGGGAGCTACCCTTAATGGGGGAGAGTTACTCATATTCCACTCTCCATCTTGGCAAGAACACAATATGTATCACCCTTATTTCCTTGTTACCACAGTAACAGCACAAAGGACATGCTGTAATTATGTTAAAACCCTCATAGGGGGACGCTCTAGTATTTTTTTGGTGTAGCTCATTGATTAGCTGATTGCAAGTCGATCAATTATGGAGAAATTAATTGGATGAAGCACTCCCACATCAATTGCTGCCTTTTTTAATTTTCCAAAATAAGCATTGATAATGGTTCTAAAGCAATTGTAAACTACATCCATTTTTATTTTTTTCTGAAGCAGGCCTTGAAAATAAGATAAACTTATACAATATTTATACAAAATAGATGCAAAGTTTCATGAATAGATAATTAGACAGGGCCTCATATCATAAAATCAACCATAACTTGCAGATATCCTTTAGTCACTGGATATCTACAGCAATGTTATAGCCCTCAGTCAATGAGAATTATCAAAAAATTAAACTATTTGAACAGAGTTCAAATTGCATGTATTTGTGGTTGGAAAGTATTCCTCATGGAGACCAAGGAATCTGTATTATAAGCTAGCATATGGGAAACTAGTACAGCTCAAGGGAATTCAGCTTTGGATTAGTATAACCGCAGTACCATATTGATCATCACCACCACAACAAGATCACCAATAAACAAAGACATTCATTCATGCAAAATATTCCTACTTTTTAACAAGTTTGTAAAACTATTTAATGAGTACTACCTCCACCAACACAATCTTCATGTGTCTTTAGCCCTCTGACTGCCAGACAAATTGCTACTGTGTGGGGCTGGTGACTCTGTGTACATATTACTGGTGAAACAATGCAGCATTGGCATGTAAAAAGAACAGCTTAACCAACTGGATTCTTTCTACAATTTATCAGTATTTTCTTTCACCATCCCCTCCAAAATAATTCATGGTTTGTTTTTCAAATAAGCTATCAATTCCCAGTGATAGTATGATAAGATACATGTATAATATGATATGGTTTTATCAACAACAACAACAACAATATGAGTATTTGTACAACTATATGAATACTTAACAAATATAAATAAAAAATTATTGTAGATATTTTAGTATACAATCATAGGCGTTGCTCATAAGGACCAAAAAAAAAGCACAAGTGCTAGTCAAGTCTAGCCCTCATAGTAAACATATTTGGCAAGATATCATTTCCTACATCTATATTGACTTGATTGTCAAAAAAATTTATACAAAAGAGTAATATTAAAAAAGAAGTAATATATGGATGTGTGTATACTATCTCTACAATGATGTACACATGTAATTATGATACTTATTGAAGACATCTACTTACAATGGGGATATAAATGATATAAACCTACATTCATCTATTTGGAGTATGGTAATTAACTTTACCCCAGTTAACAAAGACAAACACAATAAAGTGTAATATGGTTAACATATCAGAGTGGAATTTGCTTGTACATGTAGTTCTGAATAAATTACTCTTTATGAAGCAAGAAAGTCAAAATATGTTTCCTGAAAACATATTTTGTTTTCTTTTGTTTTGGACTATTAGGCAGATTATTCCATGCAATTACACCTTCATATGATAACAAGAATTTGCCTTGATTAGTTTTAAATCAGTAAGGACGATAGTGTCCTTTCTCCTTTGTCTAGTAGAATATTCATGGTTGATAAATTGACAGTAATCTATAAAGGAGTGAGGTAAATTATTGTTGACTAAATCATACATAAATGCTAATATCGCTTGATTATGTACTTGATACACATTCAAAATCTTCAATTCTTGAAATAGAAGTTTAGAATGGGTTCTCCACATACTAAATGTCATGGCACGTACTATCATTTTTTTACGTAGTTAATATAGACATGAGATAAGTTTTATATATGTGCCTGCTCATACTTCAGTGCCATAGTGATGTGCGACTGTATGAATGCATGATATAATAACATCAAGGTATGCCTATGTACAAAATGTCCTAAGTATGAAAGAGGTTTCAATCATCTTCAAAAAGTCTGAAGTTGAAATAATCTGTTACAGTGGATAGGTTGACAGGAAAATATTAGGTCTAGAATTGTCAGAGAAGTGTATGCTGAAATCTTATAAGGCTACTGTTATGTTCAGAACAAAGGAAGTCATTCAAACCATCCATCTACAATAGCTTCATTGTGTAAGAGAATATACCTGGAAATTGTGCTCATGGGAAATGACAAGTAATTGAAGGACCAAGAGATTGAGAAAATCTACTGAGGGTGACTACAGAATGTAAGAAGTGAGGGATAATTAACTTGAAACATAAGCAATGTGTTGTGAGAGCAATATTCTACAACTGTGGGAGATTTTTACATATTCTTCTGTCGAAGGATAATAGTTTTAAGGTGATAAAGTAAAGGCCTTTGATGTATCAACACACAAATCAATAGCTAAGACATATAACAGTACATTAATGAATCACCATTTTACACATCTTTTTGATAATATGTAACAAATTACAAATGTGACAAAAGTTATTGTGATGTTAATATGAAGCACACTTTGGGTGGATAGGGGAGGTTAAAAAACCAAACACTAAACTGTTAAGAGTATATTTAAACACTTTGGAAACAAGTACACACAAATACATTTCTTCATATTTAAGTTAAATTCTTTAAAGATAAAATAAGCTAAGTGAACTTGATGAAGCATGAAAGAGGTAGGGGTGGGGGTGATTTGCCATTTGGTCCACTCCCAGTTGGTCCCCTTTACCATTTTGTCTACCATCACATGCTGATATATATGGGTTAGGGTTAGGGTAGGGGTTCTGGATTAGGGTGAATGGTTAAAGTTATGGTGGAGTTGTTGGAGTTAACCCAGTATTTTATTCTAAAACTGTATTTTTAAGGGGTTCCTTGTAGACGAAATGGTGAGTGGACCAACTGGGATTGGACCAAATAAACCGGGGTGGGAGGGGTTTTAATGAGCCACCAACAGCCAAAAAGAATATCCAAAGAAGACTAGTTATAGTACTAGGTATCTTTTTCCATCATAGGTTACCATTTTGCACAGACTCCTCAGACGAATCGTGATAGGGTACGTCTCTTGCTACACCTTTATGGAAGAAAACATTGTTTCACACTTATCACAAGCATGGATATTAAACTCTCTCTTCAAAATAATGTTTTTTGGTTTAAAGACCACAATGGTTTTTAGTTTTCTTATTCACACGTGAAAAAGGCTTTTGAAAATTACCCTGATACATCACAATCATTTCACACATTAAGTTCATTATGAAACACCTTAGATGAAATCATTAATTTCACACAAAATCACAAATTTGTGGATTAGAATGATTTAACTCTTTGTAGCAGACAAACTCTCCTCTCAGCCAGCTATTTTTTACTGCTTGTGTGAATATGTGAGCAACAAAGAATTAATTTTACCTTAAACAATGAACTTATCACTCAATATTGCTCCTTATTTCTGAAAATGATAGTAACCACACTATCATATATGGAAGTAGCTTAACTAAATTGTTTTAGTGTGCAGAATAATGACAAAATGTTAATCATATTTAAACACAAGTTGGTTGAAGCTCTAGACCATTTGTTCTTGTCCTCTTGTAAAACAAATCAGCCTTACACAAAAACAATCATTATTTTTTTTTATATAAAAGCTAGAGAAATATCAAAGAAAATGTGACTCAAAGAACCAAGGCAATGAATGAATATGGAAAAAATAAAGGAGAGACAGAAGAATTTCATCATGAAGAAGGGGAAGAAGAAAAAGGAAGAGAGAGATACTAGTGGTCAAGAGAGAGACAGACATGTTGATAGCAAGAAAATCAAGTTACAAAGTTTCATTATAGACTGAAATGACAAAAGGGGTAGATGGTAGAAAATAAGAACTTGACAAACTATTTTTTAAATAGAACAAATGGCTCTGCAAAGAAAGACTGAGGAGGAATAATTTATAACAAATTGGGAGACTGATATGAGCAACAAACCACATCTTTCTTACCTTTGACAAAATGCTGTGGCTTTTTGTAGGATACGGAGGGGATATGCTTTGGAGACCCAACCACAGGGTTTCTTCCTTGTGAGAAGTTTGAGTCTGGGAAACCCTTGAACCGGTGAGAATCACTCAGCTCGTAGTGACTGGATGGACCGATCATGTGAATGTGTCGAAGATCTCGAGGGGTAACTAGGATAGGGATGACAAAATGGAGAGGAAGAGTATTAATCAGAATAAATTGTTGGATGTGAAATTTTGTTTTAAAATAAAGGTGCTAGATTTTGAATATAGAACTATTGCAGAAGTTCAAGTAAAATACACATAATCAGTGTATGTAAAGTCTACACTGTACACATACAAACCTCTTTGGAGACATCAAACTGATTTATATGCTAAATAGCTAGAACCGTGGTTTGCTATTCTGAATGCTTCAGTTTTATTAGCTTCTTTGCCAAAAAAAATTGAACTTTGGAAAGATAATCTTTTATGATCCTGCTTCAACATCAACTATTAAAATGAGGAGAATTGCTGTCTGATGAAGTATAAAATAATCGTTGTCTTTTTCTACAGATACATGTAAAATCATAGAATTCATAGGCCTAGTATTAGTATTATATTAGTTTACACAACAAGGTCTAATTTCTAAATTGTTTTAATATGGCACAATACATTGTGCACTTAATCTACTTTAAGTCTACAAACAAGACATCAACAATAGTACTGAAGCTGATTTCAACTACCTTAATTAAATAATCATTGAATGCATCATTGTTGACAATTTACTTACTATCATGTTCCAATTTGACTGGGCCTTTGTTGGGATCTGCTCTCACTGTCGTCATTTTTACGACTTCCTTTGGCTTTGCACAACTTCTGGAAGCCACACACAAACTCTGTTATTTCCAACTTGTTACTTTCAATGGATTCCTCTTCGAGAGTATCTTATCCACCTAACGTGTTCCTGTGTACACACACTTTGCACCAAGGACAACAAATAAGCACTTTATTCATGACTCTCCCCTCGAGTGCACTCCTTTTGTTCGTAGCTCTCCCTTTGATTACTGTGGTTGCTAGGGACTAGCGGTCTCCACAGTACAGCCGAAGCTTATGGAGCAGCGTGCAATGCCAGTGCAGCATGCATTCACACCGTGCTGTTTACATATCTCACATGTCACAGGTAGCCGCGACTACCTATAGTTGGTCGCAGAGGACGCTATATAATGATCAATTTTCTATGTCAACATTGTCAACTCTGCATGCAGTCAACACCGAAGATGCGCTGCGAAGCAATCCAGTGACGTACCCGAGACTCCAGCGGTGGAGCGCGGAGAGCTAGCGGGGCAACTAGGCGTACAAGGCGACAGAGCTACAGGCGAAGTTAGCTAGAATTAAGTAGAAACTGAATGTTGTGGGGATCGGATCTAGTGGGTTGTGCTAACTGAATCAAATAAGCATTTCCTGCTTGTACCATGTACATGCATCCGTGTGTCACTGGACTTTTGAGAAGAAGCTGGAGTACTAAAAACTTCCGCAGTTTAAGTTCCTTGCAACTATCAAAGACAAATCATGCAAATGCGAAGTTGAAGATCTTTAATTCACTAAGTCAAAGAGGAGCAGTGACAAGAAAATATGAACATTTTAATATCCCAACCAAAGTCAATACCACCAGAGATGGGTTGAATCTGATAAATTGTTTCTGTGTGCAGTTTAGAAGTTTACACCAAGAAACAAATGCATTTAGTACTACTGGATCAGTGTCCAGTACTGTTGCAAACCTCACAGAAACCTTTGAGAAGGAAGACATCCCAGAACCAGATGTGTCTGCAGAATATATCGTGGCATATGCCTTGGGAATAAAGATGGTAAGTTATCGGGACCTATAACATTTTAGTAAAATGCAACACTTCAATATTACTTATTAGAATAACTAAATCTCTGAACTTGTACTGTGCATGGCTTCATTTTGAACGTTATATTCATCTTAACATAATTTTCAGAGAAAGTGACGTTAGTAGTTGTTTACAATATATTTTATTGGAAGAATCAAATAGATACAGGAGATAAGAGTATGGAGAGTGCCACCAGAAGACACAATTTAGGAAAGACAACACACTTTCTTTTATAGAATAAAAGAGTACTTTGATTTTGCTTGTCAAGTTAAAAATCCAGACCGTATATATCAAGGATAACAAACAAAGTAGCAAAACAGCGGCCACCCCACCCCCATCGTTCCTCCCCTTCCCTGCAGTCCGTGAGAGAGATAGAGGAGAAAGAGATGCGTAGAAGACTGATGTTAGAGACGGTTTAAGTGAGAGGAAAGGAGAGATGGGGAGAGGGGGTCCGAAGGTCTTTGCACTAAATAAAGCAATGTAGAGCAAAATGAAATAAAATTTAATTTCTGACTCATAATTGTATTCATGTTAACAAATTATATTCATATTTCCCTCCTTTAGTTGTCAGATTTTGCAAGAGTAGAACCCTCGAGGATCCTTTCAGCTGAAGAGGTGAAGAAAGTTGCAGAATTGGCCAGTCAGAAAATGATGAGGTAATATAGATTGTAAGTGATGTAAGGACTGGTTCTTTTTTAATGTTCTCTCCTTCAGATTTATATTTAGCTTAAATGAATCTTGTGCAAAATTGTATACATTTTCTGGGGATAGAGGTACATTGCAGTACTGTAAATAACTGTAGAGTCTACAAAACGTTTCAAAAAAGGTTGACTCACATTCATCTCATCCTTCTGCAACTGAAATCTGTTTGTTCACAGTTATACAGAACCCTTGTCGTACTGGGGTTGCAAAAGTAATGAGATGGAAAGAAAAAATTTGTTATAAAAAATATGACAATTTGATTTTAAATGTTTGTGTTATTTTTTCCAGGATGCCCCTGCAGTACATGCTAGGTGAGTGGGATTTCCGAGACCTGACTCTGAAGATGAGGGCACCAGTCTTCATTCCCAGGCCAGAGACAGAGGTCAGTCTGACAGTTCTGGCTACAGGATCAGTGTGTCTCTCATCTTTACATGGATGCCAATTTTGACAGTCATTTGATTTCTAGCCTTGGCACAAATTTATCATTTTGTAATTTTTTTTCTAAATGTTTGTTTATTTTGTGATTTATTCGTAGTTTTCTTTCATTTAATCTTATACCCAAGGCTTCTCTAACTTACAAACCGAACTACCGGACCGGTATGCGTGAATAGAAACAACTAGAGCTTTAATAAACTCCAATGGAGAGTATTTGGTAAAAAGAGAGGGACGAGACCCTATTCATGATTTGATTAGATGAAAGCAGAACGATCTGAGAAGCACATTTCATTGGTAAGTGCCCAACAACAATCAAATGAAAAGCAAAATGCTATCAGTGTTTGAATATCTTATTTACCAGCCCTAAGTCTTACACTTGTTACTGCCAATGAACCAATCTTTGTGCCCATTCCCCTTTATTTCAGATGCTGGTGGACCTGGTTATAAGCCATTACCCTGAAGACAAGGAGTTGAACTTTCTAGAAGTTGGCTGTGGTACTGGAGCTATTAGCCTTTCCATTCTGCATGAATTTGATCAGGTTAAATATATACGCTACATCGTCAGATATATTATGGGATGATCATTTATCACAATAATAATTGCATCCATTAGTGTTCATTGAAAGAAAAAAGGGAATATCAGCATTGTGCCCAACCGAAATACTGCAGAGATGCTGGAAAATTATTTACATTTTGGGTATGATGATATTGTAAAATATGCCTGATTATACAATTGGATATAGTAAAAAGCAGTCACCTACACTTACTCTTACAATTACACTTACAATTACAATCATATTAATGGTGTTGATTTGTCCTTTACCCTTTTTTTTCTTACCTTTTCCACTTGCTGCAGGCTCATATGACGGCAATAGATGCCAGTAAGGAAGCAGTAAACTTAACCCAAGAAAATGCTGAATGGTAATAAATGCTTGAGATTATTTCTAAATACAGTGTGGGTTGTAAATTATGAAAATGCAATAACAAGCTTTTTTGTGGGGCAGTGTCTTTTCATTCTAATACACCACTGTCATGTTTTTAGGAAATACTTGACTAAATATCACCAATCTTGGTACAATGATAAGATATGACAAGTCTCTATCTATATCATGCATTGTATATCATAGCCAAATATAAAGTTTTCTAGGCATTGGGCAATGAACTTTTACTACATGTATTAGAGATTATGGCAGTACGTCAGTGTCATTGCAGGAGGGGAGCGGCATAACAGTCGACTGTGTGCAGTCAAATTTCTCTAGTTTCTATAGACAGGTAGATGTCAGCAAACATCACTCAATGCTAACAAAAAATGCAGTACTTAAGCAATGTAACAAATAAGAATGAATGATAGGCTTTTCAATGTTACGTCTTGTTTTGAGGAGGAGGTCAGTAAATATTTGCAAAGAGTAACATTGTATCTTTGCAATGAATGGATGTTGATACTCCATTATCTATGTAATATCAGTATTTTCTCACAATATTTGATGGATGATACATGTGAATATCTTGCTCCTTCAGTCTAGGTCTGGCCTGTAGACTGAAGACTTTACAGCTGATGTTGACAGAAAGCAGTATTCCAGACATCCTGGCAAGGGATGGTGTCAGATATGATGCTATCGTCAGCAATCCTCCGTACATCTTCTCTCAAGATATGGCCACTCTGGACCCAGAGGTTGCAAGGTAGTTTGTCTCACTCTCTCTGCCTTTGTCTCTGTTTTGTTTCTCTCTCTCTTTGTTTATTTTTCTCTCTCTCTCTGTTTATTTCTTTCTCTCCCATCTTCTCTCTTCGTATCACTGATCCTCTCACCTAAAATTTATGTCATTTGTTTCAACCAGGCTCAACATCAAGTCAAAAGTTATGTGTAAAAGGTGTTATGGTGAAACCTGCTGTAGCGATCACCTGTATAGAGAGACACCACCTCCCTATAAAGACAATATTATTGTTTACCTTGAACAATTTACTGTATTTCATTGAAACACGTATTGAAATAACCTGGAATTGTAGACCTCCTGCTCATAAAGATCACATTTATTTTCTTCCCAGATTTGTTTTTCTGTACAAGATTGATTGTAATAGGCTATTAATAAAACGGAAATACTCATTTCGAAATTTGCTTTCTATGTAGGTATGAAGACCCGTCTGCATTGGAGGCAGGTGCAAGTGGTATGTCAGTCATCACCGCTATCATCCAGCAGGCCAGGCATCTTTTGACTCCAGGAGGCTTGATCTGGCTGGAGACAGATCTCAGACACCATCAGCTGATTCCAGCCTGGCTGCAGGACCATCCAGAGACATCCGTGCAGTTTAGAGGCAGCTTTGTAGACTTCAGTAACAGGTTAGTCAAGATCTTGATGGTCATCATCATCACCATCGGGGAAGAATTTACCACCTCAACTTTGGTCAGCAATTACAATTTGCTGGCAATTTTAAGAAAGAAACTTCTGGCCATCACTGTGTTAATAAATGTGAAAAAAGGTCTTGATGAAGTGCAGTCTTCCCAAAATGAATAGCAATGTGATGCAAGAAAAATACTCCCTGATCTTCATCGTTGAGATGTTTGGATGAAATGTATTAATCAAAACTGGAAAAAAGTAATAAATGTTCAATAGGCAAAACCTGAGGGTTGATGGTACTTTGATTTAATGTTGTCAATAAAGGTTTAATTATATGATAGGTTGTGCACATCCCCAAATCACATCAATTATGAAATAATGCTATTCTCATATTATATCTACCACAGAATGTCATGAGTACCAGTGTTCAAAATATGAATTTAAATCGTTTCTTTATATCCAGTAATCATGTTACAGATTTCATGCTTACTGAATGTACATTGGACAAGAATGGAAGGAAACTGTGGTTTTGGTCCCCACTGTGAGTGTTTGGATTTATGCCTTCGACCCAAATATCAATTGCATGCGTTAGATATGAATTTAAGAATTTTAGTGCATTGTCAGTAAAATGCAAACTCAGAACAGTAAACATATTTCCATGTTTACACAATGCCTTTCTTCCTTGTTTGTTTCAGACCAAGATTTTGCCAACTGGAGTACACACCCTGAGGACGTGAAGGAGGCTATGGACGAAATTGTTCTTGGCATTCACACTTTGGCAATGGACTAATTAGGGATTCTGCTCCTGCAATCTAGTCTTGATCAGAAGTCTCCTGTGACAAGACTGAAAATTGAGAACCCCCAGAACAGCATAGATATATGAGATTTCATCTCAGATTGCAGGGGAAATAATAAATGCACAAATCAAATCATGCTGCTCATTATAGGCCTAGCTTACATGAAAAATTCAGTTTGCGGGGGTACTTGTATGATTTTCGGGGTCTTTCTTTCGCTAAATCGTTGTGGACCCCAAATATTTCTCTGTTGATACCTGTGCATGTGACATGACCCAGTGAGAATGTTAGTTATTAAATGAGCAAACCTGTTCTGTGCAAATACTGAATGACCTCTACTGGTATGTACTATCTGTGACTGTACACTGAAGGCTCTTGTTGCAGCATCACGTGATAAATACATCAATTGATTCCAGAGGCTTTTGTTTGTACCTCATTAGCTCTAGTAAATGGATCTTTAAGTTAATGATAATCTTCAACTTCTCATTAAAGAACTTCCAATTCTTGGCTGGATTGTCTTCTTCAATCTTGATCAGTCCAGATGCATTGAGTGCTTGCAGTCCTTCCATGTCTATCGCAATCTTAATCTTTGCTGCCATCTTCAAAGCCGATGTTATCTTTAAAATCTTTCAAGCATACTTCCATTCTTTGCCAGAATAATCCAAATTTGTATGTGTCACTGAGGCCTACAGTCTGTAGCAGAGACCTGTACAGGAATAGACTGGGAGTAAGGCCTTTGACCACATTTCTGTCTTTGATTTATTGATCCTCCCCAAGAGCCCCTGTGCGTAGGTTTGTTTTACAGCAATCCCCAAGTCTGCGATTACCTTCCAGACGTCGGAACAAAGATGAAAAGGAGTTTGGGTCCCCCCAATCCATCTTTGGGATGTGTTTCACCATTGTGCTGGTTCTTTGTTAATCCCTTTAGGCTGCCACCATGTAGAGAAGTTGGGTTCTCCAGTTGATAAGGTTCTACATTTCAATGTCAAGGTTCTACATAAAATTGTAAAATGTTATTTGGCCGTGTCATGTATAAAGGAAATAAACTAATACATGCACAGAAATTGGTTGATTTACATATGTTACTTGTGTGGTTTTATTGTTCATACATTCGGTGTGATTGTACTTAGTAGCCACGTGGTTTGATAGTGAGATGGATTGTGATAAGATGAAAACAAAGGAGTAGGGTCTGAGTGGATAGGAAGCGGGGAAGGTAGTTAAAGAGGAAGAAGTAAGGGTGAGAGGGAGATAACAGGCAGTAAGCATGGGAAAGAGGGGTAAGGAGACATGAGAGGAGTATACGGAATACAAGAGAAAGGTGGTGGCTAGTCCTGCAGTGGGTACAGAGAAAAAGACGGAAAAGGATGGGAACTGAAAGGTGAGGGAGAGGGGATGAGGAAAAGAGACAGAATGTGTGGTGGTCATGATAGAGATCAATTAAAGAGATGGATTGTGGTAAGTGTAGACAAACAATAAGAGTAACTGTACAGTTGTATGTAACATAATTATGTTGGACTGGGGGGGGGGGGGGGGGGGGGGAGGGGGTATTCTGAAAACGAACTTAGGAAAATGTTAAATATCATAGGGACCTTAAAAAAAGTTATCTTTTGGTACTGTATTCAGAAAAGCCAACTTAGGAAAAAAAGATCACATTTTTATTTTGCAAATGAGGTAGAGAAAAACGCTTTATGTAAATGAGCCTCAGAAATATCAAATGCAATAAAGCGCTGATGGACATTGATGCGCAATGTTACTGTCAGTTTCATGACGTCATCACACCACATGGAATAAGAGCACATGGCATGTATTCATTGATATTGGTTAAAATCTTCCTAAGATATTTTTCGGAGTACCCCCCCCCCCCCCCCCCCCCTCGAAAAAAAAAAAAAAACTTACAACGCAGAGGGCGGTCGACCGTGAACCAAAAAAAAATAATGAATGCGAGCCACGTACTTGTTGCTGACGTCGGAAAAGTAGCTGAGAGGTTTGTACGGTAAAATTCTACAACTCACTTCTACTGCAGATTATTTCTCACGCCATGAGGACAAGGAATTATCAAAGATGACAAACGGTTAGTATAAACATAAGTTTTACTCTAAAGGGTGCATTATCGGAGTCTGTATTGGCCATTGAACGAACTCCTGATTCTAGCAAGGAGCTCTCTTCGGCCCCACTCATAGAAGTCGGCGATGTGGTTTCCTACAGCTGCAGTCATATATAGCGCGCTATATAGCGTTGCCGTTAAATAGTAACTTTAAGTAACTGAGTTAGTCTGTGAGGATGGACATGTTTAAGAGTTAATACTTAGTCCACCTTTGTCTGCTGCTGATACTGAGTCACAGAATAGGTTCTCAAAACACAATTAAGTTAAAACTGACAGCTGCCCTCTGGGGCGCTAATGCTCTTTGGTATCCCACTAGTTTTATGAATTTTAACCCTAAACCTAACCCTGACCCTAACCCTAACCCTAAACCTAATTCTAAACCTTACCCTGACCCTAACCCTAACCCTAACCCTAGACCAAATTTTTGCCGCTTAATTTGTCCAAAAAAGTGATTTCTAGGTCACTTTCTGCCGACGACAATCCGTATTGCAGTGTTCCCATTTTGTGCATTATATATGTGGGATACCAAAGTGCATTAGCACCCCCTCTGGTTGGCCTACGTCCTACCTAGTTTACCTGCACACTTGTGTCCAGTCTGTTGACTCTGTCTTCGTAACAATGTTAGGCAGGAATAACCATGTCATTTGCCTGATTTGGGCATTCAGTAGTCACGAATTATCTATCTGCTTTGTTTTCAGCATACTCCTTTGATGGTTTGATCATCTTTGGGCTGCTCATTATCTGCACCTGTGCCTACATGAGACGAGTCCCACGCCTGAAGCAGTGGTTTCTCTCAGAGAAGAAGGGCTTCTTTGGGGTCTTCTATAAAGGTATCATTGTGTTTTAAAAGCACTGATAATTGTTTCATCAGTTGAAAAAGTGGAATTATAATCAGAATAAATCTTGTGGGTGATATGGATTTTAACTAGAAGGGTTATTGTTTATATCTTTCTATAATTTTCCGTATATCTGTATCTCTCATTACTCATGTGACCAAGAGCTTGTCATGTAGCAAGTTTATGACCATACTTTACTTTAACTTTGACTTTACTTTAATCCAACGATGATTGTAGGACTTCGCCTGTTCATCGATCGTAGATTGATTTCCTTGACTTATCACATTAACATGTATGTGGGTCAGGACAGTGTGTAAAATACATACAGCCTATACAGGCTCATAAAGAAGATTATGATTATTAATCCAATATTTGTCAAGCCTATTTTTGAAAGAGTTCACAGAAGTTGCTGAGACAACACAATGACCATGGATGAAGAATGTGTTAAAACCAGTTAAAACCTCTTTTGTAGTAATTGTCACATTTTGTGCCACTTGATTGTCCACATATGGATACCTTTCCATCAAAACAGGACAGTTATATGGGCACCTGTTATTATCTTGTGTGTATAAGCAGTCAAAATTGGCAGTTTGGTGAGGTATGTCATGAAATGGGGGTCGCAAATTAGGGGTGACCAATGTGGGTCATTGAAGAAGTAGGTCTTGTCACAATACTTGGAGTCATGACATATTCATGGGTCATGTGAGTGACCAAATAGACACAGGTCAGAGTTATAAATTTTAAGTTATTTTATTTTAGTTATTTTAGAATATTTGATATGTTACATACTGGGAATGACTTTGATTTAATTTAAATTTTACTTTGTATTTCTTCTTTGTAGCCTCTATAATTGGGACACGTCTTCATCTCTTCACATCCCTAGCATGCATCTTCATGGCAGCGTATATCATGTTCCTGAAATGAGGCTTACAATGGAAGACCCTATCAGCAAGAAGGGGTCAAAGGTCAAATGGGCCATGGACAGGTTATGCTGCAGAGTGAATGTGATAGCATTAGCTCGTCATGTGATAGACGGTGTGGAATCGTCCTGCTTAGCAAGAACGTTTCAGACAGTGGGGTCATGATGAGGAGGTGTTCACAGCACAGGGTAACTTCTTCCTTACTGAGAAGATGGCAGAACTTTCTGGAGAGGAAAAAGTGATGCAGTTGCCTCTTGATGATCGTGGAGTGAGACCAAATATATGAGCTCATGTCCGTATAGCCACAGTAACTCATGAGTCGTCTCTCATTCAATCAAATTTGTGTGTAGCTGTGTACATGTGTAGTGAGCCAAAAGAATGAACCCCCGAGGGTGTTTTTATCATACTGATGACATGATTGAAAATTAGAAGTGAAATAACATCAAACTATCTTATTCTTCTTTTTTTTCATAATTATTTTGTCTTTTTTTTTAAATCACCAAATGCCCTGAATTTTACTCAGAGACATTTGTTAGTTTATTATTAAGATTTTCCCCCAGATGTCAGGATTTAAAAAAAATATTTTTGATGTGTTACCAATGAAATATTTGTTGTGCCATGACTAATCAATTGGTGAAACTGCTAATCATGACTAGCCTTGTAACTCCTATCTCATCAAAGTGCAGTTATTATGTCTCATGAGATTGAACCAATATCTGTTGGTGATTATTTGTGGACACTTTAATAAAAAGTAAAAACAAAAGCGAAATGAAGAATGTTCAATATGGGCATGAGTGTTTGATGTTGAATGCTGTGTAAAAGTTCAATAATGAAAATTGTGTTCATTATTTTATGCTCAGTAAGTTCTGCTATGTGGTCTTTACAATATATCATAAAAATAGGGATTGAAAATGTATTTCACACAAGGTGTAGTGTGTGAACATCTAAGAAATACAGATGAGTATGCTGTTTTTAACATTTGTTCCAATTCCAGAATGGATATGATGTGTCATATTTAAATGCATGTGAGACAAGGAAGTTAGTTTTATATGTGATGATGAATATTTTGTAGATACAGTAATGTAGATGCTTGCAAATATATTTGTTTTTTTATGATATGTTATATAGAAAAGAGTGATGCATATGTGGTCACTTCAAACTTCAAAGGAAACCGAATTTAAAATGATCAACTTATTTAGCAAATATTAAGAGAAAACAGATTGGCAAAAGATTGAGGAAAAGATGACAAATAATAACAGATGACTAATGTCAACATCAATGTTAATGAGAGACAAACTGCAGTTATTCCGAAGAAAGGCTAGTTTAAAAGTAATTGTATTCATAACAGTAGGACAAAAAGTATTGACTCAAAATGCAAATTATGGTACTTAAATCGTATGCACCAAAACTTTTCAGAGATTGCTATTAAAGGTAACCCTCCAAATGCCTCTTTGTGTACTCACATACATAATTTGTTTTTCTTCTTAATTCTCACCTCAAGTCCCTGCTGGCTGAAATTGAAGGTTTGTTGTTCTTTTCATAATGGAAGGTATTTATTTTCGTACAAAATGTATGTATTTTTCTTACAATGAATGTCTTTGTGTTCTTACTTTTGCATTCTTTATATAGCTTATAAAGTGCCATTATTTTCATTAGGCCTAATCAAGACAGTTATTGTTTTGGTATGTGATACAAAGAATAATCATGCCATGTACTATTTAGTGACTTCATTTTTCTGTTTCATTCGTTGATTGCAATTTCTACATTAAAGCAAATCAGTTTTGGAAAATTCAGATCTGTACATTTCAGTTACTGCTTTAGAAATTTGATTCTAAATACATGTACATATATGACTCAAAAGTGTATTTCAAAATTAAAATACAGTGTTTTGTTAGTTGTTTTTTTTTGTGGGGGGGGGGGGGGCGTCTGTAACATGTACAAGAACATCTCATTCTGTATAATTGTATTGCGTATACATGGGTATATATGTAACCTAGGATACCGTAACATGAGGACCAGTAATTCTGATGACCATTTATGTCAAAATAACTCCATATTGGAAGTGAAATCTTTGTAACTCAGAAAACAATATTTTAAAACTAACGACACAAACAGCATTTAAGTAAATATATTTGTATATAATTGTTGGTACCCAAGAATACAGTGTATTATTTTGCTGGGAGTATCTTCAATAAAAATGCAGAATATATATCAGTAACCACCCCCCCCCCCCCCCCCCAAAAAAAAAAAAAAAAAAAAAAAAAGTTGAACATTAACTGGAAGTGTAGTGATTTAAAGTATATGTAATCAAAGTCCAAAAGCTAAGTGTCTTATCTGTCTCTGGGGACCAACTTCTTAACCGGAAATTAATTTTTTTACCAATATCAGTGCGAGCACAGTATATAGAACAACAACAAAATGAGTTTGTTATTGCACCATATAATTGTAAGTCCCTTTATCTGACTTTCAAGCATCTCTTCTTCTTTACCTCCTTAGATTACAAACATTTGGAAACACAGATTAATTTCAAAGCCTTTTTTGACAGATCCCTGATATCAGAAATTGGTCCTAAAAGTTCCTCTTACTGCTGCAAAATATTGATGTACCGCTAGTGACAGTAAAAATATGTGATGTCTTGTGGCCGAAAAAAATTCTGTAATTTTACATTTCTGTAGAGGTACATTCCCCCGACAACGAATCTACAAAAACGGGAAATGTGCACTTAGTGCTCTTTCGCGTCTAGAGTTTAGGAGAATCTGGTATATCAATGATTTATGATGATGCTACTGGTGAAGATACTGCACATGTTTGTTGTCATATTGTATCGTGAAATGCTGTCCTAACAGCAGCTTATTTGGTATTTGGTTTAAATCATAACTGTGTAGACTGCATATATTGATATGAACTGATGAATTTAAGATTTGAAAATCATATGGAAGAAAATAAAGAGGATTGGTGGTGATTATAAGTACAAATAACCTTTGCTTGAATATGGTGTTTATTTGTTCACTTCAAACGGACATCTCAACACTCACACATTCACCCTTAAATATATACATTTTGTAAGTTGTTGCTGGTGCCAATGTATGTGACACTAATGAAAGTCCAAATTCAAGTTCAACAAAAAGAGAAAGACGAGTGTCATAAGTTCATTTGTCACTTTATTGTGTAAACGTTGCTCGTACATGATAATAATACATTTCATAGAAAATATAAACTGCCTGTATTCTTGTCTATTATTGCACCAGATGTTTTCGGTATTAGCTCACCACTGCATTGCGTGGGCAATACGATTGTGAATACATGTATAGGTTTCAAACGTAAACATTGATAGATTTTCACTTTTCCTGAAAAGGTTCGGGATGCCATGACTGAGATTTCACACACATTTTCGTAAGGGGAATGCTGATTCCTGCCAAGTTTCATGTCCTTTGCCAATGGGGTCACATAAAGAAAAAATAACTAGTTTCATAAAATACATATTAACATGACATGTTGGTAGTTGTAATCTGATCAGTACAGAATGAAATAAAGGACTGCCTTTTTTTGTCATGCATATGACAATGTCTATCTTTCCATCTTTTCACCCTTCACCCGACATGTACTGAAATGATGTCAATAAAGTACATACTTGTACCCTGATAACTTTCAGCATTAGAATCAAAATATAACTGGACTAAGGTTTCCTGATAGGAAATATCGCAGGTGCCCTAATACTTTGGTATTACCTGCAATATATCAGTAATCAAATTGACTATACGAGAGCAAAATTTCTTTAAAACTCCCATCAATAATTTGTATATAGCATGATTATGAAAGCTTCTTTCTTTTGCAATCGGGGCGTCATGTGATTCATCAGGCGACATTTTTCTTCTTCTCCTGCACTTTGGAGACAATTCCTTCGGCAATACTCGACTCGCCTGCCTCCCTCTCCACGTCACTGGAAGGGGGCAAACAAAGAGAAGACGTCACGGATTAGCCATTAACTCATCATGTGCCTCCTCCCTACATTTGCACCCGTAAAATTAGATAGAATCATCGTTCATTTAGCAAAGTAATGGTAACGAGATTATTCCCAAGTGCGTTAGCACTCTTTTCTTCCTTCACTTATCTAAAGCTCTATATATTCAAGAAAGCTCAATTATGAGTCAATTCAACTTTTCTAGGAGGAACTGTTTTACCGGATATTAGCAACATTAATATTCAGGTAGTCGTTGGCCTCTGTCATGTCGGTAAGCTAGGAGTATATTGTTCCTGTATTATTGTTGGTCTTCAAATTCGAATGAATCAAGATTTGGGACGACCGTGGATGCTGTGCATAGATTAACTACATCTTAAATGCTTTTGATATATTTGTTAAACATTATTGGAAAATTTGAAGGAAAAAAAAACATCTAAATATCCGATTATAAATCCTGAGTCACTGGGGATGGGAAAAGTATTAACTGGTTCACAGAATAAAGGGAGAAGAATGAAAATGTACGAATGGAGAGAAATGGAAAGGGGGGTATGCCATGATCTCAGAGACCCTACTCTATAGCGTAACTCACCTGTTGCCGTGCTTATCACCGGAGTCACTCTCATTCACCTGGGGATCACGGAGAAGCATCTGTAAAGATATTTTTTTTTTATCAAAGGGCTTAGTCAGAACACAATTACAGGTGTGTCAAAATAAAAATAAAAATGTTCGATTCCGCTCGTTAAGGCACTATTGAAAAAAGGAAGTACGTGGCGCTCATGCTTATAACTCATGGACACACATATGACTTGTTTATTCTTAAAATCATTGAATTTGTTAGTTTGGTTTACCTGTTCTCTCTCCTCGTCCTCGGCATCCAGCTGGAGAATGAGCCTGAAGAGCCAAGAATTCCTGATGGCCCGTCTCCTCATCCCCGGTCCTTGCTCCCCCTCGCTGTCCCTCTTCTCCTCCTCCTCCCTTCCCCTCCTGGTATCCTCCCTGTGGATGTGCCTCAACGCCTCGTCCCACGTCATGCCCGGAGTCCCTGGGAACGCGGGGATGCCGCCGTGTGACTGGTGTGGAACTCGACCCGCGAGGGCGAGGAGTCTTAAGTCCAGCTCGACTCGCGCTTCAACCTTATCCATCAGCCAGTCCAGAAATACCCTGGCGCTAGAATGGTCCCCATCATCATTGGTGTCCTCTTCTAGCTCTCCGTTCCTATCCAATAGAGCATCGCCACTGTCCTCTGTGGATGTCGTCATCACACAAGATACCTCCACCTCCGCAGCACTGACTGAATCACCATGGCAACGGGATGACTTCCCATGTTCACCTGTCGTGACCTCTGAATTTTGGCATAGAGAGTCATCGAGTGGTGTCTGTTCTGTAGCGATTTGATGAGCAACTGCAGAGGCTTCCTTGCAGTGTTCGGCTTTGCGCATGTTGTGGACCATGATTTGGTCGAGAAAGATCCTGGCACCGTCTTCCTCATCTTGGCATGATGATGATGTCTTTTCATCACCATAGGAACCAATATTAGATGCATTATCACCAATGTTCTTTTCATATTGGTTAAGATGAATGGTGGGACTCTGGCGAATCATATGAGCGACTCGTAAAGCCTCTTGCAGAAAAGATGCCGGTACTCCTTCACCATCTCCCATCTCTTCCTCTTCCTCCACCTCTGCCTCTTTCTCCTCCACCTCTTCGCCATCGCTCACGAGCATCTCCTCTTCTATTACCATGAAGGATGTCATCTCCACCTTCCACTCCTCCCCTCTAGTCAGCCATGTGGTGTCATCGGGCAGTAACCATGGTGACTGGGGAACATCAGCAGAAACTGCCTCACGGAATACTCTGGCCAGCTGTCGAGCCTCTTGGCAGACGAATGCCTTGAAGAGACGATCCCTAGCCCGCCTGAGTTCTTCTAGCTGGGCATTAGTTATGTCCTGAAAGATCGAATTGAGAAACATAAAATGTCAGAATACAGAAAGGACATCAAAAAGAAATTTTAGAGAGTTTTCTTGTCAGATTGACAGACAAAATAAGAGCATTTCATGAGTGCCCCCCCCCCCCGAAAAAACGGTGGAAAAAGACCAATACGTGTGAAAGAAAGTAGACGTGTGAGAGAGAGAGAGAGAGAGAGAGAGAGAGAGAGAGAGAGAGAGAGAGAGAGAGAGAGAGAGAGAGAGGGGGGGGGGAGGGAGAGAGAGAGATGAAGAAATGAGAAGAGAGAAAGAGAGTGGAGAGGCCTGTGGCATAAGCGGTATATATAGGAACCATTATTATGCGAAATATTCAGAAAAGATAACGATGAACAGAAATATAAAATTCAACAAACAAACAAAATATGATGGTGAAGAAAGAAAGGAGGTGAAGGAACAAGTTATAAACGAATGTACATTATCTTGAAATGACAAATCTTACTTACTCTAACGACCTGCATCCTATGGGCCGCTTCATCTGCACGCTCCTGCTCCAGGTTTGGATGCTCTACACCTTCTGGATCTACAGTTTCAACAAAAATTAAATTAAAAAAAAATTGTGTTCACCCCTCCCCCTCCTCTCACTCTCCCCCTCTCTTTCTCTGCCCCCTTCCCCTCCCCTCTCACACTCTCTCTCTCTCTCTCTCTCTCTCTCTGTCCATCTCCTTCCCCCGTCTCTCTTTATATCCATCTCCTCCCCCTCATCTCCCCCCCCCCTCTCTCTGTCCATCTCCTTCCCCTCTCTCTCCCACACACACACACACACACACACACACACACACACACACACACACACACACACACACCGCATTTCTCTTTCACACACTCACGTCCTCTCTCTCTCTCTCTCTCTCTCTCTCTCTCTCTCTCTCTTTCTCTCCTCTTTTCCGCTGTCTTTCATCTTCTTCCCCTCTCTCTTCTACTATTTCCATCTCTCTCTCTCTCTCTCTCTCTCTCTCTCTCTCTTATATATCTTCTCTTTGATTGTCTCCTTGAATTAAGGCATGTACTCAATTATCAAGTGCTTTTAAGGAAAGAAAAACATTCTAATAGTGTTACAGTATTTGACTCACATCTATGTACAAAGTCACCCCAAATTCCTGAATACTACTTTTCTAAATTTCGATGAGATATTTGATATTGTCAGTGATTAATCTCTGTTCGTTTAATTTGTTAACATTCCATAAGAATCTCGTCTTTCTAGAACCTCTTCCCATCCGAACATCACCAAGGATTAAAAACTAAGTAATGTTGCATATCAATTAACATCTAACAAAGAACTATGAAGAAATCTTTAGGTACTTTCATACTAGTAGCAATATAAACACGCGCGTACTGTATACCCTACCTTTGGAAGAGACGAGATTCAAGATGTCCGACTTTCCTCCCAGACCACAAACAACATCGTCCTCTGACTCGACGTCAGCCGACGTCGCCGAGTCGATGTCATCTTTGGTTATCTTCTTGTAGTGGTCGTCGCTATCGCGAGACATTTTCGAGTAAAGACAACCCATCTTCGATCGGAATTTGATAACGAATTATCGAAATTTCCTAAAGAATTCACTAATCACAAGTGATTGAGTGTTGGCTTCTACAGAAGTGAAACTGTCAACATACCATCGGCGTGGTTACCCAGTTAGCAGAATGTGCGTCAGGTTCAAAACGCGCTTCACATTATGACGTAGTAGTATGTCATAATAAGCTATTGAGCGTTGGCGCACGAAAAAGCTTGTACAAACAATGATTAAGAAAGTTGGACAATTTTATATCATATGATCTCCGTGATTAACATGTTCACATTTATCTATCATATATTCGGACATTGCTGCTTCATTCACGTTTTTATAATGAATATAGTGTTGACACAACACTCAATTTACATCAATAAAAAGATCAAACTTCTTTGTTTGCGGTTATAGATTTCAAATCAATATGAGCCAAAATGGACGTCGGTTTCAGAAAATGCGCATAAATGTCTTACTGCCTTGCTAAATGATGTACGTCGATTTCGTAAGTTAAAAGTTTGGACGGCTGTCGGCAAGTTGGCATGTCGCGCGCTTTCCTGTAGGTTATAGAGACGGATTCAAAGATCACCAATGAAGCTGCTTTTGGCCAGAGAAGTAGGTTAATATAGCGTCGCAGTGTTGACGATAATAGAACCAAATTCCAAGCCATTTGGTTTAGCCTTAGTACCTTACATCCAACATAACTTATCCTTTCATAATTTGCAGTTCAACGATATATTGACATCGCAATTGCTATTCCCTTTTGGAAGGTTGTTCGGTATATTGTGTCAAGTTATGATATTCCTTATGCTCTCTCTCTCTCTCTCTCTCTCTCTCTCTCTCTCTCTCTCTCCCTCTCTCTCTCTCTCTCTCTCTCTCATTCTCTCACATTGTTTCTCTCTTGTCCGTATTTCCTCCAATCAATTCTCCCTTTACTCTCTGGCCTCTGGCCTTTGTGACGTTCTCTCTTCTTCTCTTTTCTTGTGTAATCTGTTTGTCTGTCTGTTTTGTTTTTTTTTTCTCTCTCTCTCATTTCGACCACCCCATATTTCATCATTCCCCTTCTCCCCATCTTTCTCATCCGTTTTCCATGTATCATGTATCTCTCTCTCTCTCTCTCTCTCTCTCTCTCTCTCTCTCTCACACACACACACACACACACATACCATGAAAGATACAGCTGCTGCATCATATTTCATTTTTTACATTTTGTTTATTTACCTACAATATAATACATCATGAAACCAATATGGCCTGCATACATATCTTAATATCTGTAATTTTACACTAATGATATCTCAATATATTAAAACGGCATTCTGCATAACTTTTTGGCATCAGTTCCAACTGCAAGATATCTCAAAGTATGTGGATTGAAAATTGTAAATGCTTGCGTTTCGAAATGATTTCATTATCAAAATCACTGAAAACAACCCATTCAACCTTCCAGATAGACAACATAACCAAACACAGTACATGTATCACTATAAGATTGTAGTCAAAAGTTCAATCAATTGCATGTGGTACATACAGCCTTTCAGGGACAAGTATATTGTGTTATGAAATATACATATCAAATCATTGCAGTGTTATGATATTACTTTCACATGTGTAATTTGATGCTTGTCTGGTAGTAAGTATTTGTCTACTTCCTGGTGGAAGATACAGTTGTTTTAACATGCCCAATTGTGAATGACTTTGTTTGACCATAATCCATTCATTGGAACAGCTTGGCAACAAGTATGGTGAATCAGGAAGTAATTAATAAGTTGTGATCTATACATTAAATTTGGTTATCCATCAAACAATCTCCCTCTTAAAAATACCTTCAAAATATATCAGGCTTTACTGCTCAAATTTTTTTCATATATTACACTCATCATGTTTCATGAAGGAGATCAATGCATTGAATGGATAACATGCTTTTAAATGGTCCGAAGCATGGTTGATGAATTTGAAGAGCTTCCCAGCAAACCATTATAAAAATGTGATTGAATATATTGTTGTAAGAATGGCCATAATTACAATAGTCTTTGTTCTTCCCATGGAATACAAAATGACAGTTGAAATTATACTCAATTGATTTATATTCTTGAGCAATATGATGAAAATGGCATTCATCAAAATAAATCTTCCACATATATTTGTGACCAGTTAAAAATCTTAATGAAAATGTATGTACAAGAAGATTGACAGTCTATTGCTAAGAATATTTAATATAATTTTACAAACACCAATTTCAGCACCTGGGACTGTTATATTAATTCCAATGATATAAAATTCAGGTCGTCATATATTTTTGCAAAACAACCACTACACTTGCATGTAAAACATAACATTTTCTCTACATGGCCTTGGTAGATATACATCTGTCCAGTAGCTTAGCTGAATTAGCCCCTCACAGCCTTCTTAGGAGTGATTCCCAACATTGTGTTTAAAACTGGGTCATATAATATTTACGACATATAATTTACCCTATGTGATTCAAATATACTACCTTGCTTCAATGTATTGTTATTATTATTGATGTAATCACATGTTAATCACATGGTGAAAGGTTGTTCAGACAAAACTCTTTTCTTGGGTAGTAAATAATTAAATATCCACTCTTATACCATTTCTCCTCAGCTTATGACAAAAAATGCTTACAAATTCTTGAGATACCCGTTAAATGAGGTAATTGAGCACTTGAAAATCATATATCACAAACCAATGGCAGAAAGGCCTTGTTTACAAAAGACTGGAAAAGGTAATCAAACAGCAGCCATTTAGACATACACATACTAAGGTCAAACTGTACACTTTCAAAAACGCTCATGATTGAGAATCCCCACAATGCGCACGCTGTACAATCAAAGAAAAGCCGAGTATAGACTTTATGCAGATGACGTCAAAAAAAGGGCACCCCATGCTCAGAAACCAGCTGTACATGCAGTCTTGCGACAGTGGAATCAAAGATGGCCTTGAGATTACATGCTTAGCGCAAATGAGTGCCTCAGTGATAATGCGTAAGATGCATAAGATCCATAACATGAATAGCAAGTAACACTATGCAGACATCCCATGGTTAAGGGTTATTATTTTAGACAGACTAAAGGTCAAAGTCACTGCTACGGGACATGGCAACCACTTTTGATGATGAAGGCACAGAGGAGGGGGAGACATTTTCATTCTTCCCTTTATATTAACATTGATCTTCCATTTCAGGTAGATCCTGAAGAAGCTGAATCAAGAAGAAGAGGAATCATTCATTGCATGTGAATGCAGAGACTTGACATAAGTAGAACCCATAATATGAGTAAATAAACCGATGGGATACATGAAACATGAAAAACAACACAATTTCTTGAACAAAGTATACCGGTACACATACATTGGTTTTTATCACTTTACAGAATGTACATTTACAATGGGTGTGGACCAGTTTGTGATGTCAGTCAATTCTTACTTAAAAATGTACAGAGAGCAGCATTTCAGCAAAGAAATGTATCTAAAATATACAAATTTCAATGATTTTCTCCCTTGAAACAGGTGTTCTGGAAGCCTACAGTCTAAACACACTACAGACGGCAACTGGGCATGTATGTCAACTGCTGCACTACAACATAATGTCACACACTTCACAAAATGTTCGAATTTTAAGTAAAACATATTCATTTTCATATTGTGGTGTCCTTGTTTACAGTCACTCTCTATTTTTGATCAGCAACACAGAACATATCAAATATCCAATGTTGTATGTCATTAACTTTTAATGTGAATCTCAAATGCATTCATGAGCCTATAATGAGACAAATACACTTGGTGTTGTGGCATGATGTACCATAAATGTAACCAACCATCTAAAGAAGTTTTAAAAATCCTGATATAATTTGCTACCATTGGCAGTGCGGACAGACTAGGCACGCACTGGTTGATATACAACAAATAAGCTCCTATCAACATGTTTTCCTACATTCTCTTGTGTCCCATCCACTTGGTTTGGTCATCTGCCTATGGATATAAATTATGTAAAGGAGAGTAGCATCCTAGAGATGAGTTGACTTCATCATCAAGCAGAAATAATCAAACATGCAAATTGGGAAAAAGTTTTGGAGAAATTTGACAAGTCGCATGAAAAATCAGAATTTGTGAGAATCTGAAACATTCGCCCTGAAAGTGTTCCTGGCTAAGTATACTGTATTTGTTCTGATTTTGTAGAGACTAATAACTCTCTTATCATCTCCTTAATACTTTCACCAATTTGCTTCTCTCATCATTTTTGCTTGTCTTCTCCTCATTAGGTTACTGATCTCCTTCAATACTTCGTAATAAACACAATAATCTGAGTATCTGCAAACGTGTCATCATACATTTATATAGATATACACAATGAACCCTCTCATACCAGATACAAATTGACAGATTGTCAAACAAAAAATTATATGTACACAAGTATACTCTGACATCTGGCCTTAATAATTGTGTGACCTTTCTGTACACCCCCTTCCATGATACCAGGTTCATCTTTTAGTTGAACTGCAAGTTGGTTAGAATTAGAGACAGCAATAGATATGATCTCTCCCTGCATGTGTCTTTGTTCTGTTTGTATTCAGGAGATAATAAAATGTACAATGTTCATATCAAGTTCAAATAGAGCAGGAATTTTCGTCAGATGTTCATGTACTTCCATCGCAACAGAAAGGAGATTTGGGGCCACCAAACTTTGAATGAAGGTGTTCTGTTGGCCAACTGAACAACATATAATTTCAGTTAGTATAGAGAGTGCCTCACGGCTCAAGCCACATTTTATCCAATCATGTTTGCTACAAATTACTGCACCCAAATTTACACATGTAGTTCATACGAATGTTGAGATTATTGCTAATTTCAATACAAGCCTCATATTCAAACAGACTTTTTTTTTGGCTCTTTTCCCTCTTGTTTAAAAAGAGATTATTCCTCCATTAAAAAACGTTCATAAAGTGGGTAAATAGAGTCTTAAGAATCTTAATGCAGGTAATTTTGACATCACAGAATTGCATTTTTGTCTTAAAATGGGTAAATTAAATCCAAATATTTATAAAATCGAAATACATCTGGCAAGTGAGAATGTTTGTGCTTTTAAAATATTGTGGGTGGTTTAAAGTCTAAAACACTCCTCATGGTTAAAAATATTACAGTTATTAAACATTACAGGATAAAATCTTGTGAAGGGCATTATGATAGAAGCATTCACTTCTCTGGAGATAATTCAAACTCATATAACTATAAACTGACAGGCTAAAAGAAGGCTAAAGTCCTGACAAATACTGGTAACTCTGAAGAAACAATCAATTATAATGAGTCTGATAACCAATCTCATCACCACAACATAATTTCAACACAATTCACTACTTTTACTCTCAAACATTCGTTGTAACCTGCATCTAAAATATGTATGTATTACTAATATTCAGAAAATCACTGCATATTCTCACTATTGTCAGGAATTTTAACTCACATAAAAAGTGGAATATAAATCAGAATGCATCAGACTGACTCGGATTTTCAACCATTACATTCATGACTTCCTAGATTCTCTGCCATGAGTAGAAACACTCCCTTCTTCGGCCTCTGTAGACCAGTCTTGATCACAGACTCTTCTTTGCTTACGGTACGTCTCTGTAAGATTGTTTAAAAATCGAAAGACGTTCGTCTAATACTGCCATCTTTGGGTCACATTATCTTTACTTTTTCCAGTGTAAAAATAATGGGCTCTGAGAGGTCTTGTTGCTGAATGAGGCATCTGTCTTTCAAAGTGGACGATTAATGTCCTTCTTGCACTGAATGTTTAGTGCATGCAGCTGCTGTGTAGGTCAGTCTTGGCCCTGTGCAGCTAGCTCCTTCTTGCGTCTCTTTGCGAGGAGCGGGTTTGAGGACAAGTTCACATCCTTAATGCGGATCTGGTCGTAGTCTACTCGCATCGTTGCTAGGGCATTCGTCATTTCATCCTGTAGGGGTGTAGAGAGATATTTATTACAAGAACACATGAGAGAATACTTAACTTCACCTCATCCTCCTCTTTCCTTGCTCTTCCTAATCTTATACCTCCTGGCCCTCCTCCCATCCTTTTACATTCAGATTTGTAATGCTGTATACACCATATTTGTCATCTACATTCATGAATTTAGACTCGACTGACAATCCAGAATCCATTAAATTAAATAGCACACATAACTGAAAGTGTGTATTCACAGGCTCTTTTTAGTGACAAAAGTATGCAAAATTCATCCGAAGTAACCCACTACAAATATTCAACAGAATGTCACATCCAAAATATATCTAATTACTTCAATTCTTGTCATTTAGTTTCATGTTTAATAATACTACTATGATATAAGAGATAATTTCATTTCTAAGTATGCTACTGACCTGAATGTCTGCCCATTGGTCTGAGCCCTCTTCCTTCATGACCTCACTTGTGTGCAGAGGTGTGGCTGGAACCATGTTGCATTGCTGTTTCAAGAAAGCAAATGAGAGATGGAGGAAATTCAGTTATTGTCATGACAAATGTAATCAATTATCAAGAAAACTATAATATCCACACAAATTAAACAAAATGAAGAAAAAAATGTCACCACTTATATTCTACAGTTACTAATGATGATAGCTCAATCCTTTCAGCATCTCCCATTGACATTCCCATGGCAAGTATAACATAATTTAGTGCCTATGGGACTGAGAAAGCTTAGGTGTCATAGCCATAGGACTGATTGCTATTCGGGAGGAGAAAAATGAAATGAGAGTTTGGGACAATGCAATACTTAAGTCTCTTCAAGACATATTATCAATGGAAAAGAAGAGAGAGGTCACACACCATGCTAGCTAGTGGATGGGACTACCACCATCCCCTTAGCATTCCTAAGGGTCAGTCTGTTTAGCTCATCCATGTGTCATTACATGACCTTGCAACCCGTTAGGATGATATCCCCACCCCACGCACATGTTCAAAAGCTCTAGAACTCTGAGGGAGCTTTCACAACTGACTTAAATTTTCTGAATGAAAAAAGATGAATAATAAACATCATTCCCCACTAAAACACCAACAAATCAAAATAATAAGGATGAAATAAATTCAATAGGTTTTGATAAATTAGCTATGAATAAAAGTGATACATTTAAGTGACACTATCTTCCTTAAATAAATAAATAGAATGAACTGGTTTTAGAAAAATATGTATCATGAATTCAGGCTCTTGAATGAAAAACTATCATCTTTGAGTGCAACACAGGTTGAGCCAACATTGCTTTACATTTCAAGTTCCACATCTATCTTCCACGATTCGTCATTTTCATTTTAAATATCACTCTGAGGAGCAAACTTTCTGGTAAGAATCTGATGTTTTCAATAGTCATATGGCAAAGGACTGCTACTTGTGTAGCTTGTGAACAATGTGATAAAAGCATTAATTGTTAATTAAATGAGCGCATAAATAGAGTGGCAGAGAAACACTGTGAACTGGGAGTGTGAACTCACCCTAACCCAGGGGTGGTTCATGAACTCCTGGATGGACAGCCTCTCAGCAGGGTCTGTCCTCAGTAGCTTCTTGATCAGCCCCTTGGCATTATCGGTCACCATGCTCCACTCTGGGTCCGGGAACTCGTACTGGCCATTGCGGATTCGGCGCTTCATGCCCGGCGAGATGGCCATACCGTGGTTGCTGTAGAACGGCGGGAAACCACACAGTCTGCGCAACAAGGAAAACCAATGCACCGTTATTAGGTATTATTCATGATTTGCAAGAAATCACTCAAGATATCATCTACTGCATGTTGATTATTATATGCATGTTCGTCAACACCAATGCCCCCCTATCCATTATTTAAAAGGATGACAAAAACCCAAACTACAGTTAAAGAGCAATGTTGACTGCACAATATAACAGTTTGTGCAATGAGGAAAACCAATGCACATTGATTAGGTGTCAATAATTTATGAAAAACTTGATCATAATCACAGAGTATATACTCTACGGCATATCAATTATTGTGTTTTTCAACACATATAAAAAGGATAAGAGCTGAACAAACCATAAGAGAAAAAATGTCTGAACAACATATTTTTTTCTCATGAAATACATGTCTAGCATCAATCAGTAAATATTCAAATAAGCAATACACTTCAAAGATACAACTTTTTAAACTGCTTAAATTTGAATGCAAACATATTTATTCAATTAATGAAATGGTAATCTCATTTTGAAGATATGAAAATGCCAGTATGAAAATATTGATGGTTTGTTCTTAAAGGGTCACTCTAGTCATGAATGAAGTACACCTCAGACTTGGTGCAGTGTATATGACATAACTTAGTCATTTAGTTGTTCGCATACTTACAAGATGTACATGATGACTCCTAATGACCACATATCACATGATTTGTCATATTTCTCTGGTCCTAGTACCTCTGGAGCTGAAGAGAAAGGAAATAAACAAAAAGAAATAAGATTAACTCAGCACAATGACTCCCCTTAATAATAAACAACATAACAACAAGAAGAATACTTCAGAACTCCAATTAAGTTATCAAACAATGATCAGTATTCTCACATGTGTACTGTATTCATTTTGGCTTAGACATCATTTTGGAGAAAAACGTTCATATAAAAATATATATTTTGTTTCAACAACATCATATCTGTTATACAACTCCTCAATACTTCAAGGAACAGCCGGCAAGCAGTCAGGTAGCAGAAAGAGATGAGTCGGCGGGAGGACTTACCAACATAGTATGGTGTGTAGCAGGGTGTCTGAAGGTTTGTTGTGGTGGTTTCCTTGGCGAAGCCAAAGTCTGTGAGTTTCAAGAGTGAGTTGGGTGTCCTATCCCTGTACAGCAGATTCTCTGGCTTTAGGTCTCGGTGTGCAATGTCCATCTGGTGCAGATGCTGGACCGCTTGGCCTATGCTGTGCACTATCTCCGCCGCCTCTGTGACAGGGCAATTTTAGGGAACAATAAGTTAGATGGAGAAGTTCAAAATCTAGGTCTTGGGATATGAGCCATCAAAGGCTCTTTTCAATAACTTCATGTACTGGGTTATGCTAGTGTCTAAGATGTGAGGGCTATTACAGCTGACATTACACAATCATGATTATTAATACCTCACTCATTGATTTTATCTAAGAGATATATACAAAAAAAATCATTTGTATGATAACACATTTCTAGTTTTCCCTATTTGGACACTATAAAACATCAAGGGGTGATTATATAGATTCTAAAAAAAATGCTCTTGCAATTTTTTCCAAGTGCAAATTTCCATTGATAGTCATTTTATTTTCACTGCTTTTCCGACTCACTGGGTGACTAACAAGGTTTTCTGCATGCATGCTAGGCTCTAGTCTGGGCACTCACCTCTCTCTGTGAAGGATGATCGCTCCTGTATCCTACTAAACAGCTCTCCACCCTCCATGCTGAAAGACACAAACAAAAATAAAACAGTTTTACCACAATATCTATTTCATTTTCTGACAAGGAAAGCTATTGACAACTAGATTTACATCCATGTATATCAGATTGCAGATCATTTGTGTGTATCTTTAGTTGACAATGCGTTGGAGACAGAAGATATATGATCAAGAGAGAAAGTGATGGAGCAATTTTATAGGGAGGCAGAGGAGAAGATGGATGGGCGCTGTCAGAGTGGCCATGGAAGCTATACAAATAAGCACAGAGAGACACCCGGATACAAGGTAAAATAGGAGACAAAGCATCCACCTTGGCTTTAATGTGTGTCCATGTGTGTTTGTTTGTTTCTTTGTGTGTACTAATGTATTAGTATGTGGTTTTGTATATATTTATGTGTTTGTGTATGTGTTTAAAGGTTATTAAACAGGGTTGAGTTAGTTTTTTTTAGTGATGGGGGGGGGGGGTTCCTTTCATTACTTTTGTTGTTGATGTTTTTGCAAGAATCAGGGAAAGGGAAGAGGTGGCTTCAGTCCAGATTAATTCCGGTATATGTAGACCATGCCACCCAATTCTTCATTACAGCTTAAGCTACTGAATAGACTGTCTGTTCCTGTAAATGAAACTGAAAGAAGCCAGAAAATGAGATCATAACCTGCAACGACCTGCAACCAAGGGAAAGTACCAAATGTTGCACAAAGACTACAGCGTACCTGCATAATTGCAGTTCGTACCTCATACCAGGAACTACATAGGGCCTATATCCTCCATGTGCCCAGTCTACACTTGCACATGTAGAGTAGATGGGCATTGGAATACAATGAACTTCCTTGTGTTTTCCTGTCAGAACAATGAGTTTATATCTGCTCATATGTCATGTTAACAGGTTACTAAATTAGAAAAATAAGTTACCACTAATCAATGTAAAATTATCTACTAAAAACAAATTTCAACTTTGTTTGCCGCAATAAAGTCTCATTTTGACAAAAATTTGAAAAAACGCACGCCTCCAGTGACGTCAGAGAAGCCAAAATGCCATAAATGCCAATGGCGTGAATAAAATATTTTATTCACGCCGTTCAAACAATACATTACCAATGTACTGCTTTCAAACGCAAGTACAAAAAGACTGCTTTACCGTACTGTACCCCTCATGTGTACAGGCACATTGCTCATATCAAATTGCATTTGATTTTCATGCAGTTTCAACTGTTTTCAATGAAAACATTTGCCATCCTTGTATCTCTACAGAATTCTTGGAATAAGCACAACAGTGTAATATCATAATATGTTTCCAAGATGTCTATTGCTGTGTGTACACCTGCCTCTTTTACTGTATGCTAGAATTCCCCGCTCATTTCCTGTAGTCATAGTCCAGGCTGCATTTCCTGCACATCTCTTACTGCCTTCTGTATGCCAAAAAGCCTACATGTACATGATCTACAAAACAATGTCCCTCGAGTTTCTGCATTAGTCTTTTTTCTTATCATACATGGACAATATACTTTAAGTGTACAATATACACACACAGATTCTTGTAGAGTGCTGTTCCTTAGTTGGCAAATCACATGTTTATATCTCACACATAATGATGAGTACCACTTATTATGCATGGTCTATTTTATCTTCTTTTATCATCATGAACACAGTATTTCATGAAGCTACGCATTCTGTTGCATACTGCACTAATTAAATTGTCGATTTTAGATTCAATTACATTTCAAGTTGTTGTCAGAGTAGGTAAGAATGATGTGGGAGCAGGTTTTCCAGGAAAACTGAGTCACTTGTGGCTCAGTTTAACACTATTACAGACAAAGTACTTATAATCTAGTCACCTGGGTCATGTAACCTGATGCGCTTTAAAGGGCATATATTGTACTGGGAAGACAAAAAAGCCTTCAAAAGGTGATCACGAGCAATCTTCTTACTAATGGTCATAAATTCATGTAAGCCTATTGTCCATTTTAGAAACCTGCTGAAAGTGATTTGCCCTCAAATTATCCACATTTGGAGTAATTAGTGATTAAATCACAAATCCTCAAAATGTAACTTACTGCATGAAATGGGGGGGGGGGGGGATTTTTAATTGTCCAGTGATGCATATTTGGAAAATAAGGATGGGCTAAATCACCCTGATCCCCCATGCAAGTATTGCACTGTCAAACGTTAAGAAGGTATGTAACTAAAATGAATGCAGGGATCATGATACAAGCACCTTAGCAACAGAACCAGAGAGAACAATATAACTGATTTACAAAGAAATTTACAGCATAAACCCAGGATAGTGTGCTCCATCCTGTAAGTGAATTCATTTACACAATGGAGCACGCTATCCTTACTTTGAAAAAAATTGAATTTACCCCCAGAAAGCCCTTTCACTAAAGTATAACTGATGTTTTGTATACTTTGCTGGAACACAAACAAAAGATAAGATCATGCAATACTCCTTTGATCATTGCAATGCATATACCAACAATTTAAAAACTAGTGTTGATAGTTTTGTGCCCATTTTCAATGGGCTCCCAAATTGAAACTACATGTAGGCCTACGTGAAATAATGCATTTGGATAGACTGCTGAAAGTATGTCAATGTTTGTATTATAAAAATTAATTACATTCCATTTTGTGTGGCACATGGAGGTAAGATTCCCAATGACGAACTGTGACGCAGATGCGTCGCATATTAAAACTAGAACATAAATAAATAAGTACATGTGTACATGTACGTGTAAAACATTGGATGACTCAGCAATCCTTCAATGACGGTAGGCCGGTACGTAGCACTCGAGGTGAAGTCTGGTAGAGATAATTAAACTTTTATGAGCCGGAGGTATACTGTAGGTGCACTGGCTACATGCAGGGGGAATCACAGCTTGGAATATCATTCATTGCATACCTTCAATCTAATTAGTCAGCTCGTGCTAATTAAAATATCTTCCTTCTTACAAACTGAACACGAGGTACATGCGCTTGTACCTGTAAATGACAAATGCACAGGTACTGAACCAGGCTTACCCCGTTACCTTACAGATGAAGGTAGTATAATCCTTTTGCAGACTAAATCAAATTTTGTAAACAAAGTTCAACCCAAAAGTCCATCATACATGTGGGTCTAGTTTGTGAAATATGAAACAGCATGATAAATATGAATTTCTACTTTCTAGTCTACATCTCACACTCAGCTTCCTGTTCAAATGCAAAGTGAAAGTGAGCGATCTGTGTAATCTTCCCTTTTTCTTCATCCTTTCTTCTCATAAAGCTGTCAAGATACATGTATTCCAGGTCTAGGATAGCAGCATTGATTGGATTAAGCTACTCGCATTATGGTGTTCAAAATAAGTGCATCAGTTCTGAGTCTGCATGTAACAAGATTTATTTCTACACTTAAAATCCATACAAGAAAATGTGTATAGATATAAACATAACCATATTAAACATCACTTTTTTAATTCATGTCTCCTGAGGGAAGTTATTAACTTTAACTAAAATATGTATACTGTGGCATTTTATTCTAGACCTGCAAAATGCAATCACCATGTTTAAAATCTCCGTCATCATAAATAACTACATTTGCACACCGCTCAGACTGCTGGTGAATCAGTGATTCCACGTTTCTTCCATTAGGTGATGGGGTCCCACAAAATTTACACCAATAAATTACTGGAATCAGTTGAAGCATCATTAATCACTCGTAATGGTTACAGAAGCTATCAGCAGAAGATAGAGGGCAACGAGATATTACATGTAGCTGGGTTCCATCATAAAAGACAGTTTGTCCTGATGTCCAGTAGGCCTACTAAAGAGGACTATTTACTCTTTCGTACATTTGACATGTGAAGAAAAAAGTCAAGAAGGATCTACAGTTTTCATGTAAAATTAGCTTAGGATACCGGTTTGCACTTTTCTTATCGATGTTATTTTACAATAACTGCATATATTGTGGATGCATTGTCATGCAACAGCAATCCCATGGAAACTTCTTATCTTGAACGGAATGGAACTTGACTAAAAAGCAATCTAGTGTTTGCTTTGATTATTACCTGGAATAAAATACTGGTAAGCGAATGTAGGTCTCTTGCTTAGTTTGCAGGATGTTTTTAAACTGTACACAAATACACTTATAAACTGTGCCCTCCACATATTTTACCAGCCAATACTGGCACATGATACTGAATTGACGGGATCTATACTAAATGCAAATTCTACTTGGAAAAGGGTGTGTAAACAACAGATACGAAGTAAAGGCGTACACCCAAGCATGTATTTCTGTGACCTTTGCCCAATACTAACAGACATTTATCACCACGTATTACTGAGGTAAAGTGACTCACTATTATGCATGCCTTGGATGACTCCATCACGAGGGACATTGTGTATGTGCATGGAAAAAACACCACGTGGAGTCTCTTACCATACATTTACATGTAATACGCAAAATCCAACACATAACTCTATTGTATTTACAGTACTGTACTGCATCACGTGTGTGTGACTGTTTCATGTTTATTGAGTTCTACCCATCCTACTACTTTAGGTACATACTTTGCATTAGATAAGTTTCTATTTTGAACAGCACATGATTGATGTTTCACAAATATAATGTTTCATGTAAACTATGTACATGTAGTTGCAGAAGTCTATGTATTTTACATATAGTTGAAAATGACACCTGATAAATTCCACACTAGTAGTGTCTGTTATATAATGTATTTCATTGAGTTATTAATGCATGAATTGATAAGTGTGTGTTGTGATTTACAGACTATGCAGCAAAAATTCAAGACATTTGTAAGTAAGCATGTGAATTATGTTTTTCAACACTATTAAACCTACATGTATACAAGTAGTAAGAGGGAGCAAGAACATCCAGGAATTTGACTATATAGCTACCACTCATAAATCCATCAGAATCATGCATGTTGATCTATTATGCCTATGTAAGGCCTTAATACACTGTACAAGTACAGTCTTTCAGCTCTAAGAAAAATCACTGAGTCATGAAGTGCTATACTGGCGAATGCTATCGACTTATGTGACTGTACTAAAAAACATCACCTCCATGGCCAATAAATTCCATTTGACAGAGAGTTGATTAGAGAGACGATTGAACGCAGGCCAAACTAACAAGCTGTGTGTGAAAGCAAATTCACACAATATCACTCCAATAAAGTATGACATAACCCCAATGAGGAAGAGTCCAGACAATTTTGTCACATGTGCCTTGACACCTGACAAACATGCAGCCGGTCAGGTGACATCCCTATCTCGTCCCCCTATCTCCTGACGCTCACTCCATGCTAAATGTCGCCACTCAGCTATGGCTAAACGATGGCTAATTGTCTGTCACTGATCAGATTACACTGGGATGTTGGCACAGCACAGGCCATAGGTCAGGGAGCCAATGCCACGATCTTGCTGTATAATGTTGAATGAACATGTACATGTATGCATGCATAGAGCCGCAGGCATTACTGTGCACATGATATCATGCAGTGTACAGGCTATAGCAGGGATGAGGGAGGGTCCGGTTAAAGGTTTGGTAGAAAGAATATCTCACACGGTACACTAGATGCTCTACACCTGGGCTGTATATGATCGCAACTTGACTTGCGCTCGAGATCAATCGTAACCCTGTACATTGGAGATAGGGGGATGGACTTGAATTGATTTACAGCAATCCCAACTTATAAAACTAAGCCCTGGTCCTTCTCTGCATGGACCTTCAACTTTCATTCTATCCACTGTTTCTCATGATCCCAAAGCAAATGTAAGGTACAAACATGTGCATCAGGTTTGGCTCCAAGATACTGGTATTATACGGGTGACAGTCAGATTATAGGAATTCATGTATTACAGAAAAATATCTCTAAATTTAATCCTAAAATTTAGTTAGTCTAGCCGTGAAAACTGCCAACATGAGCTTTGGAATTCATCTTTGAATCCTTTCTCTATATTTCTAATCTCCAGAGGAATAATGATGTAACCAATTGATTGATTGTCTTGATTTAAGACATGAAGACATTCAGCACAAGAACGTGACAGGGCAAAAAGATCAATCATTTACATCTGTCACAAACGGACTTCCTACCAATTTTGCAGACCAAACAATAACTCTACATACATGTATGTATAAGCTCCCATGGAATGACGTTCCCTCAGCCTCTTCCCACCAGACTACATGTACAGTAGTAGCTATTCAAACGATTACTTCTCTCTGATGTAGCGGTGGATCACTTCTGACATTTACCAATCACGTTGTACAAAGACTAATGTTATTGCTTCGCTGCAACAAACCATTCTTGTGTAAATGTACTCCATCCAACCCAGCACTCTCCATAGCTGCTGCGTTGTAAAATCCTCTATGCTTGCCTAACGTGTATACACAGAGTCACATATACCCAATGGCATGACATTATATTGTACTCTGTATAGTGCCTACAGTATGCACATGTATTAATGTAGACTGACATTGCCTCATCAAATTACAAGAGCTATGACTGCAATGCATCCTTGAAATCCCTCCTTCACGCTACCATGCTCCCTGTAATGAAAGATCAGCATGCATGCCGTTGTGCAATGGATGGTCACACACTTCAACAAGACCCAAGTACTGGACCAATATGTACTTAAGTACGTCTCTATAATATCCATAACATCCATCCATATTTCAAGCTTCTGCACACGTACCAATAACACTTCCTCAAGCATTATACTGTGCAGAATGGTAGATTGTAGAATATTACAGATACATGTTCATACATACACACATCTTAACATGGGTGTCATTAATGATCATGTAAACTTTTGAACATGAACAGAACTCTACAATCAGGCACACCTACAGGTAATTAATATAAACAGCTACATTCTGTGCATGATTGTGACAACTCGACAAGGGCATTTTCCCCTTTGGAATCTTTCCTTATCAAAAACTCAACTTAGATGTTCCCTGATCTCTTTGACTCTTATTTCAACAATGAATCATATGTATAAATATCAAGTCATATGTGTGGTATCAGCCTTGGTGAAATGAAATAAGATCAGACAGATATACAGTCGAGGGTGAAAGAAATCTAACAAAACTCTAAAGAAAAAACAGTAAAACAGTGTCAAATTTAAACCAGTTCTGCATATTATTGTATTTTTTACATGCATGACAAATAACTAGGATACATGATCACATTGTAAAGAGTGCATCCTGTGCAATATAAATGAAAGCTACACGTACACTGTACATCAACTGTTAAGCAAACTGATGGAGGATAGATGAATAGTAAGTCACAGTCTCCTAATCTAATACATTTCCCCTCCTCTCTTCAATCACTGTACAATAACAGACTTGATCTATCTAGTGGTACGGGCACGTATCACTCTCTCTGTCTGAGCCTTCATCAGTCAGGCACGCTCTGCGAAATCATTTCTATATTGCTATTTGCACACTTCTTATTGGATACTGTGCTTCAATGGAAGGGGTTCAAATAGTCTACGTCCCATGCAGCAAAATGCATTATCTCTGATTTGTAGGTCTGTTAATTAATTTTGTGTAAATCAAATGGAAGAAAGGATTGAAAACAGCTGAAACTAATGTACAAAGAGAGAAGAAAATATATACAGCCACACAAACAAAAAATTGAGAGACAGCCAGGGAGAAAATTAAAGAAAATATTGCAGATAGAAAAAGACAAACAGAAAATAAGCGAGAAAAGGGAGATCTACACAGAAACAGGAGGCCGCTGAAAGAGAAAAAGAGACAGAAATGAATACAGAGACTCATAAAGCTAGTAAAAGACAATAGCAAAGGAAGACAGGTAGAGTTGTAGTGTTTTCAGGCAAATTTCCTGTATACGATAATCAAATTTCCCAATATTACATATACAGAGGTAAAATCGGTGATGGTGGCTTGCAGCAAAGCTACACTGTTATCCACATGACCGCACCATTTGAATGTACATCAAAGCAGATGAACAAAGAGCAGCATACTTCCATCCACTTTCACCAAATGCCCTGCAGTATTTGAGTCATCAATAAGAAAAACCATGCCAACGCGCATTTACTCTACCGTATGTTTGACAAAATGTGATTCATCCTTTTCTTCAAGCAAAGTGCCTTTTGCTAAAGACACAAAAAGGTCATCATTCTGAACATGTGCACTTTATTTTTTTATCATCATTTTTTATTTGTCAAGATGGATATTTTTTATTTCATTTTGTAAAGTAACAATTACTATTGGCATACCTTGACCTTTAAGTGAAAGCAACTGTGATGTGATCTTACATTATAGTATGAAACAGAATTCAATTAAAATTCTCAGAATCTGACACTAGACAGTTTCCCCTAATAGTTGGGGCATGGAAATTGAATTACAAACATCAACAACATAATTTCATTAGTGTGTTCCTTGCTTAGGCTTCTAATTCTCCATTAAAGTAACAGTAATAGCTGCCAGCTGTCAGGTTTCATACATGTAGCAGTTCTTTTCTTGTTATTCAAAAATAGCAATCAATTAATTTTCAGCATCAATGTTTTGATCTCCAATCACCCTATACTCTCGATCACCTTCCAAAAAGGCATTTAATATAGGCCATGCGATCTATTACAAAAAAAGTGTACTACCGTAGGGTGTAATCACTTCCTTGAGGTGTCTAAATCAGCCCCAAAATAGCAAAATAGCAGCTAAATCTGATCCAGCAAATAAACCTTATAAAAACACACACACACATCAGATTATCATGACAATGCAAATGGTGAGGCATTTGCTCTGAAAATGTTCCTGCAGAAGAGTGAGCTATTCGCATCAAATATGTAGCCCACTCTTTCATGGCCCATATAAATTCGCTTGAAAGTGCTTGGAAAGATTTCCCATGTTCTCCATTACATTAATGCAAGAGAACAACTCTGATCAGTGCAATGAATTTAATTCCAACAGCTCAAGGCATAAAAGCTGGGACATACACGTAAAAGTGAATGCAGGCAAATTAGCGTGCCGTTTGCTGGTTTGGGGCTGACGCACATACACTTTGCACCATTAGCTCAAGTTTTGATCGGGCTATTTTGCACCTCGTGTCTAATGAAAACCTGCCTTCTGGCTTTCTGGGGGAGGACATTCCCCAGACAAGATTTAATTTCATCTGATCCGATTAGCTCAGTGAGCTGGAAGACGTGAAATTACAGCAGGTCATATTCACACATTGCAATTCAGAGACCGCCTCATCACGCAAGATACACGATCGTGTGGCCATAAAAATTTACACTCAAGATACACACCATTAACTATGCATGTTATATACAAATGATGTGTAACAGTATAAATGCACTATCTATTGATATTATAATGAAGAAGCTGTTGATTATTCATTGAATTTTTGTAATGATTTTACAGCGTGGAAGAATGTCCAGAATGTAGGTAAAATGAATATGGTCACAGTACTGTAATTCGTTTACAATACCATGAAAGGGCTAACATCCCCAAGGAGCGTTGTGAAAGGCTTGTGGGAGGCTATTCATCTCGTCTGCAGGTCATTGCAGCAAATGGATGCTGCACAAAGTACTAAAAGACACACCCATCTGGGTTGAATAATGTTACAACTTGTTAGTTGTGCATATAAAGGTTCCAGTTTCAGGTGGAGGATAAATAAAATCAGCATTCACCTCAGAATATATGTACTGGCTGTGAAATTGTCACTATTTGTGCATTTGTTTCTTGTGTGTAAAATAGGGGGTTGAATAATTTTGCAACATGCTTTTTGGGCGAAAATTGCAATTTCAGATGACCTATGCAGTAAAATTTGATTTTTTTCTCTGGTATTCATTAGTAATTAACTGTCTGCTAACTATCTTAATGGTTTAGTAGCAATCTGCTGCTGCAATATTATTCATTATGACAGAATGTCAAAAATGAGAGGGGGGTTGAATAATTTTGCTGCCAACTGTACATGTACATTGTACACACAAACATGTACCTGTACATCTGCCATACCGGTACGCCTTATTATGAATCATTCCATGTACATGTCCAGAACAGAGAGAGGAAACATAAAGAAGATACTACATAACAATAGGATAATAAAATATTACTTGTAAAGGATTCTTTTCAAGCCTGACATCATGATACATACACCCTGAACCACACCTTGCATTGTACCATTTGAGATTTATTCCACTACCAAATCTCTTTTATAATTTCATAGGGCACCTTTTTTTTGCATTGCAGAGGCTAACTCTCCCTGAGACCCATGTATTTTCTATGTGGTTACAAGAAGAAACTTGTCAGTTGAGTCGGAGACATGCACAAACATATGAGATGAAAAGAAATCCTGGTAACTAAGTTCAAACCATGGACCTACTATGCAGTAGGGTCCAAGTTCAAACTAATGAGGATCATTGTGCAGCCAAAATACCCATTCTCATGTTATGTACATCAATGCATATTTTATGCCCTTTAATAGTTCTCATGACCAAAACAGCTTCTGTGTGTAAACAACATCCTAGAACCTATTTTGCAATGGAGATGATGAAACGTAATGATGAAATGTATCATAAATACTGGCAGTACACTCCATGACATCATATTTGGGGGTATTCCCTGTATCATGGTATTGCATGCATGATGCATGTAATATAAGCCAAGTAGCCCAAGATAAGGCAATAAATACAACTACATGTATGATCACATAATACTCCTGAAATGGTACAAAAATTATTTGTGGTACATGTACATGTAGATGTAGATGAGCCAAAAAGCAAACATCATGTAAAACGGGTTATAAAAATTGCATTTCTAGGAATGTGATACATAATACCAATAATTTTACAATCTTAAAATCTTTGTTTTTGTCAAGATGTTGATAACTTCATCTGACAAATAGTTGCCCTAAATTTGCATGTATGTAAATTATGAAAATTGTCAATTGTATGATCTTACTTTTTGTTTACTGTTAATGCTTCACACATGGTTAACATCAGCGTGCAAGTTTTCCATTACATTGCACCAGAATGTAGGCATTGTGCCAAGGTTCAAAATGTTCACTGTGCATGTCCAGTGCTGTGCACAAACACAAAGGTACATTGTAGCTCAGAATAAAACCTATATTCTGAGATTCTCTTGCACAATGTTTAAATCTGACCCCTTATCACTATAATATGTATATGTACGTACTAACCCATCCTGCTTGCCGCCTTAATTGCTATTATGTACATATAGTAAGTTTATGCACTTTGAACAATCTTCACAGTGTGCCTTGCATCACAAACGCATGTGTAAAGTAAATACTGCATCAGAACACGTATGTGAGGGCATATTGAGGGCATATGCATTTAGGCCTCCCACGATTTGAGAGCATGTATACATGGAGGGCATCTTACGAACTAGCCCATCATCATCTCTAAATATAAAGGTACTCGTACAATGTGAATGACATTCCACAGACTTGACATCATCTTCTACCACCAAACAAAAATTAGTCTGCTACTACGTGTAGGGTGGTCTTACAGCCAGACACATATAAATATCCTGAGCCTGGCTTCTACATATGTAGATTGTAGGGCAATTCTAAGCAAAACCATTCAATAAAGGGATCTGACTGCAGTAAGATCATTCTAAATGTCTCTTTCAGTTGGAGAGACTGAGAAAAAAGGAGAATAATACAGTGACTTGTCTTAGAATATTAGACTTTATTTTTCAGTTTGGATCAGAAATGTCAAAAAGCCTGGGAGCCAGGCTACAAAGTTCCGTCCATGCTCAGTGTGGTGCGCCTTCAGTACCCAACATCAGACCCACATTCCATGCATTCAGTGCAAGGAGCCTTCCCAATCATGTTCCCCTGTCACATCTTCAAATATATCACAATCCCATCAATCTTTTATGTAATACCCAAACAGAATAGACCTACAGCAAGGCACCCAACTTCGACAGTTGGACAGAACAGAACATTCTCAATGCGGGTCCTCCATCATGTTCAACTAACAATGTAATACACACAAAGCAGTAATGAAGAAGGCTATTATACCAGTCTTTGACCAGTAATAGTACTACCAGTATATTGTACTGTAGTATACTGTAGTTCATACTTTATTGGACAGAGATATTCCTCATATTGATGGTTTCTTTGATTAATCATAATGTGGATACTCGGTGTTCTGCCAAAATAGTCCCTACACAGCCACGAAGACTACATGAACAGTATATGCCTACTGGCTGGCTGACCTCAAAATTGTAAAGATTACATATTGTTGTGCAACACCACTTAGCCCCACAGTGTAAAGATAGGGCTGCATTTCAGTACATTACTTAGGTACCATGATTCACAATTTCTTAGCATGTTTCTATGGCTCTTTCATTGTTCTCTTAAGGTGCGTCTCCATTAGCCCAATCAGATGAAAGAGCGAGCTATTTTGTTGATCCGGGGAACTAGTCTGAAGTTGCAATTGCGTCTTCATTAGCTCAAAACTCGGGATATGCAAGCTCGAAACTCGGGATGCATAAATTTCGCACATGTGCAGTGTGCGACGGGAATAGGCCACGACCGCATGGCTTCGGTTGTGAGCTCGCATTCACGCACGTATGAAAACCTAACATAAACAATGCCTCGTGCGCGCTGATGCATGCCGAGGTCGGAAAATTTTCAGGCTAATGAAAACACTCCGAGATAGCTTTAGCTAATTCGCAAACTAGCTCAAGCTAGCTCCATCTAGCCCAAGATTTCTTGGGTAATTTTCTCGACCAAATAGTTAGCTATTTCGTCTGATCTGGCTAATGAAGACGCAAATAGCAAGCTATTTCGTGATCTGGCTAATGAAGACGCAAATAGCTAGCTATTTCGTGATCTGGCTAGCTAACCCGATCAGAACAAGCTTGCTATTTCGCCCACATCAGGCTAATGAAGACATCCTTTTATAGGCAATGTACAGTGTAAGTTTAGAGGGAATCAACACTCAACACCATTACATCAATGTGTTGTTGTGAGTATGTCAGCTGGGTATTACCAATTAAGAAACCATGAAAATTGGAATCAGGATTCCAGGAAATATGTGAGTCGAAAACAGAAATGTGTTGACAATTCTGATTCACTTCATAGAAGGATGATGGGGCAAGGTTGTTGCGCAATCTTGCTGATTTTAATGCCATGATTTACATGGGGAAAACCCCTTCCAAATATAAATGTAAGTATGATGTCATTTTGAGGATCAGTCATGATGATGCATAATACATATACAGCAATCAAACTACAGCAATCAAACTACATTGTTTTCAGAGCTACTCTACCATAGCATTAGTGTACACAACATTGCCAGTATTTTACCAAACAATTTGGCAACAGCATTTTCTTTCTAAGAACTGGTAGATTAAATCTACACCCAAAGCACAATGAATAAAAAGTCAAATTGTTAACTAGGTGCAGGTTAAAAACAACATTACCTAAATATGAGAAATGTCATTAAATTGTGTGTTTTAGACATTTAAATAGTCATCAAAGAGCAAACCTACAAATGTACATGTATGACAATCTAACACAGCTTTAGTCATCAACTACAATTAAAAGATGATAACATGGAGCATATTTGCTGTAATAAGGGATGCCCTTACAACATGTTGTACAATTTCCAACTTTTCTACTATACATGTCCATGTGCTTGAGCGTACTTTCAAGATTGCACAATACATCGAAATTGCCATATGCACATACAGCTTTGGCTCATTGTACCAGCTACTGACAGCAGCTGAATGTGGTTTTTATTTATACTGGGTCACACACAGTTTTTGTCATCCCAAAATTGTTTTATCAAATTGTATTTATTTCATTATTCCCACTTTATTGTTTAGTACAAAACAGCAGTACTACATGTACGTTGTACGACCTGAACGAATTCCATGAAATAACATCAATAACTAAAGCCTACCGTACATGTATGAAAGGGTGTGTTTCGCACTGTGTACAGGTACCGTGCGGTACAAGGCGGTACTGGAAATAGAATTGGGGTCACAAAGCAATAGAGTGTAGTGATACAACGTCACACCTTTCCTCAGGTTGTGATGTGAAGAGAGTAATGAAGTGTAGATCTCAGGTCCACTGAGTTTCCAGCTGGAGGGTAGGAATTTCAGAATCTTTGCAAAATTAAATCTTTTTAAAGAAGTTTGCATACATCGAATGAGTGACAGGGAAAAATGATTTGCTCCACTTATTTCCAATCTGGGGTCTCATGAATGGGTTTTTTTATCTGTTATAATTTATGTATCTATTACATGCAAGTATAATACCTCATTTGAAAGGCCTGAGGATGTATTGACCTTTGTTATTAATTGTGTTAGTAATCCTTCCTTTCATATACATGCTAGCAGCTTCCACAAGATAAACTGTAGCATCAAACACACACAAGATCACATTTCATTTTCTCCCCCGCATATCCCCTTTAATAATACACAAGCCTACACAATATATTTTGAGTGCTTAAAAACAATATCTTCCTGTAGAGAATGATCCAAAATGAATGGTGATGGATCACTGTTGTTGGTGAAAATATGCAAAAACACAAACATCCTGAATCAATATCTAGAGCAATTCCCACCAGCATAAAGACAAAAACCTCCATGGACAGAGTTCATTCAACCATCCACTAATTTCTAAAATTGTGTTAATTCCTAATAGCAAGAAATTTGCTTGAAACATATTGCTAAGCATTTATGAAGCATGTCTGTCATTTTCTTCCATATTGCATAAATCCAATGTGTTGATAAGGAATTACATATTTCTACATGTACATGTACTTCTCATGTTCTCACAGGCAGAAAATACAGGTATTTAACACCATTTACCATTTTTGTTTTCTTTTGTGGAGAAAAAAACAACAACAAACAACCTTAAAAACATACAGTGTAGTATCAAATTAAAAGAGGTTGATGGATGCAGTTTTGTCCATAACTAGTGTACGCACACCCTCTATGATTAGCCACATATCAAACATTATCCTCCCCAGAGTCAGCATACCATCCTCTAATCTATGATATTTCTGACATCACTGCTAAATCGAGCATTCTTAAACACTTACTTGCAGCACCGCAGCACTTAGCCAATATTTATCTTTCCCCATAATTTGTGTAATTGTCCATTACAGACAATATAGATTGCTTGAGCTGAAACACAGCATTATTATTTCTGACATCTGTTCTGTTTTCAATCTTTAAAATTGCTGAAAGCAGGGGTTTGCTCAGAACACCCCGGCTATTTCAGATCTTGGAACATCCATCTTCATTTCCCCACTGCCAAACTAGTCTGAGTGATGAGGCATCTATCACAGCGTACTCAGGGGGAAAGGAAATAAATTCTGATGCAGACCCAGTGCCCCACTCTTAATGTCCCCCAACCCATTTCATATGCATACTCAAGCCAATGGTGTCATCAGGGATTAGTCTTTCTAAAAAGACCATTTTTTTTAAAGGTATGGTAAATTCTTTCGTAACCGATATAATACATAGCTGTGTGGTTTGAGATATTTCCTCACAACATAGAATTGATTTTCAGATGAACATATAATAATGATATAAAAATCATATTTCAAAAGGACTTATTTCAGGTTGTCTGTAAAACTGTTCATGCGAACCCTTGAATTGTTGATTACACTCTGAACAGTGCAATCTGAGTATTTTTTTCACGGGGGCTTCTTTGTTTATAATGGGGGCTCTTGTTTGCTCTGAGGGGGCTAAATCACCCTTAGCCCCAATAGACTGGAGCCTAGACTACCAACTGAAGATGTGCCTTTTTTCTGGTGTGGATGGGTATGACATAAGAAATTGTGATGGAGAAATATGCACTGCTGTTGACCCACTTTGAACCTGACATCACTTCACCAATGAATCATTCCTCAACGCAGACAGTAATACAAGGAAACAGATGGACATGTAAACAGCATGCACTGCCCAACTTTTACTACCGCCTCTGGCGCCAGTGCCAGGTTACATTCCAGCTACATGTGTACAACACACATTGGCATGTACTGCTCATGTGTAACATACAGCTCATGTTATTCATGTTATACAGTACATGGTGCCACCCAATTACCAATTTTTCTGTGGTTATCATTTGAAATGTATGTGTAGATTAACAGCATACATTTGAAAGAAATATCTTACCATTTTCATGATATTCCTCTTGGATTAACAGATATTCATTCCACATCACATACTGTTTGTACATACATTTTTCCATGAAATCTGCCATACTACTGTATCTTACACCAGTTAAGTTCTTTATAACATGTTTGGAAATATATTTACAATGAACCCTGTTGTGAGTTCATTGTATTTTATAGTTTTACTGTCATGCCACGTGTTATTTACCTAAATTTCTTTACACTAACATTCACAGCTTTAAATGCATATCAATATAGAATAAACCCTTTATTTGCTATCAAATGTCTTCTGACAATCTGGGCAATATTTTCTGTACACTACCTATGGGCCTACAAATTGTTCTACGGTACTTACACTTTGTCTGTGCTGTGCAATATATGCACTAGGCAAATCAAAGTTGAGACCATTCAAATACTCTCCCCTTTGTGATGGCACAAATACAGATTTCCAATATTGAATCTCGCCAATTAGGCGTAATCTTGTTTGTCTTACCGGGATCAATTTGTCCTACAGAGCAATTTACCCAATTTGTTCGCTGCACATTTGGCAGACCTGTACTGCCTACTTGGTGAGTCCGATCATCCATCAATGAAGGCTCCATTCCTAGGAGACATCAAGGAGCATCAACGTCTTATAACCTCCTTTCTAAATAAGACGTTTCAGGACATGAATTCTACATCGATAGGAAGATGGAATCTCATTTTAGGAGTGTGATGTTGATGCAGTAGCTTACATGTATGTTATTTAAATTATGGAAGCGAAGGTTTACTTTTGATTATTGAGATTCTCCAACCATATGCCCTGGTATTTATTCAATTGAATACCTAAGGCTGTTAGACAGTTCAGATTCAAATGATAAAAAAGTAGACTTACAATCTGGTCAAGAACGAAATACAACTATCATGTTCTTTATTCTCCCAGTCCATTGGACGAGCTGGAAGAGAACTATAACTAAGCAATTAGTCCTCATCAGCCAGACCCTATTGAAATCCAGACTGTACTGTACAAGTACATTATAAAGTTTGAATTAATGTCAAACAGCCTGGATGGCAGGCTACCACAGATCTGTGTTGAAGAAACTGCAATGATTTCTAGTCAGTCAGCACATACAATGGGGGATTACGACCAGAGATGAAATCCCACCTTCTAAGCCCTGCAGGAGTATAGGATGTTGATGCAGTTGCATCGGTACTTTTTTCTTTTTTCCATTTTAGGAAGGGGAGGAATGGGATGTTTTCACCACTATCTTTCCACATCATATGATAATGCATGGCCTGACTACCAAATGACCACATTACATGCAACCTCTTGTATTCTTATGGTTTTTCACAGGGCTTCTTAGAAAATTCCCATAGGCTTCTAAAAACACACAGAGTCCCTCAACAAGATTTGTTTTCTTCTTTTTTTTCAGTGTCAAGAGCTAAGCCTAAAGCCATAAAGGCAAGAGAAACCGGAAATGCAATGTTGAGTAATGAACAAGAATGATACAACAGTGTAGTATATGAATACGTATGAAAATATAATTAAAAATACAATGCTACTCAAGTATAGCCAAACATTTGAAGTGTTTTGAAGTGGTTGCATGATTCTCAGTGTTATTTCCTGTTCTTTCTAGCTGCACTTTGAGCAGCTGAACACTATGGAGAATGAGAGCCAGAATGTGTGTGTCGTCTTTTCACACACACTCCCACTCATTTGTCAAAGCTACAGCTCGCTCAAGTATTCAATACAGCCAGGAGCAGTTATTGATCATCATTACCATCATCTCCCAACTTGCTTCAACCTCACAATGAACCTAGTCATCTAAAAAAATTGAACTGAATAATAAAATGCTGAGAGTTATTCACAGATCACACTGAGGGCAGTCACTCTCAAGACCATATCCCAATACCATAGCAACCTTACTGAAATACACACAAAAAATACACATACCAGAAATAAATTAGGTTATGTTCATATTAATGCAGAACAACACTTGTTATGTGAAGTGTTGGACATTAGGTTGCATGCCTCTTCTTACACGATTTGTCAGTTCATGCATTTTATCACCTAAAATATGACTATGATAGAGGAGTGGTGTGTGTTACAGTAACAATTAAATTTATAGTACAAGTACAGTACTGTAGGTGAACTGATAGAGAGTGATCTTACTCAGTAAAAATCAAGTGTGAATCAGCCTTCACTTTCATTTGCCTAAGTTTTGATTCATGCACAATAATTGCCTAAAAGTCGATCCCTTGGGGCAAATTAAGTGGGAGAAAAGTGACAGTGTTTACAATCAAGGAGAATAGAAGAAGCTAAATCATGTGCACTTGACGTCAGTTGAAGCAAGGAAAACCTTTGTAATGAACAAGTGAAGACAGACATAATAAGGTGCCTCATGTACATTATACATGTAGGCTTACTGGTGTGCGTCATTTGAAACATATTGTACATCTTGTATTTGTATATACACAATATATGTAGTTGCTGTTTGGGCCAGTAATAGAGTAGTTCAAGTGTTGAACCAAAGCAATATGTGTACAACATGAACAGCGAATCTACTACAAAGGACTATTAGTTTGAAATAATCATTTCAATTTCTACACAGGGATGCCAGTTGTAATTTAGTAATGGGTCTGAAAGGATCCTTTTAATGTATACATATACCTGAAAGATGTGGCAAATACTAGTACATGTACATTGCCTTATGTGCCAGGGTTTGCATCCCTTGCATCTATAACATGGTGCAGGATTTATCTTCAATAGGATGCCCTTCATATATTAGCACACCAGCAATATTAATGCAGTCCACAATGACTCCAAAGATTACCTGGCTGTAAAGATCACTTAACTAGACTCTAACTTAACTCTAACCTTTCAGAGCAGTTTCCATGAACCAGTTAGGTGGTAACTGCACCTGTCTGTAAAGACTATATATCCATAATGATTGTTCTTGGGGGGGGGGGGGGGGGGGGTTGGGGGTGAACTTTACAGACAAGTGTGACCATGTATGAAATATTCTGAGGAAAAATGTTTTGACTGTACAATGAGCTGTAAATAGGCATTACCAAATCTGGCACGCTAATGTTTTTGTCTCATTTGTCAAAAAGTGAAAATCTAATAAAATATTTGAAGGATTACCGGTATCATGATCAAATTCATTAATGAAATGTCACTAGAGCTGCTCCCTAGAAAATTGACATCCATTGACTATATGATGTTTAAATTTCAGCTTGATTCCAGTTGTAACACTTTTTTTAATTAAAAAGTATCAAATGTTTAGAGTGTAACAATGTGAACGCCACTCACCATTCCATGATGACAAGAAGACACCGCTGGCCATTGTACATGTTCTCATAGATGTCTCTGATGTGCACAATGTTGATAGGATAGCCCGTCTGGAGGGATGAGGCTCGGTAGTGTAGCTCCACCTCTCTCCTTGCCTTGGTGTTGTCTGCTAGCACCTGGCCGGAAGGAAAACGTGAATAACGCAAGAGTAATTCACTGGCACTTTCAATGGGATAACTGTCTGGAAGCTGATCGAGTTGCAGCCAGGAAGTGAAAGAGAATTTTGTTGCAATATATATGCCTGCACCTCATGGTAGTTGTTGAAATTACTATCCTGATATCAGCTAAAATGTATCAGAAGGGCTGCAAGAGTATACAATGGCTATGTTTATGAACATGGTTATGTGCACGCATGGCATGGATAAAATTGAACATCCTGGAAATGAAGCAACTTTCTGTAAATGTTGTCTTTATTAGCGCGGGTCAAAGCATAAACTTCATTGTGCTAACTCAATAAAAACAGCATGATGATTACCAGTTTGTTTTGAGCTCAAAAACAATACTGCAATTACAGAAGTCAGGAAGACAAGAACATAAATAATACATATTTTTATGCATATTAAATGTTTATTACGGAAGTTTCCCACACTTCTTCAACCTGAAGGCCTAGATAGATGTACATTATATGCTCACATGTTATTCACATGCAACCCAATAATTGTACTCACCACTGTGGGCTGTATGCTAATACATTTATGTAACCTGATTTGATACATACTTCTTGTTCATGGTTCAACAAATAAAAGGGAAAGCATCTCTTTCCCTCTTGAGGGTTCTCTCCAAGGCACATTTCTAATTCAATCAATTTCCCGATTTCCATATCTTGCCTACCATGTTATAATCCATACTTTGTACATTCAGTAAAACAAGAGGAATGAATCAATAGAAAAAAGAAGCTTATGGCTATAAATCCACCAGACTTCATAATGAACTTGCTGGAATGTACGCTGTACATAATGTAAATAAAGAAAGTGCTTCTAGATATAATGAACATGAAGATAAGAACTCTGTCCTGGGAAATGTCCTCCAAGCACAGCCGAAATGTCACTGAATTTTTATGCAAGGCTAATCATCCAAAACAGAGCACACACTCTCAATAAAACCTTCAACTCTGTAAAGCCCAAATAAATAGCCCCAGAACCAAATTTCCTTTCCAGAATCGCTTGGTTCTGCTCTGCAAGGCAAAGCAGGAGCAGTAACTCATCTAAATGCCATTAACTTCTCCCCGATCCTCAACTCTCAATCTCAGAATTCAATAAGCATCGATCTGTCCTCGTCATATCATCCATAGCGTTACCTATACCGCATCACGACTCTCAAAACATGGCAACAAAATTGGAGAAACATTCTGCAACCATATATAGGCTACAGACCTACATTTTATTGTTTGTGCAAAGTAGCCTCAGTAGTTCTCCATTCCATTTCTGGTTGGTTGGGTTTTCATGTTCCAGGATGTACACATGCACAATGTATCATGTGAGCATTAACAAGTTGTTAATGTACATGTTTTGCAACAATTTCTAAGTATAAATCAATACATGTGTACAGTACATCGACATACACTCCAGCTCAAAGGAATTAGCATAGGGAAAGGGAAAGTCAAGAAAGGGAAGGAGCCGCAGTTTTAAACCGCGGTATATTTTGTCCAGTTCAACATGAAACATTATGCTTTTAAGGCTAAAGTATCATGTTTCATGCTGAACTGGACAAAATATACCACAGTTTAAAGCTGCGGCTCCTTCCCTTTCTTCCCTTTCCCTTTCCCTATGCCAATTCCTTTGAGCTGTAGTGTATATATGGAAATAGTGTACCAATCTTTAAGTACATGTATAGTGATGTGTATTGTACAAATAAATAATACATTACCGGTCTGGTACTACCGGTAGATACATGTATTTACAACAAACTTGATGTGAGATCATGACCGTAAACAACACACGTGATATACATGTAAATATTTTCCAGGATGCTCAATGCCCATATTAGGTGTCCTAAACTAGTACCTTTGTTCAGTATGCATATTACTCATACATAAATCTTACCAGCTTAATGATCAATGGGAGTTTTTATAGGTTTTGTATTACAAGTAATTTAGAGGGATGTCCTGTACTTACCTATTGTCATCACAATTTGGTTGCGCAACTGTAGGGTAACTGTTTATCTTTGTCAATACTTCATGTTTTTGCATAGTCTTTGTACTTTTTAAGTTACATGTACGGTTACACGTACATATACATGTACGCATGGGCATTAGGACGTGATGGCACACCACTTTGTCAGGATTTCAAGGTATTTTTTTCTAAATTTGCGTGTCAAAAGAATACATGGAAATGAACACAGTGAGAGACCTCTTGAAAAGAAATCAATCAGTGACAGACATCTTGACTCCCGCAAACATACGCCGCCATTCCCGGCCATAATGAGGACTATATGCAGGATTGTCATTTATCACCATGACTGCACAGTGCTTTAGAGTAATACATTTAGTACCAT